>CM058234.1:69672577-70279842 GCA_030180135.1 Orychophragmus violaceus | reverse complement strand
CTTCAGTGAAGAACTCACTCAGAGAAATCTCCAGCTGAATCGACATGAAAAAACATATGGACAAAAAAGAACGAAAAAGGGTGATTAGGGTAAAAAATAAATTAATATTATTAATTTTATTTTCTTAAAATTTTATTAAAATTTTATTATTTTATATTTAAAGAAGGTTAAAATAGTATTAACATTAAATAAAATACTAGATGGACATTATTTGGTGTTGAAAGTTATATGTGATAACCGAGCTTGTCACAAAGGTAAGGTTATCCGAAGGTAATTCTGCTCAGTCCAGTTCGTTCGTCTCGCAATGGAGTTCTTCGCCGGGTTCGGAACGAACAAAGGTTATTGTCCAAAGCCCTGGAAGTAATCGAGCTCGGGCCTCTTCGGCTTCGGGTAGCATACAGAGTTTCCGAGTTCCATACCTGATAGACTCGGAAGACGACGGTACTCGGCATTGGTTGCCCCCATCGGGTCAGCATTTGGGTTCTCTTTTAGTGAAGGCGGAAACCGTGTGCATGGTAGATTAGGCGATGCTCACTTCTATGCCGCCGGAGCCGAGTAAACCTAAGAAGGCTCGGAAGAAGGCGAGTCAGGAGGCTTTGGGAAAGAAAACGCGTCCCTTGTGTCCCGTTCTGCCGACGAAGTGTACAGATGACGATTTGAAATGGCTTTCGGACAATTGTGCTTCCGGAGGTGCTGGTCGGCTCGAGCTTCGCAAACCCGAGCAACACGAAAGACACTGGGACTGTCCGGAGGGATGGGTGTGCTTATACGATTTTTGGTTTAGGCATATCCACCTAAGGTTTCCGTTACCGAGGTTGCTCGTTGCCTACTGCGAAGAAAGGAGGATTGCTATGTCCCACCTTTGTCCGGCGGCTGTTTAGAACCTAGTCGGTTCCATGATTTTGGCCGCCGAGTGTGGTGTTGAGATGACTCTTCGGTTTTTTGAGGAGATTTCGTCAATTTCGACGAATAGTATGACCGTGGGGACCCGTTATGTGTGCAAGAGGACTCGTTTTGATCAGAAGGTTGTGATCGAGAAACCATCGAAAGTTGCTGACTGGCAGGATCGTTACTTTCATGCTCGGGTCAATTCAGCTTCGGTTCCCGATCCGGAGAGGCCATATAGGACAGTGGAATAATCTTCATGGTAAACATCTTTGCTTTGCTCGTTCCTCTAAATAGACTAACTCATGCTCGTTTCTCTTTTTGTAGATCGTCATCCTTTCGCTCTCCCGCCACCAGATAATTTCTTGGAGGATCTTAGAAAGCTCGTTGCTCGGGGAATTCAGAAGTGGCCGGACGTTCACGCTAGTCGGGTCAGACGAGTTGTAGAGTGTCTCGACAGAGGTATCTTCCCTTTCTTCTTTCTTTGGTGTGTTTTGACTCCCTTGATTTTTGTCTCTTTTTGTAGGTTGTCATCTTCGTTCGATCGAGTCATTGACCGAGCATAACAATCGGCCGTTTGTTCGTTACGCGAAAGGAAGCAAGCAAGTGAAAGATATGGGTCAAATGGAGCTCGAAGTTTTGGACTACGTCGGGGAGAATCTCACCGATCGTCAAGAGAATCCCATCGTAGCGCAGGAGAATCTCTTCGGACTGCAGGTAAATCCCCTCGACTAGGATCCTAACCGACCATTTTCCCCATGGATTGGGTCGGTTCCTCCTGGAATGGTCTTTGTAGATGAATATCATCGGGATTTATTTCATCAGGTGCGCGTTGCTATGGAGGCCGTTGATGCTCAGAAGAAGAAGAAAAAGAAGAAGAAGAGGTCGCGGACCGAGAACGCAGTTGCCAACGAGCCGGAAGTTTCTCGTGTTCGGGAACGGGGTCGGGAGGCCGGGGATACCGAGGAGGTGCCTCCTTTAGAGAGGAAGAAGAAGAATAGCAGAGTGGTTGCTTCTGCCACGGAGGTTGATGATCGGACGACCGAAGCTTCCGAGCATCCTGATATTGGGGGGATGGACCTGGTGGTTCGTCCTGAGACTGTGGATGCTCGGATTGAAACTTCTGAGCGCCTTTGTGCTGATGAGACTGCCCATCTGGAGGTTCAAGAGGGCCAGGCCACTGATCAAGACGAAGCAGATGGTCGGGAAGGGAATGAGGTTGTTTAGCCTCAAAACGAAACGGTCGGTCCGGGCGGAGATGAAGTTGCTGGGCTTTATTTTCTCGGGAACCGACATGAGGATGTGGTTACCAACTATGGCTTCGCTCTTAAGTATGAGGGCTCAAGGTCAATTATCCGCGATGAAACGGCCTGCGCGGATCTGTTTCGCATGCTAAGAAACAGTCCGCCTATACAGCTTCCCTCGGTTAATCATACGCTCTTTCCGGAACATAAGAAGGCGGCGGCAAAGGACATAGTTTGGGTGAGGCCTTTTGTCCGTCCTTTCTTTTCCTTGTGGCTGCCTAGTTCGGGCTTCATTATATATCTTTTTTGCAGGGCCTTGCTAATTACAACCTGCTCTTCGACGAGTATTAGAGGGATCGGGTTGGTCTCGAGCGCACGATTAGTGGGCTGAAGAGGGATCTCGGGAAATCTGGGAGGGTCGTTGCTGAGCTCGAAGAATATCGTGAGAAGGCTGCTGCTGCGGAGGCTCTTCGCTTGTCCCTTACGGCTGAAGAGGAGAAGGTTGCGGCTTTGGAGAAGAGAGTCGAGCTGCTTGCTACTGAGAATGCTCGGGCCGAAGCTGATGAGTTGATTGTTCGGGTATCTGATTTAGAGGGTAAGCTTAAATCGGAATGTGCTCGGCTCAGGGCTTCCCATGAGCGCAAAGTTCTGAAGGAAAGGGAACGCGTGTCGGGCAGGGCGCATGCTCGGCTGTCAAAGATTAGGAAGGCCAACGAGGAAAAGGAGCTCGGGAGGAGGAAGCCAATAACCATGAATCAGGCCGCTGCTGTTGCGTCTATACTGAAGGCGCTCGTTGGGTAAGGGTATGCTATTCCTCCTGAGAAAATAGCCAAGGCTGATTCTGATTTTGCTCGTCTCAAGCAAGATCTTAGCGAGGTTCAGTTCACAGATTTGGTCGATGAGGATTTTGTCATGACTCCCCCGACTGATGGTAATCGTGTCGAGGAGAATTTAGACGCATTTGTCGAGGATCCTCATGGCTCAAATCGGGCGGCCGTAACTCCTTTGGTGGTAGACCATCTTCGGGCAGATGGGGTAATCGGTAGCGAAGATCGGGATGAGGACCCTGCTGACCCTCCTGAGAATGCAGCTGAAGGTCGGAATGAAGATCGAGCTCCCGAGGATGTCTAGATCCGCCTTTCTTTCCCTTGTATCTTGTTTTTTTTGGTACCTTGCTGTAATCGGATTCATGCCTTTGCGCACCCCCTTTTTGAATTATTTAGTAAATTCGGATTCCTTTCTTTCTTTTCGTTTAAAGCATGCCCAGGTTTTTCCGCGTACTTAATATTTTCATTCCGCGTACTTGATCTTTTAGTGTGTTTGGTTGGACGAGTGGTATGCTTGGGTTAAGTTAGATGGTTAGCAAGGAGCAAGCAAAGGTGCTTGGCTTACCCCGTAGGACGGACCAGGACAGTTATGTGAAACTGGGTTCGGCTTATTTTTCTGTCAGTCGTCCTTATGCGGGAAATGGGCCCGGCTTACTTGGTTGTGTGGGATTTGAGGCTATGCTCGTTATCCCACGTGTCGGGTGCGAGTAAGTGCTCAGCTTACCCCTAAGGTCTGATTCGGGACATTATGCAAAAACTAGGTTCGGCTTATTTCCTGTCGATCAGCCTTGTGCGGGAACTGGGACCGGCTTGTGATGTATCGAGCATTTGGCCAGAATGTCGATTTGTTCGGGTAACTGAGACAAGTGTACTTAATAAAATTTTATTATTGATATAGCTGAGCCTCGTGAGAGGTTGCCTACGTACCCCGAAAGGGGATCAAGCCGATCGTAGTTCACTTTACATATTACTCGAACTCGTGTATAGCGAACTCGGTTTGGAGCGAGATGCTCGTTTTTTTTTTTTTTTTGAAGCTCGGGGTTGCCTGCTGCGTCGCCTTTTCCTGCTGCTCGGTTGGTCTTAGTAGAAGCAGCGTTTGAGTTTGTTGGCGTTCCACGAGCGTGGAATGGCCTCTCCTTTCATCGTAACGAGCTCGTAAACGCCAGGCTTCACTACCTTGAAGATGATGTAAGGACCTTCCCAGTTGGCGCCGAGTTTTCCTGCTCGGTACTCGTGAGTATTTTCGAATACTTTTCGGAGGACGAGGTCGTCTTCGACGAAGCGTCGGCCCTTAACCTTCTTATTGTAGTGTCGGGTGATCTGCTGCTGGTAGTTTTGTAGACGTAGCAGTGCTCGGTCCCGTAGCTCCTCCGCCTGGTCGAGGCAGTCGGCAATCATATTATTATTGAGTTTTTCGTTCTCGGGCGAAACACTTAAACGGATCGTCGGGACGCACATTTCCGCGGGGGACATTGCCTCCATTCCGTGGGAGAGTGAGAAAGGAGTTTGGCATGTTGATGTTCGTGGTGTTGTTCGGTGAGACCATAGAACGCCATCGAGCTCGTCGGCCCAAAGGCCTTTCTTACTTTCCATTCGTTTTTTAAGACCGTCGATGATTGTTTTGTTGGTTTCCTCGGCTTGACCGTTGCCTTGGGGGTACCTTGGCGTGGATTTGCTCAGGCGAATTTTCCACCTTGCGCAGAACCCCTCAAACAGGTTAGAGATGAATTGAGATCCGTTGTCAGTTACGATCTCATACGGGACACCGTGGCGGCATATTATGTATTTCCAGACAAACTTCTGGACATCGAGATCATGAATCTCCGAGTAGGACTCCGCCTTGACCCATTTCGTGAAGTAATCGGTCATTATCAGGATATATTTCTTTTGGTGCGAGGTCGGGAGGGGCCCGACGATGTCCATCGCCCACCGCATGAAGGGATAGGGTGTAGCCGCAGTGGTGAGGAGCTCGGCGGGCTGGTGTATGCTTGGTGCGTGCCTCTGGCACTTCTCGCATCGGGACACGTAATTTTCGCAATCGGCGATCATGGTCGGCCAGAAATTACCATGTCGTTTAATCTTTGCGGCCAATGCTCAGCCACTTGTGTGATTTCCGCCTGCTCCTTCGTGAGTTTGCTCGGTGACCCACTGGATTTCTTTCCCGTTTATGCACCGTAAGAGGGCCTTGGATGCGCTCCATCGAAATAATTCGTCCTTCATCATTACATACTGCGCACAACAAGCTTTTAGTCGGAGGGCTGCCCAGCAATCCTCGGGGACCTTCCCGTTGAGTATGTATTCTTTGATTTCGTCTCTCCAGTCAACGACTTCGGTTTGTTCAAGGTTGGGAATTTTGACGACGTCTTTGTTACTTTTGTAGGCATCGTCCATTCCTTCGTCTTCCTCGGTAATGATTAGTACATCCTCGTCTTGCGCAATGCTCGGTCGACTTATGCACTCGACTGGAATGATTCGTCGGAGATCAGGATCGGGAGTCGAGGCTAGGGCGGCCAAAGCGTCTGCGGAGGATTTGTCGCTTCAGGGAATCTTGGTTAGTGTAACTGATCCGATCCGTGCGACGATTTCTTGGACGAGTTTCAGTTATGCGTCCATACGTTCGTTTTTTGTTTCGTATTCCCCGTTGAACTGGTTCACGACGAGTTGCAAGTCAGCAAACACTTCTACTTGTTTTGCCCCCACTACCTCGGCTAACCGCAGTCCCGCAGTAGTGCTTCATACTCGGCTTCGTTATTAGAGGCTGGGAACGCCAGTCTAAAAGATTGCTCTATTAGCTCGCCAGTCGGGGATGTTATCTTGACGCCTACTCCCGAACCATTTCTTGACGAAGAACCGTCCACGAACAGAGTCCATTTTTCTCTTGGGGCCTGAGCTTCACTGATGGTGAGCTCGGGTGGTAGTTCGATTAGGAAATCTGCTAGGACTTGCGCCTTGGCGCTGGTTCGGGGTTGGTATTCAATGTCGTACTCGCTTAGTTTGACTGCCCTTTTGGCGATTCTGCCTGATTGGCTTGGACTATGGAGGATTGTTCTGATTGGTTAGTTTGTGAGCACTACTACCGAATGAGATTGAAAATAGGGACGAAGCTTCCGTGCCGAGACGACGACGGCAAATGCGAGCTTCTCAAGTGTGTTGTAGCGTGTTTCTGCGTCGTCAAATAACTTGCTCGTATAAAAGATGGGTTTTTGGTCGCCTCGGTCGTCTCGGACGAGCACACTGCTGACTGCCGAAGTCGATACGGAGATGTACAACTAAAGCGTCTCTCCCTCCTCGGGTTTGGCCAAGATCGGTGGGTGGATAGGTAGGCTTTTAATTGTTGAAATGCGTCTTCGCACTTGGCGTCCCACTCAAATTTTTTGTTCGCTCGGAGGAGATTGTAAAAAGGAAGGCATTTGTCGGTTGATCGAGAGATGAACCTGTTTAAGGCCGCGACTCTTCCGGTTAGTCGTTGGACTTCTCGGGTGTTTTTTGGAGAAGGGAGCTCGGTGATTGTTGTTATCTTCTTTGGATTCGCCTCGATTCCTCTTCTTGTAACAATGTAGCCGAGGAATTCTCCCGAGGTGACTGCGAACGTACACTTGGTCGGGTTTAACTTCATTCCATACTTATTCAGACTTGCGAAACATGTTGCCAGATGAGCGATATGGTCGTCCGCCGAGATGGATTTGACGGGCATGTCGTCGATATAGACCTGAAGGAATGTTTAGTTGATCCTGATTCAATTCTTAGATTCATATCAACCTAAACATGCGGATCTAGGTTCTTCTCAGAATAGAAACAAATGATGATCTCACCTTATACCTGTTTGCAGCGGAAAGAGATGGTATGTCTGAGATCAGAGAAACACCGAGGGATGAATCCTCCAAAGGTTCACACACGCGATCACAGAAAACGGCTGCTAGACCACAAGGAGCTCGGCGCAGAGAGAGAGAGAGAGTTTTCGGCTGTTCATCTTAGGGTTAATTGTTCTGAACTCGAGTTTTATCTCATAAAACTTGTCCTGTTCCGTTTGGGCCATTTGGCCCAAACACCAATTAACTCGACGGTATTCGCGCACTGTGTCGACCGACACACCTTGTGTATCGATCGACACACAGTGCCTAAACCGTTTTATTCTCTCTAAGTACAGTAAATGCCTAGCACTTTTACCGTACTTCTGCTAAAACGTTCCTACACATTTTCCTGTTAGCTTAGGCGTGTGACCCATATGGGATCATATAATAAAGGCAATAAGTCCAAGACTTATAGATCATGAGCGGACTCTAGCAAGCCATCATGACCCCCAGTATTATATGACTTATGTCTGATCATTGACATACTCTTACTTTCTAGAGACAGTACCGAGATTACTGGACACAATTCCAACAATCTCCCACTTGTACTGGAATCTCTGTATTCATAATCCTTTTGTCACAATATCTCGATTAGACATAAGGCAAGATTGGTGTCATCCTTATAAAGCCTAATCTTGTTCATCGGACTCTGATTTGATACTGACAATCCAAACGACTCGGGACAGTCCGTTTGAGCATGGCCATGCATTTTCCAGTATTCAAATCTCCGATTGGCCTAGAGATATTCACTCCATTTATATTGGAGGGACAAATCCCGTCTTGTTCCATCACTGTAAACTACTCATTTCATAATGTACCCAAACAAGGTCCTTATAACTATCGCAGAACGACAGCGTTAGACAATGATCAAAGTGCATCAGTCCATGTGCAGTCACATGCATGCGAACTCAGGTCTAAGGACTATACTCTATAGTCGTAGTAAGAATCTCTTATGACACAGATATAAATATCCTGAAGAGTTCTTATAAGCGGGTCTTGTCCGGTCGTATGTTCCCCAACATACACCTATGTACTGACTTTGATGCCGCGCATCTATGACACACTGAGACTTTGTCATAAGTCACGTACCAATCCAGTCTCACACGGTTGTTGGTGTTCCAATTTCAACAACCTTCGACTAGGGACAGGATGATATAAGCCATCTATCAAATATAGGGTCTCATGATCAAGCTAAATGACTTCGATGACTCAAGATCAAGTCATTTACTTCGATGACCTATAAAATGGTTCATATCATTTTGGAACGATTATTTCATCACAGTTAAAATAATCATGAAATAATAATTTCATTAAACATCTTAAATGTTATTTCAAGAACATATCCAATAACTAAATAAAGCCCTTTAATAACTCCCACTGAAATTAAGACTACATCTTAATTTCACTTATCCTACAGCAACAGTCCGCGACTCGTGCTTAGGCCTAAGGAGTGGCTTCGTTAATAGATTAGCAACGTTCTCATTCGTTGAAACTTGCTGATCTACTTAACATCTCTGTCATTTATCTTACGGAATAGGTTATACCTATCCTCAAGGTGTTTGGACCTCTGATGTGCAGCTAGTCTCATCTATGCTGGGAATCACATCAAGTTCATTGACGAACTCTTCTTTCCAAACAACCTCTTTCGCCACTTCCCAAGCTGCGAAATGTTCAGCTCAAGTCATTGAGTCAGCAACAGTGCCTTGCACCGCCAGATAGACACAAGATATAACCGGACTGTGATCGGAAATCATCTTTGTCTATTGGAAACTTGCCTTTCAGACTCTACCGACTCGTAGCACCTCACTTTCTCCGTAACTCTAGAATTTATCCTTAGTATTCCTCAAATACTTTAGGATATTCTTTACGGCAATCCAGTGATTCTTTGCTGGATTTGACTGGTCTTTACTTGTCTTGCTTAACATTAAAGCAACATCAAACAAGTACGTTTCATGGCATACATGATAAATCCAATTGCCGACGCATATGGAATCTTATCCATGCATTTAAGCTCAGCAGTTATCGTAGGACACTGTGTCTTGCTTAACGTAATGCCATGTGACATTGGTATAAAACCCTTCTTGGAATGCTGAAAACGTGTAGGACCTTGTCGGGATAAGAATCCTGACTTTGTCCTACCAGCTCTTTCGGATCTCTATCTTTAGATCCAAAATCCAAAAAACATACGTGGCTTTACCCATGTCAATTATTAGAACCAACTCCCAAGCCAGTCCTTTACTGACTGCAGCCTTGGGACGTCATTTTCGAGAATCAGTATGTCATCGACATACAATATGAGAAATGCAATATCGCTCTCACTAATCTATTAGTAAACACACAGTTCCGCTTCGTTCCTGTTCAAGTCAAAACCTTGACTACTTCAACAGAACGAAGATTCCAACTCCGATATGTTTGCTTCCATCCATGAATGGATCGATGAGGCTAACTTACATAAAATGTAATTTTTCGGAGTCCGGGCTCACTTTCGCTTCTTTGAATTTCGCAGATTCGTCGCTTTCAATGATCATCAGATCATGCGAACTTTCAATGATTATCAGGTTCAACTAATGACGAGAAATCACTCTCGGATTAGTAACTGATTCATTCATTTCTGCGAACTTCAGGCTCCACAGGTGTAGATTCTACAGAAATCTGTAAATCCTTCCGCTGCTCTCCCTTAATAGGTAAAGCAGCCTCCTGTATTTCTCGAATTTCTTCGAGTTATACTTTTACTCCCACTGTTCTTCTTTGGAAAATAACTTCCCTTCTTAGAAAACAGAATGGACGTAAAAGTAACAAGCCTTGGTTTCCTTCGGACAAGGCTCCACAGGTGTAGATTCTACAGAAATCTGTAAATCTTTCCGCTGCTCTCCCTCAACAGGTTGAGCAGCCTCCTGTATTTCTCGAATTTCTTCGAGTTATACTTTTACTCCCACTGTTCTTCTTGGAAAATAACTTCCCTTCTTAGAAAACAGAATGGACGTAAAAGTAAGAAGCCTTGGTTTCCCTGGGACAACCAGCGAAGTAGCTCAACTAATAATACTCAGTAAAGACGAATTTGGATCGATTCCAATCCACATTTACGTGGTGTCTTTCAACTGATGTTGGTGGAACTATTTCAGCGTAAACTTAGATATTTTAGAGCGTTATTCTTCAATAATATCATGGAAGATTCGTGTGACTCATCTTTAATCATTTCTTATAAGATCTGATTCTTTCTCACAGAAAAACCTTCAGGTTTTCAGGAGAAATGAGCTGTGAAACGATTTCACACTCATTAAGATGATCACACAATCAATGACTTAAGTATTCTCACTCGTGATTTGATCCAGAGTCTTAATACTTTTGTCATTCAGATCCTATACTTCATTCTGGAACTCTTTCGACCATGTCAAAGAATTCCGACTTGTGTCTCATCAAATGAACACATTCACACTCACTGAAGTAATCAGTAGAGACAATGAAGTACAGGAGATTTTCTCTGGCATTACTGCTCATTGGGCCACATACATGAGTATGTTCCAGGTCCAATAAGCCTTTGGGCTTTTCTCTAGCTCGGCTAAGATAGGCCCTTTACCTTTTGGTCTAGTAAACAGAATTCAAGTCTCATAAGATATTTTATCAAATGAGCCCAACAGTCCATGACTATGGGATTTCTGAATCCGACTTACTCTATGTGACCAAGACTTTATGCCAAGAAAAATCAGGTTTAATTCATCAGATTTAAACCAATTCGGTATTTATGTTACATTTAGGCACTCTTTGGTTTAAGATATAAAACCCATTCCATGAATAGGGTGCTACAATTAATATTTCATTAAGATCAAAAGAACAAAAACTTGTCTTTTATCAAAATGAAAAACATTCAAATTCTTACAAGAAAATGAAAGACAACTCTGCTTAAAGCAGGTATATTGTAGCAATTACTTAATACAAAACCAAGCCTCAAAGGGATCTATAAGTGAAAAACCCTACGGCTGAGGCAGCATCCCAAGCTCCTTCCAGACATGTAGTTTCACTTGCCCTTCTTTCAACGTTCTACTGTTGCTTAGGTTCTGCATATTATCACAAATATCAGTGCCACAACCAGTATCCAATACCTTTAAGGTAGAACTTGAAGTAATAACATGAATACCTGAGGAAGTAGTCTCATACATCAACTTCAACTCCTCATCATCTTCCATGAATTTAATGCAATTTCTCTTCCAATGCCCTGTGTCCTTACAGTAGCAGCACTTACCAACGTAAGAGGCATCTGACTCGGGCTCAGAAGACACACGCTTGCCATGATTCATAATCTGGACAACTTTGTCTTCACCCTTGTCAGCATTAGGTTTAGAAAACCTACCCTTCTCATTCATGAGATTGTACAGGGTACTCTTCACGTTTGGCTCAACTGTCTTGAGCATATCATGCAGTTCAGTCAGCGTCTTCGTTAAGCCTTTCTTGATATAGTTCTTTCTGAACTTATCATAGCTTGACGGCAGTGACTGCAGAATGATTTCAGTCGCCAACTCTTGGCTAACTGGATAATCCAGTTTCCTCAGGTTATCAATGTAACCCATCATTTTACTGACATGAGGACTCACTGGATTATCATTTGGTAGCTTGCAGCTAGTGAGAGACTTAACCAACTGGTATCTCTCCACCCTTATCTGCTCCTGAAATTTCAATTTCAGGTTGCTGATCATCTCTATTGGCGACTCCATGTTCTCATATTGCTTCCGCAAGTCTGAGTCCATGGTAGCCAATATCAGACCACGCACATCTACCGCATCATTATAATGCTTATTCCAAGCATCATATACTCCATGAGAAGCATTGGACCCGATCCTCACGGGGAGAGCTCTCTCAAGGACATAGTCCTTTCTCTCCTGTCTGAGGACTAGCCTCAGGTTCCGCGACCAAGTCAAGAAATTTGATCCGTTCAGCTTGTCCATCTTAAGGACATACCGGATCGAGAAAGTGTTTTGATTGTTTGTGCTAGTCATAACTGAAAATTAAGATAAAAGGATTTTAGTTATTATGTTCAATATGATTAATCTCGTATTAAATTTAATGTGATTAATCACGCATTATATTCAATAACATAAGTTACCCTCAATAGAATATAATGATTCCAAGATCCACATATAACTAAGATTAAAGTGGGCCACTGGCCGTCACCAAACCTTAGCTTATATCGGTAAGCCCTATATCGGCTAATTATATCCGTGATATAACTCTTGGTTGTGAATCTGGGCCCGAGGCCCAATCCACTCTGATGTCTCAAGGCCCGGGACTCCCGATGGCCCAGTCAAAAAAACCAGACTATACAGTCATGTAATCATTAATGTCTGGGACTCCCAATGACATTTATGAATCACAAACCGTCTTATCCACGCAAAAGCAGACACCCTCACACTGTAAGGCCATGAATACAATTGAATGGGCTTCGACAGCTGACATAGAATGGACAAGACATCCAACGCTTGATATTATTTGAGGTTCGTAGGTTTATTTAAAATTCATTCCCAAAATAGAAGATTACTATTTCGGGAAACTTTCCATTTTGGAAACCTACTATTTTTGGAAACTTTCTAAAATTGGAAACTTTCTAAAAACGGAAACTTTCTAACTTTAGAAATTTCTTTAAAATCCGAATCATGCAAATCTAGAAACTTCTATAAATTAAGAAAATTTCTAATTTCAAAATATCGGAAACTTTAATTTAAAATCGATTTATATTCTTATAAAATAAATTTTAAATTAATCTGAAGAAAGACTCAAATAATTGGCCCAATTGTTTTAACTTCTTGGCCCGAGGCCCAAGAATTGGTCCATGTCCAAGACATGACCCAATTGTCCAATTAAATGACATAACCGGTCTGGTTCATTAAAATTGGTCTAACCAAATTTTAATTACTACGATGACCACAATTGTCAACCGGTTATTTACTAAACCGGATTTTCTCAATTTATTTGGTCCAACCAAATCAAATTAGAAAATCCTGGTTTAGGCACAAAATCCAATTTTTTCGACTTTGGATTTCTTATCCCGGTTTAACCAGACTTAATAAAATTATTAAATCTGTTTATTAAACCAGGACGAATTGATTTTAATCAAAATATTAAACCGAGCCTTAAACCAACCATGTCGATCGATGGACCAACCGTGTCGATCGATCCATCAACCACATCGATCCTGCATCGATCGTGCATCGATCCTGTATCGATCGATGCTCTCACGCATGCACGGAACCGAGCCAAAACCCTAACCGTGTCGATCGATGCACCAACCGCATCGGTCGATGCACCAACATCGAACCTGCATCGATCCTGCATCGATCGATGCTTTCACGCGTTAACTGGTTTTGCCGATAGACTGTATCGACCGATCCATGCGATCGTATCGATCGATCCATGCGATCGCAGTCGATACAGACCTTTTGAAATCGCATTCTACCAAATCATATAGCTTGGTTTCTGCAATTTTATGTGTGTTTAGGTTTCAATTCTTGTTACTTAAGTGGTTTCTCTTATCAGTAGTTGATTCAAAACACTTTTAAACAAGAAAAACAATCCTAAACTTGAATCTAAACAAGAAAAACCAGAACCAATGGCTCTGATACCACTGAAGGAATGTTTAGTTGATCCTGATTCAATTCTTAGATTCATATCAACCTAAACATGCGGATCTAGGTTCTTCTCAGAATAGAAACAAATGATGATCTCACCTTATACCTGTTTGCAGCGGAAAGAGATGGTATGTCTGAGATCAGAGAAACACCGAGGGATGAATCCTCCAAAGGTTCACACACGCGATCACAGAAAACGGCTGCTAGACCACAAGGAGCTCGGCGCAGAGAGAGAGAGAGTTTTCGGCTGTTCATCTTAGGGTTAATTGTTCTGAACTCGAGTTTTATCTCATAAAACTTGTCCTGTTCCGTTTGGGCCATTTGGCCCAAACACCAATTAACTCGACGGTATTCGCGCACTGTGTCGACCGACACACCTTGTGTATCGATCGACACACAGTGCCTAAACCGTTTTATTCTCTCTAAGTACAGTAAATGCCTAGCACTTTTACCGTACTTCTGCTAAAACGTTCCTACACATTTTCCTGTTAGCTTAGGCGTGTGACCCATATGGGATCATATAATAAAGGCAATAAGTCCAAGACTTATAGATCATGAGCGGACTCTAGCAAGCCATCATGACCCCCAGTATTATATGACTTATGTCTGATCATTGACATACTCTTACTTTCTAGAGACAGTACCGAGATTACTGGACACAATTCCAACAAGACCTCCATCGTTTTGCCGAGTTGGTCGGCGAACATACGATTGACTAGGCGCTGATATGTTTCTCCTGCATTCTTGAGCCCGAATGGCATAACTTTGTAGCAGTAAGTACCACGGTCGGTGATAAAGGAGGTTTTTTCTCGGTCATCTGGATGCATCATGATCTGATTGTATCCTGCGAAGGCGTTCATAAATGACAGAAGGTTGATAGGTTCTAAGTTTTAATCCCTATTCTCTAACTGCAAGTGCACAGTTCAGTAGTTGTAGTATATAGGGTTATCGAATCCACAGAGACTCTGGTATTCAATAGAACGAAACGGATTAATACTAGGAAGAAAGCAATGTGATTGAATTAAAAGCGGTGCGAGAAAGTAAATCAGTAGCAGAGATTAACGGTTGTGAAAGCAATAATTAAAAGCGCTAAGTCTAGGGTGTTCTCAGGAAATCAGACAAGCAGACAGTTCATTCAGTAAGGATCTAATTAAGCACAGTTCTAGAACTCAAAACACAGATATAGAACTAACCAAATTCCTTTGCGATAATTCTCTAAGTCTAAGTGCAGCAAACCAAACTTTCGTTTGCGAGAACTAACAGATTAAACTAGCATTAATACCAGGTTTGATATGTTCACAATTATCCTAAACCAAACTTTCGTTTGCGAGTAGTTTAATTGCTCAACCTAATTAGTTCAGATTCCTAAACCCCACTTCCGTGACGTATTTAGCAACCTAAGATCTAGATTCTAATTGATCAGGTTAGAACTAGCTTTAAGCACAATTAGATTGAAGAACAGATATAGTTATGAATCCTTAACTGAATTTAACAAGTCTAGCAAGTCATGAAATCCTATGTGAGAAACCCTAAACCTAACTAGGAATCTACTCAGACATAGATAATGAAAACATAATCATATGATGAATAAATTGCATAAAAGAATAAGAGTAAAAGGGGTTCAAAATCTTCTCCAAATACAGATGAAGTAAAGGTTCAGATCAGCCCCAAAAGCTCTAAAAATCCTCTGCTCTTAATTATGAAAGCGTCATGTAAAACAAATCTAAAAACTCAATAATATAGGTCTAATCTCGGCCAGGGGCTTCTTTGTAAATATCAGGAACTTCTGGATTCCGCCGAGTTTTGGCCCATCTCGCTGGTGCAACGACCGTTGCAGGTGTGCAACGATCGACGCATTCCTCTGTTTCGGACAGTGAACTCTATCTCTCGGCCAATCACTCCAAAAATCTCCAAAATGCTCCATTATCTCCAATTCAGCTCCAAACCTGATTATACCTGTAAAAGACTCTAAAAGAACACAAAAGACACTAAAACACACTTATATCATGGCCTAAAACTAGTAAAAACCATGATATATCAACTCCCCCACACTTAGCCTTTGCTTTCCCTCAAGCAAAACAGAGAACTAAAGCATGGTGAAGAGGTTTGAAAACTCTTCAGAAACTCATTTCATCTTAGAAGCTACAATACTCAGATTCCCCTTAGTAAACCACTGAAAGAATCAATCACAGGATATCAAGACCAACATGTACTTCCCCCACACTTAGCAACTGTCCTAAGTAAACTCCACAATCACATTCAAGCATTCAAATTCTCCCTACTGACTTCTGCAAGTATTTAAGTGCGGTCTCACCTAAGGAGTATCGATCAAAGGGCACATGGATTCTTACCTTATCAGCTCTAGACCACCATACTATCTTTCTCTAGTCCCTTTCTTCTCTTTCCCTTCTTTAACAACTGATTTTTCCCCATTGGGTATCATTTTATTTTTTTTTATCAGTGTTCTTCCCGTTATGGGGTGTACTTTGGACACATTTCATGGATCACATGAGAGAAAATAGTGTTTGATACCATTCCCATGACCACTTCGGAGTTACTAACTCATCCTCAGTTTATTATCTTTTTTTTTTTACTTTATAGAAGGGGAGAAGGGAACTAAATAGGATAGGTTGACAGGCTGTGTCAGAACTAACAAGGGAATCCGACACAAAGTATACCAAGCCCTTAGGTGAGAAATCTAAGTCAGTATTAAATTGAAGTCAGTAAAAGGATCCTCTGATACCTGAAGTGATGTGGGTGTTCCCAGTAGGTTGATCTGTGATGGGGTTTTCTAATAGTCAGAGATAGATCCTGCAACTTCATCCCAATGGTTACTTAAGTTCATGCAAGTCTTGTAAATCTTCTCAGAAAATCATAGTTTCTTACTTAAACAATTTTGACTCAATAAAACAAAATTTTTTGAAAAAACGGACTGACTCTTAAGAAAACAGAAAACAAAAGTCAGTAGCACCTCCCCCACACTTAAGACACACTGTCCCCAGTAGTGTCAAGCGAAGGATTGGTAAAAAGAAAGAAAAATTGTTAAAGTTCTGTTGAGTTCTGTCGGGTTTACCTCTGTCGCTCATGCATCGATCGTTGCACTAAGTGCACCGACCGTTACTTGGCGATTTTCGTGTATGGTCGATCGTTGCTCGGAACTGCAACGATCGCTGCAATGCGATTCCGATCGTGTTGTGACGATCGACACAGAAGTGCGTCGATCGACGCACTGCGAATTCATCCGAGACCTGCAATCAAAAACTCACCAGAAACAAAAACAAACGTAAAATCCTAACAAAAACACCAAAAATTAAGTAGAAAAACACCAGTACCTAATGGTGGGTTGCCTCCCACCAAGCGCTTGTTTAAGGTCAATAGCTTGACCGGACGGACAAGAATTTTCAAGCAGAGGGTGCAGCATCCAGAGGCAGAATCTGACCTCTTGGAATCTCGGCCTTAGCCCAATAATGTTTTACCCTCTGTCCATTTACAGCAAACTCATTACCTTCCTTGCCGACTAGCACGACAGCTCCATATGGACGCACTTCTTTTATTGTGTAGGGACCGGACCATCTTGATTTCAGCTTACCTGGAAACAAATGCAAACGAGAATTGTATAGAAGTACCTGGTCATTAGGCTCAAACCGTCTAGAAACAATCTTTTTGTCATGATAAGCCTTAGTCCTCTCCTTGTACAGCTTTGAGTTCTCATAGGCAAGATGTCTAATCTCATCCAACTCATTAAGCTGTATCAACCTTCTTTCTGCAGCTGATTTAAGGTCAAAGTTCATCTGCTTCACAGCCCACACTGCTTTGTGCTCAAGTTCCACCGGCAGATGACATGCTTTTCCATACAACAAGTGAAATGGAGTAGTCCCTAATGGCGTTTTAATGCAGTCCTGTAAGCCCATAAAGCATCATCAAGCTTAGCTGCCCAATCTTTTCTTGTCTTCCCAACTGTCTTCTCTAAGATCTCCTTGATCTGTCTGTTATAAACCTCGACTTGACCACTGGTCTGAGGGTGATAAGGAGTAGCAACTCGGTGATGAACTCCATGCTTCCTTAGGAGCTTCTCGAAGACCTTATTAATAAAGTGGGATCCTCCATCACTAATCACTATCCGAGGTTCTCCAAATCTAGGGAATATGATGGACTTAAACAGCTTAATAACTACTGAAGAATCATTGGTTGGACTAGCTATTGCTTCTACCCACTTGGACACATAATTTACAGCAACTAGGATGAATTTATTCCCATGAGATGAAGGAAAAGGACCCATAAAGTCTATACCCCAGCAATCAAAAACCTCAACCTCAAGAATGAAATTCTGAGGCATCTCATGCTTCCTGCTGATTTTTCCTCTCCTCTGACAGGTATCACAATGGGAAATGAAGGAGTGAGCATCTGCGAACATTGTAGGCCACCAGAAACCTGCTTGCAAAACCTTAGACACAGTCTTAAAAGTAGCAAAATGTCCTGCATAATCTGATCCATGGCAGTGGAATAGGATATCTGGAACCTCTGATTCAGCTACACATCTTCTGTAAAGGCCATCCGAACAGTGCTTATAGAGGTAAGGTTCATCCCAATAGTATCGCCTAAGCTCTCTGAAGAACCTCTTCTTCTCATACCCTTTCAGATCATCCGGTTCAGTCTCTGCAGCTAAGTAGTTGGCTATATCAGCGTACCATGGTCGATCAGTTGTTGTGACAGCATCAATCTCGAACTCGTAGCCTCCAATCTGAATTGTAAAAGTCTTTGGATCTGCATCCGCACTGCAACGATCGTCACAGGGGAGCGCATCGATCGTCGCTGCCCCGATAGGTGCATCGATCGATGCTGAGATGGCATCGATCGACGCAATGCGATTAATCCGACAGTTTTGCAGGTTTCTGTCCAAATCTGTGTGAAACATTGTCCCAACCATATTGACGTTCTCTTCAGGCAAATAGTCATTAATTGGCACGTCTTCCTCAACCAACATCCTTGAAAGATGGTCAGCAACTCCATTTTCAACCCCTTTCTTATCTCTCACTTCAATGTCAAACTCCTGAAGCAACAGAATCCATCTCAACAATCTTGGCTTAGCATCTTTTTCTGCATTAGATACTTCAGGGCTGAATGATCAGTGTGCACAATCACTTTTGAGCCAACAAGATAGGGGCGAAATTTCTCAAATGCAAAGACAACTGCCAACAACTCCTTCTCCGTAGTGGCATAGTTTCTTTGTGCATCATCCAGTGTCCTACTGGCATAATATATGGCATGAAGCTTTCTATCCTTTTTCTGCCCAAGAACAGCTCCTACAGCATAATCACTTGCATCACACATAACCTCAAAAGGCAGATCCCAATCCGGTGGCTGAACTATGGGAGCACTCACTAATGCCTGCTTGATCTGTTCAAATGCAGTTTGACAGTCTGCAGTGAACTCAAATTTGGTGTCCTTACACAGCAAAGCAGTTAGTGGCCTAGCAATCTTACTAAAATCCTTGATGAACCGTCTATAGAAGCCAGCATGTCCAAGAAAGCTTCTAATAGATCTCACAGAATCAGGTGCCTTAAGGCTTGTCATCACCTCGATTTTAGCGCGGTCCACCTCTATTCCTGCTTCGGACACTTTATGTCCAAATACAATGCCATCTCTGACCATGAAATGACACTTCTCCCAGTTAAGAACTAAGTGCTTCTCTTCACATCTTTTCAGAACCTTACACAGATTATCTAAGCATTCATTATAGGAGGGTCCATATACTGAGAAATCATCCATGAATACCTCCATAAAGTCCTCAATCATATCTGTGAATATGGACATCATGCATCTCTGGAAAGTGGCTGGTGCATTGCAGAGTCCAAAAGGCATCCTACGGTAAGCAAATGTCCCATATGGAGAAGTAAAAGTGGTCTTTCCCTGATCCTCTGGATGGATAGGAATCTGAAAGAAACCTGAGTACCCATCGAGGAAGCAATAGTAAGGATGATTTGCTAACCTCTCAAGGATCTGATCAATAAAAGGCAAGGGAAAATGATCTTTCCTGGTAGCAGCATTCAGTTTCCTGTAATCTATACACATCCTGTGTCCTGTAACAGTCCTAGTAGGTATCAGCTCGTTCTTCTCATTCTTCACAACTGTAACCCCACCCTTCTTGGGCACTACATGGACTGGACTCACCCAATCACTGTCAGAGATAGGATAAATAATCCCAGCATCAAGGAGTTTCATAATCTCCTTCTTAACCACTTCCTGCAGATTAGGATTAAGCCTTCTCTGATGCTCAACAGATGTCTTAGACTCATCTTCAAGATGTATGCGATGCATGCACAGCTCCGGTGAAATACCTGAAATATCATCAAGAGAATAGCCAAGAGCCTTGCGATGCTTGCGCAGCTTGCTTAGCAGTAAAGTGAGCTCTGCGTTGTTCAGACTAGCGTTAACAATCACTGGATAAGTTGAATTGGGTCAAAGAAATGCGTACCTTAGCCCGGATGGGAGTTGTTTCAGCTCTATTTTCGGAGCTTTTTCCTCTGCCCAGTCTCTGTCGACTTGCAACGATCGATGCTTAGGTAGTGTCGATCGTTGCACGGTCGCGTCAGACACTTCTACCTGCATTGCAACCTCAACAGAATCCATCATCCTCGTATAGCACATTGCTAGCTCGTCCTGCAGGTACTCCAACTCCAGTATAGAGCTCAGTGAAGGGTAGTTTGGTGTTAATCCTGATTCAATTCATCAGATTAATTGATCCTACTAAACATGCCAGATCTAGGTTCTCTTGCTAGAAACATAAAGGATCTCACCTGTTACCTTGTTATGCAGCGGAAAGAGGAGGTACGGGTCAGAGATCAGCAGAACCACCAAGAGATAGCTCCTCCAAAGGCTCACACACGCACACTGCAGGAAATTGGCTGCTAGACCAGCTGGTGGGAGGCGCAGAGAGAGGCTGAGGGAGGCGCAAAAGTGGCTGAGTAATAAGAGCTAGGGCAAGTTTTATTTATTAAAACTCTTGTCCAGTTCTTATGGGCTTTTGGGCCCAATTCTCAGTCTGATTAAATCCCTTGGATTTAATCAGGCCCTTTAGTCTCTCTTAGTACAGTAAATGCCTAGCACTTTTACCGTACTTCTGCTAAACCGTTCCTACACATTTTCCTGTTAGCTTAGGCGTGTGACCCATATGGGATCATATAATAAAGGCAATAAATCCAAGATTTATAGATCATGAGCGGACTCTAGCAAGCCATCATGACCCCCAGTATTATATGACTTATGTCTGATCATTGACATACTCTTACTTTCTAGAGACAGTACAGAGATTACTGGACATAATTCCAACAATCTCCCACTTGAACTGGAATCTCTGTATTCATAATCCTTTTGTCTCAATATCTCGATTAGTCATAAGGCAAGATGAGTGTCATCCTTATAAAGCCTAATCTTGTTCATCGGACTCTGATTTGATACTGACAATCCAAACGACTCGGGAAAGTCCGTTTGAGCATGGCCATGCATTTTCCAGTATTCAAATCTCCGATTGGCCTAGAGATATTCACTCCATTTATATTGGGGGGACAAATCCCGTCTTGTTCCATCACTGTAAACTACTCATTTCATAATACACCCAAACAGGGTCCTTATAATTATCGCTTAACGACAGTGTTAGACAATGATCAAAGTGCATTAGTTCATGTGCAGTCACATGCATGCGAACTCAGGTCTAAGGACTATACTCTATAGTCGTAGTAAGAATCTCTTATGACACAGATATAAATATCCTGAAGAGTTCTTATAATCGGGTCATGTCCGGTCGTATGTACCCAACATACACCTATGTACTGACTTTGATGCCGCGCATCTTTGACACACTGAGACTTTGTCATAAGTCACATACCAATCTAGTCTCACACGGTTGTTGGTGTTCCAATTTCAACAACCTTCGACTAGGGACAGGATGATATAAGCCATCTATCAAATATAGGGTCTCATGATCAAGCTAAATGACTTTGATGACTCAAGATCAAGTCATTTACTTCGATGACCTATAAAATGGTTCATATCATTTTGGAACGATTATTTCATCACAGTTAAAATAATCTTGAAATAATAATTTCATTAAACATCATAAAATGTTTTACAAGAACATATCAATAACTAAATAAAGCCCTTTATTAACTCCCACTGAAATCAAGACTACATCTTAATTTCACTTATCCTACAGCAACAGTCCGCGACTCGTGCTTAGGCCTAAGGAGTGGCTTCGTTAATAGATTAGCAACGTTCTCATTCGTTGAAACTTGCTGATCTACTTAACATCTCTGTCATTTATCTCACGGAATAGGTTATACCTATCCTCAAGGTGTTTGGACCTCTGATGTGCAGCTAGTCTCATCTATGCTGGGAATCACATCAAGTTCAGTGACGAACTCTTCTTTCCAAACAACCTCTTTCGCCGCTTCTCAAGCTGCGAAATGTTCAGCTTAAGTCATGGAGTCAGCAACAGTGCCTTGCACCGCCAGAGAGACACAAGATATAACCGGACTGTGACCGGAAATCATCTTTGTCCGTTGGAAGCATGCCTATCAGACTCTACCGACTCGTAGCACCTCACTTTCTCCGTAAATCAAGAACTTATCCTTAGTATTCCTCAAATACTTTAGGATATTCTTTACGGCAATCCAGTGATTCTTTGCTGGATTTGACTGGTCTTTTACTTGTCTTGCTTAACATTAAAGCAACATCAAAACAAGTACGTGTCATGGCATATATGATAGATCCAATTGCCGACGCATATGGAATCTCATCCATGCATTCAAGCTCAGCAGATATCGTAGGATACTGTTTCTTGCTTAACGTAATGCCATGTGACATTGGCATAAAACCCTTCTTGGATTGCTGAAAAACGTGTAGGACTTGTCAATTTAAGAATCCTGACATTGTCCTACCAGCTCTTTTGGATCTCTATCTTTAGATCCAAAATCCAAAAACATACGTGGCTTTACCCATGTCAATCATTAAAACCAACTCCCAAGCCAGTCCTTTACCGAATGCAGCATTGGGATGTTATTTCCGAGAATCAGTATGTCATCGACATACAATATGAGAAATGCAACATCGCTCCCACTTATCGCACAGTTCCATTTCGTTCCTGTTCAAGTCAAAACCTTGACTACTTCAACAGAACGAAGATTCCAACTCCGATATGTTTGCTTCCATCCATGAATGGATCGATGAAGCTAACTTTACACAAAATGTAATTTTTCGGAGTCCGAGCTCACTTTCGCTTCTTTGAATTTCGCAGATTCGTCGCTTTCAATGATCATCAGATCATGCGAACTTTCAATGATCATCAGGTTCAACTAATGACGAGAAATTACTCTCGGATTAGTGACTGATTCATTCATATCTGCGAACTTCAGGCTCTACAGGTGTAGATTCTACAGAAATCTGCAAATCCATCCGTTGCTCTCCCTCAACAGGTTGAGCAGCCTCCTGTATTTCTCGAATTTCTTCGAGTTATACTTTTACTCCCACTGTTCTTCTTGGAAAGTAACTTCCCTTCTTAGAAAATAGAATGGACGTAAAAGTAACAAGCCTTGGTTTCCCTAGGACAACCAGCAAAGTAGCACAACTATAAATACTCAGTAAAGACGAATTTGGATCGATTCCAATCCACATTTACGTGGTGTCTTTCAACTGATATTGGTGGAACTATTTCAGCGTAAACTTAGATATTTCTAGAGCGTTATTCTTCAAGAATATCATGGAAGATTCGTGTGACTCATCTTTAATCATTTCTTATAAGATCTGATTCTTTCTCACAGAAATACCTCAAGGTTTTCAGGAGAATTGAGCTGTGAAACGACTTCACACTCATTCAGATGATCACACCATTAATGACTCAAGTATTCTCACTCGTGATTTAATTCAGAGTCTTAATACTTCTGTCACTCAGATTCTATACCTCATTCTGGAACTCTTTCGACCATGTCAAAGAATTCCGACTTGTGTCTCATCAAATGAACACAGTCTTACTCACTGAATTAATCAGTAGAGACAATGAAGTACAGAAAATTTTCTCTGGCATTACTGCTCATCGGACCACATACATGAGTATGTTCAATCTCCAATAAGCCTTTGGGCCTTTCTCTAGCTCGGCTAAGATACGCCCCTTTGTCTTTTGGTCCAGTAAGCAGAATTCAAGTCTCATAAGATATCCGATCAAATGAGCCCAAAAGTCCATAACTATGGGGTTTCTGAATCCGACTTACTCTATGTGACCAAGACTTTTATGCCAAGAAAAATCAGGTTTAATTCATCAGATTTAAACCAATTCGGTATTTATGTTACATTTAGGCACTCTTTGGTTTAAGATATAAAACCCATTCCTTGAATAGGGTGCTACAATTAATATTTCATTAAGATCAAAAGAACAAAACTTGTCTTTTATCAAAATAAAAACATTCAAATTCTTACAAGAAAATGAAAAACAACTCTGCTTAAAGCAGGTACATTGTAGCAATTACTTAATAAAACCAAGCCTCGAAGGCATCTACAAGTGAAAATCCTACGGCTGAGGCAGCGTCCATAGCTCCTTCCAGACATGTAGATCCACTTGTCCTTCCTTCAACATTCTACTGTTGCTTAGGCTCTGCATATTATCACAAATATCAGTGCCACAACCAGTATCCAATACCTATAAGGTAGAACTTGAAGTAATAACATGAATACCTGAGGAAGTAGTCTCATACATCAACTTCAACTCCTCATCATCTTCCATGAATTTAATGCAATCTCTCTTCCAATGCCCTGTCTCTTTACAGTAGCAGCACTTACCAACGTAAGAGGTATCTGACTTGGGCTCAGAAGACACACGCTTGCCATGATTCAAAATCTGGACAACTTTGTCTTCGCCCTTGTCAGTACTAGGTTTAATAAACCCACCCTTCTCTATTATGAGATTATACTGGGTACTCTTCACGTTTGGCTCAACTGTCTTGAGCATATCATGCAGTTCAGTCAGCGTCTTCGTTAAGCCTTTCTTGATATAGTTCCTTCTGAACTTGTCATAGCTTGACGGCAGTGACTGCAGAATGATCTCAGTTGCCAATTCTTGGCTAACTGGATAATCCAGTTTCCTCAGGTTATCAATGTAACCCATCATTTTACTGACATGAGGACTCACTGGATGATCATCTGGTAGCTTGCAGCTAGTGAGAGACTTAACCAACTGGTATCTCTCCACTCTTATCTGCTCCTGAAATTTCAATTTCAGGCTGCTGATCATCTCTATTGGCGACTCCATGTTCTCATATTGCTTCAGCAAATCTGAGTCCATGGTAGCCAATATCAGACCACGCACATCTACCGTATCATTATAATGCTTATTCCAAGCATTATATACTGCATGAGAAGCATTGGACCCGATCCTCACGGGGAGAGCTCTCTCAAGGACATAGTCCTTTCTCTCCTGCCTGAGGACTAGCCTCAGGTTCCGCGACCAAGTCAAGAAATTTGATCCGTTCAGTTTGTCCATCTCAAGGACAGACCGGATCGAGAAAGTGTTTTGATTGTTTGTGCTAGTCATAACTGAAAATTAAGATAAAAGGATTTTAGTTGATATGTTCAATATGATTAATCTCGCATTATACTTAATATGATTAATCTCGCATTATATTCAATAACATCAGTTACCCTCAATAGAATATAATGATTCCAAGATCCACATATAACTAAGATCAAAGTGGGCCACTGGCCGTCACCCAACCTTAGCTTATATCGGTAAGCCCTATCTCGGCTAATTATATCCGTGATATAACTCTTGGTTGTGAATCTGGGCCCGAGGCCCAATCCACTCTGATGTCTCAAGGCCCGGGACTCCCGATGGCCTAGTCAAGAAAACCAGACTATACAGTCATGTAATCACTAATGTCTGGGACTCCCAATGACATTTATGAATCACAAACCGTCTTACCCACGCAAAAGTAGACACCCTCACACTGTAAGGCCATGAGTACAATTGAATGGGCTTCGACAGCTGACATAGACTGGACAAGACATCCAACGCTTGATATTGTTTGAGGTTTGTAGGTTTATTAAAATTTTATCCCAAAATAGAAGATTACTATTTTTGGAAACTTTCTTTTTTGGGAAACCTACTAATTTTGGAAACTTTCTAAAATTGGAAACTTCCTAAAATGGAAACTTTCTAAATATAGAAATTTCCTAAAATCCAAAACATGCAAATCTAGAAACTTCTATTTTAAGAAACTTTCTAATTTCAGTTTTGAAAACAGATTAATTTAAAATCGATTTTAATTTTATATAAATAAATTTTAAATTAAATCTGAAGAAAAGACTCAAATAATTGGCCCAATTGTTTTAACTTCTTGGCCCGAGGCCCAAGAATTGGTCCATGTCCAAGACATAACCCAATTGCCCAATTAAATGACATAACCGGTCTGGTTCATTAAAATTGGTCCAACCAAAATTAATTACTACGATGACCACAATTGTCAACCGGTTATTTACTAAACCGGATTTTCTCAATTTATTTGGTCCAACCAAATCAAATTAGAAAATCACTGGTTTAGGCACAAAATCCAATTTTTCGACTTTGGATTTCTTATCCCGGTTTAACCAGAACTTGATAAATTTATTAAGTCTGTTTATTAAACCAAGACGATTTAAGTTTTAATCAAATTAAACCGAACCATCCCTCAGCCAAACCGAACCGACCATTAGGTCACGGTGAACCGAAACGAGATGCAGGCTTCACGCGATCGGGAATGATCGGGACAGCCGCATGCCGCGATCGGGACGAGTTCGGTTGCGTGATCGGGACGAGAGCGTGATCGTCGAGCTCGGGTCGGTGGCTTCACGCGATCGCCGAGCGATCGGGACAGCCCGGGTCGAGACTCGGCTCTCGGTCACGCGGGACAGGCAGGACGCGATGCAAGCATCGATCCATACCATCGATCCGCGATCAATGTATGCGATCGGCTCGATCATGCATCCCGCGATCGACTCGACCACGCGACTCGATCCATCGATCGGTCCGTGCGTCTATTCGATCCGGACGTGCGGTTCGACCACACTCCGACGCAACCAATTCAATATAGATTGGATCATGCGATTTCTTGTTTGTTTAGGTTTTAATTCTTTGTTTCTTAAGTGTTTTTTCTTATCAGTAGATTGATTCAAAACACTTCTTAAACAATCATAAACTTGATTCTAAACAAGAAAAACCTACAGAACCAATGGCTCTGATACCACTGAAGGGTAGTTTGGTGTTAATCCTGATTCAATTCATCAGATTAATTGATCCTACTAAACATGCCAGATCTAGGTTCTCTTGCTAGAAACATAAAGGATCTCACCTGTTACCTTGTTATGCAGCGGAAAGAGGAGGTACGGGTCAGAGATCAGCAGAACCACCAAGAGATAGCTCCTCCAAAGGCTCACACACGCACACTGCAGGAAATTGGCTGCTAGACCAGCTGGTGGGAGGCGCAGAGAGAGGCTGAGGGAGGCGCAAAAGTGGCTGAGTAATAAGAGCTAGGGCAAGTTTTATTTATTAAAACTCTTGTCCAGTTCTTATGGGCTTTTGGGCCCAATTCTCAGTCTGATTAAATTCCTTGGATTTAATCAAGCCCTTTAGTCTCTCTTAGTACAGTAAATGCCTAGCACTTTTACCGTACTTCTGCTAAACCGTTCCTACACATTTTCCTGTTAGCTTAGGCGTGTGACCCATATGGGATCATATAATAAAGGCAATAAATCCAAGATTTATAGATCATGAGCGGACTCTAGCAAGCCATCATGACCCCCAGTATTATATGACTTATGTCTGATCATTGACATACTCTTACTTTCTAGAGACAGTACAGAGATTACTGGACATAATTCCAACACTCAGTAGAGCCCTTTCTAGTGGGTCTTCAGCCTGTGATTGGTAAAAGTACTCGGCAGCCAAATCACCCAATGTGTCCACATAGAAGGTCTGCCCGTCGATGGTTGGTCTCTTTACCAGCTTGTTCATATCGAAACTCATCTTCAGATCACCCACATTCAGAACTATCTTACCTCCCTGACAGTCAATCATTGCACCAGCTGTAGCTAAGAAAGACCTACCCAGAATCAATGGATCTTTTGGCTCTTGTCCATATTGTAGAACCACAAAACCAGTAGGGATCACACACTTGCCAACCATTATAGGCACATCCTCTATTACTCCTTCGGGAATCCTGATTGATCTATCTGCTAGAACCAGTGATATCCTAGTGGGTATAAAGTCTGTCATTCCGAGCCTTTTAGCCACTGAGAGGGGCATAAGATTCACACTTGAACCAAGATCGCATAGAGACCTTTCGAATCTCTCTTTGTAGATAGCACAATCCAACACGAAGCTTCCCGGGTCCTTTAACTTCTCGGGAATTCTGCCTTGAATCACTGCACTGCATACCTCATTGAGCATCATTATACTTTCCTCATCAGACCATTTTCCAGAAATCGCATCCTTAAGGCATCTTTTCATCATAGGAGAAGTTTCAATTGAGTCTAACAAAGGCACTTCTACTTTCACCTTTTTATGAACTCCTTACATTTTGCATAGTGCCTATCATTCTTAGTCTTTCTGGGATTCTTGGGATAAGGTACCTTAGGCTTGTATACCCTCTCGGTCGACTGTTTTGGTTTTCCTGGTTTCGAACTCTCTGCAGTCACCTTGTGTCGATCGTTGCTCCTGTCGCATCGATCGATGCTAGGCGACTGTGCTACGACTTCTGGTTCCCTGATTTCGCTCTGCATCGATCGTTGCGTGGTTGCATCGATCGACGCATTGCGAATGTCACGGATCTCATCTTCCAACTCGTCAATTTCCACGAGCTCTTCTACACTTAGCTGCTTTTTCTGGCCAGATGACAGCTCCTTACCACTTCTCAATGTCACTGCATTGCATTGGTACTTGGGATTAGCATCAGTCCGTCCTGGAAGATATCCATCCTCTCTTTGAGCATGCCCAGCAGTCCTTGCAACTCTAGCGCCAAGTTCCTTCATGTGTGTGCTCAGATATTCAAACTTCCCATTCAACTCCTTGTAGATTGTTTCCATCTTCTCGTTGGTGTCTGCAGCATTCTTATTCTGACTCTCCATAAGCTGTTCAAACATTGATTCAACTCTACTCTCATAAGCTGTAGGTGCATGAGGAGTCTGATAAGATGAAGATCCATAGGTTCTCTGAGCACCTTGTCCAAAGGGCTTCTGAAAAGCACTAGTCTGTCCAAAAAAGTTTTGATTGCCTGTGAAGGCACTCTTTTGTCCTTGGTTGAAGAATCTGTTACCCTGCTGATTACCAAATCTGTTACCTTGGAAACCAGATCCTCCAATGTAATTCACATCTTCTTCCTGAGTGTCCTCCTCAGTCTGAATTACCTCAACATCTTGAGCAAAATGGACAGCCTTCTTATTAGTCAGGAGGTTGTAGATTGTGTCCATCCTAGATCTCAATTCAGTCATCTCTGTATTCTCTACACTTCCACCAGATTTCTTCCTCCTCTCATCCATAGTCTTGCAACTGTTGCTGCCAACTAGGTTCTCAATCAACTGCTTAGCCTGTGTAGGAGTCCTGGTGTTGAAGTTAGCATTACTGGAGTTATCCAGTGCAGACTGATATGGCAGATCTATTCCTCTGAAGAAGATACCAAGTAACTGCACTTCAGTGAATCCATGGTGTGGGCAGTCACGCTGGTACTTCTTAAATCTCATCCAGGCAGCTTTCAAAGGCTCCACAGCTCCTTGGGAAAATATGAGTATGTCCTGTCTAGACTGGTCTGAACGCGCATCATCATAGAAATGACGTAGGAACTCACTCTTCAGGTCTGCCCAAGTAGTAAACTGTCCAGGTGGCAGTTGCTTCAGCCACGCAGCAGCGTCTCCAGCGAGACTGTAAGGAAAGAGCTTAAGGAACAGATAATCCTGGCAAACTCCATCACACTTCATGCCATTGATTATGTCTTCAAACGAATCAATGTGGTCCATTGGCTGCTCTGTTGGATGTCCATGAAATGCATTATGTCGTATCATCGAGTAGTAGATGGTTTTGACCTCAAAATCATTCCTCTCAAAAGCAGGAAGCACTAAAGCTGACCGGTTTCTATGAAACTCATCCGGTCTGTTGTAGTCAGCTAAAGTCCTCTCATGGACAACTAACTGTCTACCTTGGGCCTGTCCTTGACCCTGGTTCTGCTCATGTTGCTGTTGCTCAGGAGGATCAGGGATGACATTCCCTTCAGCATCAACCCTTTGCCCAGCAGCATTGTACGGGTTGTTATCTCGGTCCCTTAGGGTACCTTCAGCATCTGGTATCAAGATCAGACGTTCTCGTACCATTCTTTCTCTCTTTTCTCTTCTGATAGTTCTTTCTAGACGTCCAAGTTCTTCAAGATCGAGATTAACTAAGTCCAAGTTCGGATTATTCCTAGTTTTCTGCGTCTGCATAAACTGTCTGTAATCGTCGGGCAACGATCGATGCTATCAGTGCAACGATCGTTTCAATCTCTGAATCGCCTAGTGACGATCGATGCTAAGAATGCAACGATCGACGCAGTGCGATATTTGGTGCCTGCGACAGAGAGAAAATCAGAGAAAATCAGTAACTAACAAAAACAAAAGCAAAAACGAAAAGAAAACGAAAAATCCTAGTAAACCCCTAAGTTCGGTCCTATCGAAGACTCTAAGAGTCCCCGGCAACGGCGCCAAAAACTTGATAGGTTCTAAGTTTTAATCCCTATTCTCTAACTGCAAGTGCACAGTTCAGTAGTTGTAGTATATAGGGTTATCGAATCCACAGAGACTCTGGTATTCAATAGAACGAAACGGATTAATACTAGGAAGAAAGCAATGTGATTGAATTAAAAGCGGTGCGAGAAATTAAATCAGTAGCAGAGATTAACGGTTGTGAAAGCAAGTAATTAAAAGCGCTAAGTCTAGGGCGTTCTCAGGAAATCAGACAAGCAGACAGTTCATTCAGTAAGGATCTAATTAAGCACAGTTCTAGAACTCAAAACACAGATATAGAACTAACCAAATTTCTTTGCGATAATTCTCTAAGTCTAAGTGCAGCAAACCAAACTTTCGTTTGCGAGAACTAACATATTAAACTAGCATTAATTCCAGGTTTGATATGTTCACAATTATCCTAAACCAAACTTTCGTTTGCGAGTAGTTTAATTGCTCAACCCAATTAGTTCAGATTCCTAAACCCCACTTCCGTGACGTATTTAGCAACCTAAGATCTAGATTCTAATTGATCAGGTTAGAACTAGCTTTAAGCACAATTAGATTGAAGAACAGATATAGTTATGAATCCTTAACTGAATTTAACAAGTCTAGCAAGTCATGAAATCCTATGTGAGAAACCCTAAACCTAACTAAGAATCTACTCAGACATAGATAATGAAAACATAATCATATGATGAATAAATTGCATAAAAGAATAAGAGTAAAAGGGGTTCGAAATCTTCTCCAAATACAGATGAGGTTCAGATCAGCCCCAAAAGCTCTAAAAATCTTCTGCTCTTAATTATGAAAGCGTCATGTAAAACAAATCTAAAAACTCAATAATATAGGTCTAATCTCAGCCAGGGGCTTCTTTGTAAATATCAGGAACTTCTGGATCAAAGTGCAAATTCTTGACTCTTCATAATCCGCCGAGTTTTGGCCCATCTCGCTGGTGCAACGACCGTTGCAGGTGTGCAACGATTGACGCATTCCTCTGTTTCGGACAGTGAACTCTATCTCTCGGCCAATCACTCCAAAAATCTCCAAAATGCTCCATTATCTCCAATTCAGCTCCAAACCTGATTATACCTGTAAAAGACTCTAAAAGAACACAAAAGACACTAAAACACACTTATATCATGGCCTAAAACTAGTAAAAACCATGATATATCAAAGGTCGTGCTCGGTGGTTGCTTCAACGAGACGGTCGATATGTGGGAGCGGGAAACTATCCTTGGGGCATGACTTGTTTAGATCGGTAAAATCCATGCATACTCGCCACTTGCCATTCTTCTTTTTTACCACGACGGGGTTTGCCAGCCAATCTGGGTATTTCACTTCGGTGATCGAGCCTGCCTTGGATAGTCGTTCAACCTCATCATTGACAGCTTTGGCGCGTTCGGGACCGAGCTTCCTTCTTTTCTGCTTGACCGGTTTGAAGATTGGGTCGACATGCAGCTCGTGGCACGTGATGGATGGGTCGACTCCAGTCATATCGCTGGTGGTCCATGCGAAGGTGGTGGCGTTCTTCTTGAGGAATTCTACGAGCTTATTCCGGAGATCTTCACGGAGGTCGGCTCCTATTCCCACACAACGCTCGGGATCGTTTATGTCGATATTGACTTGGACGATTGCGTCTTTTTGTGGCCGGTCGGGTGGTGGTAGCTCGATTCGGGGCTCATAGACCATGTAAGCTTGTGACTTGCGACGCAGGTTATGCTCGATTCAGAAGCATGATCGGGAAACCTGTTGGTCTCCTCTGAGGGTGCAGACACCGAACGGGGTGGGGAATTTGACGCATTGGTGATATGTTGATGGGACTGCCTTCATCTCGTGGATCCATGGTGTACCGAGGATGACGTTGTAGATTGATGGTCGATCGACAACCACGAATTTTATCAGCTTGGAGATTCTTCCGACGTAGACTGGGAGTTTGATCGTTCTGATCGTGTTGATAGAGTCCCCAGAGAAGCCCGTCAATGGTTTTACTGATGGCTTTATACGGTAATTACTGAGTTCTATTCGTTGGATTGTTTCTTTGAAGATTAGGTCGACCGAGCTTCCGGTATCAACCAAATTTTTTGAGACTTCGCAGTCTCCTATCCGCATCGCAATGACGAGTGGATCGTTATGTGGCTTTGACACCCATTCCTCATCTTTCTCGGTGAAGGTGATGTCACTGCCGATCCTGAGTTCGTCGCTGCTATTTCGCTTCCACTGCTGATGTGCTGCTGCTCGGCGCTCGTATTCCTTAATTGAGCGGACTGAGTCGTTGACCATTGGCAGTCCTCCCATTATCATGTTTATGCGTCTTCTTGGCGGAGGTGTTCCTTCTCTGTCCTCTTCGTCACGGGCTCGTTTGTTGACGGCCGCCATGTTTGCGTCTATTTGCTCGACTTCCTCGGCAAAAGCCACTTGCTTCTTTCTTTCTTGGACGAGCTTGAAGCGTTCGGCCTCGTTTTTCAGCTGCGCTACTTGATTGACGTGCTTCACAGGTAGTTGGTTGCGGTTCAGGACCAACTTCTTGCCATCTTTCTGATAGTCAGCGTAAAGGAGGGCTTGAAGGTTTCTGCAATCCTCGGTGTTGTGGGCCGCTCGCTGATGGTACTCGCAAAATGACTTGCTTCTGTCACTTCCTCGGACGGGTTTGTTCCATGGCTTGTTTTGATTTTGACCTTGGTAGCCTTGAGATGGTCGGTCTTGCTGGTAATTCTGGGGTCGGTCGGTTCGCTCTTGTCGGTGACCTTGGTAGGGACGTTCCTCGTCCTGTTGATTGTCCTGTGACTGATCGCTGACGTAATATGACGAGTTTCCCTTCCTTGCGATTTCTTCCTCTTTGGTTTTCTTATAGTCCTGGTCGTAATGTTGCCGTGGTTCGTATTGATCGATGCTCTTCTCAGGTTTTTCTTTTGACATCGAACTCTTCGGGCCGAACTTCTTTGCTAGGGTTTCTTTTTCTTCTTCGAGATCGATGAAGATTGATGCTCGGTGGAGAGCGTCCACAAGCGAACTTGGCTTATTCTTTTTTAACTCTTCTCGGAAGTTTGACAAGTACCACAGACCGTTCCGGAGAGCGGGTACCCCTCGTTATCAGTGATCGTGAGCTTGGCAAGTACGTTCTTAAAGTGGGTTATATAAGATTGGAGACTCTCCTTCTGTCCCTGAGTAACGGCCCATAGGTCGGCGTTGGACACTTCCTCCTGTATGTACATTGAATAATGCTTTACGAAGGCATGCGTTAGATCGTCGTATCCATCTATGGAATTCGGTTCCAGGCGAGAGAACCAATCCAATGCCGATCCAGTCAAGTGCTCCGCGAACAATTTGCAGTAACCTGCGTCTCGCTGCCCGAGGCTGAAGCGAGTTCGGCCCATCGCTATACGGAAGGCCGTTAGGAACTGCCTCGGGTCGGTCTTTCCATCGTACATCATCATTTTGATCTTGACCTTGGAGGTCGGATGCTCGGCTTGAGTGTTCATGAGTGGTTGAGTGAACGGAGTATTTTGAGTTTCTTCTATTACGCGGTCGATTTCTGGTGCCGAGCTAATTGCTTGATGGACTTTTGATTTCATATTCTTCAGCATTATTTTCAGTTCCTCGATTTCATTATCCCTGAGGGTGTCCTGTGTTGAGTTGTTTAAGGTTCCATCGTCGTTGGGTTCTTCGATGTCCTCGCCGGCTGGGTAATCGGGTCTGTGACCTGAGAGATGTGTTGAGGCTGGGTTGGCCTCTTGCTTGAGAAGAGTTCGTTCCCGAGGTGGATTTTTCTGTCACAAAGACGAAGTCTCTGTTCGGTTGTGGTCCTGTCATTGTTGATCCTGTCAGTTAGTGAAGAAAAAACTTAATTCCCCACAGACGGCACCAATTGTGATAACCGAGCTTGTCACAAAGGTTTAGGAGTGCGTCTTGCTCGGGAGAGTTGACGTGCTCGGGTCCGAGGGTCAAGCTTTCTCTAAGTGAGAACCGACTAGGCTCAGTGATGAATCAGGAAAGGAAATGTATGTTCGGTATCAAATATGAAGAGAGAGAGTTGCTCGGTAACAAGCGTGTTGTATTGAATAAGACCCCGAGCTGGTCAAAAGACGAGCTCGGTTTTTACAGTTCGGGAGAAGTTAACTCTAGAGAGAGAAAGTAGTAAGAAGTGCACAAATCCCAAAAAGTTACATTAATGTACAGTGACGACTCCTATTTATAGTAAAATACGGTCATAATTTTTACAGGCCGTTGACCGCTTATCGAGCTCGTGCGGATGGGTTGTACTTGACCAGATGGGCTGAGCCGTACTTTCCTTTGGCTGTTGGTGGAGCCGAGCTGACTTATTGTCATGGGCTGAGCCGAGCCGAGCCGATAATAGTGGGCTCGGTTTAGGCATGTGTTTCCGGGCCCTTAACTTGTTGGACCGAGTTTGTTTCTATTGGGCCGGCCTTTGTACAGAGAACAGATGTTGGGCCTTATAAGTGGATGGGTGCTAAACCCATATATAACATCATAGTAGGACAATAATCTCTTTTTCAGCCTTACTAGGCAAAATTTTCTAGAAAATATCACATAAAACAAAAACAAAAATGATGAGCAAGTAATTCCACAAAAACAAATTTCCGAAACCACAGAAAACGATAAGAAAAAACAAAATCATATTATTTTGTATCCTTTGTCTCCATAGGACGTAGAACATGGGTTCAATCGAGTAAAACAAAACCACATACAAAAGTGTTTAAAAATGGAATAGGGACAGTGAACAATCAAAAATAGCAAAGGTATATCCTTCGATATGTGCAGAGGACTCGATGGGAAGAATTAAAAACGAAAACAAAAAGATACAAAAGCCAAAGGAAGAAGAAAAAAAAAACAAAGAAAGATGGCGGGAGCCGAAATTTGGTGGTGTATGAATCTCTTTGATATTATATAGTGAAATTTACTCAAAATGACTCTAATTTATTGTATAATTACTAGACTAACTCTCATCAAAATTTACTTAATCCAAAAGGTACAAAAAGACATTTAAACTTGACAACATCAAACTATTTACATTTATGCCATTTTCGTCTAAAAACCAGAATTATAATAAATGTATCTTTAATAAAAAGTTTTTAATAGACAATTTTTTTTAAAAAAAAAAGTTAAGTAAACAAAAAAAAAAAGTTAACTGCTCAGAAATAACACGACATACCCAGAGAAAAGCCCTAGTTCCATGTTATTAGAAATCTCAACCGTAGCCGTAGTAGAAGCTCTCCGACGAAATCTCCATCTGCTTCCACTGCGATAATTACTGTTATTCGGCGGCGACCACTCTTCTTCCAATTGATAACAAATTCCTCCTCGGACGGCAAACCCTAATCGAACTTATCCTCTTTCTAGAAAATGTTGCAATTGCACATGCGCCTCTAGCGACTCCTCCGTTCGTCGGCGATACCATCAATCTAATTTCGTTTCAACAAAGGTATGCTCATTCTTTCTGTTAGAGAAGATTATCTCGTGGTACTGGGTTATTTCACGCTCTTGTCTCCATACTGTTTTATCGATTTTCTTAGTTTGTTTTTGTTTTTACGGCTTTACTTTTATCTTTCCTGAGGAATTGAGTTTGTTGGAGGAAAATTCTTCTAAAGGTTGCCCAGAATATAATGTGCCCGTGTACAGCTCTATCAAAAGATTGGAGCACTAGACTGCTAAATACACAGAATTGAAATTGCTTAATTTGAGAATCGGAGACCATCAAGTGGGAGCCTCACTGTTCGCTGGATGTTTTTCATTTCTTTATTGGTTTTACAGAGAAAATTGTCAGCTCAAGAACTTCAAGAGCTAGTGAAAGGAGAGAGGAAGGGGCACTGATTGTCGATTTTTATGCTATATGGTGTGGACCTTGTATCTTGGTAGGTGTGGTGGGTAAACAATAAGGCTATGTTTAATGATGCAGTTTGACAAAATGGGTTCCTCCTCCAGTGAAGATGACCAGCAGCTATGTTCGTCAAAACATTGACATATCGCTGAAGAGAATGGATGTGGCTTCTCTTGATATGCTTTAGTTTCATTGGTGTTTCTCTCTTACGCTTAATTGCTAGTAGTTAGCTTCTTTAGTGACCATTTTCACTCTGTGTAAATTCCCTATTTATTTTATAATCTGTGGTTTGGAATAGGTGGGATTATGCGAATGACGGTTATCTTGATGCACTGAAACACCTCACTGACCTAAAAGAAGAAGGTAAGCAAGAGATGCTCTATCTTTCTCCTTTAGTTTGATTGTCTTTTATATATATATCATCATCTTGGTTCCAATTGCTTGCATGTAAAATCAAGACTGTTGCTTTGACAAATTTTGATACAGAGAGACTTCAGAAAATCTTAGAGAATGGAATCCTTGTTATTAGCAATCACGTGATGTTGGAATATCATCTACCTTTTTTTCTCCAAACTCTTTTTCTTCTTTTCTTTTCTTGCAAGCTCCTTTATTGCTTGTGTTCATGTAGAGCTGCGTGCAAATTCTTTCCAGGTGCAACACTCCATTGTAGTAGACATGCGTCCTCAACAGAGAATGGCTCAGATTTAGTTTATAATAACTAGTTGTACTTTCTGTTTTTTTTTTTTATTAGTATGTCATCTGATTAGTATTGGCTCGTCACAAATGTTGGTACTCGCGTCTTTTATGCAGGAAAAAATTGCAGGAAATAATCTCACTGCAAAGAGTTAACGGTGAGATGGTTTTGTTCCAAAGCCAAATTAGACTTCTAGCAATGTGTAATGTTCTTTATTCCCTATATAAAAACAGAAACCTTGTCATTTTCTCTGTTATTGTCCAGCAATGTGTAATGTTCTTTATTAATGAGAAACCCATGTTTTGATTTTGGCATGAAAGTATTACAGAACTACAATGATTAGAGTTCACAAAGAGAAACAGTTAACAGAGAGAAACAGCTTTCACCTCCGGTAGTCCACACTAAAAATCTAACCAATTGCCTTTGGCTACTAAACATTGAATCTCTGTTTCTCAAAGCTAATGCTGCTCTTTTAGTTAGGTGAGTTCAGTAAACCCGAAGTTTTGGTAAAAAGTTATTTTGTGATACAACAAAGTTAGGTGGCGTTTAAGGAAGGAAAAGTTACAAGACGTGAAACTATTGGGTTTTTTTTCATTCTAAATCATGGTTTAATTTAAGTTACGGTTGGTTTTATTAATAAAGTTTGGTTTGGTTTAGTAACAATTAATTAAGTATGTGGTCAAAAGATTAAACAAATCTGTAAAAAATAAGTAAATTTGTCGCCAAAGCGTAAAACAAATCTATGAAAACGTAATAAATCTGTCAAATTTAGATAAATCTGTTAGTAAAGAAAAAATAAATTCGTCAAAACCTTAATAACTCTGTCAAATCTCAATAAATCAGTGGTCAAAGAATAAATAAATCCGTCAAAATATTAATAAGTCTTTCAAAATCAAGTAAGTTTGTCACTAAAACAAACAAATCTATGAATCCTTAATAAATCCGTCAAATTGGTATAAGTTTGTCGCTAAAGAATAATAGATTTGTTAAACAAATTTGTGAAAACCTACATAAATCAGTCAAGTCTAATTAAGTTTGTCGCTTAAGTATAAAAAAATATGTTATTAATAAGTTTGTTGCTTCACTCAACGACGATTAAATAAGTCTGTGAAATGGCAATTTCGTAATATTTTTGATTTTTTCTGCTGAGCTGGAAAATATAATAATGGCATTATTGTAAATACGATTTTCGAATACAAGTGATTTAGGGGTAAAATAGGTAACAAAAACTGACTAATAATTAAAATAAAATTAGAGTTAGTCTAGTAATTAACTAATTAATTAGGGTCAAACTAACTTTTTTCCCTATTATATATACGTAATAAAAATTTAGGGTTTGATATAAATTTCATAATATCCTAAATGAATTATTTTAAGACGATTTCGAAGATATTATTAGATTCACAAGTTATAGTATTTTTAAAATATATCATCGGCGGTTTGGTAGATAATTTTAATATTTACTTATAATTTTGATTAATTTATTCAAATAAATAGCATTTTAAATAAATAAATATATTCATTAAACCACAAAACGTCATTTAAGGATATCCGATGTTATATCACTGTTTTTCCTAATGAAATGTCACATTTTTCCTCATAAACCACTTTCCACTACAGAAAATTGAGGTATTGATTGCACATTAACATAGCGGTTTTAAATTTTATGCAATAATAGAGTTTGACGCCACTTTTTCATAGCGTTTAGAATTTTGGTGTGCTATTAAAAGTATGAACGCTTAAAAAGTGTTACGGAGCGGGAAACTAAAATAATTGGCGGCTTATATTTTTTCGTGAAACTTTTACACTTAAACAAAATAATCGAAATCATTAAACTCTTAAAACGCTTATCTTTATAAACTTTCTCTTATCTCTCTCTAACTTAGCCGTCTCCCCATCTCAACAAAAAATACCCAGATCTGACCCAAATCTGACCCAAATCGGAGCCAGTGCTCGACCAAATCTATATGGGTTCGAGTAACGAGACCTGAAGAGATGGACATGACGGTGAAGCTATCTCAACTCTCATATCATCGACTATGCATCCTTACAAGGTACGAATCTCTCCCTTACTCTCTCTCACCTTTTTCGTCGGAAACTTGTTCGAAATGTTGTTTTAGCTTTGGTGTTGCACCCGTGAGTTACGGATTTTTAAGTCTCTGGAACTGTTCGATTGGTGTCGATGAGGATTTTTAACTTTGTTCTAGTTGAATCTGTGAATCTAATTCGATTATCCAAATGATTTCATTGCTCAATGTTGATTTCTCGAAGATTGTATGCTTAACTCGCATTAAGACTCATTCATGTCGTCTATTTGAATTTGGTTCATGATTTCGAGTCGCTGTGTTTCTTTATGATCTTGATCCCCTCTCCGATTGCAGTATCAGCCGGCGAGTTCTTACAACACACCGTTCTTCACCACCAACTCTAGTGCTCCTAAATGGAACAACAACTCATCCATGACCGTCATACCCAGAGGCATATCTCCTTCTTCTTATCTAAAGAAAAAAAAAGAAATCTGTAAATGTTAATGTTACATGTGTGGTTGTTTTGGCAGGTCCGATCCTTCTTGAGGATTACCATCTCATTGAGAAGCTACCCAATTTCACATGTGCCGACTTCCTCAGAGCTCCCAGGTGTTCAGAATCCATTCATTGTCCGTTTCTACACCGTTATCCATGAGCGTGGATGTCCCGAGACCTTGAGAGGTCCTCATGGCTTTGCATTAAAGTTTTACACCAGAGATGGACTCTTGGGTTCTCTGTCTTTATTATTTTCCCGGTATGAATCTGCTCTATACTCATTTCTCAGTCTTTTCAAAGGATTTGGTTAGTTAAGAATATCACAATTAGTCTGTACAATAAGAGAAGGAAAAATACTGTTTGGGGTGTTTCCCTAATGGCTGGTTATCTTGGGTATGTGTATATGTGTTACTCGTTACACTTTTTATGTGATTATTCTGTGTTGTCTTGTTAGGAATCTTGATACTTTGTTGTTACTAATCATGATTTTGTATTCGGTAGAACAAGTTTGACGGCTTTACGAGTACATTCCAAGACGAACTCTTTAAAGGATATAATATGGAGATACATAACCAAATTTTCTACACAATACTTTGTTGTTGTGTCCTGAGTTTCACTGGTGAGACTCTTACTTAATGCTGTCATCTTTACTGTAAGAGTTACTTAATGCTGCCATCTTTTTCTTTCCCTCTCATTGTATCCGGTTAGTCGTTTTCTCACAAGAAGATAAGGACATTCAGCATTTGATCATGTGTCAGTTTGATTACGTAATTTGACGTTTGTTTTTTCATTTGTTGCATATTCCCAACTTGTTATATCATTCATTAATCCCACCACGTGCAACTTCTGCAGGTGAAGAAGCGTAAGAACAAGAATAAGAACAAATGGGTGTGCAAACTCTTAGCTGGAGTCATGCAGATCAACTACAAACACATTCTTTTCTCAGAGATTGGAAGGTATGCTTTCAAATATCCATCTCTAAATTCATTTGACTTGCGTAGAGTTTGGCATGGTTGATTTGTTGTTAAAATCATGTATTACTTGGGGTGGCAGGCTAGGAGCTCTACAATTCTAGTGTGGGAAAGAAAGCAATAGCAACTTGATTGTGCAGTGGTGGTGCTGGGTAACAGAGTCACATCTGGATGGGTATTATGATGAGCCTCCAGAGAATAGAGAATGAGGTGTTTCTCATCGGTTTATGTTGGGTTTGTACTTCTTTTTCTACTTCTATATTTTGCGGATCTTTATACTTTAAGTCTATTGTATCACAGTTTCATATATAATAAAATAATATTTTTTTTAGTATGTTTGTTAGTATCAAATAAAACATACAAAATAGAACAGCTCGATAAATTGAATGCTATTGTAAATATATGGTAAACATATATAACGTAAATAAACTGCTATTACAAAATATTTTATTGCATTCGTCAAAGTGCTATGTTAAGTACGCGTTATTATTGCATTTCAGAAAAGCGCTATAAAAAGTGCGATACTTTTTATGACGGGAGCATATACAGCGTTCGTTAAAGCGCTATGGTATATCAATTATAGCGGATATCAAACGCTATGGATATCCACTTTTCTTGTAGTGTTCGTAATGACACCTAACAAAGATGTAACAATTGTCTCAACTTAAACTAACTTACAACTCACATAACTCCAATAACTCCAATATCCTACAAATGTAACTAAATATAATGCAACATCTAACGTAAAAATGTGGAAAACGCGATAAAACTTCAAAACATCCGATCCAACTAAGTGTACATCTACTCGTCAGCCTCATCTAAAAGGAGGGAAATAAATAGGGATGAGCAATAGGGGATTCACTCAAAGAGATATGCTAAAACGTAAGTATGCGGATTCGGTCCTAACACTCCGAATATAAACTAGTCTAACAAGCACAATAACGACATCTAAAGTGCCCAAACAAAAATGGTCCTCCACGACTTAAGTGATCGCTCACCCCCCCCCCCCCAAGAGGAATTATTGATCTCTGAAAGTACAAGAAATAGATTGACTAAGACTTGCTAATACCCACGACTGCACTTGCGGCTCAAATACAGAAGTCCTCACTGACTCTATGTACGTCTGCGGCCTCACACAATATGCAATGCGGCACAAATACATAAGTCATCACTGACTCCTTGTACGTCTGTGGCCTCCCTAATTATCACACTACGATTAACTATATATCTAGATTTTTTTTTATACTTATATTTATAATCATCAAACAATTAAAAAGTTTAGCAGATAACGCAAGTAAAGCAGTTGAATCATCTATAATCTTACCTCCAGTTTAACAAACATCTTAGATAGACTTAGCAAACAAACCGAACACATTATAATTACTAAACACGCTATATTAGAAGGTTAAACAGAAACCGAATAGTTGCGGAATAGTCCTCACCTCAGCCTAGGTCGGTTGAAACGAATGAACGATAAACATGTACAAGCGGTGGTCATAGTCGTAGGACGAACACATTGACTTGTAGTACACGTATGGTCTAGGGTTTGACCTAATTCTCTCGGATCTGTTTGGCGCTTCGAATTGAACCTAGCAGCATACAACAATTAAATTGTTGATTTTATAAATATATGTGTTAACACGACGAAGTCCGACCGTCGGAACAAACAAAAACAGATCGGAGGGGAATGAAGGTGGTGGTGATTAGTTGCTTCATGTGCAAGGCAATATAGGATTACGCCTAGACCACGCTTCTCCTCTCATCTGGTGGTACGACATGGATCTACAAGGTCATTGTAGCGCTCCGGGATGTCTTGCGGTGGTAGAGGGTGGTGAATACGCGAACGGATCATGTGGTGGTGTGGTGACGGTGGCAGTCTCACGGCGAGACGAGAGGAAAAAACGGAAGTAAACGATAGCATGGGAAGGACACGAAGAAGACGTTCACGGAAACTGCACGACAAGCTTCTCCTCCTCTCTCACACTTCTCTCTCTATCTCTTTAATGACAGCTAGGTTTAGAAAATGAGGTAGATGGAGATATACAAAGTTATATACCACTACACACACTCTTGCAGACACGATTTCAAAACAAAAAGGAGTGATGGGATTTAATGGGCTTAACAATAAATTAAATAGATTTGGGTTGTTACAATTCTCTCCTACTAATAAGAGAATTCGCCTTCGAATTCATATACATATTCGGTTGCTCGATGTCAGCTCCTAAAAAGCTCTGGTAATCTAACCTCATCTGATTTTTGGACTCACAGATTTTCCTTCTGAATTTTATCTCCCTCCCAATGAAAATCTGACCATCGCAGTCACTCTCTCTTGAACTTCTTTCTCATGACGCTCTTGAATCGTTACTGGTTGGCTAAGCGCTGACAAATCCTTACTGAGATTGCTTGGCGGTTGCTGAAAAATATGTTATGACTCTTTGACAACCTTCTTCAATACTAATACATGAAACACGTCGTCAAAATTTGGCAACTCTGATGATAAACACATATGATACGCTACTACCTCAATCAATTCAAAAATAGAGCACGGTCTCATGTATATCGTCTTAAGCTTCTTCAACTTTCGATTCTTAAATCCTCTCTGAAATGTCCTCATTTTCTTGTAAACCGAGTCCCTCCTTAGATCCAAATATCTCATGTGCTTATCTGCATAGCTTTCTGACGATCATGGAATTCCTTTAGCCACCTCTGGAGCATTTTCATTTCCTCTACCATATCATGAACCATTGATGATTATATGACTTTTCCTTCCCCTCTTGTGAACAACATAATGGTGTACGACATATATTACCATAATGAACCTCCTTTTCGATTTGCTTACGCAAAACCTTATCCTTTCTCTGAGCTTGCTGAATTTCTCAAGTAAATTTGTCTGATCCAATGCCTCAAGAACGACTATCTCTTCCTTTGTAGTAACTGCATGTAATCTAATACTAGCAAGTGTCACAATATACTCATGAACCTCCATTATCCATAATATGTCGCTCATGCGCCTACTCAAGGCATCTACCACCTAATTGGCCTTACCCATATGATAGGCAATCCCCAAAGTGAACTCGATTCATTTACGCTGCAACCTTTAACACCGGCAAAACACAACTAAATCCTCGTTAGGGAAAACTATGCTCGACTCCTACTCGCTTGAAAATAATTTGTCTTTGAATCCATGGGACTGCTTCTCCCTCACTTGGTTCCTAACGAAAACGCGAAATATCCTTTTCTTTGATACCATGCTAACAACAGCTTTGAAAACCACTTATCACTGCCCTTGTCCATTAGGGTCTGTTAAGCACTTTGTATGTTTCCCCATTTCCAATTTAATCCGAACGAGATACAATCTTTATCATTGAAAAACGTTAGAAAATGACATGTAGCCATATAAACACGGGAAACGACATGTGTCATATCTGCTACTTCCAAAATTTTAGAAACAACACTCATCCTTAAAAAAAACTACAAATTTGCATGCGATGTTCCAAATTCAAACAGTCTCTCGTTAACGGTTTTCTAGTACCGTGCCACAGTGGATCCTACTCTTCCAAATGAATTCCCCTCAATGGTTTTTCAATATTGTGTTATTACGGCGATGATATTGCACAAGCAAACATCTTTACCTTATCTCGTGCTGAAAGAAGATGCTAGCCATATCCACTATGACTTCGTAACATGTGGTGAACGACCCACTACGCTTTCGTTGCACTCACTCAATTTCCAAACTGGCATCCAATTGAAGATTTCCTACATCTTCATCTCGCTGCAGTTTTTTTTTTCCAAACACAATTGGGTTTCCATTTCCATTAACTTGTCCCTCATTCACTTGTCCTTGTAGCTTCTTACCGATTCAAAATAGTGTTTCTGTAACACTCTCGTGGGATTTCCATTCTCATTAACTTGATTTCTCTACTTTCGCTTGCAATACACATGTGTCTTAGATGATAATATGCAATTCTAAATGCCACAACTCCACTTCCAGAACTCCCTTGAAGACCACCTTTACCACTAGAAGAAACTCTCTTAGCTGTCTAAAAATCGCACAAATAACTCCAAAATAACTCAAATAACTCCACAATATCACTTGCACAAATACTTTAGACATACAACGAAGATCTCCAGAAAAAGGTGGTCTTCAAAAAAGTTATTGCCAAACAACTGATTTTTGGTACCACAGTTAGCCACACAATAAATTGGGTAGATTTTTAGCTGAAGTAAGAACTGTCGATTAATATATTGATATTGAGCCGAAAGGGTACTATTTTAAAAAAACAAATTCCCAATTCCCAGAAAACCATTGAAAACCAAATGTAATGCTGAATGTACTCGCTTTTCGGGTCGGGTCGGGTCCGGGACGGCAAACCCGCTCTGATACCAAAATCTACTCGTTGATATATCATGGTTTTTATAGGTTTTCAACCATGATATAAGTGTATATATTGAGTCTTTAACCTTGCTTTTCGAGTCTATCGAGTCTTTTATAGGTGAGCTTGCGTTTGGAGCAAAGCTAGGAATTTTGGGATGTTTCTGGAGCATTCTACAGGAAGCTGAAGTTGGAGTCGTGACCACGAGTAGATGTCGACCGACACTGCTCTTAGTTTCGGTCGACACTGATGTCCAACAAGAGCTAAGCGCCGGTTTATTGCATCTTTTGAAGATTTGCAAGAAAGTCCAGAAATTTCCCTTATTTCTAATTTGCCCCAAAAAGTGTTTAGACTTTTAATAGGGTTTTGGAGAGTTGTTTTCTCCTATCCCTTTGTTCTTGCTTTGTTTTGTCTTTTGCATTCGGAGATTGAGAGATTTTGGCTTGGGGCTGATCCTGCTACTTGTAACCTTTGAGAGAAGGATTTCGAACCCCATTCTTTATATCTATTCAGTCTTGTTTTCTATTCAAACATGTCTTGTCTTATTGATTCCATGTCTGAGTAGTAACTTTAGTTAGATTTAGGTATTCTCATAGGGATTTCATGCCTTGTTAGATCACTAGATAATTAGGATTCTAAATCTATCCGATCATACCTAGTTGAGACTAATATTGAATTCTGGATTGATCACCTAGAGTTTAGATCTTAGATAACTAATTTGGCATGAGAGTGTGAATTATAATCTGATAGAACTAGTGTGGGCAATTGGTTTAGATGCAAAGATATTTGATCTAGAGAATTGTGAACCAAAGAACTTGCTATTAATGCTTGTCTAGAACTCTAAGATTGCAAAGAGATTTGGATCATTAGGTTGCTACATGTGCTTAATCTGAAACCTGATTGTTGAACTGTCTGACATTGCATGATTTCCTGAGAACTCCCTAAGTCTAGCGTCCTTCTCCTATTGAAAACAACTTTTAAATTCATTTGCTTGTTTACTGCTTTCACCTGATTGATTTAGCTAAGTTTGAAAACATATAATATGTCGTGTGAACTTGGGTCTCTGTGGATTCGATACCCTTTGTACTACAGTTGCATTTCTATGCACTTGCAGTTAGAATAGGGATAATTCTTGACATATCACTCGTCAGGCTCACCTGAAAGGAGGGAAAGAAAGAGAGGTGAGAAACAGAGGAGTCACTCAGTGAGATATGGGATGCTAAAACGCAAGTCCGCGGACTCGATCCTAAAACTCCGAATATAAATTAGTCTAACTAGCACAATCACGAAACCTAAAGCGCCCAAGCAGAAAGGGTCCTACGCGACTTAAGTGATCATCCACCCCCCCCAAGAGGCTTTATCGATCTCTGAAGGTACGAGCAATAGATCGACTAAGACTTACATGCACCCACGACTGCACTTTCGGTTTAAATACAGAAGTCCTCACTGACTCTATGTACGCCTTCAGCCTCACACAACATGCAATGCGACTCAAATACAAAAGTCCTCACTAACTCCTTGTACGCCTACATCCTCCCTATTTATCACACTACTATATATATATATATATATATTTATAATCATCAAACAATTAAATAGTTTAGCAGACAATGCAAATAAGGAGGTTGAATCATCTATAATCATATTTTCATTTTAAGAAACATCCTTGATAGACTTAGCAAACAAACTAAACACATTATAATTACTATACTAGCTATATTAGAAGGTTAAAACAGAAATTGAAGAGTTTTGGAGTAGCCTTCACCTTAGCCTAGGTCGATTGAAACGAACGGACGATAAACATGTACGAACAGTGGTCACAGTCAAAGGACGAACACATTGACTTGCAGTACACGTATGGTCTAGGATTTGACATAATTCTCTCGGATCCGTTCCACGCTTTAAATCAAACCTAGTAGCATACAATAATTAAATTGTTCATTTTCTAAATATATTATATATCATAAACATCCATCATATATTATATATTACCAAACCTAATAACATATATATATATATATATATATATATACACGATAGATGTTTAATAACATACTTAGCCAGAGCCGTGGCTATGTGAAGAAAAAAGAAACCTTCGCCTACGACCAATTTTTATTATCTGTTATATGACTTTTACTCTTGAGTAATACTTGTTAATGAGGTATTAAACCCCAAAACTAAAATAACTTTAAACTAAAAATTGAAAAAAAAAAATCATGTCCACCTATTATTTATTACTAAATCAAACTTTTTTATTAAATACACTTATAAATCAGCTATTTATCAAATTTAGTGAAAACTTGATTTTTGGATTGGATTATATTTGAAACTGGAAAGATTTTCAAATTTGTAATTTTTATGCAAAATTTTATCTTTTTTGAATATATAACAAGAGAGACAATGATTAAAGAGAAAAAAAATTGACTGATTTATCTATTTTAAAAGAAAAAGGTTTTGCCTTTAAGAGTTTGGTTAATATTTTTGTAGGAAAATAAGAAACTTTTATGCTTTAAAATTCATAATGTTTTTACAAATACTTTGGATTTAATTGGTGAGCAAATCTAAATGCATTTTCTAGAATTTTTAGCTGTAAATAAAAGAGATAAACGGTTATAGAATAGTGCAAAAAATAAGAATAAACAGTACAAAAAAACTGGAAATATTATTTTTGGTATCACTTTTGATAACGCTTTTATGATTAACAACTATTAAAGCAATACACCAATAACTACAACTAGGCATGGGCGTTCGGGTACCCATTCGGGTTCGGTTCGGGTTAGTTCGGGTTTCGGGTTTTCGGTTTTGACAATCTATTAACCATTCGGTTATTATTCTATATCGGGTCGGGATCGGATTCGGTTCCACCGGATTCGGTTCGGTTCGGATTCGGATTTCGGGTTCGGATTTTTTCGGTTTAATTCGGTTATTTCGGGTTATATATTAATGTTGCTAAAGAAATACAGATGATATAGCCTGTCCTAGTGGTAAAGAGTTGACTAAAAGCATAATAGTGCACGAGTTCGAGGGACGAGGGTGTGTTTTGGAACTTTTTTGTCCGAAATCGCTTTAATGAGAGGTAATTACCTTTTTACCCTCATCTTCTTCATTTTCCTGTAAACCCTAATAACACGCAGCCTCCATTTTTTTCACACGATGAACATCATTTAGAGCGTTTTCTTCATTATTTGAAGCGAAATATGATAGATCTAGATACTAACCATCGATTCATGACTAAAATTCATGAAAAATTGAATGTTATTAAGGAATCCGACTTTTTCAGTGACTAAAAACAAATCTGGTTTTATAGAAACGGTTTTAATCGGGTTTTGTTCGGGTTTACGGTTTAAACCGATCCCGAACCCGAACCCGAACTATGTGCAGAGTGATAACCATTCGGGTTATTTTCATATACCCGAACCCGAACCGAACCCTGTTTTTCGGGTCGGGTTCGGATTCGGGAATCGGGTACGGTAAAAACGCCCAGGCCTAACTACAACCATTAGAAATTATCATTTACATCGTTTTATTTATTTGGGATGACTATTATTTTTAAACACAGCCTCTGCATTTGTAACTTTAGGCACGGCTCCCTACTTGGCGAACACTTGGCATTAAAACTAACTATAAGATGTCGCTGAATAAAAGAACGACCTCACCTTGGTTTGACTTGGTTTAGAGATATCCAAGGCTGGTACAAAATAACCACATTGGTCGGAAGAGTGATCGATAAACGGTTACGTCCAATCACGAACATATGCAGGCAATGTATGACGGCGCAAGCTTTAGCAAGCGACGGTGGCGGAAGGCTGCGACGATGCCAACGAAAGAGCTGATCTGTGGCGGAGATGGGTCGGAGCAAACAAAACAGATCGGAGGCGAATGATGGTGGTGGTGATAAGTTGCTTCATGTGCAAGGCAATATAGGATTACGCCTAGATCACGCTTCTCCTCTCATCTGGTGGTACGACATGGATCTACGAGGTCATTGCTGCGCTACAGGATGTCTTGCGGTGGTAGCTGGTGGTGAAGACCCGAACGGATCCTGTGGTGGTGTGGTGACGGTGGCAGTCTCACGGCGAGATGTGTGTAAGAAACGGAAGAAGACGATAGCACGTGAAGGAGACGAAGAAGACGTTCACGGAAACGGCACGACAAGCTTCTCCTCCTCTATCACACTTCTCTCTCTCTCTATCTCTTTAACGACGGCTAGATTTAGAAAAAGGAGGAAGATGGAGATATACACAATTATATACCAATACACACACTCTTGCACACACGATTTCAAAACAAAAAGGAGTGATGTGCTTTAATGGGCTTAACGATAAATGTAAATAGATTTGGGTTGTTACAAAAACCTCCAAAATCACTTCTTAGTTAATAATTAATAATATAGATATCTAAATATCTTCACACACATGATTCCACTGCAAGCATTCTAGGTATAGAAAATAATTAGACTCTTTCTTATAGTAATGTTCGTGACCTTGACTCAAGTCAAAATTGATCAGGGGGCATGTAAAATATTCGTAGTAATAATGCTAGATGACAGATGATTTTTTCAAAAAAAAAATAATGCTAGATGACAAAACGATAAACACAAGACTAACAATTATTAGTAACATATATGTTGAAAGACAATAAAGATTCAAAGAGACTTATCATAAAATGGAAACAACTAATGGCAACGATGATGATACCTATTATCACATTATAGTCACATCTGGATCCATTTAGCAAGCTGGGTCGGGTTCACCACACCAGGGACGTGAGTCCCATCTGTTTTGAATACACTCGCCACGTCACAGTATCTCTGGTTTGCCTTCTTCTTCACTTCCCTGTGTTGCGGCGAGGGCGAGTCAAGCGGCCCAACTTCGGCCCATCCAGGATATAGCTTCCTTCCCAACATGGTTCCGCACGTGAGAAACTCATGAGCCATGTAGCCGGCCAAGAGCCAGTTTGATGTATCCGGAGTGGCTCTTGGATCAAATCCGAAATCACTCTCCGTTGCGTCCTTGCGTTTCCTCGACGCGCCTGCCGTTTGAAATGTACGCGCGTGGTGGTTTTGACTCATTTGGTTTGCGTTTCACTTCAGGTTATGCCACGTGGGTTGTTGGATCAGGGTTATCACGGTTAATATATACAAAAGAGAGGGGCAGAAATGTCAATTCGTTTTTTCATCTGAGGCGAAAAACGTCAAACGCATGACTGTCAGAAAAATGAGCGGATACGGACAAATAAATAAAAAGTTTTTAAGATGGAAAGTAAATAAAAGGGAATATAAAAAGATTTAAACAAAAAAAAAAGCGATAGGAATTCGGAGGTTGCCGGATGAGATAAATCTGAGTGTATGAGGGACGGGATATACACGGCGGACGTTGATCAGATAAGAAAATGTAGGCAGAGATGTCACCGCCGGGATCGGCGGAGGAGTAAAAAAGCGGAAAACGAAGAGGAAAGAGGATGAGAGAGAGAGATGGAAGGGGAAATAAGGCGTAATAGCTCTAATTAGATTCGATAGATCAGAGCTGCCATGAGGCCGTAGTGGGCCTAAAATTAAATCTGATGGGCTATTTAGAAGTCGGTTGGTATGTGAAAACTGCTACTTTAAAAAATTTGAAAGCCCAACAAGAAAAATCGGTTTATTCATTCCTCAACACACCTCCACAGTCCAAATCAATACTCAAACTTCAGAGTTGTGCTAATTTATACACCAAATCGTTCTTAATTTAAATTTCATACATTAACTCCCTAAATCTGGCCGAATCCAACATTGACCGTTACACCGTTAGTCAAACTATTACGGATGTTTAGGATGGAGTTAGGGTGTATTACGTGGACAAGTTAAAATATTATGTAGTATTAGTAAATAATCTATTCATATTACATTAAAAAAAAAAGAATTACAACATCTGAAAACGGCGTCGTTTTGTCAAATTTAGGGAAAAATAATTAAAATCCCTAAGTGTCGACGATTTAGAACACAGAGATGCTCCAAGAAGCTCAGTAACGAGATAGAAGGGTTTGTGTATGCAACAATCTGACTGGAGAGAAGTGTTCGACGAAGGGTTCTTTAGGCTAACACTGTTTGTAGTGGTCGGGAGTCGCTCAATCCGAGAAAATGAGGTAAATTTTCATCAATTTCTTCTTCAAAATCATTATGGAAAATTGAAGCCCTTTGTTAAATTGTTTTGGAATTGGCATATGTGACTTGAAATAATCGAAAAATCGATTCTTGCTTGAAAGGATCTTAGGATTTTAGTGTGCACACCAAGTGTTCGATTAAATGTGTGAGTGAAATTTTTTTGGTATTTTGACTAATCGTTTGTGCTTGATTGTTTCAGTGACGAGAACGACATTAATTTTGCTATACATTATGGTGGAATGTTTGAGAATATTGGTGGCGAAGTCTACTATGTGGGTGGGAAAATTCATTTCCTTCCTATCGAGGCTCCTCATCTATTCAAAGGCATACAAGACGCGGACATAGTTGATTTGTATCGTCAACGGGTGTGGTATAAACTACCATATGAAGACACTAAGCAGCTGAAGGTTTTGTGGGACGGTTCTCCCAATTTTAATAACATGTGTCTTGCGGCTACTTGGACGAAGAATGTTAAAATCTACTTAGAGCTTGACAATGGTCCTGAAGAGGAAGACCGTGAGAATGCTTTTGCGGATGATCGTGATGAAGGAACAGGCTGTGTAGAAGAAACGGCGGAGGAGAACGAAGACAATGCAAGTGGTGAGGAAAATGTTCATTATGGTCAGAGTTCACGTGTAGAAGACATTGTTGCTAGCTTTGTCGATGAAGAAGCAGAAGATGAAGCTTACAAGAATACTCCACCAGCCTCGGATGACAAGGAAGACGAGACTGAGACAGGGTACGAGCGATGGAGAAGAGGAAGTGGGCTGAAGATTAGGCAGGTATTTGAAAGTATTAAAGAGTTCAAGGAAGCTGTCCTTGAATATGCGTTGAGTGGCAAGCTGAATATCAAATACACAAGGTGGGGATCCGACAAGTGTGAGGCAAGATGTGCTGTGAAAGGTGAGATTCCTTGTGATTGGAGAATATATTGTTCTTATGAAGAGTCGGCTGGACTTTATATGGTGAAGAGCTATCAGGAAGTGCACTCTTGTACGCCGGATGGTTGTTGTAAGCTCTTGACGGAACGAGTCATTGCTAACCTGTGCATCAATGAGATACGCAATGATCCGAAATTTATACCTAAAGCAATCCAAGACCTCATTCAAGAACGCTATGAGCTGACAGTGACACATGACATATGTAGAAAGGCAAAGAGGCGAGCTCTTGAGATGGTAAATGCGGAGTTTGATGAACAATATGCACGCATTAAGGACTACAAGGAGCAGATTTTAGTGTAAGTTTAATTTTCCTAAGTTAATTTTTGCTATTGTTCTATTATCATGGAACTTAATTCAGTCTTTTTGGTGACAGATCGAATCCTGGATCAACTGTTGATCTCGTTACAGCCACGACAGATGATGGAGTTGAAGTGTTTGACAAGTTTTATGTGTGTTTAAAGCACTTAAAACCATATGGAAAGCTCATTGTCGACCAATATTTGGCATAGATGGATGCTTCCTCAAATCTACATCAAGAGGACAATTACTTGCAGCAGTGGGGAGAGACGCTAATAACCAAATATATCATATTGCTTGGGGAGTGGTTCAAGTTGAGGACACGGACAATTGGAGGTGGTTCATTAAGTGGCTGAAACATGACTTGAACCTTCAAGATGGGGCTGGATTCACGCTAGTATCCGATAAACAAAAGGTATATTATTGCCAATGAACCATACTATTGTTGTTAGTTGTAGCGATATCTGATTTTTTCATTTTATCTGCATATCAGGGGCTGTTAGCTGCGGTTGGAGAAGAACTTCCAATGGTTGAGAATCGCATGTGTGCTCGACACATATATGGTAATCTAAAGAAGTTGCACCCGAAGAAACCTTTGTTGAAGAAGCTGTTTTGGGCTGTCTCTGATAGTTTCAACATCAGTGATTACGAAGCTGCATTAAAGAAGCTAAAGGACTACGACAGCAGTGTTTATGACGACTTGATGTCTAGGAATCCAACAACATGCAGTCGTGCCTATTTCTCGACAACCCCGGTGTGTGAAGATGCATTAAACAACTTCTCGGTGTCTTATAACAGTGGACTAGAGAAGGCTCGGTCTCTTCCCTTGGTGGAAATGTTAGAGACTGTGAGAAGACAGACAATGGTTCGGATAGAGGTGAGGAAGAATAAGCTGACAAAATACAAGGCAAAATTTAGTTTGAAGGTTGCACAGACAATATCTGCTGAGGAGAAAGTGCGTAAGTGGTGCAAGCGAACTCCCGGTCCAAATGGAGTATCTGAAGTGTCCGAGAATGGTTCCTCACACACTGTCAATCTCGAGAGGAGGACATGTACTTGTAGGATGTGGGATCTCACTGGAATTCCATGCCGGCATACTCTGAAAGTTATTAACGACAAGAAGTTAGATGCCGAAGACTTTGTGGCTGATTGTTACCTTACAACTACTTGGAAGAAGCAGTATAGTGACTCAATCACACCCGTCGAAGGTATGAAGTTTTGGAAGGATTGCGGAACACAACTACAACCACCCACGAGAGACACTGAGAAGGGAAGGAAGAAGAACCCACAAAAAAAGAATGAAATCTGTCCACGAGTCACCAACTAAGGGGGAAAAAGTGACCAAATATTTACGGGTGATTCATTGTTACTGTTGTGGTATGGCTGGACACAACTCAACCGCGTGTTCTAATTCTAGAGTTCCTAACAAGCCAAGAAAGGTTTATCCTAGGAAGAAGAAAGGCCAGCAATCTGAATCAATGGCCTTGGAGTATGTTGGTGGTGTTAGTCAACCAACACAAACATCTGCATCTCGTGAATAATGGGTTACACTTAAAGAAGCTTCGGTTGGTTTTTTGGTAGTGGAAACTTAGGATGATATCGGTTAATTAGTATGCTTGTTTTTTTTCTGATGGATGAATAGGATGTCAGTGGTTAATGAGTGATGGTTTTTGTTGATAGGAGCTTTAGCTGGTTTTTGGTTATGTAAGATTCGGCTATGCGTGAACGATGTAAGCTTCAGCTATGATTTTTAGGATGTTATTAGTTATGATAATGCTTTTGTTATGTTCTCATTTGTATTAAGCTTCTTCATTATAAAAAACCTCATTGAAATTGATTATTGTTCATAACAAAACACCATTACTACATCACCAAATTAAAACACACAACACCATTTTTATATGATCACACAACAAGCTCCCATTTTCTTCAACATTAAAATCTCTCCTTTGACATCTTTAAGCTTGCACTCCATTCCCATAACAACTCCTCCGAGCTCTTCTATTTTCTTCCCATAAGTAGCTACAAGGGATTCAAGTTTCTGTTTTTCAACCTCCAAATTCCCAATTTTTTCTTCAACCGAGCTCTTCAAATCTTCAATTTCTTCTACAGAAGCTTCATCAGTCCATTTGAACATATGGTTCTTCTCCTTTAATAAAATTTAAATTCTCAAAACCAGCTCCAAAAACAAAAATTCCCAATCAGATTTAAAAAAAAAACTAGAACAATTAATACCTTTTCTGATCCATTAGGACAGCAGTGGAAGATTCTTCCTGGGTTATCAGCCGTTTTCGAAGTTCTCATCATTGAACCTCTTCCACAAATATGACAATATCGCGGAAATCCTCTTTCCAATTCACCGCCGTACCTGCCCCTATTTGAGTATTTACTTGAACCACCAGTGATTTTCGGATTTTGAAGAGGAAGCCATCACACTCGATTTTTCGATCTGTAAATTGTTCTTATGAACCATAATTGCTCTCTACTGCTCGACGACTATGGTTTCTGAGGAAGAAAAGAACAATGGTTCAGAAACGAGACGACGTCGTTTTGTGCACATTTACTCTGTATTTTAATTACAATACGACGTCGTCTCCTATACAACGTGACTGGGCAGCCACGTATTACTCCGTTTAGTCCAGGTCAAATTCCGTAACAGTTTGACTAACGGTGTAACGGTCAATGTTGGATTCGGCCAGATTTAGGGAGTTAATGTATGAAATTTGAATTACGAACGATTTGGTGTATAAATTAGCACAGCTCTGAAGTTTGAGTATTGATTGGGACCGTGGAGGTGTGTTGAGGAATGAATAAGCCGATTTCCCACTCTTATAGAGTAATACTTACACTACAAGAAAACTGCCGGTTTGCGACTGAAAGTTGCGACTACATACGTGGTCGCAAATATCCCGACTAATTTGCGACTACTGAGTGACGTTTAAGCGACCGATAAAAGGAAGTCGTAATTACGTCACATATATGTGACCGCAAAGAAGGAGTAGTAAATCAGTCGCTATTGTGCGACTGATTTACGACTATCGCGTTGTCGTAAACACGTAGTCGCTATTTGGTCGCGGATTTTGCGATTAAGTAGCGACTGTTTTTAATAGGTTGCAATTCAGACGCTATTCGGTTGTAAAAAGTCAGTACACCCACGTGTTTTAAGTGTGTTCGGGTTGGTGTACTAACTTTTTGCGACTTGTTATAGCAGTCGCTAATTGGTCGCTAATCGGTCGCACTTCAGTCGCAAAATGGGCTATATATATATCAACCTTCGACCTCTCATCTTCTCATTCACACAAATGCTCATATACTCCATCTTACGAATCTAGTTAAAAAAAAAAAAAAATTTAAACCCTTTCTTATACAATGTCGGGATTCTCTAATGGTCGGGAATGGATGTATCAGAGGCTAAATCAAGAGACAGGAACTTTCTCGGCGGAGTTCGAAATGGGGGTCGATCAATTCATGGAATTTGCAGGCAATCAACCTTTTGCGCTAAGCAATAATGGTAGGTTTTTCTATCCTTGCACTTTCTGCCTAAACGAGAAAGTTATATCGGGAACAAAATTTGGAATCATTTGTTAGGAAGAGGATTTATGGAAGATTATTATATTTGGTATAAGCATGGGGAGAAAATTGATGTGGCTTTAGGACCGAGTTATGTTAATATGACGCAAGAAGATGATGTCGTAGAAGATAGATATGTTGATATGGTGAATGATGCGTTTCGTGATAGTGTGAATTTTGATAGTTATCAAAATGTTGAAGAACCGGTACGTAACCATTCCCAAAAATTCTACGACTTGTTAGATGGGGCGAGAAATCCGTTATATGATGGTTGTCGTGAAGGTCACTCTCAGTTATCCTTAGCCGCACGGGTCCTGCAGAACAAGACGGACTACAATATGTCTGAAAAATGTGTGGATTCATGGTGCGAGGTGTTGACTGATTATCTACCACAAGGAAACCAGTCAACCGGATCCAACTATGAGACAGAAAAGTTGATGCGCAACTTAGGTCTCCCATATCATACAATTGATGTTTGTATTAACAATTGTATGATCTTCTGGAAAGAAGACGAAAAATGGGATAAGTGTCAATTTTGTGGTTCGCCAAGATGGAAGCCCAACGACGGAAGCCGCATAACCAAAATAGCAGAGTCTCGTATGTGGTATCTACCTATCGCTGACAGATTGAAGAGAATGTATCAGAGCGAGAAGACTGCAGCGGCAATGAGATGGCATGCTGAGCACCGAACAAAGGACGAAGAAATGTGTCATCCTTCGGATGCTGCAGAGTGGAAATATTTTCAAGACCTACATCCTCGGTTCGCTGAAGAACCTCGTAACGTTTATTTGGGATTGTGTACAGACGGGTTCAATCCATTTGGCATGTCTCGTAATCATTCGTTGTGGCCTGTGATCTTGACTCCATATAATTTGCCCCCTTGGATGTGCATGAATGAAGAATACTTGTTCCTTACAATCCTGAATTCAGGGCCAAATCATCCGCGAGCAAGTCTTGATATTTTTCTCCGTCCTCTTATTGAGGAATTAAAAGAATTGTGGTCTACCGGTGTCGATGCGTACGACGTATCCTTGCATCAAAATTTTAATTTGAAAGCTGTGTTGATGTGGACGATAAGCGACTTTCCGGCGTATGGTATGTTATCAGGATGGACGACACATGGGAAGTTGTCTTGTCCAGTTTGCATGGAAGATACAAAGTCGTTTTTCTGCCGAATGCGAGGAAGACTTGTTGGTTCGATTGTCACCGGAGATTTCTTCCTCGTAGTCATCCCCTAAGGAAGAATCGAAAAGACTTCTTGAATGGAAAACACGCCGTGAATGAGTATCCACCTCAGTCTTACACTGGACAACAACTTTATTACGAGCGGTTGTATAGTGTCCAACCACCAAAAACAAAGGATTGCGGTGGAAACGGTCATAAAAAGAAGAAGCCTGGTTATGGCACATTGCACAACTGGCACAAGGAAAGCATATTCTGGGAGCTACCCTATTGGACAGACCTCAATCTCCGACATAATCTTGATGTGATGCATATTGAGAAGAATTTTTTTTACAACATCATGAATACTCTTATGAATGTAAAGGGTAAAACGAAAGACACCGTCATGTCACGAAGGGATATCAAACTATTTTGTTCTCGACCACACTTACATCTTGATAGTGATGGTGAAGCTCCTTTCCCCGCCTACACACTGACGGAAGAAGCAAAGGAAAAGTTATTGGAATGTGTGAAACATGCGGTGAAATTTTCAGATGGTTATGCATCGGACTTAGCTAGTTGTGTTGATATGGTTAATGGAAAGTTCTCGGGCATGAAGAGTCACGATTGCCATGTTTTTATGGAGCGGTTACTCCCATTTATCTTCGCAGAACTCTTAGACCGAAACATCCACCTTGTTTTATCAGGTACTAATAGTTGTAGTTATATGATAAGTACTATCTTATACTAACTTTTTTCATTAATCATGTTTATTAGGCGTTGGAGGATTTTTCCGTGACTTATGTGCAAGAACTTTGCAGAAAAGTCGGGTTCAAATCCTTAAACAAAACATAGTTTTGCTCATATGCAATTTGGAAAAGATCTTTCCACCATCCTTTTTTGACGTTATGGAGCACTTGCCTGTACATCTCCCCTACGAAGCTGAATTAGGCGGCCCTGTGCAATATAGGTGGATGTATCCCTTTGAAAGGTTTTTCAAAAAGTTGAAAGGGAAAGCGAAGAACAAAAGATATGCAGCAGGATCGATTGTTCAATCGTATCTCAACGACGAAATATCTTACTTCTCAGAGCAATACTTTGATGCAAGTATACAAACAAAATCAAGGTTAACACTCATTTGTAAACATATGTCATATATAAATATATATTCTAATATTAATCACTTTTTATCGTACCGTGTAGGTTAACAAGATTCAATGAAGGTGATGCCCCTGTATATTATGTTGATGGAGTACCTGATATATTTTATCGAGTAGGTCGTCCAAGTGGAGAAATGCACCAAATATGGCTTACGGAAAAGACTATCAATGTGCACATTCATATGTTCTCAGAAATTGTGATTATTTTCAGGCGTTTGAAAGGTATAAATTGGCATATATTTATTCTTTTATATGGATTTTTTTTATTTCTGATCTATTTATTCGTCTTATATAGTATGTTCGAAGACTATATTTCTGGAAAATATTCAGAACTCCCCGAAGAAGAAGTCGCCATAGAAAGATCTGAAGAATATTCTACATGGGTAAAAGATTATGTATGTATGCGACCAACTCTTTACATAACAATGTGTATTAGTTACATATATGTAGATTCGTGAATAATGTATAGCGGTAATGCAGGTTACTTACTGGAACGTTAATTCCACAATTCCTTTTCCTCCTTGGGCCATAGAGATTGTGAATGGACCCGTGAATAAGGCCAAAACATGGCCTATGTATTTCACGAGAGGATACTTGTTCCATACAAAGAAACACGGCGAGGGACGGAAGACATGTAACTATGGGGTATGTGTTAAAGGGGATAATTATTCCAATTCATCAGATGAGGCTGATTTCTATGGGATCTTATCTGATATCATACAACTGGAGTATGAGGGGATGATTGATTTGAAAATCACACTTTTTAAGTGTAAATGGTATGACCCAGTTATTGGGAGAGGCACTCGGAAGAGCAATGGAGGTGTTATTGACGTTCTTTCATCAAGGAAATACAACAAATATGAACCATTTATTCTAGGTATGTCTATATAAATGTTGCAATCATATATATTTGCAATATATTTTAATTTTGCAATCATCTTTTTTTACAGTCTCTCAAGCGGAACAAGTTTGCTATATTCCGTACCCGTACACAAGGAAACCAAAATATTCATGGCTCAATGTTGTAAAGGTAAATCCGAGGAGTTATATCTCAGGAGAATACGAAGTTCAGGAACCAACTCTTTTGCAGCAAGAAAATGACGACGATGTACTTCTCACTACAATTGACGATGTCGAAGTTAGAAATTTGGTTCAATATGTAAACCCAATTGATCTCGATTACGATGTTGGAGATGCAGAACAAGAGGATGAATTTCAATGTAATGCTTCATCGTCTGATGATGAAGATGTCGAAGATTATTAGTTTAAATGTTATGGTTTTTTAGGTTTTTAATTAAACCATTTGATAATTTTTTAATTAAACCATTGATCAATTTTAATTAACTCAAAAAGATTTATAATTAAACCAATTGATTATGGCATAAACCAATTGAATTTGAATTAAATGTAATGGTTTTCAGGTTTTTAATCAAATGATTTCTGGTTAAATCAAATGATTTCTGGTTTAATCCTTAAATTACTTGGTTTAATCAGAAAACCAATTGGTTTAGTCCCTAAAACCAATTGATTTCTGTTTTCCTCAATCGACTAACCCTAATCCCCTTCACCCTCACTTTCTCTTCTCTCTCGAACCCTAAACTCTCTCGAACCCAAATCGCCTTCACCCAGGACCAACTCTGATCGGAATTCATGGCGAAGGGACGCGGTGGTAATCAGCGACGTACCATCCCCAACGTCACACAGAGACACGGAGGAAGCAAGCCAAGCAAATCTCCATTACCAAGCTGGTACGATTTCACGCCATCGGTGAAAGCGACGCCGTCCCAAGCTCGCTCCACCGGACCTCCAACAAGCAAATCTCGTCCGATTGAATCTCCCCCCTCTTAAGCTCTCCCTTCCAACCCTAGTTGCTCCATAGCCACGCCGTCGGGAGCTCGTTGCAACCAAGTTCAAAGCTCGCCTCCTCGATTAAACCCCGTCGCATCAACTCCTCACGTCCGCGACTACCCACCACCGCACCACCTATTTCAAAGCACTCTTCCTCGATCTCGTGAAACCCTAAATAGCACCGCCGCTAGTCGACAGTACAGCTCTCCAACGCTTCCTCTACAATACGCTCAAGATCCTGTACAACATACCTCTCAAGGACAGAGTAGCCATTCGTCAGTAGCTCCCGATGACGACGATGAAGAAGATGGAGAAGAAGAAGAAGCTCCAAACCTTGAGCCGGTTCTCCAAGACGATCTCCTGAGACTACTGAATGCTCTCCTGTCGGTACCAAATCGTGATCAGTTCACACAGGTTTTATCTCCCACACCTCAGCCCAATGCAACTTGGTAAGTCTCCAACTCGTTTAAGATTTAAGGATTAGGTTCTTTGTAGTCTCACAGTGAATTGTTCTTGATAATTGATAATTGATACCAACGAGTAAATGTGTTTGTGATTGTTGCTTGCTTGCTTGAAATTGTGACTGTTGCTTGCTTGAAATTGCTAACTAGTAACTTGTGATTGTTCTTTGTAGTCTCTTAGTCTCTGTCTCTTTGTAGTAACTTGTGATTGTTCTTGCTTGAAATTGCTAACTAGTAACTCGTTTAAGATTTAAGGATTAGGTTCTTTGTAGTCTCTTAGTCTATGTCTCTCTTAGTCTCTGTCTCTCTCAGTCTCTCTCTTAGTCTCTGTCTCTCTTACTCTCCGTCTCTCTTAGTCTCTCTTAGTCTCTGTCTCTCTTAGTCTATGTCTCTCTTAGTGTCTGTTTGTGATTGTTGCTTGGTTGAAATTGCTAACTAGTAACTAGTATGCAACGAGTGAATGTGTTTTTATGATGAGAATAGCTCATGTCTTATCTTAGTCTCTGTTGGTCTCTGTTGTCTCTCTTAGTCTCTGTTGAGAATATTGGTCTCTCTTAGTCTCTGTCTCTCTTAGTCTCTCTCTTAGTCTCTGTCTCTCTTAGTGTCTCTCTTAGTCTCTGTCTCTCTTAGTCTCTCTTAGTCTCTGTCTCTCTTAGTCTCTCTTAGTCTCTGTCTCTCTTAGTCTCTGTCTCTCTCAGTCTCTCTCTTAGTCTCTGTCTCTCTTACTCTCTGTCTCTCTTAGTCTCTCTTAGTCTCTGTCTCTCTTAGTCTTTGTCTCTCTTAGTGTCTGTTTGTGATTGTTGCTTGGTTGAAATTGTTAACTAGTAACTAGTATGCAACGAGTGAATGTGTTTTTATGATGAGAATAGTTCATGTCTTATCTTAGTCTCTGTTGGTCTCTGTTGTCTCTCTTAGTCTCTGTTGAGAATATTGGTCTCTCTTAGTCTCTGTCTCTCTTAGTCTCTCTCTTAGTCTCTGTCTCTCTTAGTCTCTCTTAGTCTCTCTTAGTTACTGTCTCTCTTAGTCTCTCTTAGTCTCTGTCTCTCTCAGTCTCTCTCTTAGTCTCTGTCTCTCTTACTCTCTGTCTCTCTTAGTCTCTCTTAGTCTCTGTCTCTCTTAGTCTCTGTCTCTCTTATTGTAGTTGTCTGTTTTTAAGTTTAATATGATTATTAACTCTGTAATTGCTGAGTCTGTGTTGCTGAGTCTGTATTTGCTTACTCTTGTTGAGTCTGCATTTTCTAATTACTTGTGCAGTCTCTAAGTTATAGTGTTGGTTCTTCCTGTGCAGATTTGGTCGTGACAAGGGAGCATTGACGAGGAAGATTACTCGGATAATGACCAACAAATTCAATGGGCCTTTTTATAGCTGGACGGTGGTTCCTCGGGACAGACAAGAAAGATTCTTCATTGAATTTGCGGTAACGTTTCTCTTCTCTTACCTTTCTTATATATATATATATATATATATATATATATATATATATATAACTTGTATTGCTTTCACTAACACTGTCTTCAAATTGCAATGTAGAAAACCCACCATTGGGATCCTTTGATCTCAGGAACTTTCCAAATGCATTTCGAGAAGATATGTCAACGGCGATTGAAAGGGATGGTATCGACTGCCCGAACTTCTCGTAAGCGTCCACCGTGGATAAGCCTCAAACTGTGGGAAGTTATGGTCGCCCACTGGGACACAGAAGACGCAAAAGCAAAGAGCATTAAAACATCTAATGCTCGTAAGTCTGACCGTCAAGGTCTGGGTATGGAAATACACTTGTCTGGCCAGAATTCCTTCGAACAAATCCTACATGAAATGGTAAGTTCCTTAAATTAAAATCTGATTTTGTTTTGTTACATTCTTTACATTAAATTGTCTGGGTTTGAACTCTATAATCTGTTTATTTGTTGTAAAATTTCAGGAAGAGGAGCTTGGAAGACCCGTAACTATTGGCGAGGTCTTTATTAGGACCCATACCAAACCAGATGGGACTTTCGTCGATCTGAAGGCAAAGACCATTGATGAAGCTTATAAGAAGAGTCTGGAAGAAAGGAAGGCTCAGCTTGTGGCAGCGGCTGAAGACGGTGATGCACAACCTCAGGAGCTTACTACTGAAGACTACGATGAACTGTTTCTTGAGGTAAACTAAATTATTCACTACTTGGTATGTTCCATTCTTTATCCAATTTATGAACTTTTTTCCTGGGCAGGCAACATTACGGGATGACAGAGGACGTCCTTATGGACTTGGCAGCCTCGAAAAAAATCTCGTCAACGGCAAGCGTAAGCACGTGGGAGGTGGTTCATCATTTCAGGCTCTGCAACAACAACTAGAAGAAGCTAAACAACAAATAGCGGAGCAGGCTGCCCACAATGCGCAACGCGAGAAAGAGATGGCCAAAGTTGCAGCTGAACAACAAACCAAGATCGATCAATTGTCTCTTGTTGAGAAGTTTCTCCGCAACACAGATCCAGCCTTCTGCGACTTCATGGATTCTCAAACAGTTTCAAAAGCTTAACAGCTAGGTCTTTTTCTTATCTTGTAGTAAATTATTAGGGTTTAATATGTAAAGCAGCCTAAACCAAACATGTATGGTATGTTTTTTTGGTATTGTATGAAGAATATAAATGGTACTGTTTTATATTAATGTGAAATATTTCAAAAATATTGTATGTGTATGGTATGTGTATTTGGATATAACTGAATGCAGGTTTAGCAAATTAGGGAAACAATTTAGAAATTACCAAATGGCTCATTTCGTGAAAAAATAGTCATTAATCAGTCACAAATCAGTAGGTACTAAGTCGTTTATCCGTCGCAATTAAGTCGTAAACAAAAGAGAGCAGTCGCAGATCGGTCACAAAGAATAGTCGTAATGTAGTCGCTAAATTATCAGTCGCAATATAGTCGTACATAATTTGTGACTATATTGCGACTATTATTATACACAGTTGGAAATCAGTCGTATATTAGTCGTAAAATATATGCGACTAAGTTGCGACTGATAAGCGATGACATGTTGTTAGTCGTAAGTTAGTCGTAATATAACGACTGATTTGCGACTACGGTATTTTGCGACGCAAGATATACGTCTACGAATATCAGTCGCAAATCAGTCGCAGATGTCTATTTAGCGACTGATGTGCGACTGCCACACCAGTTGTTAAATACCAGTTTTCTTGTAGTGTTAGATTCACCCCTAGAGGTGCACTCTTTTGTTCACCTCTTCTTCCCATAACCAATCAAAATGCCATGTCATATATCATTAAACATAAATAATAAATTAAATAGAAAATAAGAATTAAAGTTAAACGGTGAAAACTTTTAAGAAAATAAATCATTAAATTTTGACGAGTTAACGCCGTTGAATCGTAGGTGCCGTTGAATCGGAGAACTTGACTCGTCCTCCTTGAAAGAACGCATATCATGTCACCACCTCCAAGACACAGTGCTTGTTTCACTTGAATTTTCTCATAACATGAGATTGCTATTTTTTCCAGAGGCAACTACGGCACGAGAAACTACGCCAAGGCTTCTCCAACTCATAACATGAGGTCGCTATTTGGTGTATCTACACAATACTGATTTCGAGTTATGGCTTCATATGAGTGTTAGTGAGGACTGCATGTGATGGAGCAATCAACCTAGGCCAAGGCTTCTCCAATTTCGATAGTAATAATTTTGTCAAAGAAACCCAATTGTAGCTTCTATTTCTTTAATTTTGTGATTTTCTTATATATTTTCTTATAAAGAGATTTAGATTAGTTGTTTTGTGTTTATCTCTTTTTATTCTAGTCAACTATCCGTAGAAGTTCTTTATAAAGGTTCGACAACTATGTCAAGCAATTTACTTTGATTAATAAAATTTACAGATTTTAATCTCTTCTTCCTTTGATCTCTGAAGGTAATGTACATCTCTGATATGGGTCTTAGTTAAAGGGTTTTTAGTTTTTTAGGATATGTATTTCCTTTTCTTTTGTTGTACTACTTCCTTTTTACCTTAGTTTTCCTAATTATCTTAGGAGTAGTAATCGTAAGCCAACAGTCTCTATATAAGACTGTTTTTGCTTTGTCTTTAGAGACAAGTTTGAGAAGGAATAATAAAAGCTTTTTGGTTTACCCTTGTTTTGAGAATTTTTTTGAATTTTGATCACAGGAAGCAGCTCGAAGCAATTCTTAGCGTGAATTCTGAGAGTTCAATTGTTTTCTTGTTTTGTTTTTGTTCTTTTTTTTTCCAAACAATACATTGTTTATCTCTCTCACACACTTGATTGGTACTATTCTTTTTATAAACAAAACAGAGTATTTACATAGAAATCACATCCATGGATTCCAAAGAAAATGAAAATGTTCATGAGTTTTCAGCCGAGGAAGAAGATGATTCACTCACTGAAGACGAAGCTTCACTCAGTGAATTCGAAGAAGAAGAAGATATAGCCAACAAAGAGGATTCTCTTCAAACAGAAGATGCTAGTGATGCTTTAGAAGCAAACAATGAGAATGATATGATAGATGAACTCTGTATTGGAATGGAGTTTATTTCTGATGAGAGTGCATATGAAACTTATAGAAAATATGCAAGCAATCAAGGTTTCGATATAAGGAAACAACGGAGGTCGGAAAAAAAAGATAAGCTAGTAAGGCTTCGTTATGTATGCTCAAGAGAGGGGTTTAGGATAGAACATAACGTCAAGAAGTCTTATTCAAAACCAATCACAAGGTGTGGTTGTACAGCTCATATGACTTGCTACTTTCAGAATAACGAAAGATTTAAGATTGTGTCTTTCAATCCGAATTATAACCATGATTTAGTGAAGACACCTATGAAGCCTTTGCAAAAAGGCAATCGAACAGTCTCTGTCTCTCAAAAACAATATGCTGATGATGCTGAGATGTCAGGAATTTCGGCAAAGGCAACTGTCGAAATGATGAGTAGAGAAGTTGGGGGGCGCGCAAATCTGGGTTTTTTGGAGAAAGACTATCGCAATTACATATACCGAAAGCGAATGTCAGAAATGGCAAAGGGAGATGCTGGAGCAGTTTTTGAATACTTTCAGAAAAAGAAAGAGGATATAATTCATCGTTTTTTTATTCGATACAACTTGATGAGGACGCTATGATTACTAATATCTTTTGGGCAGATGATCAGTCTATAAGTGATTACAATTTGTTTGGAGATGTAATTTGCTTTGACACAACTTATAAGACCAACGGATATGATAGACCGTTTGCTCCATTTGTTGGGGGTCAATCATCATAAGCAAACTATTGTGTTCGGTGCTGCTCTCTTATATGATGAAACCACAGAGTCGTTTAAGTGGCTTTTTGAGACTTTTCTTGGAGCAATGTCAGGAAAACAACCAAAAACAATTCTTACAGACCAATCTGCAGCAATGGCGAATGCAATAGTACATGTGTTCCCTGAAACAAAACATAGGTTATGTGTTTGGCATATTTACCAAAATGCTGCAAAGCATTTGAGTCGTGTATTTCATGGACCGGACCAATTTGCCATGGACTTTGGGAATTGTGTATATGACCATGAGGAGGAAGAGGAATGGATACTTGCATGGGATGATATGCTCAAGAAGCATAATTTGACAAAGAATAAATGGTTGAAGAGTTTGTTTGAGGTAAAAGAAAAATGGGCAGTGGTATATGGCCGTCAAACTTTTACAGCAGATATGGTGAGCACACAACGCAGTGAAAGTATGAATAGTATTTTGAAGCGCAGTTATAACCTGTTGCGCTTCTTTGAACACTATGAGAGAGTGTTGGATGATCGTCGATTTAAAGAATTAACTGCTGACTTCAGTATGATGCATACCTCACCGGTATTAATTGCTCCTGTAGAGATGTTGCAACATGCAGTGGAATTGTATACACCAGAAGTGTTTACCTTGTTCCAAAAGGAATACATAGCTACCGGTGATTATGTTGCCAAAAGGGTCAATAAATCTGATATGGTCCGTGCTGAATACAATGTATCTTTTCGTGGTATTGGAAGAAATTATTTGGTTGAGTATGTTGCTGCAAATCAAACGATACATTGTAGTTGCATGAAGTTTTCTTTTGTTGGGATCTTATGTCGTCATGCATTGAAAGTGTTGGCCAAGAAAAATGTTAGAAGAATTCCACCTACCTACATTCTGAGTCGATGGAGTAAAGAGGCAAAAGCACGAACCATATCTTATTATCATTCAGAGATACCTAATGAAACATCGAAGCAATCAATTGGAAAACGATATAGTCATATATGTCGCACTTTCCGTGACATTGCATCTGTTGCTACTGAACATATATAACTGACATTGTGTGCAGATGAATATTGATATACCATGGATTTTAGGGATTTTAGCTATGGTATATGTCTTATTTATCGAGTCTTTTATTATTTTTTGGAGTCTTTTTAGTATGTTTACAGGTCTAGGAACGTTTGGAGCGGAATTGGACATTATGGTGCATTCTGAAGCATTTTGGAGTATTGACCCGAGAGATGGACTTCACTGTCGATTTCACAGACCTGTGTCGATCGACACATCTTGTGCATCAATCGACACAAGGTCGACGCAGCTAATCTCACAAGCGTTTAATGAAGATTTGGAAAATTGCACTTTTGCCCAGAAGTTTCTCATAATTACAAAGAATCCCCAGCCGACTTTAGATCATTATATTAGGGTTTTTAAGCCATTGTTTAGGCTACGCTTTACTTACGCTTTATTCTATTTTCAGAGAGAGTTAGGGGCTGATCCTGCTCTCGAAAGAGAGAGGATTTCGAACCCCAGTTCTTTATTTGGTTTTATAATATTTGGTTTTCTATTCATGATGTTTTCTGTTTCGATGATCATGTCTGAGTAGATTACCTGTTAGGTTTAGGGATTCTCATTAGGGATTTCATGGAATTATAGGTTGATAAATCTGTAGGGATTCATACTTGTTAGTTCTTCATCTAAGTTGTTCTTAATGCTTGATCTAAACTGACCACTTAGATTTATGATGTTAGGTTGATTTCCACAACGGCAGTTGGTTGATTTGCTAGAAAGAACCTAGATGAGCAATTTGATCTACTCGCAAAGAAATTTGTTTTAGAGGAATTGTGAACGAAAGAACTTGAGATTAATGCTTGTTTAGAACTCTAAAACTCACAACAAAAGTTGGTTTGCTAGGTTGTTAGACATAGATAGGATTCACATTGAAAGTTGGTTTCTTATACTTCCGTGATTCCAGTTCTAGAACAGATTTATGATATTAGATCCCGATTGATTAATTAGCTTATGTTCCTGATTTCCTGAGAACTCCCTTGACCTAACGCTTCGCCTTCTTGCTTACAACTACTTTCTGCTGCTTGATTTACTTTTATGCTTTGCTTTTTAGTTTCTCGTTACTTTCGCTTTCTCCTAGTTTTAACTTGACTGTTCTTAATCTATCGTTGACCGGAGTCCCTGTGGATTCGATACCCTAAGTACTACATCTACATCACTGTGCACTTGCAGTTAGTATATGGATTAATTCTTGACCTATCAAGTTTTTGGCGCCGTTGCCGGGGACTCTTTTGAGTCTTCGATAGATTTGAACTTAGGGTTTAGACTAGGTTTTTAATTTTTATTTTTTGTTACTAATTTTTTTTTCCTGTTCTTGCATTTCAGGTACGCCTGTAATTGCCTTGCATCGATCGACACGGTCCTGTGTGTCGATCTACACATCTTCGAGCTTGCATCGATCGACACTACTCTGCATCGATCGACACAGCGCGTAAGATGATGGGAATGATGGAACGGATGTTGGAAAATCAGCAGAATAACTCATTCTGCAGAGGCTATGGTTCCTATTCATTCACCAGAGATCATGAATCTCCATCATATCAGCCTTTTCCTCCTCAAAATAAGCAGTCTAATAAGCTGATAAGTATGATGGAGCAGTTATTGGAGAAGCATGAAGAAGATTTGAACTACATCAGTGGCTCTGGATTCCAAGGAAACAGGTTTGGTAATCAGCAAGGTAATTCTTATCAGAGAACCTATGGATCATCTTCTTATCAGACACCTCCTGCTGCTAATGCTTATGAGAGCAAGATGGAAGCCATGATAAAGCAGTTGCTAGAGGATCAGACTAAGATTGCTGTAGACTTCAACAGGAAGCTGGATACTATGCATGAAAATCTGAATGGAAAGTTTGAATCTCTGAGCACACATGTGAAGAAGCTAGATGTTCAAGTTCAACAAACAGCTGGAGCAATACAAAGGCAAAATGAAGCTGGGAAAGCTGAACAGAAGCTGTACATCAATGCTGTGACCATAATAGATGGGATGGACTTGCTGGGAGAAGAAGAGAGCATAATCTCGGATTTTGTGGATGAATATTGTCTGTCTGAGACATGCGTCGATCGACACACTCTCTGTGTCGATCGATGCATCCTCGATACGTCAGATGGATCTGAACATAATCGCCTTATGTCGATCGACACATCTGGTGCATCGATCGACACAGATCGCAGACGGGACCAGAAGCCTGCAACAATCCTGGAACGAGTCTATAAGCCATTTGTGCCATATCCTAAGGTTCCTAAAACGTCTAAAGATGAGCTAGAAGTGGCTAACTGCATGAAAATGATAGATAAGGAGCTGAATAAAACTCCACCAGCTGAAGCTTCGCGAGTTCATCCTTGTGTGTTGAGAGATGCAAAGAAGATGATATCCGATGATGGTCATTTGAAAGAAGAAGTTCAGATTGGTGGAACTAAAGTATCTGATAGTGGAGAGACGAAAATGGCGGTTCCTCTTGAACCTGCTCTAACATCTTCAGAGCCTGCAACTGCTCATAAGCAGAAAGCTCCAAACATCAGATCTCCACCAAAGGTAAGGTATAAATCACCTAAGCTTAAACCTCCTGACCGCATTGCTTTGAATGCAGGAAAACGCAGTATCCCACCCAAGCTTCGCTCCCGCCCTGATTCGGTTTATTGATTCCTTGGGAGACCTCATGATCTGAAAGCATATAACCGCCTTGGATGAAGAGATATTCACAAATACATTAAAAGTCTCTGTTGAAACCGCCATGAGTCAAATCTATGTCCCATAGTCAAGCTAATGACTAAAAACAAGCGCTGAGTGGGAGGCAAGCCACTATAGAATCAGTTTTCGTTTTTATTTTTCATTTTTAGGTTTTTGCTATTTTGATTTTTCTTTTTAGTGTTTTCAGCCGAGAGAACAGGTAAAAAAAAATCGCCTAGCATCGATCGACACAGTGCGATTACATCAACAAATCGAGCAAATGCGCCTTGCGTCGATCGATGCAGTCCTGAGCATCGATCGACACAATGCGACGAGAGGTACGTAACTCTGGAATTTTCAGACTCTTTTCAATTTGATTATCTGTTTTCACCGAGCTCATGCTTTGATTACACTGGGGACAGTGTAGTCTAAGTGTGGGGGAGGTAGCTACTGACGCACGCTTTTGTTTTCTTAGAGTCAGTCCTATGTTTTTCAAAATTGTTTTATTGAGTCAAAATTTATATGAAACTATGATTTTTCGAGGAAACTTTTCGCTTGAACAGGAACTAAGTGACCATTAGACAGACGTACAGGACCTCTATGACTATTAGAAAACCCCAAACAGATCAACCTACCAAGGACACCCATATCTAACCAGGTATTCAAAGGATCCATTACTAGTCTCACTTTAATCTTGACTTTAATTTCTCACCTAGGGGCTTGGTAATCTTTGGATCGGATTCCTTTGATGTGTTTGGCACAGCCTGTGATCCTGTTCTTAAGTATGGTTTCTGATTTTCCCCTCCTTTGAAAGTAAAAAAAAAGGGTAATAAACTGAGGATGAGCTAGGTAGCTCCGAAGTGGTCACGGGAGTAGTAGCAAATACTATTACCTCCTGTGCATTCATGGAATGTGTCCAAAGTACACCCCTTAACGGGAAGAGCACTGATAAAAAAAGAATGATACCCAATGGGGAAAAATCAGAATTCTAAGGGAGAAAGGGAAAAGATAGAAACCAGAAACCGACAGTTTGGTGGTCATATACTGAATAAGCTGAGTCCATGTGTCCTTTTATTCGATACTCCCTCTGTGAGACTGCACCTAATTGTATACAGAGGCTAGTGTGGTGAATTTGGATGTCCTAACTTGATTGTGGAGTTTACTTGGGACAGTAGCTAAGTGTGGGGGAAGTATATTGTGGTCTTGAGTTCTGTAGGAAAGTTTTCAGTGGTTTACTAAGTGAATGTGAATGTGAAAGTTCCTAGGACGAAATGAGTTTATGTGTTTTCAAACCTCTTTTCTTATACTTTGGTTCTTTACTTGCTTGAGGGCAAGCAAGAGCTAAGTGTGGGGGAGTTGATATACCATGGATTTTAGGGATTTTAGCTATGGTATATGTCTTATTTATCGAGTCTTTTATTATTTTTTGGAGTCTTTTTAGTATGTTTACAGGTCTAGGAACGTTTGGAGCGGAATTGGACATTATAGTGCATTCTGGAGCATTTTGGAGTATTGACCCGAGAGATGGACTTCACTGTCGATTTCACATACCTGTGTCGATCGACACATCTTGTGCATCGATCGACACAAGGTCGACGCAGCTAATCTCACGAGCGTTTAATGAAGATTTGGAAAATTGCACTTTTGCCCAGAAGTTTCTCATAATTACAAAGAAGCTCCATCCGACTTTAGATCATTATATTAGGGTTTTTAAGCCATTGTTTAGGCTACGCTTTACTTACGCTTTATTCTATTTTCAGAGAGAGTTAGGGGCTGATCCTGCTCTCGAAAGAGAGAGGATTTCGAACCCCAGTTCTTTATTTGATTTTGTTATATTTGGTTTTCTATTCATGATGTTTTCTGTTTCGATGATCATGTCTGAGTAGATTACATGTTAGGTTTAGGGATTCTCATTAGGGATTTCATAGAATTATAGGTTGATAAATCTGTAGGGATTCATACTTGTTAGTTCTTCATCTAAGTTGTTCTTAATGCTTGATCTAAACTGGCCACTTAGATTTATGATGTTAGGTTGATTTCCACAGCGACAGTTGGTTGATTTGCTAGAAAGAACCTAGATGAGCAATTTGATGTACTCGCAAAGAAATTTGGTTTAGAGGAATTGTGAACGAAAGAACTTGAGATTAATGCTTGTTTAGAACTCTAGAACTCACAACGAAAGTTGGTTTGCTAGGTTGTTAGACATAGATAGGATTCACAACGAAAGTTGGTTTCTTATACTTCTGTGATTCCAGTTCTAGAATAGATTTATGATATTAGATCTCGATTGATTAATTAGCTTATGTTCCTGATTTCCTGAGAACTCCCTTGACCTAACGCTTCGCCTTCTTGCTTACAAACTACTTTCTGCTGCTTGATTTACTTTTCTGCTTTGCTTTTTAGTTTCTCATTACTTTCGCTTTCTCCTAGTTTTAACTTGACTGTTCTTAATCTATCGTTGACCGGAGTCCCTGTGGATTCGATACCCTAAGTACTACATCTACATCACTGTGCACTTGCAGTTAGTATAAGGATTAATTCTTGACCTATCAAATATGCCTTTTCGTTGATTAAAAAATTAGAGAAAAAGAAAAAGGAACTCATGAAAGCTAATGCATGGAAGCTCCGATCTCCGGATGTTCAACTTGTCGAAGAAAGAAGAAGAAGAAGTTTAAAATGCATGTAGAATAAAAAGAAAAAAACATTGTGGACGACCAAAGAACAACAATGTCGGACACCATGATCGATACAAGAGTGTTCTTGAAACGAAAAATGGTGGTATATCAAAATCATCAAGTGATACTACAACAAAGAAAATGTTATTCCAGGTAAATAAATTCTCTTACTATTGTTTTGAGTTATCTATCAATTTTTTAATAATTTGAAATTTCATATTTTGTAGGAATTTGATATGACTTATGATGGTTCATCGTAAAGCTCTATTATTTTGAATGTAGAGGCCGAAAGCATATGGAAATGCCGAAACTGAAGAAAAATATTTTAAGGTGTAATTGAAGATTTTTACCTTTTTAACCCTTTATTTCTCGGATCAATGGTTTCTTAGAAGTTAAGACACTGTTTTTAGGATCGATGATGATTAGTAGTTTTTGTTTTCCATACATCTAGGCGAAACAACTAGTGCATACCGCATTCATAATTAAATACATGCTTATCAAGCAAATGGTAAGGCCAGTTAAAAGCATAGGCCTAAACTTTTATGTCTTTATGTCAAATGGAAACATAACAAATAAACATTACTTTTAAAGTTCAAACGATCAAAGAAATTCCACATCAAATAGCTGAGACACATTTTTCTATTGGTGTACCATGTATGGTTAGAGAAAGTTTCAATCTTTCTTCTTCAGTTACTTCTTCTTTAAAAGCAAGAAACTAATGTCTGAGATACAAACAAATTGTGGGATACGTTCTTTTCTTTTCTGCGTTACTTACGTGAAGAAGAAAACAAAACTGTTTCTATAAGTAATCATATTGATTTTGGTTTCTCGGGAAGAAGAGTACAACAACATGAACTGATTGACTGATCGAAGCATATGCATTTTGACTTATACTTAGAGCCAATCTAGAAACTGACAACAATTGGTCACATTTTGCGTTTACCACTTTTGCTTTCAAGCTAAGATTACAACTAAAATAGTGCATATGTAACTCAGGGAGGCTGTTAGAAGGAGACATGATAATCAAAACAAATCTATTAAGACTAGATGTGTTCTGAGACAAACCAAGATCTACTATGCTACTTCTTTATCTTAACACAGTTGTTTTGATTGTCAGACACAAGGATTAAGATTAGACGTGTTCTGAGACAAACCAAGTTCCACTATGCTACTTCTTTATCTTAACATAGTTGTTATGATTGTCAGACACAAGGATTAAGATTATACTTCACCACACTGAATTTCTTCATGTTTGATCGAAGAACAACAGTAACAGTAATATACTTGATAAAGAGAAGTAATTCAACAAAAGAGATTATGTTGAGAGAGAGTAAGAAAAACGTTTTGGAAAGACTAGAAGCAGCATGTGTGGTTGGTTGGAGGAAATCAAAACTCAGGAGGTTTCACTCTAATGAGTCGCTTGATCCTGTCTTTGTCGGTGTTCTCCAGAAGTCCGTTCCAAACGATTTCATCAAGACATAAACAAATTTATCCAAAAACACTTGCTCTGTAGGAGGTTTTCAGCATATGTCTTTCACAGCTGCCGTTATGATATGCTTCTGCCACTGCGCCAAATAAAACAACAACGACTCAGTAAACGCTGAATGAATCACATATAAGTTGATTTACAAAGAGTGAGAGAAAGAAAAAAGGATTACAAGCAAGTTCATCGTATTTGTCTTTGCCAACAAGGAAGATGCTAACATCCTCTAGCATGGTATACACGAGAAGCTCCTTGGTTCTAACGCCTTTGAGATTCTCTACTCCCAACTTTACCAAGAAAGATCGCCCTTTTCAGCAGTAGAAAACGCAAAGGGAAATCGAAGGAGAAGTGGTTGGGTGATTACCTTTCTCCAGAATAATCAGGTGAATACAAAGAAATCGAGGCTCATCGTACAATTTCTCATTTTTCAATTTTTTGGGAAGTGATTTTGTTTTGGTCTTTTTACGGCGTTAACTTAACGTCAAAAATTAATGATTTTATTTTCTTCCCAAGTTTTTACCGTTTAACTTTAATTCTTTTTTCCATTTTAATTTATGTTTAATGATATATGACATGGCATTTTGATTGGTTATGGAAGAGGAGGTGAACCAAAAGGTGTACCCGTAGGGATGAATCTAAGTATTACTCTTTTTATAAGCTGTGTGTGACTGTATTTTAAAAAATAATTTTTTTTTACAAAAAATATAAATTAAGCCAAACTTAAATATACGTATCAATATTTTAATGGAATTTATATATTATTATTGTCGTACAACTTTCAGTTCGATGTTAATTTTTTGCAGCAAAAAAAAACAAAGAATCTCTAAAATAATTTAAATTAGAAATTTAATTTATTATTTATTAAAATTTAACAAAAGTAAAAATTTATTAAACAAAAAAAAATATTAAGATAAAAAAAACTAACGATAACTAACCCACATAGCATTGTCAATTTCATCACGTACTTCTTCCATGTATTGTCTCGAACTAATATCTTCTCCTATTGTGTTCGGATTGTCTTCCTCATTGATCGCATGTCCATTCGCATTTTCTTCTACCGATTAGAAATCAGGATCCACAATATTTGAGTTGCCAATGTAATTGTGGATGCCATGGTTGCTACCACAATTTTTCGTATAGTATATATTGTATATCTAGCTTCATCTTTCACAATACGCCATTTCTTTTTCCAAACACCAAAAGTTCTCTCCATAAAAGATCGAACTGATGAGTGAAGACGATTAAACAATTCTCTATGATTCTTTTCTGGTTGGTCGACGAACGGATTTAGGTGATAGCGCTCTCCTCTGTATGGACAAAGAAATCCACGACGTAATGCATAACCTGAATCTCCAAAATAACATTTCCCCTCCGGTGGATGAGAAAAATTAGGATCATCATCCATAGCAAGCGAAAGAACTTTTGCATCATGTGCATATCCTAGAATACTAACATAAATATATGTAAACAACATGTCCAAATCGCATATGGCAAGGATGTTCATTGCTGTATCTGTAGAGTGTGAAGGTTTTAAGAAGGCTTACTCACTATATATATATATATATATAACGTTTTCATATCTTCTAAAAATAGTATTTTTTTTTTAATATCCTACTCCCTCCGTTTCACAAAGAGTGTCGTTCTAGCATGAAAACAATCAAATTTTCTGTTTTACCCTTAATTAATTAGACTATATAATATGTTCACACTTATTAATAAGCTAAAAGACAAGGATAAAATTGAGAATGTATGTAAAAACTTACATTGAAAATGTAAAACAACACTTATTTTGAAACAAAAATTTAGTGTTAAAACGACACTTAATATGAAACGGAGGGAGTATTTGGTTTGAATGTTTATTTATTAGTGATTAATATGTCAAACGAATTTTTATACTAATAATAGAAGTATTGACTCTTTCATTACACTTTAATTTTGTAATTATCGATTTGTTTTTTATGATCAGTAACAGAAATGAGAGTCAAAGCTAGCCTTTCGTTTATGGGAGATTTGTCAAAAAGAGATGAAAAAAAAAAGATTATTGTCCTTTTACCCTTTTTCATATTTTACCATATTTTGACATGATTATCCTTACAATTATTTTTAAAAATTCACATTTCAAATTATTTTTAATCTCAAAAATACAGAAACAATCGCTAAAATAAAAATACACCAATCCGGATTTTTCAAACTTTTTTTCCTGCTATTTTCGAATTTTAATATATTTTTTTCTTATTTGTTCTAAAATAATAGAATGTGAATTCTACCTTGTATAATATGTTTTCAATCATTTTCACTAATATCCAAAAACTTAGAATACAAAATCTACCACTTGCACTATGATCTACCTTTTGTAGATTGTAAATTCTACGGTTTTAACTGCATTCTAAAAATATGGAATATGAATTCTACGCTTTTCACTATATTCTAAAAATTGAAACATTTTGCGGAATATGATTTCTACACTTTTCACTACATTCTAAAAATTGAATCAATTTGTAGAATTCGTAATCTGAAATTTTAACTTTATTCTAAAATTCCGTAGAATTTACATTCTATCAATTACTCATTATTCTAAACTTCGTGGAACATACAATCCACAGTTCTCTCTTTCTTCTACATTTTGTAGAATGTACATTCCACAAAATCTGTTAAAAATTGGAAAAAATCTAGGAACAAAATATATGTTCTTGTTTATCATTTTTATGTTGATATTCCGAAAATTATATTATTATTTTTTTAAAAATCGTCTCATACATGTTTTTGACGTCGAAGTCCATAGTCTCTGTGGGGAGCTTGCAAAATTGGTTCCTTGATCTGCCCGATTTCTATGAAGGCATATTATATTCTCAGAAAGTGTAACTATTTCACTATGCCTTGTTCTGTCTTAAGAGTTTGTCCCATAAGCATATCATCTGTTTTGGCGACTGGTAATGAGTTGTGTAGTAGTTCTCAACACAACCGAGCTGGCAAAATCTCAGACTGTGCATGTAGTCCCATGGGTCATGTGTTTTTTTTTAAATGTTCCACCCACATTCCCACACTCACTTCGTCCATATTGAACAGCTGGTGTATGCGAACATCAACAAAAAAATTGGATACACTGAGAATGACACGTGACAAGAGATGTGATACAACTTAGTTTTGATTCAATGCCAAACAGTAACGCAAGATAAAGTCTCATACTCTTATAAAACCAAAATAGCTAAATTAAAACCAAAGTTAGAAATCTAAAAAACAGCAAAAGCAGAAAACAAAACTCAATCGATCATAGTAACTTCGTCAGAAACTCTAGGCACTGGAGGTTTATAGGTAGACATTCGCTCATCTAAGAAGCCGCTCTGAAACTTGGTTTCTGATCAAATTTCTTGAGCAATCTGCATTACAAATAAGCGATCAATTAACACATAAATAGATAAACCAAAATCATGAGGATAAGTTATGTGCAAATTTAAGGTAACACACATAAATAGATAAACACAAATGCATTATCGTGCCATGGACCAAAAACAACCATACTAGTAAAGTAGTATACCTATTCCTTGGATTTTAAGACAACCAACAAAGAGTTCTGAGACACTTTTAAAAACCATAAAGATGAAATCAAAACAGATGTACACATTGGCCCTCATCAACTAGCCATAAAATTAACTTAAAGAATAAAAGGAAGGCAACTTTTCCAATCTAACTGTTCAGCTTGCTCACATAATCCGTCAGAACCAAAAAAACATACAAATTCATCACGATACATTTGGAACTCGGAGAATTGGACATGCATTTTACCTTCAAATATAAACAAAAAGCTATAAACTTAACATCAAAAAGTGAAATTTTTGCAACAAGGAATAATATCCGAGAGGAGGATTTTACAAAGAAGCTAGTTAAATGTCACTTTCATTAATGTCTCTTAAGCAATCAAAAGATCATAGCAAATGGTGTTAAACTTAACGTAAATCAACCATCAGTAGCTATATAGTTCGCTAGTTAAATTGGAATCTAAATAATCTGATGCAGAGAAATTATGATGGTAAAGGAAAAGATTATATATATATATATATATATATATATATATATATATATATATATATATATATATATATATATATATATATATATATATATATATATATCCATCTCAGAGAAACCATAAACGTGAATGAATCTGTAATGGTAGGTTGTTGTCATCTGGATCGCAAACAATCAGATTCAAGAAAGATACTATAAGCAAGTATTATAGAATCAATTCATTGAGACAGAGAATATCATAAGGTTAATTAGAGAGTGAATCTCGTACAGAGATAAAGCTGTAGAAGCTAAGAAAAATAGGAACACAAGCAATACATGTTTAAAATACAGATGTAGAAGCTAAGAGAAATAAAGATTCAAACCTGAAATTAGAGAGTAAATCCCGTAAGTTTTTCTGAGACTCTTCTACAACCCAGAAAAGCGACGTCGGACCCCGTTTTGTCTGAGGAGGAAAGCCTGACCTGCATACATTGATATCGTCCTAAAGAAGCAAATCTGAAATTAAACAAAAATCAGAACACAAGCAATGCATGATACAGCTGTAGAAGCTAAGAAAAAGAAAGAAAGAAACCTCAATTTAGAGAGTAAGATACATCGATGTCGGAGCAGATGCGGATTGACGGGCTTCATAGGCGGAATGACGCCGGAATTTCCAACGCCGGAGACGGATGCAAGCTAGTCGGAGGCCGCCGGAATTTCAGAGGTGGACGAATTCGGTCGGAGAGGAGAAAGGAGGGATCGACTGTTTGCCCGAGAATCTCAAACGACGGGGAAGGGAAAAAAGAAGATTAGGGTAGAAGTTATTAATCTTGTTTATTTTATTGTTTAAAACTTTTATTAAAAATCATATTTTCATTTATATGGAAGGTTAAAAACGTATAAACAAAAAATTATATACTAACTGGACAATTTTGGGTGTTGAAAATCCTAGTAGGACAATGATCTTTTTTTTTCAGCTTTATTAGACAAATTTTCCTTCGTTTATACCTCTAGTTTGGTGAGAAATGGTGAGAAAATTTAGGTGGTGTTATTGGATTGAGTAATTTAATGGAATTAGGTGTATTTCAAATTTATGGTGAAATCCACTGTTATTCAATTGTGTATTTAATAGGAATTCATTAAAATCTATTCAAAACATTTGTTATTCAATTTTTATTTGATTTTATTAGATTTCAGTTATTGTGGATTTTAATGTATTCTTTTAGTTAAATCTAGTGTAAAACAAATCCAAGACTTTTTCTCTGTATTTTGAAGTATTCTCGAATAAAAGAGAAAAAATAAAATTTTGACAACAATGAAGAAAATTTTGACATTTACCAGAAATTGGAGAAAAATTGTTGAGTCACATCGGTGATCTTTGATTGTTTTTTATGTGATTCAGAAGTGATAGAAAGAAGAATTGAATTGGGCTAAAATAGAAATGTGTGAATTAGGTGTATTTTAGAGAACGTTTGATGTTAACATGGTTTCAGGGATTCACAAGGGATGTTAACATGATTTTAGATTTTGTTATGAAACAGTGTTAACATGGTTTTTGAGATTCACAGGCGAAGAAACCACGGAAAAAAAAAATTTAAGGTGAGCAAGGTTGATTGTGTTCACAGGCAATGAAATACAGAGAATTCCAAATTCAGAAACACAGACAATGATGGCGATAAGTATGTCACGTCAGTGTGGAGAGGAGCAGTTTGATAATCATTCCATTAAAATCTATTATAATTAATCAATTTATATTCCAAGCAAATCCATTAAAATCTACTCTGTATTTCCAAATCCATTAGACAATTCAACCAAATCTAATAAAATTTTTCAATTCTAATTACATTAAATTCTATTGAATTCCACATTGAATAACAGTTAGGGAATATATATTGTTTAGGATTTGGTAATCTTTTACGTATTGATAGGGAGATGAAAAAAACAAAATAGGACAAATTGGTTGACTATAGCTTAAATCATTATCAAAATTCATCTAAAAGAACTTTACGATGATGGCAATTTTAACTATATATATAGTAGTGTATAAAAAGCTTGTTGTTTTTCAATTTCTTTAATTCTCCTCTAAAACAGTAGTATTTTGTTTAGAATGTGTTTAACTTTGACATATCCTTTAAAAATGGTGATAACGAGTAAAAATGGTGAGACCAGGCCATGTGTAGCTGAGATACCCCATGATTACAGCAAGAGGCTTGATAGGCATGGCAATCCTTTCGGACAAAGGCCCTCTGGCCAACTTAGAGGAAACAGCAAATCTGGGAGATACCCCAACAAATCATCCTTCTACCTCCACGAGGAACCTGCAATCCGTGAGAGAGGGGCTCGGACATCATCTGACGTACACTCCTACAGAAAAGAGAATTCTCCAACAATTTACCCCAACCAGAAACAGAATGCAGTCATGGAAGTCAAGAGAAACCAGATACTACAGAACCAACCATCCTCATTCAGTCCACAACCACAAAACCAAGCTACAAGCAAAGTTGGTAACAGAGGCAACCTGCAACAGAGTCAAGTCTGGAGGAGAAAGGAAAGCAGCAAGGGACTGATCATCCGTGATGAAGCTATGACCCCCCCACCACTCTTCCCTCAAACAGGAAGAAATCTGGAAATCGACTTTCACTTGCCTATGGTCACTACGACTCCTACTCAGACAAGACAAACCATGGATGAGATTATGAATGATCTACAAGAAGTCACTATACAGTATATAAATTGCTCGGACCCAATTGAAAGTGAGGCAAGACGTCGGAGAGTTTTGGAAAGTGATAAGTCTGGAATGATGGAAGAAACAACAGCTGCTATGCTTGCTGCGGCAGGAAGAAATGCCTCTGAGGAAAACATTAACAACCCCTTTCCAACTCGAACACATGTCATGGACCCATCCTCTTCAAACTACCAACCTCAACTACCTTCAGAGCACCTTGTGCCTGTCGATTTGAATACTAGAGCAACTGAAGGCATAAAGAAGAAAAGGGGACGACCTCCTTTGCAGAGAAACCTTACGGCTGCTCCAAAGTCAACAGCTAGAGCAATTTCACGAAGTGTGATGGTGGGAAACTCGCGGAAAAGGAAAGTGCAACAGATAGCTCAATCTCCAAAGCTTAGAACTCCACGGAGCCAAGGATCCATGAGACAAATAAGCTCATATGCTACGGGACAGAGGGTTGCACCTACTGTCCAGCTGACTACAAGTAATGAAAACGTCATCTCTCCACCATCCAGGAGCCGTTTAAGGAGTGTCATCGAATCCCCAACTGGGAATCAGACAAGAAACGCAAAGGATTCGACATCAAGAAGGAGCCAAGGGGATTTTCACATTCCCGGAAGCCCGCTTCCTTAGCGGTGCTGAGTTGGAACTGTTGCGGGTTGGGGAATCCCAAAACAGTTCGTCGCCTAAGAGAGTTACTTATCAAATTTGTTCCTGATATCATTTTTATTATGGAATCAAAGAACTGTGATGACTTTGTTCTAAAGAAACTGGACTTCCTTGATTCGTACTCTCATTCCCTAGTCTCGCCACATATCCCGGGTGGTGGCGGTTTGGCTCTATTTTGGAAACCGGAAATCGATCTTCAAATTAACGAACAGTGCAAAGACTTCATTGACACATCGATAAAGTACAAGGGTAAATCCTTTGCCAGCACCTTCGTTTATGGAGAACCAGACCAACACTTGAGGAAAGGAGTTTGGGAAACCATTTCCTCTCTGTCTGGTTCACGAAATGGCCCCTGGTTCCTCCAAGGAGATTTCAACGATATAATTGATAATACGGAGAAACATGGTGGCCCTACCCGACCAGAAAGCTCTTTCGGAGTGTTTAGAGATTTTCTCTCAAGCTGCGACTTATTTGATCTTAGACACGGAGGTGATTGTTTATCTTGGCGAGGCATAAGGCATACACACCTGATCCATAGCAGACTTGACCGAGCAATGTCAAACAGTGAATGGGCCGAGAATTTCCCAACAGGTCGTTGCAACTATCTCCCCTTCGAAGGTTCCGATCATAGACCTCTAATCACACACTTTGAATATGGGGTTAAAAAGAGGAACAGACTCTTCCGGTACGACAGAAGGCTAAAGGATAATCCGGAGATTACTAAGATAGTCGCATCAACTTGGATAAAGGAGAGTAAAAGTACGGTGGAACAGAAAATCGATGCTTGTGGGAAAGCAATTTCTTCTTGGAACAGTACACACCATCTAAACAGCCAAAAACTTATCAGTGAGCTAAAAAAGGATCTTGACACTGCAATGTCAGCAAAGACGTCCACAGAAGCTTCTATAACAGAGATAAATGCGAAGTTGAGAGCAACTTACATTAAGGAAGAAGCATATTGGAAGCAACGTAGTAGAGTTTTATGGTTTACTCTAGGAGATAAAAACTCAGCTTATTTTCACTCCATCACAAAGGGGAGACACGCCTGCAACAAATTCTCCATTATTGAAAACAAAGATGGGATTTCAGTCTATGAAGAACATGAGATAGCTGATGTGATTACACAGTACTTTCAGGACCTTTTTGTTACAAAGAACACAGACTGTGTGGATATTGTAAATCAAGCCATTGAACCAAGCATCACGGAGGAAACAAATAGCCAACTGATTGCGGCTCCAACAAAGGAAGAGATTAGAGCTGCCCTCTTCTCCATGAACCCGGACAAAGCACCGGGTCCAGACGGTTTCCCAGCTTGCTTTTTTCAGTCCAATTGGGAGACAGTGGGAACAACTATAACCAAAGAAATCCAAGATATTTTCACATCCGGGGTAATACCAGCTTCTCTCAACAGAACACACGTCCGTCTAATCCCGAAGACTACTAGCCCAACGACAGTGGCTGAGTATAGACCGATTGCTCTGTGCAACGTCTATTACAAGATCATCTCTAAACTGCTCACCAAAAGACTCCAACCGGTGCTGAATACGATAATCTCTGAAACCCAATCAGCTTTCGTTCCGGATCGAGCTATCTCTGATAACGTGTTGATCACTCACGAAACATTGCACTTTTTAAAGATGTCGGAAGCTGTTAAACACTGCTCAATGGCCGTAAAAACAGATATGAGCAAGGCTTACGACAGACTTGAATGTGGTTTCATCGCAGCGGTCCTTGAGAGGTTTGGCTTCCACGCCAAATGGGTGAATCTGATCCTTCAATGCATAACATCGGTCTCGTATGCTTACCTGATTAACGGATCTGCGCAAGGAGACGTCATACCCCAACGAGGAATCCGCCAAGGAGACCCTCTTTCACCTTTCATTTTCATTCTTTGTGGAGAAGTTCTTACCGGTCTTTGTAAGAAAGGACAACAATCAGGCAGCCTTCCGGGGATACGAGTGTCTAGGAACAGTCCACGGATAAACCACCTTCTGTTTGCCGACGACACCATGTTCTTCAGCAAAACGAACCTGAAATGCTGTCTGGCTCTAAAAGAGATTCATGTTCAATATGAACGGGCATCGGGGCAGAAGATAAATGTCGACAAATCTGCGATAACCTTCTCACATAGAACCCCACCGGATATCAAGGAAAGAGTAATGAATACTCTTGGAATATCCAAGGAAGGTGGGAGTGGGAAATACCTTGGGCAACCCGAAAGTTTTGGACGTCGGAAGCGAGATTTGTTCGCAAGCATAGTGGATAGAATAAGGCAGAAATCAATCCGAAAATCGACCAGATTTCTATCGAATGCGGGAAAGCTCACTATGATCAAGTCCGTTCTGCCGGCGATACCAACATACTCGATGACTTGTTTCAAACTTCCGACAAGTCTCTGCAAGCGAATCCAATCGACCATCACCCGCTATTGGTGGGATGACAATCCAAGCAAGAAGAAAATGTGCTTTGTATCTTGGAAACGACTAGCAAGATCAAAAAATCTGGTGGTTTGGGGCTAAGAGAAATCTCTCATTTTAACGACAGCCTGTTGGCCAAGTTAAGCTGGAAATTGATCATGAACCCTCAATCCCTTCTGGCCAAAGTAGTGTTAGGGAAGTACTGCCCAAATACACCGTTCCTTGAGACACAACCACCCTCTAACGCGTCACATGGCTGGCGGAGCATTATCATAGGGCGTGATCTTCTGCGCAAGGGTTAGGGTAAAGTAATAGGCAATGGGAACGATATCTCTCTCTGGAATGACCCATGGCTCTCTTCGGATGAACCCTCTACCCCGTTTGGACCTCCGACTCTATCGACAGCTTCCCTCAAACTCTCGAGCCTGATAAACCCGGCTGATGGATCATGGTTAGTGGACATAATTGATGAGATCTTACCTGCTTATAAATCACAGATCCTTTGTCTCAGACCGAGTGTCACTGGAGCAAGAGATAATTGGGCTTGGCTACCAACAATCTCAGGGAACTATTCAGCAAAAACAGGGTATCACCTAGCTACGCAAGCAGACCCTGAGGTCATATCGTATGAAAACACCACCTTTGACTGGATGTCTACAATCTGGAATGGAAAATTCTCACCCAAGATACAAACCTTCATCTGGAAAGCTGCGCAGAATGCTCTACCAGTGGGAGAGGAACTGCTGAATCGAGGTTTGCTTGACTTATCTAGCTGCGTTCATTGTGGTGACTTAGAAACGATACAACACATGCTCTTTCATTGCGATTTTGCCAAAAGAGTATGGCAGCTAGCTCCTTTTGCTACACCCTTTGACCCGAATCAGGTGCACAACGTCAAAAAGGCCCTTACGCTCGCCAAATCTCTTATCTGCCTCCCTCCCACAGGAATTGGATCGGGTCCTCTCTTTCCTTGGATCTGCTGGACATTATGGTTATCAAGGAATCAGAAACTGTTTGAAGAAAGAACCTTTAATCCTTTAGAAACAGTGACAAAGGCAATTGCAGATGCTGGAGAATGGCAAAGAGCCCAAGTGACAAGCTCAACAAAACAAAGTTCTACAATGTCAGCTACACACCATAAGCCCAGCCAAAGCACAATCACTATCAACACTGATGCGGCTTGGCGAAAAGATCTGAGCCAGGCTGGCCTCGGATGGGTTTTTTGCGATGCAATTGGATAACACATTCATCAATCAGGGACAGCTGAGCTCAATGTGTCACCCCCCTTATGGCTGAAGCGCTTGCCATCCGTGCAGCTCTTTCACAAGCCTTGGACAAGGGATACACCGACATCAGGGTGAACTCAGACGCTCAGGAGCTAATCCGAGCTATAAACAAGAAGGAACAGATAAAGGAGATCTATGGTCTCCTCCAAGACATCATATCCTTCTCTCTTCGTTTCGATTCATGTTATTTCTTTTTTCGTTTCTTGTCGGGCCAATGTCGTGGCTGATGCTCTTGCAAAAGACTCGCTTAGAGATGCAACTCTTCCTTTGCTTTATTAAGTTATGAATGAAATATTTGCTGTTCAAAAAAAAAAAACGAGTAAAAATATGAACACTGTTGAGTATATATTAATAATTTTAAAACCTCATTTATTAGAACTTTATCTATATTAGAACTTTATCTATACTATTAAAACATAAGTACAAAATAGAAAATGCCACTCATTATTCATCTAATTAAAAGATATGCCATTTAGTTTTTTTTGTTAATTTTTAAACTCATTAAAGATAAAAATGTATTAAAAAAAGTTCCAAGTGTTTTTAATTATAGTAAAAAGAATATCTAAAATTAATTCATACTTATCAAATCTCATTCAAAATATTTCCTCTCCCAAATTCAGCAACTATAATAACAACTTTACAAAATCAACTATTAAATCAAATCAAATAATTTCTTATGACATTATCTATTTAATCCTAATAAATTTATTAGAATGATCAATGTAGTATATGTACGTCCTTCTTAGTGCTCCTTCTTAGTTGATTTTGATTTGATTAAAAAATTTCTTCAGTTTTCGATTGCAGCAATCACTAATCAGTGATACGGAGTCCAAAGAGAAGTGGGAGCCTTTCGCTCCTAACAAAGAAGCTCAGGTTAGGTTTTCTTCTGATTTAGGGCTGCTTTTGATTCTGGGTTCATTTCATTATTTTTGTTCTTTCGATTCTCTAGGTCTGCTAAGATTTTTGTGTTGAATCAATTTTGGTTAAGCTGCAACTATCCTTAAGCAAACGAAAATAAATAAGGCTGAAACATAAATTAGCTCAAACTTTTAGTTGGTACAGAGAAGAGATAGATCAGCTCATTGTAGAGATAGATATAGATCAGCTCAGGAATTTCATCTATCACAAACAGAAACACAAACATATCACGATGTCTTCTAAAGCTGCAAGCTAAAGAGTACGAAAAGGCTCAGGAGCTGCTATAGTCTATCTTTAAGGATCTATAACAGCGGACTCCAAAGTAAAAATAAATAACTCGCTTGATTATTCTTTTGATTTTCTTTTGTTACAGACAGTAAGTCAGTAATTTCTTTGCAGGTGGTGTCATTTCTTTGCAGGTGGAGACTATGGCAAATGTTTTGTTCAAAAAATGAAGACTTTCGCAAACGACAATCACCTCCATCATCTCAGGTGAAGCTCCAATTTTTAATTATCTATTTGGTCAAAATGCCATTGATTATCTATATAATTATAAAGTATATCACTCAATCTTATACTATACTCAATCTTATATTATTAAAACAGAAGCATAAAACAGAAAATACCTTCAATTATCTATATTTCCTAAAATAATTTTAAATTCAAAGTTTATTAAAAGTAAATATCTCTTTATATCTTTGCCAAAAATTTTTTTTGGTTAAAACCATTTACCTTATCAAACACAACATTTCCAAACAGATTTTTCTTAAAAATCTTACATATAATATATCAAATTATTTAATTAATAATAAATCTTTGGCAATATCTTTATTTTAGGAATTTAAAGAATCTACATTAATTTTTTCTTTTTCTTTTAGTTTTTGGTAAGTTTAGCTTAACAATATAAATTATAGAATCCATATTAATATCATTTTCATTATACTTAAAAATCATTTTTAAAATAAAAAAACAGATCCATTTTAAAAATTAATTAGTGACTCAATTTTAAAAAATGATTTTCGACCCTTTTTTTTATTTTTGACCTAAATTCAATAATTTTTTAAAAAAATAAATACAAAGCAACCCTATTTTAAAAATAATTTACTACACTTAATATATTAAGAAACATTAAGTCAATCAAAATATATTACTTCAAATTTGGTATTCTTAATTTTGCTGCTATTAAATTAGTTGGCACTAATTTTAAAGATATAAAATATCTAAATAATAAATTCTACACAAATATTATGTATAAAATCTTTATTATTATATTCTTAACATCACAAAATAATATTGTAAATCATATCAAATATGTTAAGAAATCAATAACAAAGTATCAACCACAAAATTGATTTAAAAGAGTTACATAAGTCTAATAAGGAAAAAGGATATAAAAGCACAAAAACATAAAGTTTATTTATGATTTTAATAAATTTAATTTATTAATATATTTCTATAAAATAATATATACTAATATAGACTTCACATGCAGTTCATATCTCACTAGGTCCTCCCCAAGACATATCTGTATCATATAAATTGAAAACTATTAAATTAAAAGTCATGAATATGAAAAATTTGGATATGCCAGATGGATGAGGATTTTTTTTTGGTTTTGGAAAAACGGATTGGCACGAAACACAATTTTTATAATTAAGTTAAAAATATTTAATTAATTTAAGTATACATATTATATAATGCATATTTATTAATAAAATATTATTTAATTTATATAATGTTTAATTTATTATTGTAAAAAATCAAATTTAAACATATATAAATAATTTTGAGAGTTTTTAAAAACATTTCCACTTTGAAGCAATTTGCAACTTGGGTAGGACTTGTGCGAATATAACGGTTTCGCTACAACAAACAGGTCAAATGAGACGGTTTGACCCGTTTCACGGCTATAACATTAGTAATATCCAAAATTTTAATACGAGATTCATATTTTTGATTTTTATGTTATTTACAAATGTAGATAATATTATTATTTCTGTAAATTTAATAAATTAAACAATTATGAAATTTAGGTTTTAACTGTATATTAAGAATTTATAAATTCAATGTAATAGATAAAATAATAGTTTACATTTTTAAACTAATATCAAACTTGAAAAAATATAATTAAAATTACCTCCAACACATGATACAATCTTCCTAAACTGAAAACGTACATAACATAAAATTGTTGTTATCATAAATTATGTTTTATGAGGACAAAATAAATAAAGCATATTTAAACATACATACTTTCTAAAAAATAATTAACTAGCTAAGTAATGATAAAACTTGCAAGCTTTAACAAGACTTGTGCGGATATAACATTTTTCTTTCACGGGTTTTGCTGATCAAAAACAATTTATGGGTTGTAGCAAACAAGTCAAATGAGACGGGTTTGACCCGTTTCTTAGCTATATTATTGGTAATATTAAAAAATTTAATATGAGAATTATATTTTGGATTTTTTTGTGTTGTTGCCAAATATAGATAATATTATTATTTCTGTAAATGTAACAATTATGAAAATTGAGGTTTTAACTGTATATTAATAATTAAAATTCAATGTAATAGATAAAATAATAGTTTACATTTCCAAACTAATATCAAACTCGAAAATCTAAAAACAAAATAATTAAAAGTACCTCTAACAAATGATACAATCTTCCTAAACTTAAAAATATATAAAATAAAATTGTAGTTATCACAAATAAATGTTTTTGTGGGTCTAAAATAAATAAAGCATATTTAAAAAAAAAATCGTATTCGTGTTGAATATAATTTTATGTAATTAAGAGAATTATAAAAATATAATATAAACTACTATATTGATAAAATAATTAAAATAAACATTATTACGAACAAGTTTGATAAAATCAATCTTAAAAAAAAAATTAAAAACTCAGTATAAAGATTTTACAAAGATAAAATAGTAATAAAGATAGTAAAACTTGAGTCACTATTCTTATGTATGTGTGTTGTTTATAAATTTGGTTAAGTAGATTTGGTATGAATGGTCAATATCTTCCTCTACAATCTCACTAATTCATATACCAATGTAAATTCGTATTCGATTGACCTTTACGATGAAAATATATAATGTAATTTTACATAATAAAACAAAACTACAACAATATATAATATTAACTATTAAATGACTAAAAAATGTCCAACATCAATTGACAAAAAAAAGACCAACCATTCATTATTACAATAACGATCATCATTAATCATTACAATAACCATTAAAAAGCAAAAGCAATATGAAAACAAATTAAAAAGTTCCAAAATATTATTGAATACCTAGATAAAGATCTAAATGTTAAAACAAAATTTAAAAACAAATCTAAACTAAATGCAAACAAAACAAATCTACAAAATATTCTCAATTCATATAAGTTTCCATTTAACTAAAAACAACCTTTCTAAATATATAACATATTGTCGAAAAAATGTATTTTTCCTAAAAACATGTATAGTTAAGTTCCAAATATATCTATTCAAAATAATTAACATTTATATATATATATATATATATATATATATACTTTTAAAACATATTATTCGATTCTGTTCAACTTCTACTTATATAAATGCATTACCTACATCTAACGTAAACCTATATCAAAACAATTTTATATAAAAATCATTGCCTCTGTTTTATTTACTATCAACAAATTATCATTAAGAAAATAGGTATTATTGTTGTTTTTACTAACATTATGATGTCAATTTTTTTTTAAACAGGTTGCCGAATATGTACCGTTGTCCTCCAAATTTCCAAAGTTGATGACACATTAAGTAAAATAATATTGGAATGTCCTTACAACATGTATAAAGATAATCAAAGCTAAAAATCATCACAATAAACAAAGATCAATGTGGAATTTTTCTATACTTCTATAGGAGTTGATACTTTATGCTCGCTAACTTTGTCATACTTTTGTTTTTTTTTGTCTCAGCTTTTAATCCTTACCAGGTTAAAATAAAAGCAATACAATAAAGAAGAAGGTTTTTAACAATTTTTCTAAGAGGTATCAAAATTGAAATTTGAAGATCACATAAGAAGTTTAAAGTTTGATAGAGAAGTTTGTTCACTCTTACCTTCGGGCAAGGTAAATTGAGATTATAAGGGTATAACAGGATCGTTTAACCGATCCGTTGAGTCCTCCGGTACTACTATTGTGTCTGGCGAAATGGCATAATAACATAAATGTTATCATATAGTTTACTAAAATTATAGTTTTAAAATCTTATACAGAACTGACAAATAATTTTAGGAAATAAAGCTAATACTTTATTAACATTCTTTTGATTACAATTATCTAAAATGATTAATTTGGGTCTTCCGGGTATTTATTGGAAATAATTATATTGAACATCAATAGTAGTTTTTGTTATCACTATTCTTTTTTTGGCAATTCCGGCTGAACATAAAAATGTTGGGGTTTTATGATCGCTAATGTGCATACCTAATAACATCATAGGGTATCATAAGAGTATTTTATTTTTTTTTATTGACATATCAAAAACCAGCTCGGCAATCCGAGCTAAACCAGCTCGGGTTTTCCGAGCTAAACCAGCTCGGATCTAAACCCATCCCCGTCTCGATCTTGAGTTGCCATTCCGGAAATCCCGAGTTGAACCTTTGAGCTGAACCATCTCGGATTTCTGAGCTAAACCGTTTCTGGTTTTCCGAGCTGAACTTTCCGAACGGACAACCAAACATTTGCCGATACGCATAACTTGTCGCAACCCACCTTCGGAAACATCAGCCCATGCCTTCCTGTACCGATGATTTGGGCTGATGGATCGAGATTGAGAGAAATGGGAACTTGGACCCAAGCATACGACAAACTCTAAACCAGATAAGCGAGTTGATACGTTAACGGACTCAGAACGTCCAAATCTCGGCCCATCCGGCAAACGAGTCGAGCCGCGGAAAGACGAAGAAGTAAAGAAAGAGAAAAAGGAAAATCCGAGATAGAAATGTACATTTTAGCGAGAAAAGGAAAAAGATAAGAACAGGAAGATTTCCGCAAATCCTGCGGAAATATTCTCAAAAGCCGACGAACCGAAGCTATAAAAGGAGGGAGAAGCCAGACGAGAAAGGCAGAGCGAAAAACCCTAGAGTGAGACTTAAGAACTTAGCAGTTTATCTTAGCCGATTTTCGAGTTCTTTTGCATTTCTTTTCCGATTCCTTTATTTTGTTTTACGATCTTTGTACCTTTTTGACTTCTAATCAATAAAACGTCCTCCGAGTTTGCTAGTTTCGTGGTTATCCTTGAAGGTTTCTGTTCCCTAAAAGTTTTGCTCTACAAGTTTTGACCGTGTGAGTTTCGACTCTCACAGTTTGGCGCCGTCTGTGGGGAATAAGAAACTTTCGACACTTAAAAACCATCGGTTAACGGACCCGAAGAGATGGCCACCATCGGAAACGAAGACGAAACAAATCGGCAATTACCGACCGATGAAAACATGCCCAACGTTACCGCTGGTAACACTTCAGCGAGCGACAACGTTACAAACACGACCACATTAGACACGACAATCAACGCAACTCTCGCCGAGTTGAAGGAGATGGTAGTTGCACTGAGGGAAAAGGCGGAAGAACAAGAAAAGGCGAATAGCACCCTCACTGAACAGATCGAAAGACTGAAAACCGGAAACCGCACTCGAACCACCCAAACGGTGAACTTCGCCCCGACTGAACGGAGACGCCTAGACTTCTCGGATTCCGGAGAGCCGGCAAGGAATTCGTCGCAACATCGCGAGCAAACTACAGGTGAACGAACTCCGGTGGCAACAAGACTCGACGCTACGGATCCTCCTTCGATAATGCGAAGACGAAAATCCACGGTAACAGACAACACATAGGATTGCGAGAACGAAGGCTCGATCCCGCCTGAGGACAAAACCGCGTCACCTTCCGATGACGAAGAGAGAATCGACGCAAATCGATACATCCCACATCAAAGCGACGACGAATTCTCGGAAGAAGAGGACGTAGAAAAAACTCGTCAAAACAGGCCAACTCAACGGCAGAGAAGTAGCAGAAGGAGCGAACTCGACGAACTCAGGGACACGCTGGCTCAGACAACAGCAGAAATAAAAACTGTGCGATCACAGGTTCACCGAGCCACCAGCGCCGCCCCGGAGATAGATCGTGTCTTGGAAGAGACGAGAAAGACACCATTCAAAACTCGAATAACCGGGACTCGGATTTCCAATCCGGGCAAGCTCAAAATCCCATTCTACGACGGAACAACTAATCCGAAGGCTGATATGATGGCCTTCCGAATCGCGATGGGAAGAGCAAATCTCACCCGAAGGGACATAGACGCTGGCTTCTGCCTTCTGTTCGTGGAACATCTAAAAGGGGCAGCCCTGGAGTGGTTTTCAAGGCTAGAGCGCGACTCCATCGGAAATTTCCAACATCTATCAGAGGAATTTATGAAGCAGTACTCCATCTTCATGGACAGGGAGAATTCCAACGTCGACATGTGGGCTTTGAGTCAAGGCGAAACCGAAAGCTTAAGGAAATTCATCGAGCAATTCAAAAGAGTCGCCAGCCGCATTGAGAATTTGAGTGACAAAGTGGGTATCGATGCATTAAAGAAAGCACTCTGGTACGAGTCGGATTTCAGGAAAGAAATCTCGCTGAACCGACCACAAACAATGGCAGACGCCTTACACAGAGCAATCGATTTCATCGTGGATGAAGAGGAGATGAAGGTCTTGTCCGAAAAGCACCAATCGAAAAAGCATGCAAGTAAGGAAACTCATATGTCGACAAGCGCGAGTGGCGAGAGGCGAGTCTCAAGGCCAAGCAGCACTTCACGGAACGAAAGGACGGCCGGGTCGCATAACTACCAGATCGGATCAGACCAGCAAGAAGACATGCCAACAGAACGAAGGAAAAGCTCGTGGGATACTTGGACGAGGAATCCTAGCTCCTACGACGAGAAAGCTTTCTGCGACCACCACCAGTCCTACGAACATAACACTGCCGACTGTCGCAGACTAGGAATCAAACTCGCGGCTAAACTCGTAGCCGTGAACTAGGGGATACAATAACTCTGAAGGACCTCGGCGATGGAAAGACCGGAAATCAGTCGAGTAAGCCGAACAAAAGCGACAATCCAAACAAAATGGATCGAGAACGAAGCCATCAGGAAGGACAAATCGCAACAGGCAACAACAAGCGGAGAAAAGGGAACGACGAAGATCCTAAAGCAGTCAGCAGACAAAGGATAAAAATGATCGTGGAAAGGCCACAGTACCGCCCAAGACAAAGATTTCCTCTTGACCCATATCCTCGACGGTCGCATAACGCAGCTATCCCGAGAAGAAGCATCAGAGAGCGAGCATCAAGACGCTACCCAGATCATACGATAACATTCGAGGATATTCCGAGATCGGAAACCAGCCACCCGGGAAAACCGCCGCTGGTCGTGGAGCTAATTGATATATCATGGTTTTTACCGGTTTTATGCCATGATATAGTTGTTTTTTTAGTGTATTTTGTGTTCTTTTAGAGTCTTTTACAGGTATAATCAGGTTTGGAGCTGAATTGGAGATAATGGAGCATTTTGGAGATTTTTGGAGTGATTGGCCGAGAGATAGAGTTCACTGTCCGAAACAGAGAAAGGTGTCGATCGTTGCACTCTAGCATCGATCGATGCACCAACGAGATGGGCCAAAACTCGGCGGTTTAGAAGAATCAAGATATTGCACTTTGATCCAGAAGTTCCTGATATTTACAAAGAAGCCCCTGGCCGAGATTATACCTATATATTAGAGTTTTTGGTGTTTTAATTAGATACGCTTTGCAATACGCTTTCATAATTAAGAGCAGAGGATTTTTAGAGCTTTTGGGGCTGATCTGAACCTGTTACATCATCTGTATTTGGAGAAGATTTCGAACCCCTTTAATCTTTTATCTTTTATGCAATCTATTATTTCTATGATTATGTTTACATCAATCATGTCTGAGTAGATTCCTTGTTAGGTTTAGGGTTTCTCACATAGGATTTCATGACTTGCTAGACTTGTTCAAATTCAGTTAAGGATTCAAACTATATCTGTTCTTCAATTTGATTGTGCTTAAAGCTAGTTCTAAATTGATCAATTAGAATCTAGATCTTAGGTTGCTAAATACGTCACGGAAGTGGGGTTTAGGAATCTGAACTAATTAAATTGGGCAATTAAACTTTGCGCAAACGGAAGTTTGGTTTAGGATAATTGTGAGCATATCAAACTTGGGATTAATGCTAGTTTAATCTGTTAGTTCTCGCAAACGAAAGTTTGGTTTGCTGCACTTAGACTTAGAGAATTATCGCAAAGGAATTTGGTTAATTCTATATCTGTGTTTTGAGTTCTAGAACTGTGCTTAATTAGATCCTTGCTGAATGAACTGTCTGCTTGTCTGATTTCCTGAGAACGCCCTAGACTTAGCGCTCTTAATAACTTGCTTTCACAACCAACAATCTCTGCTACTAATTTACTTTCTTGCATTACTTTTAATTTAATTACATTGCTTTCTTCCTAGTTAAATTCCTGTTCTTGAGCTATTGAACACCGGAGTCTCTGTGGATTTCGATACCCTATATACTACATTGATATTGCTGTGCACTTGCAGTTTAGTATAGGGATTAAAACTTAGAACCTATCAAGTTTTTGGCGCCGTTTCCGGGGACTCTTTGAGTCTTCGATAGCTTCGAGCCTAGGGTTTTACTAGGATTTTTCTTTCTTTTCGTTTTTGTTTTTATTTTTTTATTTTTGCTGATTTATTTTTCTGTTTTCTCTGATTTCGCATTGCATCGATCGACGCCCTTCTTGCATCGATCGACACACTTCGCTGAATCACCAAGAACACTAAGAGATCATCAGGACGATGTGTCGGAATGATATTTTCAGCTCAGGGATTGACAGTTCACATATAGCTGGGTTGAAGAACCAAGTTGACTCTCTGCATAGTCTTCTACTTGGAAAGTATGCACAAGAAGCTAACCATTGCGTTGAAGGAACTGGATTCTATAGTCACGGATCTGCTTTTCAGAAACCCTTTACAAGGAGTTGTAGTGTTTCTTCTTACCAAGTACCGCCTGCACCTACAGCTCATGAGAGCAGAATGGAAATCATGATGGAGCAGTACCTTAAGAGACAACAACAGATTGATAGGTCCTTCAACTCAAAGATGGATGCTTTGTATAAAGACTTGAATGAGAAGTTTGAATCTTTGAGCACGCATATGGAGGAGCTGGATATCAAAATTGAACGAAGAGATGTAGCAATAGAGAGGCAGAATGAAGCTAAGAGAGCTGAACGGAAGCTGCACATCAATGTTGTGAACATAAGGGATGAGATTGATTTGCTAGGTGAAGAAGAGAGCATAATCTCGGATTTTCTGGATGAATATTGTCTGCCTGATACATGCACCAATCGACACCCCCTCAGTGACGATCGACACGCCATTCTGACGGCAATTTCGAGTTCTTTCGAGAAACAGAATCGCCTTGCATCGATCGACACACATCATGCAACGATCGACACAGAACGCAGACATGACCAGAAAACTGCAACAGTACCAGAACGAGTCTACAAGCCCCCAGTGCCATATCCTAAGGTTCCTAAACCCTCCAAACAAGAGCTAGAAGTGGCTAACTGCATAAAAGTGATGGATAAGAAGGTGAATAAAACACCACCAGTTGAAACTTCGCGAGTTCATGCAAAGAAGATGATCTCCACTGATGGTCATCTAAAAGAAGAAGTTCAGATTGGTGGAACTACAGTATCTGATAGTGAAAAGAAGAAGATGGCGGTTCCTTTTGAACCTGCTCTAACATCTTCAGTACCTGCAACTGTTCATAAGCAGAAAGCTCCAGACATCAGATATACATCAAAGGTAAGGTACAAATCACCTAAGCTTAATCCTTCTGATCACATTGTTTTGAATGCAGGAAAACAAAGAATCCCGCCGAAGCTACACTCCCACCCCGACCCTTATCGTTCGTTCCTTGGAAGATCTCATGATCTGAATGCTTATACGCAACCTTGGATGAGGAGACATTCACAGAGACACTCAAAGTCTCTGTTGAAACCTCCATGAGTTCGATCTCTTTCTGATAGGTCAAGCTATTGACCTTAAACAAGCGCTGGGTGGGAGGCAACCCACCATTAGGTACTGGTGTTTTTCTACTTAATTTTTGGTGTTTTTGTTAGGATTTTACGTTTGTTTTTGTTTTTGGTGCAGTTATGTTTGCAGGTCTCGGACAAAATCGCAGTGCAACGATCGACTCACTTCTGTGTCGATCGTCACAACACGAAAGGAATCGCATTGCAGCGATCGTTGCGGTCCTGAGCAACGATCGATCATACACGAAAATCGTCAAGTAACGGTCGATGCACTTAGTGCAACGATCGATGCCTGAGCGACAGAGGTAACCCGACAGACATAATTTCATCTTTTCAATTTTTTTATTTTCTTTTTACCGATCCTTCGCTGGACACTACTGGGGACAGTGTGTCTTAAGTGTGGGGGAGGTGCTAGTGACTTATATCTTTCTGTTTTCTTAAGAGTCAGTCCGTTTTTCAAAAAAAAATTTGTTTTATTGAGTCAAAATTGTTTAAGTAAGAAACTATGATTTTCTGAGAAGATTTACAAGACTTGCAGGAACTTAAGTAACCATTGGGATGAAGTTGCAGGATCTATCTCTGACTATTAGAAAACCCCATCACAGATCAACCTACTGGGAACACCCACATCACTTCAGGTATCAGAGGATCCTTTTACTGACTTCAATTTAATACTGACTTAGATTTCTCACCTAAGGGCTTGGTATACTTTGTGTCGGATTCCCTTGTTAGTTCTGACACAGCCTGTCAACCTATCCTATTTAGTTCCCTTCTCCCCTTCTATAAAGTAAAAAAAAAAAAAAAAGATAATAAACTGAGGATGAGTTAGTAACTCCGAAGTGGTCATGGGAATGGTAGCAAACACTATTTTCTCTCATGTGATCCATGGAATGTGTCCAAAGTACACCCCATAACGGGAAGAACACTGATAAAAAAAATAAAATGATACCCAATGGGGAAAAATCAGTTGTTAAAGAAGAGAAAGAGAAGAAAGGGACTAGAAAAAGGTAGTATGGTGGTCTAGAGCTGATAAGGTAAGAATCCATGTGCCCTTTGATCGATACTCCTTAGGTGAGACCGCACTTAAATACTTGCAGAAGTCAGTAGGGAGAATTTGAATGCTTGAATGTGATTGTGGAGTTTACCTAGGACAGTTGCTAAGTGTGGGGGAAGTACAAGTTGGTCTTGATATCCTGTGATTGATTCTTTCAGTGGTTTACTAAGGGGAATCTGAGTATTGTATCTTCTAGGATGAAATGAGTGTAGGATCCCGATGGATCTAGGGTTTGATATATTGAATGAAAAACCAACCTCGTTCTTACCTTTCTGGCAGCGGAATTGAGATGGTGAACGAGATCAATGGAGCAACACAAACGCCTTGCCTCTACCAGATACACACGCACGCTTCACTGGAAACGGGATGCTAGTGCCGGATCAACGGGATCGATTCTCTCTGGTGTGTCTAGTGTTTCTCTCAAGAAAACTCGACGGCTCCTTAGTTTAGGTCGAAACTTTTACAGTTTTATTCGACCTAAACGTGCTTAACGGGCCAGACTTAATTAAGCCTAAACTCGAAAAGCCTGTTAGGAAAATCCGAACTGTGTCGACCGACACACACGCTGTGTCGATCGACACAACACCATTTTGTCGATATTAATGTGTATCCAATACACATTAGTATGATCATTACCATAATGATCATTCCCATGTCGTAGCTTCCAGTTCGCTTAGGTGTGTGACCCTATAGGATCATATAACAGTGGCAGTAAGTCCATGACCTACAGTTTGCAAGAGGCTTCTAGCAAAGCATTGCAAACGCCCAGCATTATACGAATGTCTGATCTCGACACACAACTATCACAGGAGTGAGTACAAGTGTGATTTCAGGACACCATCCCAACAATCTCCCACTTGTACTGGAATCACCAATTCCTATAATCCCTTTGTCTTTTTATCTCGATTTAGCATAAGGCAAGATTTGTGTCATCCTTATTAAGCCAACATCGTGTTTATCGAACTCCTGATCTCATACTGAACATTACAAACAACTGAACTACAGTTCGTTTGAGTGCGGCCACACATTTTTCTCAGTAATCAATCTTCGATAGGCCCTGAGATATTTATCTCCCGTTATACAGGAGGGACAAATTCCATCTTGTTCCATCCCTGTTTCAACGCACACTTCATGATATACCCGAACAGTGCCGTTATAGCCGCCAGTTACGGGTCGACGTTTGACAAAGTCAAAGTGTACCAATTCATATGCAAGAAAGCATGATGAACTCAAGTCTAAGGACTATACTCTATAGTCGTAATGAGAACCTCTTATGACACAGATATAACTATCTTGTAGACTTCTCATTAGCGGGTCATGTCCGATCATATGTTCACTGACATACATCTATGTGACTGACTGCGATAATCATATCATTGGCTCCATGAAACTTAGCCAACAGTCACCTCACAATCTAGTCTCTAACGGTTGTTAGTGTCCCGATTCTACAACCTTGACTAGGGACGAAATAATTTATTAACTTATAGGGTTTCATGATCAAGTTCTCAACTTGATGACCTATAATATGTCATAAACTTATTTTGGGACCATTATTTAGACCACATTAAATAATGCTGAAATCAAATTTCATTAAACACTTCTAAAAGAATGTTTACAATAGCGTCTTATTATAACTAAAACAAAAACCAAAACTCCCACTAGAATCAAGATTACATCTTAAGATCTCTAATGCCTACAGCAGTCGAATGGCTCTCATGCTTAGGCCTTGGGAGTGACTTGGTCAGAGGATCAGCGACATTCTCATTTGTCGGAACTCGGTTGATCTTCACATCACCTCTATTGACAATATCACGAATCAGATGATATTTTCTCTCAACGTGTTTGGACTTCTGGTGTGACCTGGGTTCTTTCGCCTGAGCAATGGCTCCATTGTTATCGCAGAACAAAGCCACTGGCTCCAAGATACTAGGAACCACACCAAGTTCAGTCATGAACTTCTTGATCCAAACTGCTTCCTTTGCCGCTTCTGAAGCAGCAACATATTCAGCTTCCGTTGTGGAGTCAGCTACGGTATTCTGCTTAGAGCTCTTCCAGCTCACCGCACCGCCATTTAGACAGAAGACATATCCAGACTGTGATCGGAAATCGTCTCTGTCTGTCTGAAAACTCGCATCGGTGAATGTTGGAAGTTTCGGTTGATCCTGATTCAATTCTCATATTGATATCAACCTAAACATGCATTAGATCTAGGTGTTCTTATTTAGAAACATATGATCTCACCTTTTACCTGTTTGTTTGCAGCGGAATTGATGAACAGGTCAATGATCAGGGAGATACACCGAGAGATGGATCCTCCAAAGGCTCACACACGCAATCACCGGAAATTGGCTGCTAGACCACAAGGAAGAGAGGCGCAGGCAGAGGAGAAGAATCGCGGCTAGGGTTGGGTTAAGGAGAAGGAGACTTTGGCTTTTAGTCATAAAAAGCCTTCTCCTTCCCTTTTGGGCTTTTGGGCCCAATCTGATTAAATTCCATTTAATCAGACCCATTATTCATTCTCTCTTAGTACGACAAATGCCTAGCACTTTTGTCGTACTTCTGCTATGCCGTTCCAACATTATTTCCTGCTAGCTTAAGCGTGTGACCCATATGGGATCATACAATAAAGGCAATAAGTCCAAGACTTATAGATCATGAGCGGACTCTAGCAAGCCATCATGACCCCCAGCATTGTATGACTTATGTCTGATCACTGACATACTCTTACGTTATAGAGACAGTACAGAGATTGCTGGACACAATTCCAACAATCTCCCACTTGAACTGGAATCTCTGTATTCATAATCCCTTTCGTCTCAATATCTCGATTAGTCATAAGGCAAGATTAGTGTCATCCTTATAAAGCCTAATCTTGTTCATCGGACTCTGATTTGATACTGACAATACAAACGACTCGGGAAAGTCCGTTTGAGCATGGCCATGCGTTTTCCAGTATTCAAATCTCCGATTGGCCTAGAGATATTCACTCCATTTATATTGGAGGGACAAATCCCATCTTGTTCCATCACTGTAAACTACTCATTTCATGATGTACCCAAACAAGGTCCTTATAGCTATCGCAGAACGATAGCGTTAGACAATGATCAAAGTGCATCAGTCCATATGCAGTCACATGCATGCGAACTCAGGTCTAAGGACTATACTCTATAGTCGTAGTAAGAATCTCTTATGACACAGATATAAATATCCTGAAGAGTTCTTATTAGCGGGTCTTGTCCGGTCGTATGTTCCCAACATACACCTATGTACTGACTTTGATGCCGAGCATCTATGACACACTGAGACTTTGTCATAAGTCACGTACCAATCCAGTCTCACACGGTTGTTGGTGTTCCAATTTCAACAACCTTCGACTGGGGACAGGATGATATAAAACATTTATCAAATATAGGATCTCATGATCAAGCTAAATGACTTCGATGACTCAAGATCAAATCATTTACTTCGATGACCTATAAAATGGTTCATATCATTTTGGAACGATTATTTCATCACAGTTAAAATAATCTTGAAATAATAATTTCATTAAAACATAAACAATGTTTTACAAGAACATATCAAATAACTAAAATAAAGCTCACAAAACTCCCACTCAAATTTAGATTACATTTCAATGTTTCTAATGCCTACAGCTTCAGTCAGGAACTCGAGCTTAGGCCTTGGGAGTGGCTTTGTCAACGGATCAGCGACATTATCATCTGTCGGAACTCGGCTGATCTTGACTTCCTTTCTATTAATGATGTCACGTATCAAGTGATATCTTCTTTGAACATGCTTGGATTTCTGGTGTGATCTTGGTTCCTTTGCCTGAGCTATAGCACCATTGTTATCACAAAACAGTGCCAGAGGCTCAGCCGCATCTGGTATCACACCTAGTTCCATAATGAACTTTCGTATCCAAACAGCTTCCTTCGCTGCTTCTGAGGCGGCGATATATTCAGCTTCCGTAGTGGAATCAGCAACGGTGTCTTGCTTGGAGCTTCTCCAACTTACTGCACCGCCATTCAGACAAAAGACATAACCGGACTGTGACCGGAAATCATCTGTGTCTGTCTGGAAACTTGCGTCCGTGAATCCACTGACTTTAAGCACATCACTTCCACCGTACACTAAGAACTTATCCTTAGTATGTCTTAGATACTTCAAGATGTTCTTTACGGCAATCCAATGGTTTTCACCTGGATTTGACTGGTATCTACTCGTCATGCTCAATGCGTAAGCAACATCAGGACGAGTACAGATCATGGCATACATGACAGATCCTATTGCAGATGCATAAGGAATGTTCTTCATGCGCTCAAGCTCAGCAGCCGACGTAGGGCTCTGCTTCTTGCTTAGCGTTGTGCCATGTACCATTGGCGTGAAGCCCTTCTTGGAATCTTTCATGCTGAATCTTTGTAGGACTTTGTCAATGTATGAGTCTTGACACAAGCCTATCAGCCTCTTAGGTCTATCCCGATAGATCCTAATTCCAAGAACGTATGCGGCTTCACCCATGTCTTTCATGGAAAAACAACTTCCAAGCCAGTCTTTTACAGACTTCAGCATTGGAATGTCGTTTCCGAGAAGCAGTATGTCATCAACATACAGAATAAGAAAAACGATTTTGCTCCCACTAGTTTTCTTATACACGCATTGTTCTTCTTCGTTTCTGATAAAGTCAAATTGCTTGATCGCTTCATCAAAACGAAGATTCCAGCTCCTCGATGCTTGCTTCAATCCATAAATGGATTTATGAAGTTTGCATACTTTCCCAGCATTCTTTGGATCTATGTAACCGTCAGGTTGCGTCATATACACATCCTCTTCCAGAATACCATTCAGGAAGGCGGTTTTCACGTCCATCTGCCAAATTTCATAATCATGAAAAGCTGCAGTTGCTAGTAGAATCCGAATAGATTTCATCATAGCCACCGGTGAATAGGTTTCATCGTAGTCCACACCGTGAACTTGTCTGAAACCTTTTGCCACCAACCTGGCTTTATAAATCTGGACATTTCCATCCACGTCAATCTTCTTCTTGAAGATCCATTTGCACTCGATGGCTTTTACACCAATGGGTAAGTCAACCAACGAAAATACTTGGTTGACCGACATGGAGTCCATTTCGGAATCAGTGGCCTTGCGCCACTTAGAGGAATCTGGGCCCATCATAGCTTGATTGAAGTTCGATGGTTCATCACCATCAATGATCAAAAGATCATGACAGTCAGTCACGAGGAATCCCTGATATCTCTCGGGTTCGTGACGGATCCTCCCGGATCTTCGAACTTCAGGTACTACAGGTTCAGGCTCTACAATTTCTTGTAGATCCTCCTGCTGCTCTTCCTCATTAGGTTGAGCAGTATCCTGTTCATCTTGAATTTCTTCAAAGAGAGAAACTCTCTTTCAAGAAAGTTACAATCCCGGGCAACAAAGATCTTGTTCTCGGAACGTAGATAGAAGTAATAAGCCTTGGTTTCCCGTGGATAACCAATGAAGTAGCATTTATCAGATTTTGGTGTAAGCTTATCTGAGATTAATCTCTTTACATAGGCTTCACAACCCCAAATTCTTAGATAAGACAGCACTGGAGTTTCTCCAGTCCATAATTCATATGGTGTCTTTGCTACTGCTTTTGATGGCGCTCTGTTTAGTGTGAACACTGCTGTTAGCAGAGCATATCCCCAAAGGGATATTGGAAGGTCTGTGTGACTCATCATAGATCGAACCATATCCAATAAGGTCCGATTTCTCCTCTCAGACACACCATTCCATTGAGGTGTTCCAGGAGGAGTGAGTTGGGATACGATCCCACACTCTCTTAGATGATCACTGAATTCCTGACTTAAGTATTCTCCTCCTCGGTCGGACCGAAGAGCCTTAATACTTTTGCCAAGTTGGTTCTGTACTTCATTTTGGAATTCTCTGAACTTCTCAAAAGATTCAGACTTATGTTTCATCAAATAAACATATCCATACCTACTGAAATCATCAGTGAAGGTAATGAAGTACTGATAGTTTCCTCTTGCATTAGTGGACATTGGGCCACACACATCAGTGTGTATCAGGCCCAATAAGTCACTGGCCCTCTCGTTAGGTTTATTAAAGGGGGCCCGTGTCATTTTGCCCATCATGCAGGATTCGCATTTCTCACATGACTCAAAGTCAAATGAGCCAAGAAGTCCATTCGAATGGAGCCTCTTGATGCGTTTCTCGCTGATGTGCCCTAAACGACAATGCCATAGAAACGTTCGGTTTTCCTCATTAGGTTTAAACCGTTTTGTATTGATGTTATAAATTGGCGCGGATTGATCGAGTATGTAAAGCCCATTCGTAAGAGGGGCCGAACCATAGAACAAATTGTTGCGATTGAAGGAACATAATTTATTCTTAACTGAAAAATCATAACCTTCCAAATCCAACAAAGAAATTGAAATAATATTTCTGCTTATAGCAGGTACAAAATAACAATTATTAAGTTCTAAAATCAATCCCGAAGGTAAAGACAACAAGTAAGTTCCTACAGCTAGTGCTGAAACTTTCGCTCCATTCCCAACTCGTAGTTCCACTTGTCCTTGCTTCAGCCTTCTACTGTTGCTGAGTGCCTGCATATTAGTACAAATATGAGCCCCACAACCAGTATCCATGACCCATGAGGTATTATCAGAAGTAGTTGTATTAACTTCTATAACAAAAATACCTGATGAAGAAGTCTCGAAAGTCTTCTTCTTTAATTCCTTTAGACCTTCCTGGAATTTCTTACAATCTCTTCTCCAATGCCCCAGTTCTTTGCAGAACCTGCACATGTCAGTTGGCCCAGCCTTGGACTTGGGCTTGGGCTTTGGCGTGTCTGAGTCCACGACTTGGACACCCTTGGCCTTTCCCTTATCCTTAGCAGAAGACTTCTTAAACCCCTTGCCCTTTTGTACCATAAGTACATTGGGGTCCTTGGCGGTTTTCTTCAAGTTGGGCTCTGCAGTCTTGAGCATTCCGTGAAGCTCAGGCAGTGTCTTACTCAAGCCATGCATGTTAAAGTTCAGAATGAACTGATCATAGCTTGCAGGTAAAGACTGCAGAATGATGTCGCAGGCAAGTTCCTGGCTGATTGGGCAGTCGAGTTTGTGAAGATGATCGAGATAACCCATCATCTTCAACACATGAGGACTCACTGCCGCATTCGCAGCCAACTTACAGTCCAAGAGGTTCTTAACTGTCTGGAACCTCTCGGTCCTAGCCTGCTCCTGAAAAAGCGATTTCAGGCTTGCCATGATCTCGATTGGAGACAATACACTTTTGAACTGCTTTTGCAGCTCTGGAGTCATTGTCACCAACATCAGGCAATAAACATCATTTTCATCTGACGAATGCTTTTCCCAAGCATTGTGCAGAGTCCTGGCAGCATTGGCAAGAGGCCTCTCGGGGAGGGGATCTCGAAGGACATAATCCTTCTTCTCCTGCTTGAGGACCAGCCTCAAGTTCCTTGACCATGTCAGGAAGTTCGTTCCAGTCAGCTTCTCCTTCTCGAGAACAGACCGGATCGAGAATGTGTTTTGTGTGCTTGTAGTAGTCATATCTGAAATATATAAATAAAAAGGTTATTAGTTATATGTTCAAGATGATCAATCTCGTATTAAATTATAATATGATTAATCATGCATTATATTCAATAACAAAAGTTACCCTCAATAGAATATAATGATTCCAAGATCCACATATAACTAAGATCAAAGTGGGCCACTGGCCGTCACCCAACCTTAGCTTATATCGGTAAGCCCTATATCGGCTAATTATATCCGTGATATAACTCTTGGTTGTGAATCTGGGCCCGAGGCCCAATCCACCCTGATGTCTCAAGGCCCGGGACTCCCGATGGCCTAGTCAAGAAAACCGGACTATACAGTCATGTAATCATTAATGTCTGGGACTCCCAATGACATTTATGAATCACAAACCGTCTTACCCACGCAAAAACAGACATCCTCACACTGTAAGGCCATGAATGCAATTGAATGGGCTTTGACAGCTGACATAGCCTGGACAAGACATCCAACGCTTGATATTGTTTGAGGTCCGTAGGTTTATTAAAATCATTCCCAAAATAGAAGATTACTATTTCGGGAAACTTTCTATTTATGGAAACCTACTATTTTAGAAACTTTCTAAAATTGGAAACTTTCTAAAACCGGAAACTTTCTAACTTTAGAAACTTCTTTAAAATCCAAAACCCGCAAATTCAGAAACTTCTAATTTTGGAAACTTTCTAATTTCGAAATTTCGGAACTTTATAAAATTTAAAATCGAATTTCATAATTTTATTTTATAAAATAAGTTTTAAATTTAAATCTGAAGAATGACTCAATTAATGGCCCAATTGTTTTAACTTCTTGGCCCGAGGCCCAAGAATTGGTCCATGTCCAAGACATGACCCAATTGTCCAATTAATTGACATAACCGGTCTGGTTCATTAAAACTGGTCTAACCAAGTTTTAATTACTACGATGACCACAATTGTCAACCGGTTATTTACTAAACCGGAATTTCTCAATTTATTTGGTCCAACCAAATCAAATTAGAAATTCCTGGTTTAGGCACTAAATCCAATATTTCTTTCGACATTGGATTTCTTATTCCGGTTTAACCAGATTTAATAAAATTATTAAACCTGTTTATTAAACCGAAACGTTGATTTTAATCAAGTTTTAAACCGAACCATTAACCGAAATCGAACCGGCCCATCTCACCCAAAAACCCTAACCGGCCAGGCAAGAGCCGTCCAGCCGCAAGCCGCATGCTCGATCCAAGATCGAGACGCTCGGATTGCCGGACGGGACGCTTGCGTTTTGATCGGGACGGTCGGACGAGCTCGGGACAGGCGGGACGATCGTGGGACGGTGCTGGCCGAGTCATCCACAAGCGAGCCTCGATCCGGACAGCATGAAGCCTCACGCGATCGAGCAAGCATGGCGACGATCGGGACATGAGAGAAGGCGGAACGGGACGATCGTGATCGGGACGTGATCCGCGATCGCGACGCGATCGATCCATCGATCCGACCCAACCGGCCATTCTCTCGGCCAATCAACAAACCCGAGTCATATAGCTCGGTTTGTGATTTCTGTGTTTGTTTAGAGTTCAATTCTGATTCTTAACTGTTTTATCTTATCAATAATTGATTCAAAAACAATTCTAAACAGATTTAACAACCTAAACAATGAATCTAAAACAAGAAACCTAAGAACCAATGGCTCTGATACCACTGTTGGAAGTTTCGGTTGATCCTGATTCAATTCTCATATTGATATCAACCTAAACATGCATTAGATCTAGGTGTTCTTATTTAGAAACATATGATCTCACCTTTTACCTGTTTGTTTGCAGCGGAATTGATGAACAGGTCAATGATCAGGGAGATACACCGAGAGATGGATCCTCCAAAGGCTCACACACGCAATCACCGGAAATTGGCTGCTAGACCACAAGGAAGAGAGGCGCAGGCAGAGGAGAAGAATCGCGGCTAGGGTTGGGTTAAGGAGAAGGAGACTTTGGCTTTTAGTCATAAAAAGCCTTCTCCTTCCCTTTTGGGCTTTTGGGCCCAATCTGATTAAATTCCATTTAATCAGACCCATTATTCATTCTCTCTTAGTACGACAAATGCCTAGCACTTTTGTCGTACTTCTGCTATGCCGTTCCAACATTATTTCCTGCTAGCTTAAGCGTGTGACCCATATGGGATCATACAATAAAGGCAATAAGTCCAAGACTTATAGATCATGAGCGGACTCTAGCAAGCCATCATGACCCCCAACATTGTATGACTTATGTCTGATCACTGACATACTCTTACGTTATAGAGACAGTACAGAGATTGCTGGACACAATTCCAACAGTGAATCCATTCACCACAAGTTCATCACTTCCTCCATACACAAGGAATTTATCCTTATTATGTCTCAAATACTTGAGAATATTCTTGACAGCTGTCCAGTGAGCTTCACCTGGATCAGATTGGTATCTACTCGTCATGCTTAACGCGTAAGCTACATCTGGACGAGTGCAGATCATGGCATACATAATAGATCCTATTGCAGAAGCATAAGGAATCCTATTCATGCGTTCTCGCTCAGCAGATGTCGCCGGACACTGCTTCTTGCTGAGACTCATGCCATGAGACATTGGTATGAGGCCCTTCTTGGAATCTTGCATCTTGAATCTGTGCAACACCTTATCAATATAAGTGTCCTGGCACAATCCAATCAGCTTGTTAGTTCTATCTCTGTAGATTCTGATTCCAAGAATGTACGCGGCTTCTCCCATGTCTTTCATGGAAAAACAACTTCCAAGCCAAGTCTTGATAGACTGAAGCAACGGAACGTCATTACCGAGGAGGAGTATGTCATCGACATACAGTACAAGAAACGCAATTTTGCTCCCACTAGTCTTCTTGTATACACATGCTTCCTCTTCGTTCTTGATGAAACCGAATTGTTTTACTGCTTCATCAAAACGAAGATTCCAACTCCGTGATGCTTGCTTCAATCCATAAATGGATTTATGAAGTTTGCATACCTTCCCAGCGTTTTTAGGATCGACAAAACCTTCAGGCTGTGTCATGTACACATCCTCTTCCAGAATACCATTCAGGAATGCGGTTTTGACATCCATCTGCCAAATCTCATAATCGTAATGAGCAGCAATCGCTAGAAGAATCCGAATAGATTTAAGCATAGCTACTGGGGAATAGGTTTCATCATAGTCAATACCATGAATTTGTTTGAAACCTTTAGCCACCAATCTCGTTTTGTAAATCTGTACATTTCCATCCACGTCAATCTTCTTCTTGAAGATCCATTTACACTCAATGGCTTTTACACCACTAGGTAAATCGACCAAGGACCATACTTGGTTTTCTGACATGGATGTCATTTCGGATTTAGAGGCTCCAACCAATTTTCGGAGTCCGGGCCCATCATTGCTTCCGCAAAGGTCGCTGGTTCGTCACCTTCAATGATCATCAGATCATTTGAATTGGTTACGAGAAATCCATAGTATCTCTCGGGTTCGTGACGGATCCTTCCGGATCTGCGAACTTCAGGCTCCACAGGCGCCGGTTCCACAGAACTTTGTGGTTCCAACTGCTGCTCCTCCTCAGCAGGTTGAGCAGTATCCTGTGCATCTAGAATTTCTTCAAGATGTACTTTACTCCCACTGTTTTTATTAGAGAGAAACTCCCTCTCAAGAAAAGAACAGTCCCGAGCAACAAATACTTTGTTCTCAGATTAGTTGTAAAAGTAATATGCCTTGATTTCCCTAGGATAACCAACGAAGTAGCATTTATCTGATTTGGGTGCAAGCTTGTCAGAGATTAAACGTTTGACATAAGCCTCACAACCCCAAATTTTCAGGAGAGACAGATTAGGAATTTTCCCAGTCCACAATTCATGTGGTGTCTTATTCACTGATTTAGATGGTACCCTATTTAGTGTAAACGCAGACGTTTCTAGAGCGTATCCCCAAAAGGATAATGGAAGATTAGTATGACTCATCATAGACCGAACCATATCTAATAAGGTTCGATTTCTCCTCTCTGTGAGTTGTGAAACAATTCCACACTCGCTCAGATAGTCACTGAACTCTTGGCTTAAGTATTCTCCTCCGCGATCTGATCGCAGAACTTTGATATTTTTTTCAAGTTGGTTCTGTACTTCATTCTTGAATTCCTTGAATCTATCAAAGGATTCTGACTTGTGTCTCATCAAGTAGACATAGCCATACCTACTGAAATCATCAGTGAAGGTAATGAAGTACTTGAAATTTCCTCTGGCAACAGTACTCATCGGCCCACATACATCAGTATGAACAAGGCCCAACAAGTTACTGGCCCTTTCATTTGGTTTGTTGAAAGGGGCTCTAGCCATTTTGCCCACCAAGCAAGATTCGCATTTCTCACATGATTACTCATCGGCCCACATACATCAGTATGAACAAGGCCCAACAAGTTACTGGCCCTTTCATTTGGTTTGTTGAAAGGGGCTCTAGCCATTTTGCCCACCAAGCAAGATTCGCATTTCTCACATGATTCAAAATCAAATGAGCCCAGAATCCCATTTCGATGGAGCCTTTGGATGCGTTTCTCATTGATATGGCCCAAACGACAATGCCATAAGAAAGTCGGGTTTTCGTCATTTGACTTAAACCGCTTTGTATTTATGTTAAAGACAGGCATTTCTTGATTTAAAACATATAACCCATTTTCTAATGGGGCGCTACCATAAAATGTACCATCACGATTAAAAGAACAAACTTTATTCTTAACAGCAAAATCAAAACCTTCCAAATCCAAAACGGAAACTGAAATTATGTTTCTGCTTATCGCAGGTACAAAGTAGCAATTATTCAAAGCTAAAATCATGCCCGAAGGTAAAGAAAATTCATAGGTGCCTACGGCCAGTGCAGCAACCTTAGCTCCATTCCCGACTCGTAGCTCCACTTGTCCTTTCTTCAGCGTTCTACTGTTTCTTAGTGCCTGCACATCAGTACAAATGTGAGCACCGCAGCCGGTATCCAATACCCACGAAGTAGAACTAGAAGATATAACATTAAGTTCGATAACATAAATACCTGAGTCAGACGCATCATACGTCTTCTTCAGCTTCTTGTAATCTTCCTTGAACTTCTTGCAATCTCTTTTCCAATGCCCCAACTGCTTGCAGTAGTTGCACTTATCCTCAGCAGAAGGCCCGGATTTGGGCTTGGGCTTGCCTTGACTTTCAGTCTCGACAACCTGGGCCTTTCCCTTATCCTTCTTAGGTTTCTTAAACCTTTTACCCCCTTGTACCATCAGGACACTGGGAGTAGCCTTCTTGAGATTCGGTTCTGCTGTCTTCAGCATACCGTGCAACTCAGTCAATGTCTTAGTCATGTTTTGCATGTTGTAGTTCATAATGAACTGATCAAAACACGACGGCAATGACTGCAGAATCATGTCAGTGGCCAACTCCTGGCTAATGGCACAGTCCAGTTTCCCCAGGTTATCAATGTAACCCATCATTTTAAGGACATGAGGACTTACTGGACTGTCCTTAGCCAGCTTGCAATCCATGAGAGATTTAACCGTCTGGTATCTCTCTGTGCGAGCTTGCTCCTGAAACAAAGCTTTCAGGCTGTTAATCATCTCAATGGGTGACAACACGTTCTCATATTGCTTCTGCAGCTCAGAGTCCATGGTCACCAGCATTAGACAAGTAACATCTTTGACATCCGCTGAATGCTTATCCCAAGCATTCTTTTCTGTCTGCGGAGCATTGGAACGTGGCCTCTCGGTGAGAACTCTTTCAAGGACATATTCCTTGTTCTCTTGCCTGAGAACTATTCTCAGGTTCCGATACCATTCCAAGAAATTAGATCCATTTAATTTGTCCTTCTCAAGGACGGATCTTAGTGAGAAAGTGTTGATGTGATTTGAGACAGACATAGCTGTAATTCAAAAGGAGGTAGATTTTAGTTATAAAGCACAAGAAATGAGAATTCTTATCTAATAAGAAAACTCGCATTGTATTCAAACTATGTTTCCTCATATGAATACAATGAACCAAGATCCTCAGATCACCAAAATTCGAGTGGACGACTCGCCATCAGCCAAACTTTAGTCATCCAGGTAAGCAAATCATTGCTAATTGTACCCAGTACAACTCTTGGTCGCGGATAAGACAATCCATGTCATATCCACTCCGATGTCTCTGGGCCCAGAACTTCTGATGGCCCAGTCAAGTAAACCAATCTCTTCGGTCTTGTGATCATTGACAGTCGCACTGCAAGTCTATCAATGATCACCTGCCTTACTCATGTAGCTGTGGATACCAAGGACTCCAAGACTATCCAATCAGCGAAACGAGTCTTGACAGTAGACAAGATCGGGCAAGACATCAAGATCACTTGATATTTAGTTGAGAAAAGAACCGATTTATCTTGATGCATATCCAATATACACTCAAGGATTTATTTATTTATTTAAAACATTCAGTTTATTTAGTTTAGATTCATCTACAACTTTTAGGATTAAATTGTTCTGGTATATGCAAATATGTAGTCCAACTAACATGTCTGCGAGCATTGTATCGATCGACGCCAACCATTGGTATCGATCGATGCAATCAAATTTAAACCGCTCTTCGATAACCGGTCTAACCGAATCGAATTTACATAACCGATTCAATCCAATTGAACCAGTTTGGTTTAATAGTTCATGTCGATCGTCACACACTGTGTGTCGATCGATATGACCAAACCAGAACCAATTTGGTTAATCAAAATTAACCGAGCGATACAACCTGTTCAATCCAATTGAACCGGTCTGTCAACTTTCTTTGCCTGTGTCGACCGACACACCCAGTGTATCGATCGACGCAGCAGGACCACGGGTACTCGATCTCAGATCGAAACCCTAAAATTATTTACGGATTTTCGCTTTGTGTCGACCGACACACGCTTTGTGTCGATCGACACTTTGCGACAAACCCTAAATTTTATTACGAGTTTTCGCTCTGTGTCGACCGACATACGCTTTGTGTCGATCGACACCCTGCGATAACCCTAAAATTTTAACGCGTTCTGCCGCGGCGTGTCGACCGACACACGCTTTGTGTCGATCGACACAGTGCGTTTTCATCAATTCTTCGTCTTTTCAAACGGAACAAAACCGAGAATATAACATGAAAACACGATTTGAACATGCAAAAATCAATTCAACAACATCAGGATTCGAATTATTTTGCATCAAATTCAATAGCTAAACCCTAACACGCTCTGATACCACTGTAGGATCCCGATGGATCTAGGGTTTGATATATTGAATGAAAAACCAACCTCGTTCTTACCTTTCTGGCAGCGGAATTGAGATGGTGAACGAGATCAATGGAGCAACACAAACGCTTTGCCTCTACCAGATACACACGCACGCTTCACTGGAAACGGGATGCTAGTGCCGGATCAACGGGATCGATTCTCTCTGGTGTGTCTAGTGTTTCTCTCAAGAAAACTCGACGGCTCCTTAGTTTAGGTCGAAACTTTTACAGTTTTATTCGACCTAAACGTGCTTAACGGGCCAGACTTAATTAAGCCTAAACTCGAAAAGCCTGTTCGGAAAATCCGAACTGTGTCGACCGACACACACGCTGTGTCGATCGACACAACACCATTTTGTCGATATTAATGTGTATCCAATACACATTAGTATGATCATTACCATAATGATCATTCCCATGTCGTAGCTTCCAGTTCGCTTAGGTGTGTGACCCTATAGGATCATATAACAGTGGCAGTAAGTCCATGACCTACAGTTTGCAAGAGGCTTCTAGCAAAGCATTGCAAACGCCCAGCATTATACGAATGTCTGATCTCGACACACAACTATCACAGGAGTGAGTACAAGTGTGATTTCAGGACACCATCCCAACAATGAGTTTCTGAAGAGTTTTCAAACCTCTTCACCAAGCTTTAGTTCTATGTTTTGCTTGAGGGCAAGCAAAGGCTAAGTGTGGGGGAGTTGATATATCATGGTTTTTACCGGTTTTATGCCATGATATAGTTGTGTTTTTAGTGTCTTTTGTGTTCTTTTAGAGTCTTTTACAGGTATAATCAGGTTTGGAGCTGAATTGGAGATAATGGAGCATTTTGGAGATTTTTGGAGTGATTGGCCGAGAGATAGAGTTCACTGTCCGAAACAGAGAAAGGTGTCGATCGTTGCACTCTAGCATCGATCGATGCACCAACGAGATGGGCCAAAACTCGGCGGTTTAGAAGAATCAAGATATTGCACTTTGATCCAGAAGTTCCTGATATTTACAAAGAAGCCCCTGGCCGAGATTATACCTATATATTAGAGTTTTTGGTGTTTTAATTAGATACGCTTTGCAATACGCTTTCATAATTAAGAGCAGAGGATTTTTAGAGCTTTTGGGGCTGATCTGAACCTGTTACATCATATGTATTTGGAGAAGATTTCGAACCCCTTTAATCTTTTATCTTTTATGCAATCTATTATTTCTATGATTATGTTTACATCAATCTGTTAGATTATGTGTGTGTTCATGGTTTAATTCACAGATTACAACCTAGCACACATAACTCAGATCTAGGTGATTTGCAGTTGAATCAAACAGATCAGGATCATTACCTCTTTTAGAGTGCAGCGGATTGATTGGTAATGTCGAGATCACTTAGAGCAGATGATTACCGGCTCCTCCTTGGTATCCACACGCTTACAAGCTATGGATCAGGTTGCTAGACCAAGCTGGAATGAATCAGAGAGAGAGAGCAGGTGGCTCAGGAAATCGCAGAGGGTTTGGTGTGAAAGCCCTAGGCGCCATTCCTCTTCCTTATATGGGCCCAAGTTATTAAACTAATGGCCTATTAGGATTTTGGGCCCAAGACACAAATCAGACAAAAGCCTGTATTTTGTCTGGCCCATCTCTCTGTACAAATACAGTAAATGCCTTTGCATCTTACCGTATAAATTCCATTTAACTTTCCCGTTAGCTATGGTGTGTGACCCTTAGGGATCATACAATACTGGTAATAAGTCCTAAACTTATAGATCATGAGCGGGCTCTAGCAAGTCATCATGATCACCCAGTATTTATGACTTATGTCTGATCTCGACACTTATCATACTTTCTAGAGATAGTACGGTAGATTTCAGGACATTCCCAACAATCTCCCACTTGTACTGGAATCCTACATTCCCTAGTCCTTTTGTCTCAATATCTCGATCTGGCATAAGGCAAGATGCGTGTCATCCTTATATAGCCAGACCATTTTAATCGGACCAGATTTGATACTGACAATTCAAACGACTTGGGCAAGTCCGTTTGGGAGTGGCCACTCTCTTACCAGCTATCAAGTCTCCGATTGGCCTAGAGATATTACCTCCGTTATACGGCAGGGACAAATCCCATCTTGTTCCATCACTATGAACTACACACTTCATAATACACCCAACCAAGGTCCTTATAGCTCCCAGTTACGAAACAGCGTTAGACAATGATCAAAGCGCATCACTCCATGTGCAGCCACATGCATGCGAACTCAGGTCTAAGGACTATACTCTATAGTCGTATATGAGAACCTCTTATGACACATATATTAATATCTTGTAGAGTTCTCATCAGCGGGCCATGTCCGGTCATATGCTCCCCTACATATACCTATGTGTCGACTTTGATGCCGCGCATCTATGTGAAGGATGTTTTGGTGTTAATCCTGATTCAGTTCTTCAGATTAAACAGTCCTAAACATACGGATCTAGGTTCTCTTGAATAGAAACATTATGATCTCACCTTTTACCTGTTTATGCAGCGGAAAGAGAGAACACGTCAGAGATCAGAGAGCCACCGAGTGATAACTCCTCCAGAGGTTCACACACGCACACCGTCAGGAAGAGAGGCTGCTAGACCAAGGGAGAGGAGGCGCAGAGAGAGAGAGAGAGAGGCGCGGCTAGGGGGCTAGGGTTAGGGAGAAAGAGATTTGGGTTTTAGTTTATAAAACCCTTCTCTTTCCCTTTTGGGCTTTTGGGCCCAAATACCAATCTGATTAAATCCCTTGGATTTAATCAGACCCATTAATCTCTCTCTAAGTACGATAAATGCCTGGCACTTTTACCGTACTTTTGCTAAGCCTGTCCTACACATTTTCCTGTTAGCTTAGGCGTGTGACCCATATGGGATCATATAATAAAGGCAATAAGTCCAAGACTTATAGATCATGAGCGGACTCTAGCAAGCCATCATGACCCCCAGTATTATATGACTTATGTCTGATCATTGACATACTCTTACTTTCTAGAGACAGTACCGAGATTACTGGACACAATTCCAAAAATCTCCCACTTGTACTGGAATCTCTGTATTCATAATCCTTTTGTCTCAATATCTCGATTAGTCATAAGGCAAGATTAGTGTCATCCTTATAAAGCCTAATCTTGTTCATCGGACTCTGATTCGATACTGACAATCTAAACGACTCGGGACAGTCCGTTTGAGCATGGCCATGCATTTTCCAGTATTCAAATCTCCGATTGGCCTAGAGATATTCACTCCATTTATATTGGAGGGACAAATTCCGTCTTGTTCCATCACTGTATACTACTCATTTCATAATGTACCCAAACAAGGTCCTTATAACTATCGCAGAACGACAGCGTTAGACAATGATCAAAGTGCATTAGTCCATGTGCAGTCACATGCATGCGAACTCAGGTCTAAGTGATAGATTATATGTGTATTCATGGTTCAATTAACAGATTGCAACCTAGCACATATAACTCAGATCTAGGTTCTTGCAGAACGAATCACAAAACAAACCTGATCATTACCTTTCAGATTGCAGCGGATTGATGGATGGTAATAATGAGATCAGCTAGAACAGATCAGATGCCTGTTCCTCCTTCAGTATCCACACTCTTACAAGCCGGGATGGTTGCTAGACCAAAGCAATGGATTGATCAGAGAGAGAAGAGAGACGGCTCACTTTTTTGGGTCGCTTACTGTTGGAGTCGAAATTCTAAGACAACTCCAATAAATATCGACTCTGTCATAAACCTAAACCGATGTCTCGGTTTCGCAACTGTGTCGACCGACACATACACTTGTGTCGATCGACACAAGTCATTTCTCTCGATATGGGCCCAAGTGATTAAACTAACGGCCCAACTCTCTGCACAAATACAGTAAATGCCTTGCATCTTACCGTATTCATTCCATGTTAACTTTCCCGTTAGCTATGGTGTGTGACCCTTTGGGATCATACAATACTGGTAATAAGTCCTAAACTTATAGATCAAGAGCGGATTCTAGCAAGTCATCATGATCACCCAGTATTTATGACTTATGTCTGATCTCGACATTTATCATACTTTCTAGAGATAGTACGGTAGATTTCAGGACATTCCCAACAATCTCCCACTTGTACTGGAATCCTACAAAGGACATTCCCAACAATCTTCCGATTGTACTGGAATCCTACATTCCCTAGTCCTTTTGTCTTAATATCTCGATCTGGCATAAGGCAAGATGCGTGTCATCCTTATATAGCCAGACCATGTTTATCGGACCAGATTTGATACTGACAATTCAAACGACTTGGGTAAGTCCGTTTGGGAATGGCCATTCTCTTACCAGCTATCAAATCTCCGATTGGCCTAGAGATATTACCTCCGTTAAACGGCAGGGACAAATCCCGTCTTGTTCCATCACTATGAACTACACAATTCATAATACACCCAACCAAGGTCCGTATAGCTCCCAGTTACGAAACAGCGTTAGACAATGATCAAAGCGCATTACTCCATGTGCAGCCACATGCATGCGAACTCAGGTCTAAGGACTATACTCTATAGTCGTATATGAGAACTTCTTATGACACAGATATTAATATCTTGCAGAGTTCTCATTAGCGGGCCATGTCCGGTCATATGCTCCCCTACATATACCTATGTGTCGACTTTGATGCCGCGCATCTATGACCCCTCGAAACTTGGTCATAAGTCTCAACACAATCTAGTCTCAACAGGTTGTTGTTGTTCCAATTTCAACAACCTTCGACTATGGACATTTTGATTTATGTCACTTCGTTAAATATGGGGTTTCAGGATCAAGTCTACTCATGTACTTCGATGGCCCATATATAATGACATGAATCATTTTGGAACGATTATTTATATCACAGTTAAAATAATCCAGAAATCATTAGATTTCACAAACATAAAATGTTATGTTTACATGAACCATTCAAAATAACTAAGTAAAGCCCTTTACAAACTCCCACTGAAATTAAGACTACATCTTAGTTTCACTCATCCTACAGCTACAGTCCGCGACTCGTGCTTAGGCATAAGGAGTGGCTTTGTTAATAGATTAGCAACATTCTCATTCGATGAAACTTGCTTATCTACTTAACACCTCTGTCATTTATCTCACAGAATAGGTTATACCTATCCTCAAGGTGTTTGGACCTCTGATGTGCAGCTAGCCTCATCTATGCTGGGAATCACATCAAGTTCAGTGATGAACTCTTCTTTCCAAATAACCTCTTTCGCCGCTTCTCAAGCTGCGAAATGTTCAGCTTAAGTCATGGAGTCAGCAACAGTGCCTTGCACCGCCAGTTAGACACCAGATATAGCCGGACTGTGACCAGGAATTATCTTTGTCTATTGGAAACTTGCCTTTCAGACTCTATCGACTTGTAGCACCTCACTTTCTCAGTAAACCAAGAACTTATCCTTAGTATTCCTCAAATACTTCAGAATATTCTTTACGGCAATCCAGTGATTCTTTGCTGGATTTGACTGGTCTTTACTTGTCTTGCTTAGCATTAAAGCAACATCAAAACAAGTATGTGTCATGGCATACATGATAGATCCAATTGCCGTCGCATATGGAATCCTATCCATGCATTCAAGCTCAGCAGATATCGCAGGACACTGTATCTTGCTTAATGAATTGCCATGTGACATTGGCATAAAGCCCTTCTTGGATTGCTGATTACGTGTAGGACTTTGTCAATTTAAGAATCCTGACTTTGTCCTACCAGCTCTTTTGGATCTTTATCTTTAGATCCAAAATCCAAGAACTACGTGGCTTTACCCATGTCAATCATAAAACCAACTCCCAAGCCAGTCCTTTACCGACTGCAGCATTGGAACGTTATTTTCGAGAATCAGTATGTCATCGACATACACTATGAGAAATGCAATATTGCTCCCACTTATCTTTTAGTAAACGCACAGTTCCTCTTCGTTCCTGTTCAAGTCAAAACCTTGACTACTTCAACAGAACGAAGATTCCAACTCCGATATGTTTGCTTCTATCCACGAATGGATCAATGAAGCTAACTTACACATAGTGTAATTTTCGGAGTCCGGGCTCACCTTCGCTTCTTTGAATTTCGCAGATTTGTCGCTTTCAATGATCATCAGATCATGCGAACTTTCAATGATCATCAGATTCAACTAATGATGAGAAATCACTCTCGGATTAGTGACTGATTCATTCATATCTGCGCACTTCAGGCTCTACAAGTGTAGATTCTACAGAAATCTGTAAATCCATCCGTTGCTCTCCCTCAACAGGTTGAGCAGCCTCCTGTATTTTTCGAATTTCTTCGAGTTATACTTTTACTCCCACTGTTCTTCTTGGAAAGTTACTTCCCTTCTTAGAAAACAGAATGGACGTAAAAGATAACAAGCCTTGGTTTCCCTAGGACAACCAGCGAAGTAGCTCAACTACAAATACTCAGTAAAGACGAATTTGGATCGATTCCAATCCACATTTACGTGGTGTCTTTCAACTGATATCGGTGGAACTTTTTCAGCGTAAACTTAGATATTTCTAGAGCGTTATTCTTAGAGAATATCATGGAAGATTCGTGTGACTCATCTTTAATCATTTCTTATAAGATCTGATTCATTCTCACAGAAACACCTCTAGGTTTTCAGGAGAAATGAGCTGTGAAACGACTTCACACTCATTCAGATGATCACACAATCAATGACTTAAGTATTCTCACTCGTGATCTAATCCAGAGTCTTAATACTTCTGTCATTCAGATTCTATACTTCATTCTGGAACTCTTTCGACCATGTCAAAGAATTCCGACTTGTGTCTCATCAAATGAACACAGTCACACTCACTGAAGTAATCAGTAGGGACAATGAAGTACAGGAAATTTTCTCTGGCATTACTGCTCATCGGACCACATACATGAGTATGTTCAATCTCCAATAAGCCTTTGGGCCTTTCTCTAGCTCGGCTAAGATGGGCCCTTTGTCTTTTGGTCCAGTAAGCAGAATTCAAGTCTCATAAGATATCCATTCAAATGAGCCCAAAAGTCCATAACTATGGGGTTTCTGAATCCGACTTGCTCTTTGACCAAAACATTTATGCCAAGAAAAATCAGGTTTAATTCATCAGATTTAAACCAATTTGGTATTTATGTTACTTTTAGGCACTCTTTGGTTTAATATATAAGACCCATTCCTTGAATAGGGTGCTACAATTATCATTTCATTAAGATCAAAAGAACAAAACTTGTCTTTTATCAAAACGAAAAACATTCAAATTCTTTACAAGAAGATGAAAAACAACTCTGCTTAAAGCAGGTACATTGTAGCAATTACTTAATAAAACCAAGCCTCAAAGGCATCTACAAGTGAAAACCCTACGGCTGAGGCAGCATTGCAAGCTCCTTCCAGACACGCAGTTCCACTTGCCCTTCCTTCAACGTTCTACTGTTGCTCAGGCTCTGCATATTATAACAAATATCAGTGCCACAACCAGTATGCAATACCTATAAGGTATAACTTGAAGTAATAACATGAATACCTGAGGGAGTAGTCTCATACATCAACTTCAACTCCTCATAATCTTCCATGAATTTAATGCAATCTTTCTTCCAATGCCCAGTCTCTTTACAGTAGCAGCACTTACCAACGTAAGAGGTATCTGACTTGGGCTCAGAAGACACACGCTTGCCATGATTCAAAATCTGGACAACTTTGTCTTCACCCTTGTCAGCTTTAGGTTTAGTAAACCTACCCTTCTCATTCATGAGATTGTACAGGGTACTCTTCACGTTTGGCTCAACTGTCTTGAGCATGTCATGCAGTTCAGTCAACGTCTTCGTTAAGCCTTTCTTGATATAGTCCCTTACGAACTTATCATAGCTTGACGGCAGTGACTGCAGAATGATATCAGTTGCCAATTCTTGGCTAACTGGATAATCCAGTTTCCTCAGGTTATCAATGTAACCCATCATTTTACTGATATGAGGACTTACTGGATGATCCATCGGTAGCTTGCAGCTAGTGAGAGATTTAACCAACTGGTATCTCTCCACTCTTACCTGCTCCTGAAATTTCAATTTCAGGCTGCTGATCATCTCTATTGGCGACTCCATGTTCTCATATTGCTTCCGCAAATCTGATTCCATGGTAGCCAATATCAGACCACGCACATCTACCGCATCATTATAATGCTTATTCCAAGCATTATATACTGCATGACTGGCTTTGGATCCGATCCTCTCGGGGAGAGCTTTCTCAAGGACATAGTCCTTTCTCTCATGCCTGAGGACTAGCCTCAGGTTCCGTGACCAAGTCAAGAAATTTGATCCGTTCAGTTTGTCCATCTCAAGGACAGACCGGATCGAGAAAGTGTTTTGATTGTTTGTGCTTGTCATAGCTGAAATTTAGAGATAAATAGAGTTTTAGTTATTAAGTTCATAAAAGAGTAATCTTAACAACTTATAAGAAAACTCGCATTGCATTCAAAATTTCTTTGTTTAACCTCATAAGAATGCAATGATTCCGAGACCCATGTTCAGCTAAATCCAAAGTGGGCCACTGGCCGTCACCCGGAATTAGCTTTACTTGGTAAGCATACACACAGCTAGTTATAACCAATAACTCTCGGTTGTGAATTGGACCCGAGGCCCAAATTCACCAGATGTCTCAAGGCCCGGGACTCCCGATGGCCCAGTCAAGGAAACCAATCTCTTACAGCCAAATAATCACTGAAATCTGGGACTCCCAATAAAATCAGTGACTATATACTACTTTACTTACGCGAAAACAGACACCTCACACTGTAAGCCATATCTGTAATCAAGTAAGCGTTAAGTAGCTGACAAGATTGGAAAGACATCCAAGCTTGATATTGTTTTTGAGGATTTTAAGTTTTATTTCCAAAAATAGAAGATTACTATTTTGGGAAACTTTCTTATTTTAGAAACTTTCTAAATTTAGTAACTTACTAAAATTAGAAATTTCTATTTTAAATATTTCATTAAATATTTTGGGTTGGGTCACAAATTATAGGCCCAATTCTTGGCCCAAGACCATAGAATTCCAGCTGACCCAATAATTTGACATAACCGATCCGGTTTATTAATTCTGGTCCAAGACCAAATTAACTATCAAAACCATCGGTTATTTACTAAACCAGACCAGCTCTAAATTATTTGGTCCAACCAAATCAAACTTAGACCAGCTTTCGGTTTAGGTTAAAATTCAATTTTATGAATTTCAATCTGGTTTAACCAGAAATAAAATTATTTCCAGTAAACCGCGATTTGGGTTAACCGCTAGAACCACCAATTAAATTGGATCGGTTTAGTTAAGTCCAAAACCGGGAAGAAACACCTTGTGTTTTAGCCAATTTTGACCTAACTTGCGGTTCTGGCTAAAGTAGACAATGAACCACAATCGGATTGATCGGTTCATTGTCTCGGTTTAGGGAAAGATGAACTACGAAGCTCGGCTGAACCGATTGGCTACTCGCGGATTATCTGCATCGCCTTCGTATCGATCGATATGAGTCTTTCATGTCGATCGATACTAGCGAGTATTAGCTCGGGTCAATCGGGTCATCAGGACCGCGAGATGTCAATCGGATCGATCGATATCGACCGATACCTCGCTCCCTCGTCGATCGACATGGGCATCGCCTTCGTATCGATCGATATGAGTCTTTCATGTCGATCGATACTAGCGTGTATCAGCTCGGGTCAATCGGGTCATCAGGACCGCGAGATGTCAATCGGATTGATGCGATCTAATTCTTAGGTTTTCATGTTTTCTGAACAAATTTCTTAACCAAATTCGATTTTAAACAGTAAGAACAACCTAAATCAGATTCATAAAGCAAAAACCAATAACCTGGCGCTCTGATACCACTGATAGATTATATGTGTGTTCATGGTTCAATTAACAGATTGCAACCTAGCACATATAACTCAGATCTAGGTTCTTGCAGAACGAATCACAAAACAAACCTGATCATTACCTTTCAGATTGCAGCGGATTGATGGATGGTAATGATGAGATCAGCTAGAACAGATCAGATGCCTGTTCCTCCTTCAGTATCCACACTCTTACAAGCCGGGATGGTTGCTAGACCAAAGCAATGGATTGATCAGAGAGAGAAGAGAGACGGCTCACGTTTTTGGGTCGCTTACTGTTGGAGTCGAAATTCTAAGACAACTCCAATAAATATCGACTCTGTCATAAACCTAAACCGATGTCTCGGTTTCGCAACTGTGTCGACCGACACATACACTTGTGTCGATCGACACAAGTCATTTCTCTCGATATGGGCCCAAGTGATTAAACTAACGGCCCAACTCTCTGCACAAATACAGTAAATGCCTTGCATCTTACCGTATTCATTCCATGTTAACTTTCCCGTTAGCTATGGTGTGTGACCCTTTGGGATCATACAATACTGGTAATAAGTCCTAAACTTATAGATCAAGAGCGGATTCTAGCAAGTCATCATGATCACCCAGTATTTATGACTTATGTCTGATCTCGACATTTATCATACTTTCTAGAGATAGTACAGTAGATTTCAGGACATTCCCAACACTAAGGACTATACTCTATAGTCGTAGTAAGAATCTCTTATGACACAGATATAAATATCCTGAAGAGTTCTTATAAGCGGGTCTTGTCCGGTCGTATGTACCCCACATACACCTATGTACTGACTTCGATGCCGCGCATCTATGACACACTGAGACTTTGTCATAAGTCACATACCAATCCAGTCTCACACGGTTGTTGGTGTTCCAATTTCAACAACCTTCGACTAGGGACAGGATGATATAATCCATCTATCAAATATAGGGTCTCATGATCAAGCTAAATGACTTTGATGACTCAAGATCAAGTCACTTACTTCGATGACCTATAAAATGGTTCATATCATTTTGGAACGATTATTTCATCACAGTTAAAATAATCTTGAAATAATAATTTCAATAAACATCATAAAATGTTTTTCAAGAACATATCAATAACTAAATAAAGCCCTTTACTAACTCCCACTGAAATTTAGACTAGATCTTAATTTCACTTATCCTACAGCAACAGTCCGCGACTCGTGCTTAGGCTTAAGGAGTGGCTTCGTTAATAGATTAGTAACGTTCTCATTCGTTGAAACTTGCTGATCTACTTAACATCTCTGTCATTTATCTCACGGAATAGGTTATACCTATCCTCAAGGTGTTTGGACCTCTGATGTGCAGCTAGTCTCATCTATGCTGGGAATCACATCAAGTTCAGTGAAGAACTCTTCTTTCCAAACAACCTTTTTCGCCGCTTCTCAAGCTGCGAAATGTTCAGCTTAAGTCATGGAGTCAGCAACAGTGCCTTGCACCGCCAGACAGACACAAGATATAACCGGACTGTGACCGGAAATCATCTTTGTCCGTTGGAAAATTGCCTTTCAGACTCTACCGACTGATAGCACCTCACTTTCTCCGTAAATCAAGAATTTATCCTGTGTATTCCTTGAATACTTTAGGATATTCTTTACGGCAATCCAGTGATTCTTTGCTGGATTTGACTGGTCTTTACTTGTCTTGCTTAATATTAAAACAACATCAAACAAGTACGTTTCATGGCATACATGATAGATTCAATTGCCGACGCATATGGAATCTTATCCATGCATTTAAGCTCAGCAGTTATCGTAGGACACTGTGTCTTGCTTAACGTAATGCCATGTGACATTGGCATAAAACCCTTCTTGGAATGCTGAAAACGTGTAGGACTTTGTCGGGATAAGAATCCTGACTTTGTCCTACCAGCTCTTTCGGATCTTTATCTTTAGATCCAAAATCCAAGAACTACGTGGTTTTACCCATGTCAATCATAAAACCAACTCCCAAGCCAGTCCTTTACCGACTGCAGCATTGGGACGCTATATCCGGGAATCAGTATGTCTTCGACATACATTATGAAAAATGCAATATTGCTCCCACTTATCTATTAGTAAACGCACAGTTCCATTTCGTTCCTGTTCAAGTCAAAACTTTGACTATTTCAACAGAACGAAGATTCCAACTCCGATATGTTTGCTTCCATCCATAAATGGATCGATGAAGTTAACTTACACAAAGTGTATATTTTCGGAGTCCGGGCTCACTTTCGCTTATTTGAATTTCGCAGATTCGTCGCTTTCAATGATCATCAGATCATGCGAACTTTCAATGATCATCAGGTTCAACTAATGACGAGAAATCACTCTCGGATTAGTAACTGATTCATTCATATCTGCGAACTTCAGGCTCTACAGGTGTAGATTCTACAAAAATCTGTAAATCCAACCGTTGCTCTCCCTCAACAGGTTGAGCAGCCTCCTGTATTTCTCGAATTTCTTCGAGTTATACTTTTACTCCCACTGTTCTTCTTGGAAAATAACTTCCCTTCTTAGAAAACAGAATGGACGTAAAAATAAAAAGCCTTGGTTTCCCTAGGAAAACCAGCGAAGTAGCACAACTACAAATACTCAGTAAAGACGAATTTGGATCGATTCCAATCCACATTTACGTGGTGTCTTTCAACTGATATTGGTGGAACCTTTTCAGCGTAAACTTAGATATTTCTAGAGCGTTATTCTTAAATAATATCATGGAAGATTCGTGTGACTCATCTTTAATCATTTCTAATAAGATCTGATTCTTTCTCACAGAAACACCTTCAGGTTTTCAGGAGAAATGAGCTGTGAAACGATTTCACACTCATTCAGATGATCACACCATCAATGACTTAAGTATTCTCACTCGTGATCTGATCCAGAGTCTTAATACTTCTGTCATTCAGATCCTATACTTCATTCTGGAACTCTTTCGACCATGTCAAAGAATTCCGACTTGTGTCTCATCAAATGAACACAGTCTTACTCACTGAAGTAATCAGTAGAGACAATGAAGTACAGGAAATTTTCTCTGGCATTACTGCTCATTGGGCCACATACATGAGTATGTTCCAGGTCCAATAAGCCTTTGGGCCTTTCTCTAGCTCGGCTAAGATAGGCCCTTTGCCTTTTGGTCCAGTAAGCAGAATTCAAGTCTCATAAGATATCGTATCAAATGAGCCCAACAGTCCATAACTATGGGATTTCTGAATCCGACTTACTCTATGTGACCAAGACTTTTATGCCAAGAAAAATCAGGTTTAATTCATCAGATTTAAACCAATTCGGTATTTATGTTACATTTAGGCACTCTTTGGTTTAAGATATAAAACCCATTCCTTGAATAGGGTGCTACAATTAATATTTCATTAAGATCAAAAGAACAAAACTTGTCTTTTATCAAAATGAAAAACATTCAAATTCTTACAAGAAAATGAAAGACAACTCTGCTTAAAGCAGGTACATTGTAGCAATTACTTAATAAAACCAAGCCTCGAAGGCATCTATAAGTGAAAATCCTACGGCTGAGGCAGCGTCCATAGCTCCTTCCAGACATGTAGATCCACTTGTCCTTCCTTCAACGTTCTACTGTTGCTTAGGCTCTGCATATTATCACAAATATCAGTGCCACAACCAGTATCCAATACCTTTAAGGTAGAACTTGAAGTAATAACATGAATACCTGAGGAAGTAGTCGCATACATCAACTTCAACTCCTCATCATCTTCCATGAATTTAATGCAATCTCTCTTCCAATGCCCTGTCTCCTTACAGTAGCAGCACTTACCAACGTAAGAGGTATCTGACTCGGGCTCAGAAGACACACGCTTGCCATGATTCAAAATCTGGACAACTTTGCCTTCACCCTTGTCAGCATTAGGTTTATTAAACCTACCCTTCTCATTCATGAGATTATTCAGGGTACTCTTCACGTTTGGCTCAACTGTTTTGAGCATATCATGCAGTTCAGTCAGCGTCTTCGTTAAGCCTTTCTTGATATAGTTCCTTCTGAACTTATCATAGCTTGACGGCAGTGACTGCAGAATGATCTCAGTTGCCAATTCTTGGCAAACTGGATAATCCAGTTTCCTCAGGTTATCAATGTAACCCATCATTTTACTGACATGAGGACTCACTGGATGATCATTTGGTAGCTTGCAGCTAGTGAGAGACTTAACCAACCGGTATCTCTCCACTCTTATCTGCTCCTGAAATTTCAATTTCAGGCTGCTGATCATCTCTATTGGCGACTCCATGCTCTCATATTGCTTCCGCAAGTCTGAGTCCATGGTAGCCAATATCAGACCACGCACATCTACCACATCATTATAATGCTTATTCCAAGCATCATATACTGCATGAGAAGCATTGGACCCGATCCTCACGGGGAGAGCTCTCTCAAGGACATAGTCCTTTCTCTCCTGTCTGAGAACTAGCCTCAGGTTCCGCGACCAAGTCAAGAAATTTGATCCGTTCAGCTTGTCCATCTCAAGGACAGACCGGATCGAGAAAGTGTTTTGATTGTTTGTGCTAGTCATAACTGAAAATTAAGATAAAAGGATTTTAGTTAATATGTTCAATATGATTAATCTTGTATTATACTTAATATGATTAATCACGCATTATATTCAATAACATAAGTTACCCTCAATAGAATATAATGATTCCAAGATCCACATATAACTAAGATCAAAGTGGGCCACTGGCCATCACCCAACCTTAGCTTATATCGGTAAGCCCTATGTCGGCTAATTATATCCGTGATATAACTCTTGGTTGTGAATCTGGGCCCGAGGCCCAATCCACTCTGATGTCTCAAGGCCCGGGACTCCCGATGGCCTAGACAAGAAAACCAGACTATACAGTCATGTAATCATTAATGTCTGGGACTCCCAATGACATTTATGAATCACAAACCGTCTTATCCACGCAAAAGCAGACACCCTCACACTGTAAGGCCATGAATACAATTGAATGGACTTCGACAGCTGACATAGCCTGGACAAGACATCCAACGCTTGATATTATTTGAGGTTCGTAGGTTTATTAAAATTTCATTCCCAAAATAGAAGATTACTATTTCGGGAAACTTTCTATTTTTTTTTTGAAACCTACTATTTTTGGAAACTTTCTAAAATTGGAAACTTTCTAAAACCGGAAACTTTCTAACTTTAGAAATTTCTTAAAATCCAAAACCCGCAAATCTAGAAACTTCTATTTTAAGAAACTTTCTAATTTCAAAATTTCGGAAACTTTAATTTAAAATCGATTTATATAATTATTTTATAAAAATAAATTTTAAATTAATCTGATGAAAAAGACTCAAATAATTGGCCCAATTGTTTTAACTTCTTGGCCCGAGGCCCAAGAATTGGTCTATGTCCAAGACATAACCCAATTGTCCAATTAAATGACATAACCGGTCTGGTTCATTAAAATTGGTCTAACCAAAATTAATTACTACGATGACCACAATTGTCAACCGGTTATTTACTAAACCGGATTTTCTCAATTTATTTGGTCCAACCAAATCAAATTAGAAAATCCTGGTTTAGGCACAAAATCCAATTTTCGACTTTGGATTTCTTATCCCGGTTTAACCAGAATTTAATAAAATTATTAAATCTGTTTATTAAACCGCGACGTTTTTGATTTTAATCAAGTTTTAAACCGAACCTTAAAAAACGAACCGAACCGATTGATCACGTGAACCGATCACGACCTAATCGTGAGTTTCACGCGATCACGTCAGCCGTCAAGCCGCACGCAAACGATCCGAGATCGAGACGGCAGCCGGACGGGACCATCGTTCGGGACGCTCGGGACAGGATGGCTCGGGTCGTGCGTCATGCGATCGCCGAGCGATCGAGACGCGGTACGACGCTGGATGATCGGGACGATGCTGGACGATCGACCGCGATCGTTTGATCGATCCGCTCGGTCCATCCTTGCACGATCATCACCGATCGGGATGACTCTCGAGACTGCCGGGACACGATCACCGTGTGATCCACTCGGCCGATCGATCTCCGTCTCGCGGTCGGATGATCACGCGACTCGATCCTTTAGCGATCGGTCCGTGCATCATCAAACCGACGCATACCAAATCAATATAGCTTGGTTTTGCGATTTCAAATATGTTTAGGTTTCAATTCCTTGTTGCTTAAGTGATTTCTCTTATCAGTAGTTGATTCAAAACACCTTTTAAACAAGAAAAACAATCCTAAACGAGATTCTAAACAAGAAAAACCAGAACCAATAGCTCTGATACCACTGAAGGATGTTTTGGTGTTAATCCTGATTCAGTTCTTCAGATTAAACAGTCCTAAACATACGGATCTAGGTTCTCTTGAATAGAAACATTATGATCTCACCTTTTACCTGTTTATGCAGCGGAAAGAGAGAACAGGTCAGAGATCAGAGAGCCACCGAGTGATAACTCCTCCAGAGGTTCACACACGCACACCGTCAGGAAGAGAGGCTGCTAGACCAAGGGAGAGGAGGCGCAGAGCGAGAGAGAGAGGCGCGGCTAGGGGGCTAGGGTTAGGGAGAAAGAGATTTGGGTTTTAGTTTATAAAACCCTTCTCTTTCCCTTTTGGGCTTTTGGGCCCAAATACCAATCTGATTAAATCCAAGGGATTTAATCAGACCCATTAATCTCTCTCTAAGTACGATAAATGCCTGGCACTTTTACCGTACTTCTGCTAAGCCTGTCCTACACATTTTCCTGTTAGCTTAGGCGTGTGACCCATATGGGATCATATAATAAAGGCAATAAGTCCAAGACTTATAGATCATGAGCGGACTCTAGCAAGCCATCATGACCCCTAGTATTATATGACTTATGTCTGATCATTGACATACTCTTACTTTCTAGAGACAGTACCGAGATTACTGGACACAATTCCAACACTATGACCCCTCGAAACTTGGTCATAAGTCTCAACACAATCTAGTCTCAAGTGGTTGTTGGTGTTCCAATTTCAACAACCTTCGACTATGGACTCTATGATTTATGTCATTTCGTTAAATATGGGGTTTCAGGATCAAGTCTACTCATGTACTTCGATGGCCCATATATAATGACATGAATCATTTTGGAACGATTATTTTATATCACAGTTAAAAATAATCCAGAAATAAAAATTTCATTAACATTTAAAAAAAATGTTTACATGAACCAATCAAAATAACTAAAACAAAGCCCTCACAACTCCCACTCAAAAAGAGATTACATTTGAATATCTCTAATTCCTACAGCAGCAGTATGCAACTCGTGCTTAGGTCTCGGGAGTGGCTTTGTCAACGGGTCAACCACGTTCTCATCAGTGGGAACTCTGCTGACCATCACTTCACCTCTTTTCATTATATCACGAATCAGGTGATACCTTCTCATAATATGTTTGGATTTCTGATGATGTCTCGGTTCCTTAGCTTGAGCAATTGCACCATTGTTGTCACAATACAGTGCTAGTGGCTCAGTAGCATTTGGGAATACACCGAGTTCAATCATGAAGTTCCTCATCCAAACTCCTTCTTTCGCAGCTTCTGAAGCAGCGATGTATTCAGCTTCAGTTGTGGAATCTGCCACGGTGCTCTGCTTGGAGCTCTTCCAACTTACTGCACCGCCATTCAGACAGAAGATGTAACCAGACTGTGACCGGAAATCATCTTTATCTGTCTGAAAACTTGCATCCGTGAATCCACTGATTTCAAGCACTTCACTTCCTCCGTAAACCAAGAACTTATCCTTAGTATTCCTCAAATACTTCAGGATATTCTTTACGGCAATCCAGTGACTCTCACCTGGATTAGACTGGTACCTACTCGTCATGCTTAGTGCATAAGCAACATCAGGACGAGTACAAATCATGGCATACATGATAGATCCTATAGCCGAAGCATAAGGAATCCTACTCATGCGCTTAAGCTAATCAGGTGTTTTAGGACACTGATCCTTGCTTAGTGTAGCTCCATGTATCATTGGCGTGAAGCCCTTCTTGGATTTATCCATTCCGAATCGATGCAGGATTTTGTCTATATAAGCATCTTGACAAAGTCCAATCAGCCTTTTAGATCTATCTCTAAAGATTCGGATTCCAAGAACATACGCGGCTTCACCCATGTCCTTCATGGAAAAACAACTTCCCAGCCAGTCTTTAACAGACTTCAGCATTGGAATATCATTTCCAAGAAGCAATATGTCATCGACATATAGGATAAGAAACGCCACTTTGCTCCCACTTGTTTTCTTATACACACATTGTTCTTCCTCGTTTCTGATGAAGTCAAAATTCTTTATTGCCTCATCAAAACGAAGATTCCAACTCCTGGATGCTTGCTTCAATCCATAAATGGATTTGTGAAGCTTGCATACTTTCCCAGCATTCTTAGGATCAAGGTAACCGTCAGGCTGTGTCATGTACACATCCTCCTCCAAGATTCCATTCAGGAAGGCGGTTTTCACATCCATCTGCCAAATCTCATAATCATAATAAGCGGCAGTTGCTAGGAGAATCCGAATTGATTTCATCATGGCCACTGGTGAATAGGTTTCATCATAGTCTATACCATGAATTTGTTTGAAACCTTTTGCCACCAACCTGGCCTTGTAAACCTGGACATTTCCATCCATGTCAATCTTCTTCTTGAAGATCCATTTACACTCGATGGCTTTTGCACCAGCGGGTAAATCAACCAGTGAAAACACTCGGTTGACAGACATGGAGTCCATCTCAGATTCAGTGGCTTCACGCCACTTTAAGGAGTCAGGGCCCATCATGGCTTCTGCAAAGTTCGAGGGTTCATCACCGTCAATAATCAAAAGATCATGGCAATTAGTCACGAGGAATCCCTGATATCTATCAGGTTCGTGACGGATCCTTCCGGATCTTCGAACTTCAGGTACTGCAGGTTCAGGTTCTATTACAACTTCATGTAATTCATCCTGCTGTTCTTCCTCATTAGGTTGAACAGGTTCCTGTCCTTCTTGAATTTCATCAAGTTGTACCTTACTCCCACTATCTTTCTTAGAGAGAAATTCCCTCTCAAGAAAAGTGCAATCCCGAGCAACAAAGATCTTGTTCTCAGATCGCAGATAGAAGTAATAAGCCTTGGTATCCCTAGGATAACCAATGAAGTAGCATTTGTCAGATTTTGGTGTAAGCTTGTCTGAGATTAATCTTTTGACATAGGCTTCACAACCCCAAATTCTGAGAAAAGACATTGCTGGAGCTTTTCCAGTCCATAACTCATATGGTGTCTTTGCTACTGCCTTTGATGGCACTCTGTTCAGTGTGAACGTTGCGGTCAGCAAAGCATATCCCCAAAGGGATATAGGAAGGTCTGTGTGACTCATCATGGATCGGACCATATCTAACAATGTCCGATTCCTTCTCTTAGACACACCATTCCACTGAGGTGTTCCAGGAGGTGTGAGTTGGGAGATGATCCCACACTCACTCAGATGATCACGGAATTCCTGGCTCAAGTATTCTCCTCCTCGGTCCGACCGAAGAGCCTTAATACTTTTACCAAGCTGGTTCTGTACTTCATTCTGGAATTCTTTGAACTTTTCAAAGGTTTCCGACTTATGTTTCATCAAGTAGACATATCCATATCTACTGAAATCATCAGTGAATGTAATGAAGTACTGATAGTTTCCTCTAGCATTTGTGGACATTGGGCCACACACGTCAGTATGTATCAGGCCCAATAGTTCACTGGCCCTTTCTGTGGGTTTATTGAAAGGAGCCCGTGTTATTTTGCCCATTAGGCAAGATTCACATTTCTCACAAGACTCAAAGTCAAATGAGCCCAAGAGTCCATTTGAATGGAGCCTCTTAACGCGTTTCTCACTAATGTGCCCCAAACGACAATGCCAGAGAAACGTTTCATTTTCTTCGTTAGATTTGAACCGTTTTGTATTAATGTTATATACTGGAGTAGATTGATCCAGCATGTACAACCCATTAACAAGAGGGGCACAGCCATAGAACATATTATTGAGATTAAAGGAACACAATTTATTCTTAATAGAAAAATCAAATCCTTGCAAATCCAATAATGAAACTGAAATGATATTTCTGCTTATAGCAGGTACAAAATAACAATTCTCAAGTTCTAAAATCAATCCAGAAGGTAAAGACAACAAGTAAGTGCCAACGGCCAGTGCTGGAACCTTCGCTCCATTGCCAACCCGCAACTCTACTTGCCCTTGCTTCAACCTTCTACTGTTGCTGAGCGCCTGCATATTAGTACAAATATGAGCCCCACATCCAGTATCTAATACCCAAGTGGTATTATCAGAAGTAGTAGTATTTACTTCAATAACAAAAATACCTGAAGCAGTAGTCTCCAAGGACTTCTTCTTGTTCTTCAGACCTTCCTGGTATTTCTTACAGTCCCTGCGATAATGCCCTGCCTCTTTGCAAAAGTGGCAGATATCAGAAGGCCCAGCTTTAGACACGGGCTTGGGCTTGGCCTTTTCGACTGCCTTGCCCTTTCCCTTGTCTGCAGCGGATTTCTTGAAACCCTTGCCCTTCTGCACCATGAGTACAAATGGCTCCTTGGCCTTCTTCAGATTAGGTTCTGCAGTCTTGAGCATACCATGTAGCTCAGGCAAAGTCTTTATCAACCCATGCATATTATAGTTCAAGATGAACTGGTCATATGCATGAGTAAGAGACTGCAGAACGATATCACAAGCAAGCTCTTGGCTTATAGGACAGTCGAGTCTAGTCAAATGATCGAGATAACCCATCATTTTCAGAACATGTGGACTCATTGCTGCATCCTTAGCCATTTTACAGTCCAAGAGATTCTTGACAGTTTGGAATCTCTCTGTACGAGCCTGCTCCTGAAACTACGCTTTCAGGTTTGCCATCAGTTCCATGGGACAATTCAGGCCTTCCCACTGCATCTGCAGTTCGGGAGCCATTGTCGCCAACATTAGGCAAACCACGTCATTTGCATCTGAAGAATGCGTATCATATGCATTCTTCACAGATTGCGCGGCATTAGTCGCAGGTCTAGGTGGGAGAACTCTTTCAAGGACATAAGCCTTCTTCTCCTGCCTGAGCACAAGTCTCAGGTTCCTGGACCAGTTCAGGAAGTTTGATCCGTTCAGTTTGTCCTTCTCAAGGGCAGACCGGATCGAGAAAGTGTTTTGTGTTGTTGTGCTTGACATAGCTGAAATTATGAGACAATAGAGTTTTTAGTTATTTAGTTCATAAAAGAGTAATCTTAAAAACTTATAAGAAAACTCGCATTGCATTCAAAATTTCTTTGTTCAACCTCATAAGAATGCAATGATTCTGAGACCCATGTTCAGCTAATTCCAAAGTGGGCCACTGGCCGTCACCCAGAATTAGATTTACATGGTAAGCATACACACAGCTAGTTATAACCATATAACTCTCGGTTGTGGATTGGGCCCAAGGCCCAATACACCAGATGTCTCAAGGCCCGGGACTCCCGATGGCCCAGTCAAGAAAACCAATCTCTTACAGCCAAATAATCACTAAAGTCTGGGACTCCCAATGAAATTAGTGACTATATACTACTTTACTTACGCAAAAACAGACACCTCACACTGTAAGCCATATCTGTAATTGAATAAGCGTTAAGTAGCTGACAAGATTGGGCAAGACATCCAAGCTTGATATTGGTTTTGAGGATTTTAGGTTTTATTTCCAAAAATAGAAGATTACTATTTTGGGAAACTTACTTATTTTAGAAACTTTCTAAATTTAGAAACATACTAAAAATAGAAATTTCTAATTTAATATTTTTATTAAAGTTTTCGGTTGGGTCACAAATTATAGGCCCAATTCTTGGCCCAAGACCACAGAATTCCAATTGGCCCAATAATTTGACATAACCGAGTCGGTTCATTAATTCTGGTCCAAGGCCAAATTAACTACTTAATCCAACTGGTTATTTACTAAACCAGACCAGCTCTAAATTATTTGGTCCAACCAAATCAAACTTAGACCAGCCTTCGGTTTAGGTCAAAATTCAATTTTTTTGAATTTCAATCCGGTTTAACTAGAAATTAAATAATTTCCAGCAAACCGCGATTTGGGTTAACGCTTAAACCATACATTAATTAAATAATTAATGATTAATACATTAAAGAATCTTATGAATCTTAAATAATCGTGATCTTTACATAAGGTAATCATTCACATTCTTATGCGATTTATACATGTTAACAATCGACATTCACATGTTAACAAATCACATTCACATAAGACAAAAAACATGTGATTGTTTACATAAGACAAAAACATTCACATTCACAATCGATTCTTATGTTTAACAATTCAAACAAATCGTATGATTATTATTTACTTATTCAAGCGATAAGTCAACAAGCTAACAAACGATTGATGGCTAGGGTTTTCAAAGATTCTAACAAAACGATCAACAAGCGATCGTGACAAAACGATTATGCTCTTTACACAAGAAGACAAAAAAAACGATTTGTCATTTTCCTCATCGTATGCTTATTAATTCAATCAATAACTCTTACGATCATGAAAAACATTTTAAACAAATCGATTTTGACCTCTTATAACGATTATAAAGCAATGTCAACAGCAAAGTCCAAATCGATTCATACAAAGATCCAAAAGCAAAAACCTAACGAACTAGGCTCTGATACCACTGTTAGATTATGTGTGTGTTAATGGTTTAATTCACAGATTACAACCTAGCACACATAACTCAGATCTAGGTGATTTGCAGTTGAATCAAACAGATCAGGACCATTACCTCTTTTAGAGTGCAGCGGATTGATTGGTAATGTCGAGATCACTTAGAGCAGATGATTACCGGCTCCTCCTTGGTATCCACACGCTTACAAGCTATGGATCAGGTTGCTAGACCAAGCTGGAATGAATCAGAGAGAGAGAGCAGGTGGCTCAGAAAATCGCAGAGGGTTTGGTGTGAAAGCCCTAGGCGCCATTCCTCTTCCTTATATGGGCCCAAGTTATTAAACTAATGGCCTATTAGGATTTTGGGCCCAAGACACAAATCAGACAAAAGCCTGTATTTTGTCTGGCCCATCTCTCTGTACAAATACAGTAAATGCCTTTGCATCTTACCGTATAAATTCCATTTAACTTTCCCGTTAGCTATGGTGTGTGACCCTTAGGGATCATACAATACTGGTAATAAGTCCTAAACTTATAGATCATGAGCGGGCTCTAGCAAGTCATCATGATCACCCAGTATTTATGACTTATGTCTGATCTCGACACTTATCATACTTTCTAGAGATAGTACGGTAGATTTCAGGACATTCCCAACACAATCATGTCTGAGTAGTTTCCTTGTTAGGTTTAGGGTTTCTCACATAGGATTTCATGACTTGCTAGACTTGTTCAAATTCAGTTAAGGATTCAAACTATATCTGTTCTTCAATTTGATTGTGCTTAAAGATAGTTCTAACCTGATCAATTAGAATCTAGATCTTAGGTTGCTAAATACGTCACGGAAGTGGGGTTTAGGAATATGAACTAATTAAATTGGGCAATTAAACTTTGCGCAAACGGAAGTTTGGTTTAGGATAATTGTGAACATATCAAACTTGGGATTAATGCTAGTTTAATCTGTTAGTTCTCGCAAACGAAAGTTTGGTTTGCTGCACTTAGACTTAGAGAATTATCGCAAAGGAATTTGGTTAATTCTATATCTGTGTTTTGAGTTCTAGAACTGTGCTTAATTAGATCCTTGCTGAATGAATTGTCTGCTTGTCTGATTTCCTGAGAACTGTTGGGAATGTCCTGAAATCTACCGTACTATCTCTAGAAAGTATGATAAGTGTCGAGATCAGACATAAGTCATAAATACTGGGTGATCATGATGACTTGCTAGAGCCCGCTCATGATCTATAAGTTTAGGACTTATTACCAATATTGTATGATCCCAAAGGGTCACACACCATAGCTAACGGAAAAGTTAAAATGGAATTAATACAGTAAAATGCAAGGCATTTAATGTATTTGTACAGAGAATTGGGCCAGACAAAAGACAGTCTTTTGTCTGATTTGGGCCTTGGGCCCAAAAGCATAATGAACCATTAGTTTAATTACTTGGGCCCATATAAGGAAGAGGAGAGGCGCAGGAAGCCCTAATGCTTCATACATCTGCGATTTTCACACCAGCCGTCTTCCTCTCTCTCTGTGATTTTCCAGCTTGGTCTAGCAGCCTGATCCGTAGCTTGTAAGCGTGTGGATACCTAGGAGGAGCCGGTGATAATCAGCTCTAACTGATCTCTTCATTCCTTTGATCAATCCGCTGCAATCACAAGGTAATGATCCTGATCTGTTTATGATTCAACTGCAAATCACCTAGATCCTAGATGATTATGTGCTAGGATGTAACATGACAATTACACCATGAATACACATAATCCTTCAGTGGTATCAGAGCCTAGGTCGTTAGGTTTTTGCTTTTTGGATCATACTAGGTTGTTTATTAGTTTGATAAATCGATTTTAATGAGTAAAATTGATTGAAACTTGGATAACCTAGAAATAAGAAATCTTAATGATTAAAGTCGGTTTTATATGTATCGATGAAGTCTTGATCAATTATTGAATTATGGATTAGCGATCGATGATGTATGAATCGATTAATTATCGCATGTTAATCGTTTTTGTTGGAAACTTTGAAAAACCCTAGCCATCAATCGTTTTTTGTCTTATTTGAATGTTATAATCAATTGTTGATTTTGTTTGATAATTATAATAATCGATAAGAAAAACGTTTTGTTAGGGTTTGATAGATGACAAAAACGTTTTTGTCTTCTTGTGTTTGCTTAGTAATCGATTATGTCATGAGTTGAATTGAATAAAGTCAAACTCGTTTTTGTCTTCTTGTGTATAGCATGATACGTTTGTTGATTTTGTTTGAATCGATTTTGTTCCAACAAGAATCGCTTGTTGATTTGAATTGCTAATGTTTACGGATCATGGTTTTGTCTTTTAGTGATTCTCATGATCGTATGAATAGATATTTGTTAACAAGATAATCGATTTGTTAAGTTTGGAAAAGTCAAAATCGTTTCAAAAGCTTTGAATAATTTTGGTTCAAGCGGTTAACCCAAATCGCGGTTTGCTGGAAATTATTTAATATAATTGGTATTATTTAATTTCTGGTTAAACCGGATTCAAATTCAAAATTGAATTTTAACCTAAACCGAAGGCTGGTCTAAGTTTGATTTGGTTGGACCAAATAATTTAGAGCTGGTCTGGTTTAGTAAATAACCAGTTGGATTTAGTAGTTAATTTGGTCTTGGACCAGAATTAATGAACCGACTCGGTTATGTCAAATTATTGGGCCAATTGGAATTCTGTGGTCTTGGCCCAAGAATTGGGCCTATAATTTGTGACCCATCCGAAAAACTTTAATAAAATATTAAATTAGAAATTTCTATTTTTAGCATGTTTCTGAATTTAGAAAGTTTCTAAAATAAGTAGGTTTCCTAAAATAGAAAGTTTCCATATTTAGTAAGTTACTTGAATTGGAAAGTTTACCAAAATAGTAATCTTCTATTTTTGGAAAGAAAACCTAAAATCCTCAAAAACAATATCAAGCTTGGATGTCTTGCCCAATCTTGTCAGCTACTTAACGCTTATTCAATTACAGATATGGCTTACACTGTGAGGTGTCTGTTTTTGCGTAAGTAAAGTAGTATATAGTCACTTATTTCATTGGGAGTCCCAGACTTTAGTGATTATTTGGCTGTAAGAGATTGGTTTCCTTGACTGGGCCATCGGGAGTCCCGGGCCTTGAGACATCTGGTGAATTGGGCCTTGGGCCCAATCCACAACCGAGAGTTATATGGATATAACTAGCTGTGTGTATGCTTACCAAGTAAAGCTAATTCTGGGTGACGGCCAGTGGCCCACTTTGGTTTTAGTCGAACATGGGTCTCGGAATCATTGCATTCTTATGAGGTTAAACAAAGAAATTTTGAATGCAATGCGAGTTTTCTTATAAGTAATTAAGATTACTCTTTTATGAACTAAATAACTAAAACTCTATTTATCTCTAAATTTCAGTTATGACTAGCACAAACAATCAAAACACTTTCTCGATCCGGTCTGTCCTTGAGAAGGACAAACTGAACGGATCAAATTTCTTGACTTGGTCGCGGAACCTGAGGCTAGTCCTCAGGCAGGAGAGAAAGGACTATGTCCTTGAGAGAGCTCTCCCCGTGAGGATCGGGTCCAATGCCTCTCATGCAGTATATGATGCTTGGAATAAGCATTATAATGATGCGGTAGATGTGCGTGGTCTGATATTGGCTACCATGGACTCAGATTTGCTGAAGAAATATGAGAACATGGAGTCGCCAATAGAGATGATCAGCAGCCTGAAATTGAAATTTCAGGAGCAGGTAAGAGTGGAGAGATACCAGTTGGTTAAGTCTCTCACTAGCTGCAAGCTACCAAATGATCATCCAGTGAGTCCTCATGTCAGTAAAATGATGGGTTACATTGATAACCTGAGGAAACTGGATTATCCAGTTAGCCAAGAATTGGCAACTGAGATCATTCTGCAGTCACTGCCGTCAAGCTATGATAAGTTCAGAAGGAACTATATCAAGAAAGGCTTAACGAAGACGCTGACTGAACTGCATGATATGCTCAAGACAGTTGAGCCAAACGTGAAGAGTACCCTGTATAATCTCATAATGGAGAAGGGTAGGTTTACTAAACCTAATGCTGACAAGGGTGAAGACAAAGTTGTCCAGATTTTGAATCATGGCAAGCGTGTGTCTTCTGAGCCCGAGTCAGATACGTCTTACGTTGGTAAGTGCTGCTACTGTAAAGAGACTGGGCATTGGAAGAGAGATTGCATTAAATTCATGGAAGATTATGAGGAGTTGAAGTTGATGTATGAGACTACTTCCTCAGGTATTCATGTTATTACTTCAAGTTCTACCTTATAGGTATTGGATACTGGTTGTGGCACTGATATTTGTTATAATATGCAGAGCCTAAGCAACAGTAGAACGTTGAAGGAAGGACAAGTGGAACTGCATGTCTGGAAGGAGCTATGGATGCTGCCTCAGCCATCGGGTTTTCACTTGAAGATGCCTTTGAGGCTTGGTTTTGTATTAAGTAATTGCTACAATGTACCTGCTTTAAGCAGAGTTGTCTTTCATTTTCTTGTAAGAATTTGAATGTTTTCATTTTGATAAAAGACAAGTTTTGTTCTTTTGATCTCAATGAAATATTAATTGTAGCACCCTATTCAAGGAATGGGTTTTATATCTTAAACCAAAGAGTGCCTGAATGTAACATAAATACCGAATTGGTTTAAATCTGATGAATTAAACCTGATTTTTCTTGGCGTAAATGTTTTGGTCACATAGAGTGAGTCGGATTCAGAAATCCCATAGTTATGGACTTTTGGGCTCATTTGATCGAATATCTTATGAGACTTGAATTCTGCTTACTGGACCAAAAGACAAAGGGCCCATCTTAGCCGAGCTAGAGAAAGGCCCAAAGGCTTATTGGACCTTGAACATACTCATGTATGTGGCCCGATGAGCAGTAATTCCAGAGAAAATTTCCTGTACTTCATTATATTTACTGATTACTTCAGTGAGTATGACTGTGTTCATTTGATGAGACACGAGTCGGAATTTTTTTTTGAGATGGTCGAAAGAGTTCCAGAATGAGGTATAGAAACTGAGTGACAGAAGTATTGAGACTCTGGATTAGATCACGAGTGAGAATACTTAAGTCATTGATGGTGTGATCATCTGAATGAGTGTGAAGTCGTTTCACAGCTCATTTCTCCTGAAAACCTTGAGGTGTTTCTGTGAGAAAGAATCAGATCTTATTAGAAATGATTAAAGATGAGTCACACGAATCTTCCATGATATTCTTTAAGAATAACGCTCTAGAAATATCTAAGTTTACGCTGAAATAGTTCCACCAATATCAGTTGAAAGACACCACATAAATGTGGACTGGAAATGATCCAAATTCGTCTTTACTGAGTATTTGTAGTTGTGCTACTTCGCTGGTTGTCCTAGGGAAACCAAGGCTTGTTACTTTTACGTCCATTCCGAAAACGAAGTTAGGTTGTTCGGAATTCTGTTTTCTAAAAGGAAAGTTGCTTTCCAAGAAGAACAGTGGGAGTAAAAGTATAACTCGAAGAAATTCGAGAAATACAGGAGGCTGCTCAACCTGTTGAGGGAGAGCAGCGGATGGATTTACAGATTTCTGTAGAATCTACACCTGTAGAGCCTGAAGTTCGCAGATTTGAATCCGTCACTAATCCGAGAGTGATTTCTCGTGATTAATTGCCATGATCTGATGATCATTGAAAGTGACGAACCTGCGAAATTCACAAAAGCGAAAGTGAGCCCGGACTCCGAAAAAAAATTATACTGTATGTAAGTTAGCTTCATCGATCCATTCATGGATAGAAGCAAACATATCGGAGTTGGAATCTTCGTTCTGTTGAAGTAGTCAAGGTTTTGACTTGAACAGGAACAAGATGGAACTGTGCGTTTACTAATAGATAAGTGGGAGCGATGTTGCATTTCTCATAGTGTATGTCGATGACATACTGATCCTCGGAAATAACGTTCCAATGCTGCAGTCGGTAAAGGACTGGCTTGGGAGTTGGTTTTATGATTGATATGGGTAAAGCCACGTAAGTTCTTGGATTTTGGATCTAAAGATAGAGATCCAAAAGAGCTGATAGGACAAAGTCAGGATTGACAACGTCCTACACGTTTTCAGCATTCCAAGAAGGGTTTTATGCCAATGTCACATGGCATTACGTTAAGCAAGAAACAGTGTCCTACGATAACGGCTGAGCTTGAATGCATGGATGAGATTCCATATGCGTCGGCAATTGGATCTATCATGTATGCCATGACACGTACTTGTTTTGATGTTGCTTTAATGTTAAGCAAGACAAGTAAAGACCAGTCAAATCCAGCAAAGAATCACTGGATAGACGTAATGAATATCCTCAAGTATTTGGAAAATACTTAGGATAAGTTCTTGATTTACGGAGAAAGTGAGGTGCTACAAGTCGTTAGAGTCTGAAAGGCAAGTTACCAACATACAAAGATGATTTCCGGTCACAGTCCGGTTATATCTTGTGTCTGTCTGGCGGTGCAAGGCACTGTTGCTGACTCCATGACTTAAGCTGAACATTTCGCAGCTTGGGTAGCGGCGAAAGAGGTTGTTTGGAAAGAAGAGTTCATCACTGAACTTGATGTGATTCCCAGCATAGATGAGACTAGCTGCACATCAGAGGTCCAAACACCTTGAGGGTAGGTATAACCTATTCCGTGAGATAAATGACAGAGGTGTTAAGTAGATCAGCAAGTTTCAACGAATGAGAACGTTGCTAATCTATTAACGAAGCCACTCCTTAGGCCTAAGCACGAGTCGCGGACTGTAGCTGTAGGATAAGTGAAATTAAGATGTAGTCTTAATTTCAGTGGGAGTTAGTAAAGGGCTTTATTTAGTTGTTTTGAAAGGTTCATGTAAACATAATATTTTATGTTTATGAAATCTATGATTTCTGGATTATTTTAACTGTGATATAAATAATCGTTCCAAAATGATTCATGTCATTATATATGGGCCATCGAAGTACATGAGTAGACTTGATCCTGAAACCCCATATTTAACGAAATGACATAAATCATAGTGTCCATAGTCGAAGGTTGTTGAAATTGGAACACCAACAACCACTTGAGACTAGATTGTGTTGAGACTTATGACCAAGTTTCGAGGGGTCATAGATGCGCGGCATCAAAGTCGACACATAGGTATATGTAGGGGAGCATATGACCGGACATGGCCCGCTGATGAGAACTCTACAAGATATTAATATCTGTGTCATAAGAGGTTCTCATATACGACTATAGAGTATAGTTCTTAGACCTGAGTTCGCATGCATGTGGCTGCACATGGAGTAATGCACTTTGATCATTGTCTAACGCTGTTTCGTAACTGGGAGCTATAAGGACCTTGGTTGGGTGTATTATAAAGTGTGTAGTTCATAGTGATGGAACAAGATGGGATTTGTCCCTGCCGTTTAACGGAGGTAATATCTCTAGGCCAATCGGAGACTTGATAGCTGGTAAGAGAGTGGCCACTCCCAAACGGACTTGCCCAAGTCGTTTGCATTGTCAGTATCAAATCTGGTCCGATGAACATGGTCTGGCTATATAAGGATGACACGCATCTTGCCTTATGCCAGATCGAGATATTGAGACAAAAAGGATTAGGGAATGTAGGATTCCAGTACAAGTGGGAGATTGTTGGGAATGTCCTGAAATCTACCGTACTATCTCTAGAAAGTATGATAAGTGTCGAGATCAGACATAAGTCATAAATACTGGGTGATCATGATGACTTGCTAGAGCCCGCTCTTGATCTATAAGTTTAGGACTTATTACCAGTATTGTATGATCCCATAGGGTCACACACCATAGCTAACGGGAAAGTTAAATGGAATTAATACGGTAAGATGCAAGGCATTTACTGTATTTGTACAGAGAATTGGGCCAGACAAAAGACAGTCTTTTGTCTGATTTGGGCCTTGGGCCCAAAAGCCTAATGAGCCATTAGTTTAATTACTTGGGCCCATATAAGGAAGAGGAGAGGCGCAGGAAGCCCTAATGCTTCATACATCTGCGATTTTCACACCAGCCGTCTTCCTCTCTCTCTGTGATTTTCCAGCTTGGTCTAGCAGCCTGATCCGTAGCTTGTAAGCATGTGGATACCTAGGAGGAGCCGGTGATAATCAGCTCTAACTGATCTCTTCATTCCTTTGATCAATCCGCTGCAATCACAATGATTCAACTGCAAATCACCTAGATCCTAGATGATTATGAGGATGTAACCTGACAATTACACCATGAACACACATAATCCTACAAGAACGCCCTAGATTTAGCGCTCTTAATAACTGCTTTCACAACCAACAATCTCTGCTACTAATTTACTTTCTTGCATTACTTTTAATTTAATTACATTGCTTTCTTCCTAGTTAAATCCTGTTCATGAGCTATTGAACACCGGAGTCTCTGTGGATTTCGATACCCTATGTGCTAGGATGTAACCTGACAATTACACCATGTGGACCTAATCTTCTGCGAGACTCTAAAGAAGATGGGAGTAAACTTGAACGAAGTAACACCTTCCCAGACATCCTTAACATGATTCGCTGGAGACTCCATAACCACCTTCGGAAAAATCGAGTTGCCTATAATCGCCGGAGGAACCTTCAAAATCATTGAATTTACAGTTGTAGATCACCCAACAATCTACGGAGCGATTCTCGGAATTCCATGGATAAGTTATATGAGGCGGTCCCGTCAACTTATCACCTATGCGTCAAGTTCCCAACCCCCTTCGGAGTTAGCACAATCTGGGGAAGTCAAGAACGACGGAATGGGCAATCAGGACATCGGCCGAATGCAACGGAAAGAAACTGCCCATCTCGCCAAACCGGCAATCGCGACCAACACTTCTCTGTAGGAGACCTCGTCCTAAGAAGAATCTAGCAAAGCTCAACACTTCGGAAAACCGAAGCAGACTGGGAAGGACCCTACATGATTACGAGAGAGATCCGTCCTGAGGTATACGAGCTCGACACCACGGACAGCACCAAAGTCGGATGGAACGCAATGCACCTGAGAAGGTTCCGATAATGAAGATGCTAAAAAAAAACGGAACATTTTGAACTACGGGACGGCTTGATCCCCGTAAGGGGTACGTAGGCAGCCGATCTTCTTGATCGGTTCAGCTGTCCCCCCTCTCAAAAAGGGGGGGGGGAGTGGGTCCGTATATATCTATACTTCCATATCGGGTCTCGCAAATTTTTGAAACAACATCGGATCTCGTAAATTTTTGAAACAATTCTCAAAACTCGTCCAAAAAAGCTAGTCTCTGAGCAACACGAAGAACTCAAACTAATTAAGCTAGACCAGCTCGGACCAAGATCACCTCGGAAATCCGAGCTGAAACAGCTCGGAACTGAGCTCAGACCAACTCGGAAATCCGAGCTGAAACAGCTCGGATCTGAGCTCGGCCAGCTCGGAAACCCGAGCTGAAACAGCTCGGATCTGAGCTCAGCCAGCTCGGAAATCCGAGCAGAAACAGCTCGGATCTGAGCTCAGCCAGCTCGGAAATCTGAGATAAAACAGCTCGGATCTGAGCTCAGCCAGCTCGGAAATCTGAGCTCAACCAGCTCGGAAATCCGAGCTAAAACAGCTCGGATCTGAGCTCAACCAGATCGGAAATCCGAGCTATGTCAGCTCGGATCTGAGCCCAACCAGCTCAGAAATCTGAGCTGAAACAACGCGGACCTGAAACTCAACCATCTTGGAAATCCTCGAATCATAGGAGGACACCCCAAAAATCCGAGCTGAACCTTTCCCAAAGTTAGCCGCATTCCGCAAATTTTCGAAGATTCAACTTTCTGACCAAACTCGTTAAATCGCCAAGTAATAAAATGAATCCCCCTCTCTACTTTCGTACTATTTATCAAAGTTAGAATACAGGTTTCGGAATGTAGAACTAGCCTGCTAGATTATTGCATAGTTGTTAGGAACTACTTACTTTTTCCACTGACGGCCGCAGTGGACAAACCCGCACATCCTATACGGATATTAGCCGACACATCCCATGCGGACTAAGGCACTATACATCCAACCAACGGATAGAAGCACACTATAAAAATTCTATAAAATACCGCCAAGGTATGTTTATTATCGGCAAAGGGAACATAAGTCGAGAAGTTGACGTAAGATCCCGAATACGGGTTGTTAACAGGTCTTCAAATCCGCCGCACCAGTACTAGAGACGATAATAAACTCTCCCAAAAAGAAACCCAGCACGACGCTACTCAGCACGCTGGTAATTTGACGTTTTAGCCAAGTATATCTTGGTTCGGTATCTTTGAAAGGTGGTCCTGCGGATACCGACTTATTTTCGAAAAACGAAAGATACGAGGCGAAAACCTCGCAGAAAATCGGGATCAAAAATCTAAACCCAGTAAAATAAAACACACTGGTCTCGACAACGTCATAATCAAGTACACGGCCGACTTGGGAATTTAAGACGGGCAAATCCCGCACTAGTACCAAAACCAACCGTGAAACTCCCAAAAATCCAGTAAGAACGTTTTCGAACACATTGGTCTATACGTTACTAACCTGCGAGAGAAAAACACGTCGTTATCTTTCGAATTTGAAACCCAGTAAGACGCCTCTGAGCACGCTGGTCTAATCACCAAGAAATCCAGTTTAACACTCCCTAAGCACACTGGTCCGAACTGAGCCAGTTCCGGTCTGAATTCGTTCGTATCCAAGCTGCATTGATTGGAAAATCTTAAATTTGACCAATTTGAACTTTCAATCAAGACAATACAGTCTGTTGAACGAATCTCAAAAGGGGAAACCAAGCCAAATATCATACATCAAGCAATCTTCTACTTTAGAATACAAGGGAAGGATAAAGGCGTTAAAACATTCAAACACATGCTACTACGACAACCAACCGCCTTAAAAATACCATTGAAACACAAATCATATCTGTGCTCCTAAAACAAAGAGTCTCCTTGAGATGAATTGGCATCCTCATCATGAAACAACGATGGATCAACACAATCACTGGCTTCAGCAATCAGCTGGGTATACTCGAAGACGTCTCCCTCTCCCGGAAGAGCTCTCGACATTAGATTAGCTTCTTCGGATTCAAACACCGGAGGATGTTCAGATCTCAAGTCAGTGATCAATTCCAGATTACTTCTTGCCGCCGCGATAAACCGGCTTTGCCTTTCTATAGCCGAGGGCAATTTCGAGAAAATCTTTCTAAGTTTGGAGAATCGGGACGCGATTTTCTTCAACATTTCCCTTTTCCCTTTCTCGGCCGCGATCCGAAGAGATACCTCACGGGAAACTTCTCTCTCGGCAAGTCGGGTTCTTAAGGCCTCAACATCGGCTAGGGCCGCAGTCCTCGCAGCATCAAGGGAAAACCTCGCTATCTCAAACTTGCTCCTTCCTCCTTCCATAGAAGCTCTCATGGCCGCAACTGAATCCGCCAAGCGCGCATTATCGACAGAACGCCTCGCAAAGCGATCCCGAATTCCACGAAGCCTCGTATCGGCCTCAGCAGCATGACGATTGACCGAAGCCCACGCCTAAAAACGAACTTAGACAGGTTAGCAAAATGATGGGATAAGACCACATGCCTCACGGAAAAGTAGAGAAGCTAACCCTCAGCATATCTTGCCCAGCAGCGGCAAAGGATTTACCGCAAATCATGTCTTCGCATCGAATGGGGAGATCTCCCGCGGACATCCGCGCAGAAGCTGGCAACCATATCGGCATAAGTATACATAGACCCATCACCATCACAAGACCATGCCGGGATTTCTGGTTGCGGCACCTCAATTAGAGAGTGATCTCTCCAACTAGGGTGTCCACATGTCCTATTTTATGAAAATTAATGGGCCAGATCATCATACACACTCTAAATCCAATAGATTAAAACCCAGCTTGATTATTATATAATTAACCTCTCAGGCCCATATGACGCGTAAACCCGCTTTCACATTCTTCGTGTCGTTCTCCTTCCTCATCCCTATTGACAGTGACCTACACCACATTCTTAGGTCGAAAACACCGTTAGATGAGCTTCATAAATTCTCCCAAGCCTCTTAAAACCCATTAATTGCCCTTATCGCATTTCGAATCTGCGTTAATACCATTCGACTTGCCGACTTGCCCCAACCTTCCACCTCCATCCGTTACAGGTACGTCTCCCTTTCGGTTTATAAATACTCAGATACTTACGCCCCATACCTCCACGCCATCTTCTCAAATACCTCTCGCTAATCACCAGGTTCTTACCCCCTTCATCTTTAATTTCGCTCATGGCTCAAAGAGATTTTCGTTTCTTATCGTTTTTGTAGATATAATCATTCCATACCTTTTCCTACCGTCGATACCGAGGAGTGCTCGCCCTGCTGAAGTATAGAGCTTTGGTTGGTTTTTGGTGGCTCATTCGGACAAGAACTGAACAGTATCGAAGCTGGCTGGCAGGTACGCCTCTATTATTTGTTTGGTTAACATCTAGGAATTGTGAATATGATGTGTGTGTAATTCTTTTCATGTTTAGTGTATTGATTTTTGTCACCTTTACAACAGGTGAGCCCGGATCTGTATGGTGCCAATAACACAAGACTCTTCACGGAACCTATGTTTGCTCTCATGTTCATTATGTTCCTCACAGCGTCTGATTGAAGCTTCAGACTCAAGAGATCCCAATAAGTATTTTGTTATGTTTCCCAACTCAGAAGTTTCCTGAATGGGGAAGCAATAACATAAGGTGACTACAATTTCTATATCACGGGAGCGTCGACTGCAACTAATAAGATCATGGGCTTAAACATATTGTATCCCTCTCAAACATGTCAGTGGAATATCCAAAATCAGCTAGACGGGTAGGAGGAGAGGTTAATCGAGCTGGCCATGGAGCCAACGCACGTCCCTTAAATTTGTGGTCGTCTAATGGAAACGCGAAAAAATGTTTTCAGATATGCTACATCTTTAACTGATCAATGAACTTACTTTCGATACATTTGAATTGACTCCAAGCGTTACCGTTTTCTCGTAAAAGATCAGATACCTCATATTTCTTTTCAGAAGCAAGCTTCTCATACTCAAGTTTCAGTTTTCTGTATTTTGTTTCCAATGATTTATTTATCATCCGGAGCTTCTGAGTTGCCATTTTCCTTCTGCATCTGCACATTTACATAAAAAAAAGAGGAAGCATTTGTATGAGTTCTAAAATCAATAACCCGAAAAAGCTTTAAATTTTTACTTACACTTATATTCAGAGTGAGGAAATCAAACTAAGCCTTGAAGTCATTTGACTCGTCCACCGTCTCTTCTGCAATTTCTATGAAACAGATAAGAAAAAGAATGAAACTCTGTTTTTATATAGGAAGAGAAAGGACCGAACTCGAATTGATTTTTACAAATAGTCACTTACTTATTGAGCCCAAGGTGGAGGTCGTCGAACGGAACATACGGCGAGGCGGCGGGTATTGCGACGAAGTCGACTGAAGCCAAGGATACTGCTTGGACTTTGGTTGTCGATGCGGATTTGTGATGTTTTTTGGTTCCAATCTGAGAAATATGCGTGTAGATGTGCGGATGGTGCGAGGTCAGTATTTATAGCGGATGGGGAGGTAAGATACGAAATGGTTGCTTTTGATGGAGTTGAATGCGACTAATAAGGCGTATTGATGGTGATTTAAGAGGTAATGGGAGAGTTTAAGTCGAGTGTAACGGTATGACGGAGGAGAAGAATGTGATATATTATCAGATGACGGTGTAAGGAAGAAGGGGAATCGACAGAAAATTAGGGTTTCTGGTTTTTTGGTCAACGGGCCTGATATTATGAACAATTTGGGCCTATTTACGGTGTTGAGTAAGAAATGGGCTCATTACGTTTTTTTTTTTAAAGGAGCAAATGACGTGGCACTCTCTAAAGAGAGAAACACCTCTAATTATATAATAGACTAGGAATAGGCCCGCGCTACGCAGCGGGGTTTGTTTTAAAAAAAAAAAATTATAGACAGATTCAGATCCTAAAAATGAATTAACAAGAAAATAGAATTATAGATGTAATCGAAAGGTACATACCCGATATCGTAGTTGTGCTCCATTTGGCCTTGGAGTTGATCAGTCTGTGCAAGAATACATTATCATTTTTTTCTAGCTTTATCACTTCTTCCGTACTACATATATACACATTAGTTTTCTGCTACATAATAGCTCCAGTTATTGAAACACTACAATATTACACGATTAGATAACTCCAAGTCTCCAACTAAGCAAAGGCTTTAACATTACAATATTCATCTTAGAAATCACACATTTTCTTGAGGAACTTCATGGACCCTATTTAGGACATTTATGATTTCACTTAGACAAACGATTAGCTCGTCTCCTTGATGTCTTATAAACGTCATTTTGTTATCAACGGTAGTATCATCCCTTGTTTCACTACCCTTTGCTAGATTTCTCTCGACTATTGCATGTACCAAGTCAGCTTTCTCACCTAGCTTCGCTTCCATCGATTTGACTTCCTCTTCTTCTTCATCTGTGGAGATTTCTTCCACCGGCTTCTTCTCTTCCATTGTTTTCTTTTGATTGATTGCTTTTGCACGTTGTTCTTGAATGTTTTCAAGAACTCAGTTTCTCTGTGGCTCCTCTCTGTCTTTTTCTTATTTGGCAGATTCGCCTTCATGACGACCACAGTTCGTTGTCTTGACCTTTTTGATCCTGCAAAAGATGAGTTTCACAACCGAGTGATTTGAGGGTCAGTGATTCTTGACTGAACCAGACTACTACAAATAGATCAGTTCACATTTATGTATATCCATTAATAAAACAAATATTGTCTTGCACTATAGAGGTTTTTGTTGCATGGGAAGCACAACAAATTAGTGTTATACATAGATTTAAGTAGTTCAACTATGCCTGATAAAACTATGCCGACAATATCTATCTCAACGTGTTGTATAAGTCTTGTCTATGCTCAGTTAGTTTGTTCTTAAGATTCCTGAGAAAGACAAAGTGTTGTTGTTGGGTAAGGGAACAAATAAGAGTAATGTACCTAATTCAGCAGTGACGTCAAGAACGTCAAAGCCTTCTTGAGTGTGCAGGTCACTATCAGTATCAGGTTCAGTTGCAGCCTTGTTCTCTTGAATCATCAGAAGCGCATTGATGGCGTCAAAAAGCTCGTTATGGACATTCCCCGGGAGATTCAACTTTTTCCTCTTGTCAATACTCAGAGACCAATAGGAATGGCCACTGCCTCGGTCCCTAGACTCTCATTGCTTGATCTGACTCTAATCAGACCAAAGAATCCCATTTCTTCCAGCATTGGTTTAGAGTTCTTGAAAGACACAAAAGCTGCTGGCACTATCGACTTTGTCTCGGTTCTTAACTTTTTTTCCTCCTCAGTTATCTGAAACATTCAGAGTAAGTTTTTATTAATTGTTTCAAATGAGGTGGAGTATAAAAGCAAGTAGCATAGTCGAGATGAACACTTTACTTCTCACGTTAGACTCTTGACCATGAATGTGTAGTACTGGATTCCATCAACATCACAACTGCAACAGCCAAGAAATATCATCTGCTTGCACACATTGGTGTGAGTCTTGAAGAGTAACAACAAAGGAGAAACTTGAGCTTCAGTAGATGTGAGCTTCTCTCGTTAGACTCACTACAATAATTCAATATATGATTAATTATTCTATATTGTTCCTCAAACGTTACACTTAAGCCAGTTTCATAAACTCATTCGAGTTGATTTAAATAAACTGGTTCGCAAGCTCATAAGGAAACAAAGAGGTATATTTAATTAACTTACTTCATCGTCATCAACCCCAACCATGAAAAAACAGAGATGCATAACGCCTGTAGCCTCCTTTGTAGTTGCGATGCTCCACAGATGAACATTGTTTATTAACAACCAATTAAAAAAACAATTGAATTTAACAAAGCCCTGCACCAAACCTTTTTACCTGGCAAAAACGAAAACGAAAAACGAAAGCCATGAAAATATCACACAAGCTCAATGATCAACAACGATACTAAACATGAAACATTTAATTATCTAACCGCAAATTCAGCTCTGTACTGGTAATATAGGTCACCGCCAAGAAACCCAATCACCGACAAAAATACTTCGATTACCCAATCAAATTCCGGTGAAATCCAGAGACTCAAGCTAATGACATATCAATTCATATCCGGATCATTTAACAAACCAAATTTCACAATTGATCAAAAGGCCAATTCCATGATTTGAAACAGCTAATCATGACCCAAAACGATCAAAATTGACATCAATTGACTTGCATAGATGCGATCCGAACCTAAATCACAATCGATCTGATCGAGTTTGAAGAGAATGAGGTGGTTTACCTGCTGGTCGTTGCGTGCAAGGCATTTATGAACGATCTCGCCTGCCTTCGAGAGCTCGACATTCCTCGAGAGTGAGCCATTACTGAGCAAGACGAGTCTGGCCTTGCTTGTTCACCAGTCTACGAAGCCGTTTGTTCCTCTGCGTGTTTTCTCCCAACTGTCGATCTAGGATATGATTAAGGAGATTAGGAGACGTTGATTACGAAGATTCGATCGGGTTTTGCGATAAGGTCACTGAACAAATCAAATCCTTAAACTCCAGCCCATTCCTGAATTTCTGCCCGTAATCAATAGCACCAGAAAAGCTCGTCCTTTCCTAAGGAGACGCCGATGAAGATGAAACCAACCTTTCGCCGTTGACGCAATCGCAAGCATCCAATTCTACCTTTAACAAAAATCTCAGACACAAGTTGTTGCGACGACGACGAGCAAAGGAGAGAGACTGAAATTAAATTACCACAGGATTACCGACTGTCGGATAACTCGATTATGGATACTTCTATCAAGACTCGATGAAGACTCGACGAAGAAGACGATAGACTAAGCTCAGAGAGTGAGAGAGAAAGTTTGTTATAAGATTTCTTATCTCATTAATTGTGTAACTGTACAAACTGTATCTTAATATATACTAATAGTTAACAAGCTAAAGGAGACTCATTAACTATTTCGTATTTACATAAACATATATGCGTGATACACCCCCGCAAGCCTTCAATCCGGAGCTCCAGGAGGATTGAATAGGCTTGACAAAGACATACGGCGAGTGATAGAAGTGAAAGGTCCTGGATGTAGCGGCTTAGTCAGGACATCAGCGAGCTGATTCTCGCTTGTCACATGAAATGTCTTCAAGGTGCCAGCCTTGAGTTGATTCCGAACAATGTGACAATCAATTTCAACGTGTTTCGTGCGCTCGTGAAAGACAGGGTTAGTAGCAATGTATATGGCCGATTTGTTGTCGCAGAAGAGCTTGGCAGTAGCTGTAACTTCGATGTGAAAGTCCCTGAGGAGTTGTTGTAGCCATAAGCTTTCACGAGTCACATCAGCCATACTACGGTACTCTGCCTCAGTGCTGCTCCTGCTTACCACTTTCTGCTTCTGAGACCGCCAACATACCAGAGAACGGCCAACATAAACGCAATATCCAGTTGTTGAGATGCGAGTGTCAGAGCATGAGGCCCAGTCAGCATCTGCAAAGGCATTGATGCAAAGCTCAGAGGTAGCAGAGTAAAACAGTCCTTGTCCAGGATTGTTCTTCAAGTACTTCAAGATCCTGTGAGCTGCCTGTAAATGGAGATCAGTTGGTGCTTGGAGAAACTGGCTGAGCTTATGTACCGCATAGGTAATGTCTGGACGAGTTATCGTGAGGTATAACAATCGTCCTACCAAGGCTCGGTATGGTTTCGGAGAAGGCAAGAGTGTACCAGATTCAAGTGTGAGCTGAATATATGGATCCATAGGTACACTGCTAGGTTTACAAGCTAACAAGCCTGTTTCTTCAAGCATATCCAAGGCATACTTGCGTTGGCAGACAGATATACCAGCAGCAGATCTCGCTATCTCCAAGCCGAGAAAGAAGCGCATAGGACCCAAATCTTTAATCTTGAAAGCTGCAGAAAGAGTAGCTTTAAGAGAAGTTAGCTCATGAGAGTTATTGCTGGCAATAGCAATGTCGTCTACGTACACCAGGACAGCAACAAAGACATCTGAAGTAGCCTTAATAAACAGACTAGTATCAGATTCAGACTGAGTATAACCAGCATTCGTCAATACAGTACTGAAAGTCTGATTCCACTGGCGGGAGGCCTGTTTCAGCCCATAGAGGCTCTTGTGCAGACGACATACTGCATTAGGTGGTAGTTGTGTTGCAGGATCAGGAGTGTAGCCTTGTGGAAGGCTCATATAAATCTCCTCCTCTAACTCACTGTGTAAGAAAGCGTTTGATACATCCATCTGGGAGAGCTCCCATCCCTTGATAGCAGCCAAGCTTAACATGAGCTTCACACTGGTGAGTTTAATAACCGGAGAAAATGTTTCATTATAGTCAACACCCTCTTGTTGTGTGAACCCTTTCGCAACTAAACGAGCTTTGTATCGTTCTATCGTACCATTAGAGTGATACTTGATAGTATATACCCATTTGCATCCCACAACATTCTTCCCTTGAGGTAAAGAAGTAACAAACCAAGTTTTGTTAAGCTCCATAGCCTTAAGTTCCTCGTTCATAGCGTCTGTCCACTTAGTTGATGTCATGGCCTGGTGAAATGATTTGGGTTCTGTGTCTAGAGAATATGACAAGAGAAAGCCATAATATGGGGTGGAGAGACGTTGGTAAGATAAAACAGAGGCGATAGGATAAGGTGTGGTATGGTTAGAAGGAAGGGTAGAGTGTGACTGTAAGAGGGCACAGTGATAGTTGGATAAATAACTAGGAGCCTTAGTCTGACGTTTTGGTCTGTCATTAAGACGAGAAAGGTCCTGAGCATGTGTAACAACAGTATGCCTATCAACCTGAACAGGACTAGATGCAGAACCTAAAAGAGTAGACTGTGAAGTATCTAGAACATCAGTTACTTGATCCAATGATGATGCAGCATTGTTATCACAGGTCAAAGGTGCAGGTGTATCATGAATGTATGGTGCAGATAAAGGTAAAACCATGTTTGAAAACAGATCAGGGAAAAAAGTGTCTTTTTGGTGGAAAGGAAAAATAGTTTCATGGAAAATAACATTGCGTGAAATGGAGATGGATCTATTATCCAAGTCTAACACCTTATATCCTTTGTAACCTGTAGGGTAGCCTAAGAAAACACAAGATCTAGCTCTAGGGGACAGTTTTGTTCTATCTTTCTGATGTGTGCTAACATAACAGAGACACCCAAAGTTCCGTAGAGTTGAATAATCAGGTGATTTATGCAACAATATTTCATAAGGGCTCTTGTTTCCTAGCAATGGTGAAGGGGTACGGTTAATGAGAAACACAGAAGTCATAACACAATCACTCCAGTACACAAGAGGAACATTTGATTGAAACAAGAGAGCTCTAGCAACATTTAGGATATGTTGATGTTTCCTTTCAACTACGGAATTCTGCTGAGGTGTATATGCACAGGAGAAGTAATGAAGCATGCCTAAGTCATTAACAAGATCAGTAAACAGTAATTCAGGAGCATTGTCACTTCTAAAAGCTTTTATCTGAACATTATACTGTGTTTTGACATGTTTAACAAAGTGCGGGAAGATAGTCCTAACCTCATGTTTAGCATGCATCATATACACCCAAGTAACACGACTGTGATCATCCACAATGGTTAAGAAATATTTGTAGCCTTCTATTGATTCAGTGGAAAATGGTCCCCAAATGTCTACATGTACCAAATCAAAAGCATTAGCAGACATATTATTATGAAAGGGAAAAGACAATCTTTTTTGTTTAGCCAATGGACAAATAGAACAATGTGAATGAGATACAGCAGATGACTTAGAAAGCGACAGAGCATCAGATAAGACTTGTAACTTGGCAGGTGAAGGATGTCCGAGGCGTTGATGCCAAAGAGTCCCATCAACTGTCAAGGATCCACAGAATGCAGGAGAGATCACAGGCTTGGTAAGAGAATGCAGATTTAAAATGTAGAGTGTTGGAATGTGATTCAACTTGAAGACTTTAGCTTGAAGGAGAAGCATGAAGATTGAAGATGGATTTAAACTAAGTGTGGTAAATACACTAGTTGGACAAGAAGGTCTCACAAAGACTTTGGTCAAAGGCTGTTTATTAAAGAACATGTGACAATCACGTGATAGACTTAAGAGGCTTGATGATTTCTTTATGAAATCAGAGTCATCGACGAGTTACGATATACAGAGCCAACACGGAGTAGTCTTCTTCGTTGTAGCTGAGAGAATCAGAGAGATAGAGAGAGAGAGAGTAGCGTAGACAGAGAGATAGAGAGAGCATAGAGAGGTTTCAGATTCTCTTGGTATTGCTCGGGTCTTGATCGGGTCTTGGGGCTATGTTCTTTCTTGGTTCTTCTTCTTCCTTCTTGTAACTCCGATTGGGTGTAATCGGAGACGGTGAGTGACTGCTGTGTAAGACCACGCTGGAGGTGATTTCCGGTGTTATAGTGGATCGTAAGGCAGTGCGTTAAACTCCCCCGGACGTAGCGGTATTCCGTGAACCGGGTCAAAAGATCGATGTGTCGTTAGAGGTAGATTGATCGATCGATTGTTCAAGAACACCATTGACTTGATTGAATCCTCAACAAGTGGTATCAGAGCCGTGGTTTAGCGAATCAAAAGTTCAATCGATCCGTGGTTATTCGGCGAGGCGCAGGATTCAGTCGATCTCGGAGTTCTTGGCATCACGAGCTGAGGCGGAGCTGATCGAAGGTTCACGGGATTCACGGTTGCTCAAGGTAAGAAGATAGAAGGATGAATCGAGAGTTCTCGAAGTCAGATATGGAAGCAACATGTTCGCTATCATCGTCTATGGGTTATTTGACGAGCAATATGAAACTGGTTGGTGAAGGTCATATCTGATTCTGTGAAGTCTTATAAGTTAATCTTCCATGTCGCAAGTTGGCGAAGAAGGAAAAATCGGAGGAATCTTTGTCTCACCAATACCATAATCTCAAAGAAGAAAGAATCTACAGCTGATCTTGGATTGGTCCTTTATGGAATCAGTGGGATAGTTTTCTATGGTGAGAAGGATTACAAGATGGTATCTGGTTTTATGGAAGATTGAAGCTACAAAGTCGTTGGTCACAGCCGGGAGTGTTACGACGTTGACGTTTATGTATTCATAATGAAGCACGGCTGATACTGGAGAAACGCAAGAAGTCGGGAAGAAATATTGATCACTGGTTCACTGGACACAAAGGCTTGGAAGAAAATGCAAATTTCCGCTGCAACTCCAAGGTAAAGGTATGAAACTGGTAATGATCAACTAGCTCTTATTTCTGCAATTGTCTTGGAGATTCATGTAAAGAGAAAGGTCATGGAGACATGCCTCTGTTATGGAAGTTTGCTGCTCAATTCTTATCTGATGAAAAATTGGTAAAAGTAAAATATATGTACAGTTGTTACATGTTGTTATTAGATAGGCTGTTGGAACTTATGGAAATTCTAGGACTGAGGGACGCCTTAGGAGTAAGATTTCCTGTGTTTATAGCTGGTTTAACATGATTTAAGACTTTAGAAATTCAGATAAGAATGGTAGTTAAATGTGAATCTAAGACATGAAATTACTTAGAGCTAGAGAGTTGTTTGATAGATCAAATGGTTTCAAGTATGTTGGCTGAAGGTTTTATTTGGTCAGCAGAATGAAATTGTGTCAGTTGTTGATGATCATGTTCTTGGTAGAATTCTTGGATGTTTTTTTCCTGTATATATAACAAAGTTTCAGGTGCTTGACAAGTCTCACATCAAAGATGTATCAAGATGTTTTGCTCGGGAAGGAGTAATGAGAATCTAAGCATGAGTGAACAAGGTGTTCAGTGATGTGATTAATGATGTGAGCTTGGGGCAGTATAGCAAGATGGATAGATGTTTCAAAAGTGACAGGGACATCAAGCAAGCTTGTTGGTACAACAACAACAGCAAGTGTTTTGTGGTAAAGACGCATTGGAATGATCCGTGGACTGCTATATGGTGTGAAGTTTTCTGATTTGTTTCAGGGAACAATTCATCTGTGTGCAACACCCAGTTTGCGCTGATACAGATGGTTCCAAGTGATAAGATCAGTTGGGAGAGTTTTGTGAAGTAGTGTAGGTGATTAATGCAAGCACAAGCTGGAAAATGAGAGCTGATTGAAGAAAGCGAAATAAGAAGAATGATAGTGGATAAATCATTGGACGTGTGTTGGTCTTACTAAAGAAGAGGTCAAAGGTTCTTTTGAGCTCAAGTCTGAGGTAAAGGCTGATGAAGAAGAAAGCTTCAAGGATGATTTCGTGGTATTATCTTCAAGGACAAAGGATCAGTTTGTGTGGCTGCAGAGTTAAGGGTCTACATGACTACAAAAGGGGTTTAGGCTATCTCAAGTTACAAATGATACAAGATAGAATTCAAAGTGGCTGCAAGATAAAGAATGGTATGTTGGGACTGATATCCAGTACAACATGGAAGCCATTCAGCCAGCCTAATTACACGTGGGTGTTAAGCTGATCAAGACTAAACAAGGAAGTGAAGGTTGCAAAGACATGGAGCTTCTAAACCAGTGTGTTTCAGGTGGAGCTGTCAACATTGTATGATGAGTGATGCATCCTCAGAATACAGTTTGGTTCCAGGTGGAGTGTTTACATTGGTGCTAGAAGATGTCTGGAATGTTTCAGATGGATCTATTGATCTAATTATGTAACCTGGTCAGTTCAAGAGTAAGAGCTGAAAGGAAGCGGTTTTACTGAGAAGCCGAGACTCGTGGGTGTTCATAATACAAAGAAGATAAAGAGTATCAAGAGAAGAAGCTGGTGGATTTACTAATACAAGATTCAGAGAAGACACTTAAAGTGTGAGCTTGAGATGAGGATGAATTTGGTGTGCTCAGTGGATTCTCTAAAGAGATGTTGAGAGAAGTGAATGCAAGGCAATGACTGTTTTTTTTTTTTTCATGGTCATTCAAAGAAGATGGAAATGGTTGTGCATTCATCACAGTAATGTCATCTCAAGTCTGAAGCATGAATCTAAGAAGAAATCCCAGGAAAGAAGAGAATGCATGAGAGATTGATGTGCATTTGAAGACAAGAACTAGAAGTGTTCTGGTTTTGGGCATCATAAGAAGGCTTTGGGAATCATCTCAGGGATCACTTAAAGAGCAATAGAGTGATGAATTTCAGAAGTAGCAAAGGCACATGTCAAGTGAAGCTACTGGTTTATGGAGAGATTCAAGTAAAGACAGCATTTGCTAAAGGTGAAGGAAGCAAGTTCTTATGATGGAGTCTGCATATGGAAAGTGTATTGCAGGGTAATGTTACAGCTCAGGTGTCATCATGGATTCTAGATGTGATGTAGAAGAGACTGTAAGGAGTTGTCTCAAGATATCACAGGTTATGCTGATATGAGACAAGAGTATAAGACAGCTAGTAGTGGGTTCAAAGGCTGCTAGCAGATTCTGTTTCAAACAGGATGATTGAACAAGTAAATGTTCAAAGCTGATCTAAAAGGGTCTGGTTTTACAGCTGGAGAAATGCATCATGAGCTCAAGTTTGGTGTGTTAGAAAAGAAGCTGTAAGGATATTTCTCAGGAGCATCTCAAAGCTGATGTTGGGAGATATGTTAAAGAGTACAAGTAGTGATCTATAAGCTGCTGGTACTGATCTGTTTACTCAGAGATTTGAACAAGGAATTTGTGTCGATAGTCTTCACAACTAGGTGGAGTTGTGAGGCGTGTCCTGTTGAGATTCAACGGCGGTTCAAGTTCGTTTCAAGATTGAGTTGGCAAGACAGATGTTTGTAAGTACAATCTCATGGCTTTAATGCATTGCTAACTAACAAAAGTTTTTTCGTTGAGATTGTGTTACAGGTTTGAATCAAGAGATGTTTCAGGTTTATGGAGCATTGTTGATTCTGTTCTTTGCATATGTTTCAAGTGACTCAAAGAGTTTTGGACTCAATGCGCATGAGGAAACTCTTAAATGGCTAGCAAAAAGAAACATGTCTGCAAAGGGATAAGTATTTTCAATACTGTTTTAATCACTGTAACAGGCTTATGGTTGGACAGAAACCATAAATGAAACTGTGTGATTAACATTCATAAGTGGTGATAGCTTGTGATGGATCTGTTGTTGGGTTAACATGTTTAATGGTACTTTAGACTTGTTAATGTTCTAGTTGCTTCTGAGTGGTTTAACTTAGGTACCAAGGTGCTGGAAAAACACAGTAGAAACTTGGAGTTTAGCTTGACACAAGAGCGTGTTGGAGCTAGTACGACTCCGGACGAGAGCATGGGACAGGCTATAAGTTTTGGAGATAGCTCAGTGATTTCTTTGAAGATCACTTAGTCTGATATTTGATTAACACTGTGGTTTGACTTCATTAGTTTTGTGGTGAACTTGAGGAATTAAATTGCTAACATGTTTGGTATGTGTAAGTACAACTTATGCAGGTTTATGAAGTCATAATGTCAGCGTTAGAGGCTGTGTTCTTATGTTCTAACGAGAAACTCACAAGGTTATTCAAGCATTGAATCAAGGTGGAGAATGTTGGAATGTGATTCAACTTGAAGACTTTAGCTTGAAGGAGAAGCATGAAGATTGAAGATGGATTTAAACTAAGTGTGGTAAATACACTAGTTGGACAAGAAGGTCTCACAAAGACTTTGGTCAAAGGCTGTTTATTAAAGAACATGTGACAATCACGTGATAGACTTAAGAGGCTTGATGATTTCTTTATGAAATCAGAGTCATCGACGAGTTACGATATACAGAGCCAACACGGAGTAGTCTTCTTCGTTGTAGCTGAGAGAATCAGAGAGATAGAGAGAGAGAGAGTAGCGTAGACAGAGAGATAGAGAGAGCATAGAGAGGTTTCAGATTCTCTTGGTATTGCTCGGGTCTTGATCGGGTCTTGGGGCTATGTTCTTTCTTGGTTCTTCTTCTTCCTTCTTGTAACTCCGATTGGGTGTAATCGGAGACGGTGAGTGACTGCTGTGTAAGACCACGCTGGAGGTGATTTCCGGTGTTATAGTGGATCGTAAGGCAGTGCGTTAAACTCCCCCGGACGTAGCGGTATTCCGTGAACCGGGTCAAAAGATCGATGTGTCGTTAGAGGTAGATTGATCGATCGATTGTTCAAGAACACCATTGACTTGATTGAATCCTCAACATAGAGATTATGGAAAAGATCACCCTTCCCAATCATCAAGTCCTGAGAAAGGTCCTGAAGAAAACAGTATGTGGGAAAGAAATGAGCTGAGCATTGATTCTGATGCAGTAAAGAACTGATACTAATCAAGTTAAAATGGAAGGATGGGACAAACAAAACATCATGCAAGATCAAAGAATCTGACAAACAAACAGTTCCAGTATGAGCAATAGGTAATCTAGTTCCATTAGGTAGTGAGACAGTTATATCAGATGCTGAGAATATTTCTTGAAATAATGAACGATCAGAACATACGTGACTTGTGGCTCCACTATCAAGTATCCAACTATCACTAGGAAGAGAGGAATATAAAGTGGAAAGGCATTGGTGATTAAAAGTGAAGGTGTGATGTTCATACCGAAGATTGGTTGAAAGAGTAGGAAGATTACCCGAGGAAGATTGAGGGTCCATGACACCAGTTTCCGTAACAGAGGCTGTAGCACAAGGAGCAGAAGACTGGGAAACTTGAACTTGTGCACTTGGCTGTTGGACAAGAGAATGAAGCTGTGCAGGATTGAACTGAGAGATATCAAGAGTATTTGTGGAGTGGGAAGCCACTGCAGCAGGAGATGATATTGATCCATCATGAGAATAACCGGTAATGACATTAGCCACTGCTTTCTGTTGAGTCACATTCTGTGGCATAGAAGGTCTTGGAGAGAAATTATATTGACCACGAGGATTGAAGGGAGGTCTACTGTTGTAGTTGGGAATACCAGCTTGAGGAGTATACTTAAAACCAGGAGGATATCCATGGAGTTTAAAGCACTTATGGACAGTATGTCCCAACTGACCACAATGTGTACATAACGGACGATTCCCTCTTGGCCTAAACGTATTATAAGCAGCAGCATATTCAGTATTGTCTGTATACTCCATAGGATTCGCATTATATGATCCTGTGGTTTGGAAAGCCACATTCTCTGATTTCACGACTGGTTTTACAGCTCTTTGACGTTCATCTTGAGCTATCATATTAAAAGCCTCTTCAATGGTTGGAATGGGCTTCAACATCAGGACATGACGACGAGATTGTTCATAGATTTCATTAAGACCCATCAGGAACTTCGTAACACGGCCACGTTGTTGCATCTGCTCCCACAAAACAGCTGCATTGCATTCACAACGCCCACATGTACAGACATGAAGCTCTATGTAATTCTTATACTCTTCCCACAATGTTATCAACTCAGTGTAATAGGTACTAACATCAGATGATCCTTGCTGAATAGTACTTAGGCGCTGCTCAATCTCGTAAACACGAGGAGCATCATCTTGTTTAAAACGAGTCATGAGATTATTCCAAATAGATTCAGCAGTCGATATGAACAACAAGCTTCCACCAATCTTCTTAGAAACCGAATTCATAAGCCAAGTAGCAACCATATCGTTACATCTAGACCAAGATCCTGATTCCGGACTATTAGGAGGGGGTTTTCGAATAGTACCATCGATGAAGCCGAGTTTGTTACGGACGTTGAGTGCCATTCGAACAGAACGCCGCCATGAGTGAAAATCAGCTCCAGACGTTAAACGATCGGTAACCAATTGCAGTCCGGCATGATCAGTATTGTGTAAGTAGTACGGATTATCGTAATGATCCGTAATCGAAGAAGTCGAAGACGAATTCCGACGTATATGCGCTTGGGATCCCATCGCGATTGCAGATTTGACTTAGAACAAACAAGAATTTGAAGAATCAAAGACGAAAGACGAAAGACGGTGTCGATTTTTGAGATTCGAACACAGCGAGGTAAAGAAATTAGGAATTTGAAGAAAGAATGAATGAGATGAACAATGAATTGGTAAACATGAAGGAAAACCAAAAGAACGAAGTGAATCCAGAGCTCATCGCGAGAAGCACTCATGATCGTAGTGCTCTGATACCATATCAAGACTCGATGAAGACTCGACGAAGAAGACGATAGACTAAGCTCAGAGAGTGAGAGAGAAAGTTTGTTATAAGATTTCTTATCTCATTAATTGTGTAACTGTACAAACTGTATCTTAATATATACTAATAGTTAACAAGCTAAAGGAGACTCATTAACTATTTCGTATTGACATAAACATATATGCGTGATAACTTCGATCTGAGATTTTCTTTCCTCTACAGGTGATTGAAGAGGTTATGAGAAAGGGGATGATTAGGATTTGAGAGTTTTTTTGTTTTATTTTGGTTTACGAACTGATGATATATTCAAAGGAAAAAACAAGGGTTGGCTGTATATTACCCCCTCTACAAATCTGCTTCTGCGTATTTCCCCCCAAATTCTAAAACTCTTGATTTTCCCTCCTATACTGTAACAATTAAGCAAAATTCAACCTAAACTTTTGTTCCTGTCTAATTCCACGTACATAATCCGACTCATTAATTTGCGATCGTAATTATAAAATAGCGTTTACGGTTTAATTTAATTTTGCAAAAAACCAACTAAAACCAAACCAAATCTTTAATTAAAACCAACCCAACGAAACTAAACCATAATTAAAATCTGACCCGACCGAATTGGTTATATAAATAAAATCAACCCAATAAACTATTAGAGCATGAATATCGATGATACCTTAGGTGAGTATTTTAACTCATTTTTTTAATTTTTTTTTTTTTTTTTTTGTAAAGTGAAATTTAAAAAAAAAAAAAAAAAAAAAAAATTGGACCAATCCTATAGCGCCACGCAAACGCTACAGTGAAGATACGTATCTTAGCTAAGAAACTTATAGGGTGAGTATGTTAACTATTCATGTGGGTCCCACGTGGGACCCACAATATTTTAATATATTTTTGGCAAGATACCCACCTAAGATACATGGATATTCATGCTCTTAGGTATTGTCTTCTTCGTCGATGTTCTTCCTGTGACTCTGTAAAAACTGCACGTCGTCGGTGGAGATGGTTGATTCCGGCAGAGATGAAGACAGAGAAGAATTCGATTTCGCTGGGACAACTGTAATTCTCAGGTAATTTTGTTTATTTGTGCTCGTATTTATGGTTCCATTATGAAATGTTTGTTCCCGAAATCGTCATTCTGAGTTTTGTCTTTGCAGAGAAGGACCTGAAGTTATTGCACTCGCACATGCCTCTCAAATGACGCAGAACCAGTGACATATTTTGTAGTTTTTTTGTCGTAATGTTGTTGTTAAACACTAAAGTGTTTTGTGTTATGGATTGCAGTCTTATGTTTTTGTGTTGCAGTCATTCAAAACTCTGATTGTAGACATATTTCAGGTCTTCTATTTGTCCAATATTAGGAAAACAATTTGAATATTCATCCTAGTGTCACGTCCCTCGTTCTGGTACATCACAAAAAGAGAATCTGATGAATAATAGGTCAGTGAAAGAATCTTAACTCTCAACTAAATCCTAAAGAATCCTCCCTGATAACAACCTGCTGAATCACTTCAAAGCTTATAGAAATCCCAACCAGTCCTAGTGATCAAAGACATTGGTGTTTTAGAAATGATGAGAAACTGTGGGATTGTACCATGGCAGCATCAAAGACAAAAAGCTTCTCTCCACTGGGATTGTGAACTAAATTGGGACCAACTTCTCCTTTCAAGTGTCTGTTGACAATACGGATATTGGCGAAAGTGCATATCGCCATAATCTCATCATTACCACGACGACTCCCATAAGAATTGAAGTTTCTTCTATCAACACCTCGCTCCATCAAGTACTTAGCTGCAAGACTGTCCTTGAGGATGCTACCAGCTGGTGAGACGTGATCAGTGGTAATACTGTCACCGAAATTGAGCAAGCATTAAGCATCTTTCACGCCATGTAGACCGGGTGGAGACATGGACATGCCCTTGAAAAAGTCTAATGATATTCTCAGGAAATAAGGAAACTCAACTGCAGAGAACCAGGTTATGAGGAACCGTACACTTTGCAGAAAACGAGCAAAGATCAAAGCAACAAAAGCGATGATAGACTACAATCTTAGACAGATTGCATTGAAAATTCGGATCAAAACCGCCCACCTGTCTCATGTGAATAACGAGAGGGTGAACATCTTTAATCTCAGTAGCTTAGCTTCATACAAACTAGTTCAGTACATACAGATTCATACAAACTTAACACAAAACCATACAAGTACTCCTAGAACTAATATGGTAATCCCAAATTTCACGAATTCACAATCTCTGCAAACTCTCTGTTATTCTTTTTTGTCGATGGCTGCTGCAAAAAGATAGGGCTCTTAGTTAACCAGGGTCCGGTTTTAATTCTGGTTTAGTTTTGTTGGGTCAAGTTTTAATTAAAGATTTGTTTTTTAATTGGTTTTCGCAAAATCAGATTAAGCCATAACGCTATTTTTAAATTATGATCGCGAATTAGTGATTCTAATTATGTATGTGGAATTGGACAGAAAAAATAAGTTTGGGTTGAATTTTGCTTAATTGGTACAATATAGGGGGGAAAATCAAGAGTTTCAAAGTTTGGGGAGAAAAAGCAGAAGCAGGTTTGTAGAGGGGGTAATATACAGCCAACCCAAAAAACAATTATACAGATGGATATTACGTGGGAAAATTATAATACTATTGGTTGACACAGAATTTCATTAATCTGAGGTGTCAACACCTCAAGCAATACTGGTGCTGAGGTGTCAACACCAGGAGAGACTCTTCACTCATTATAGTAATGATTAGTAATACTAATGAAACTAAACTTAGGCTCCAATTGGTGACCATAGTTTAGGAAAAGAATGATGATGAATTTTTAATTCCTCAAAATTTTTACCAATTAAAAGGAATTTTTTGTCAAAATTCAGACATATGGGTCCCACAATATTTCATATTTTTCCTCATGTTTAAGGAATGAATGAACAAAAAAATTCCCCTGCAAATTTGATGAGGAACAAAATATGAATAAAAATTCCTCTACATTCATATTTTTTTGTTAATTCAATTCCTCAAATGACATTTTGTCCAATTCTTTTTGTTCATTTTAGTGGTCACCAATTGGAGCCTTATTGAAATAAAAAAATACTTCACAAAACATATCTAAATAAAGTTGTAGTCTGGATAAGAAGATGGCTCTCTCTGCACTTGGATTGATCGTTGTAGATAATTGCGAAGATGTTCATCGTTCGACAATCCTAGAACCACTTGTCGAGCTGTCTCACTATTTTCAATTAGGCTTATCACTTCCCAATAGAAAGATGAGTTATATTCCAAATTAGAGAGTTGGTGTACACGTCGTACAACTCTCTCTCTCTCTGTCTGAACTCATTGCTTCCTGCATATTTAATTGTCTCCGATCGTCGATCGTATGCCATTGAAATTTTAGATTTTCATCACTCCCTGAGCCTTTACGTTTACGTCTAACATTTGTGTTGGAGTGACTTTTATTTGTGCTTGGAGTTTCACAAAAAATTGGTTCATCGTCATCATCTTTGTCAGATTCATCTACTTCAGTTTGCGTGTGAGTGACATAATCATCCACCGGCACATACTTATCAGGACCATTCCCAACCGCCCAACCATCTTCACTGCCAACATACCCTGCTGCAAATATTTTGTCTAGCATATCAAAATCTTGCAACGGTTTTTTTTTTAATATGACTAGCACCAGCAATTTCCTATAAAAACAATTATTGTTATTAACTGATTATTATAATATAATATAAATAGCACAATAAATAAAAATTATTATATAAATTTACCTTGCAACGGTCTTCCCACCATTCTTTATCCATTTCAATTTCTCCACTTGAATTGACATAAACTCCGGTTTTTCTGCTCAATCTTTGGTATACATTATACCACATTTTAAGATTATCGTAATGATTTTTTTTTAAATTTTTCCAGAGTAACTTATATCCTGTTGCCTCATGAAATTTGTCAATCAATCGTTCTTTTCCTTCTTTTGATAAATGCACTTCCTTCCAGTTCTCTTCTTCTTGTTGAGAAATAAACAACTCAAGAAAAGTATGAGTTTTATTGTCGCTCCATGTGATCTTTTTCTATAAATGTTAAACAAACAAAAACATACATATATATATTGGTATACCATAGTAAATATATAAAATTATGAAAATATATTTATATATTACCTTACGGGAAGAAGATGCTGACGACATTTCTGAAACAAAAATTATTTTAAATTAATAGAAAATCACACATATAAATCTAATAACTATCTATTAGTTAGATAAAAAATGTATCAAGACGAAAGCATATTTAAATTATTGTACCTGCTGAGTCGGTAAAATTTTAGAAAACTTTCGGCGAGTATTTATAATGGTTTTGTGATTTCTAAAAATAGTGTTTGATGATTTGTTTAACTTTTTTTGGGTTTGAATGTTTCTTTTTCTTAAATTAATATCAACAACAAGTTCATTTTACTAATAATAGAAGTACTGACCTTGTAAAAGTTTGTTTTCTTTGAGTACGTATAGATAGGGGTAGCGAAAAAATTGCATGCTTTGATTTGATTTTAAGATATGTATAGATAAGAAAAAAAATTGTTTTTTTTTTATTTTGTCAAAATAAAAGTCAGACGTAGAAACATGTGAAAGAAATGATGTCTCATATAAAAATAAAAAATGATCTGTCTCACATAACATGTCTCATCTAGTTGTTTAAAAAATAAATTATTAGATGTAAAAGATAAAACAATATCACAGTCACAAAAAGCTTAAAAGCCTCACGTATGAGACTTTGAGAAATATAATGTAAGTTGAGGAAAAAGAAAAAAATTAGACTTTGGTGGCTGTGGAGAAAAAAAAGAAATCTAAAGCTTGATTGGGAAAAAAAGAACTGTGAAGACTGTAAAAAAAAGATACAGCCTCTACAGCTTATGTACCAATCGCTATCTTAACTGGAATTTGCAATATTCACTTTTCTGGTCCAATTAGTAAGTTACTCTTTTTACATATCATATATACATTGAGACATTTTTTTTTACTTTCTCCTTAGACGTACACATCAGCTTTATCATTTAGTCCGCATGGCCAAAGTTTCAATATTTATGTCCGTCTAAATTAATGTGTATCTCTTTGTCTCTATGGTTCACAATAAAAACTTGCAAATTAATAAAACAGACCCAAACAAGCCCATAAAGCAAGTCATATCCCAATTGCTATTTAGCTGTTACCTTCAGCCTGTAGTCAACCATCCTCTTTACAAACTTCGAAAAATAACTAAAGCTTTGGAATCTCAATTGGATGGCGTTTCACGAGCATTCAAACACACTCATCATGATCTCCATCCTCATCAATTATCCTCTTAATAAGGCTTTCAATTTCGTAACTTCCATAGCCCCACACCCATACGTTCCTTCCATTGCACTGACATTACCTATACATTCTAGCCATGATGTCTCAGGTACTCATAGCCATGTGAAGAACCGGGAGTCGGAGAGCGATGTCTACGCCGTCGTGAAGGTCCGGGCTGGTGAATCTGCGTCTGTCTCCTGCAAGTGCAGCCACGCATGAAGTCTCAAATGCTCCGCAAAATACCATCCTGACGCTCTCTCTACTCTCCCTCAGACATCTCACTCAAAGGCACTGAAGGCTCAGGATAAGGACCAATGTCCTGTGTAGCAGGCTCTGGTGCAGGCGCATAAGAAGAGGAAGCTCGTGTAGAAGGCTCTCCCAGTGGATGAGCCATAGTAGGAACTCTGCGCTGATCTCTCGTAGGAGGCTGGAAATCCAAGTCAGCCAATGTATCGATCTTAGTTAGATCAGCAGCAGGAAGATCCACACCATGCTTCTGCCCATGAGTGTCATAATAGATCCAGACGCGTCTCTCCTTTAGCCAAGTAGCATTCTGCAGGTGAGTCAAATCCATATATACCTTGCTATCATCACGCTCCGTACCCTCTAAAGGGATCCTGCAATGTCTGAAGATGGGAGTGAGCAGACTGCCTACTGTCTCAATGCCTTTCCCATCCACCGCTTTCGTCGTCAGTGTGCACAGGTGATGAGCAAATACAGCTCCTAAGTTGAGATCCCTAGCAGGATCTCTCAAATCAGTCTCATCAAACAAATCCTTTAGCCCAATAAAGAATACTTTCAACTCATTCTTGCGCATCTTGTTTGCCTCGGCCTTACACAGCAGTGTGTAGCCCAAGATGCGGATCACATATCTGAGCACCGGATGTCTAACCATAATCTGCTTTGTGGTCCTTGAATCATATGCCCCACTGCCTATCTGATCCCAGAAATGCTGCGCCTCCTGTCTATCCCACTCAAGAGATATACCAGTGCGTGTACGCTCCACGCTGAAACCATAAATCCGGCAGATATCTAAGAAGGGGATCCGATACCTGAATCCTAAGCTCATTAATGTAAAAATGCCATATGCGGCCCTCTTGCGCTCTGGATCAGGATAGTAGACTCTGCAAGTCGCCAACAACTGTCTAACCAAGTCTGGATACAGCTCATAGTACTGTATAGGCATTGTCCCCAGACCAATGCCCTTAATAATTCTAAGCACCTGCTCATCAATACCCAAGTGCCTGCAGCTCCAATAGTCAACAAACTTAGTCGGCTGAACATCCATATCACACCAGCCATTGTAGAGCAGTGTGTCGAACTCGTCCCAATACTCATTGATTGGCCTCTCTGTGAACTCAACAGTCTTAATCTGCTCATCAGGTGTCGTACTCCACACCTTGTCTGTTGGGATCTTCTCCTTATCTGCCCTAAGCCAAGGCAACTCTATGACTTCCCGATCCCTCTGATAAGGCTCAGGATGTGGCGAATCTCGGATAAACCATTCCGCTGGTGGAGGAGTCTGATCCGCAGCTGTAGTAGCTCTTCGTTTGCGAGGTTGTCCGCGAGGAGGCATCTGCAATCAAGAGAATTAAGCATATTAGTCTCGGCAGTCTCTTTGTGAAGTCGCAATGCAACGACCGTTGCACAAGTGCGAAGATCGTTGCAAGGCGATTTCACAGTCGCAAAATTATTTCTTCAAACCGCAACAAAATCCGTCCCAAAATCACATAGACATGATAATGCATTTTCAGTCATCTTAATTCGAGTCTATATCAGTACGGTTCACCATTCTAAAGCCTAAAAATCTCAAATTCTAAAACCCTAAAATCGAATCCGAGAATGATGAAATTGAGACACTTTACCTCGGAATTGCTTCAAATGGGTTAGAGAAACAGAAAGAGCGTTTAAAAACAATGAGATTAGAGCTTTGAATCAATGGAAATGGTGAAGAATTGAGTGATTTAGGGGATAGGGGATTCGGGTTGTACGGACGGCGAAATGGGGAAGAAGAGAAGAGAGAAAGGGTTTAAGGCACTTACCTGGATCGTGGATGCAATGATCGATGCACTGAAGCAACGATCGACGCTGGTGAACCAAATTGATTCCGGTTTAGCACGCGTACCTTTAATTTTGCAATTTGAACCATTTGCAACGACCGTTGCACAGGACCGCAACGACCGTTGCACAGGACCGCAACGATCGTCACAAGGCGATCTCATCTCTTCGTCATTTCTCCCTGCAACGATCGTTGCACATATAGGCAACGATCGTCACACATCTCCAGACAGTGTTCTGTATTAAAAACTTAGCAAAAATAAAATCAAAACGTAAAATCCTAAGAAAAACACCAAAAATAAATAAGGAAGATACTAAAACCTAACAGTGGGTTGCCTCCCACTCAGCGCTTGTTTAAGGTCATTAGCTTGACAGTATGAACAAGATCAGGTTGCTGGAGATCCCGACAGAGACTGTGTTTGCCTCTGTGCAAGTCTCCTCATCTAAGACGGAGAGTAAGCTTCATCAGTGTGAGCTCGTCCAAGAAAAGAAGGAGTGAAATGTTCCCCAGGATCCAAAACCAAAGTGTTACTCGTCTGCGCTCCATATCCATCCTCAATAGTGATGGTCTGCCCATCAATCAGCGGCTTACGCAGCATGTCCATCTCAAAGTGTAGAGGCTCATCTCCCATATGGAGATCAATCAAACTATGTCTCACATCAATCACTGCTCCAGCTGTGGCTAAGAATGGTCTACCCAGTATCAAAGCATCATCTTGTTCATTGTCGTACTTAAGCACCAAGAAATCTGTCGGAACCAAGTAGTTTCCAACTCTCACTGGGACGTCCTCAAGAACTCCTTCCGCAATCCTTATTGACTGATCAGCTAGGACAAGAGAGGTCCTAGTGGGTGAAAAATCCATCATCCCCAGCTTCTCTACCACAGAGTATGGCATGAGACTTCCAGCAGCTCCTAAATCACACAGAGAGCGCTTGAAATCATCCTCAAAAATAGAACAACTCAATACAAATATCCCAGGATCAGGTAGCTTCTTAGGAATCTGAGTTAACAACACATCACTTATCTGTTGAGAAACCACTATAACCCAATCTTTCAGCATCTCGTCCATTGGCAGCATCTTCTCCAAGTACCTTTGTGAAGGATTATGTGAGTTCATGGTGTAATTGTCAGGTTACATCCTAGCACATAATCATCTAGGATCTAGGTGTGAAAATCGCAGATGAATGAAGCATTAGGGCTTCCTGCGCCTCTCCTCTTCCTTATATGGGCCCAAGTAATTAAACTAATGGCTCATTAGGCTTTTGGGCCCAAGGCCCAAATCAGACAAAAGACTGTCTTTTGTCTGGCCCAATTCTCTGTACAAATACAGTAAATGCCTTGCATCTTACCGTATTAATTCCATTTTAACTTTCCCGTTAGCTATGGTGTGTGACCCTTTGGGATCATACAATACTGGTAATAAGTCCTAAACTTATAGATCATGAGCGGGCTCTAGCAAGTCATCATGATCACCCAGTATTTATGACTTATGTCTGATCTCGACACTTATCATACTTTCTAGAGATAGTACGGTAGATTTCAGGACATTCCCAACAATCTCCCACTTGTACTGGAATCCTACATTCCCTAATCCTTTTGTCTCAATATCTCAATCTGGCATAAGGCAAGATGCGTGTCATCCTTATATAGCCAGACCATGTTCATCGGACCAGATTTGATACTGACAATGCAAACGACTTGGGCAAGTCCGTTTGGGAGTGGCCACTCTCTTACCAGCTATCAAGTCTCCGATTGGCCTAGAGATATTACCTCCGTTAAACGGCAGGGACAAATCCCATCTTGTTCCATCACTATGAACTACACACTTTATAATACACCCAACCAAGGTCCTTATAGCTCCCAGTTACGAAACAGCGTTAGACAATGATCAAAGCGCATCACTCCATGTGCAGCCACATGCATGCGAACTCAGGTCTAAGGACTATACTCTATAGTCGTATATGAGAACCTCTCATGACACAGATATTAATATCTTGTAGAGTTCTCATCAGCGGGCCATGTCCGGTCATATGCTCCCCTACATATACCTATGTGTCGACTTTGATGCCGCGCATCTATGACCCCTCGAAACTTGGTCATAAGTCTCAACACAATCTAGTCTCAAGTGGTTGTTGGTGTTCCAATTTCAACAACCTTCGACTATGGACACTATGATTTATGTCATTTCGTTAAATATGGGGTTTCAGGATCAAGTCTTACTCATGTACTTCGATGGCCCATATATAATGACATGAATCATTTTGGAACGATTATTTATATCACAGTTAAAATAATCCAGAAATCATAGATTTCATAAACATAAAATATTATGTTTACATGAACCTTTCAAAACAACTAAATAAAGCCCTTTACAAACTCCCACTGAAATTAAGACTACATCTTAGTTTCATTCATCCTACAGCTACAGTCCGCGACTCATGCTTAGGCCTAAGGAGTGGCTTCGTTAATAGATTGGCAACGTTCTCATTCGATGAAACTTGCTGATCTACTTAACACCTCTGTCATTTATCTCACGGAATAGGTTATACCTACCCTCAAGGTGTTTGGACCTCTGATGTACAGCTAGTCTCATCTATGCTGGGAATCACATCAAGTTCAGTAATGAACTCTTTCTTTCCAAACAACCTCTTTCGCTGCTTCTCAAGCTGCGAAATGTTCAGCTTAAGTCATGGAGTCAGCAACAGTGCCTTGCACCGCCAGACAGACACAAGATATAGCCGGACTGTGACCAGGAATTATCTTTGTCTATTGGAAACTTGCCTTTCAGACTCTACCGACTTTTAGCACTTCACTTTCTCCGTAAATCAAGAACTTATCCTTAGTATCCCTCAGATACTTTAGGATATTCTTTACGGCAATCCAGTGATTCTTTGCTGGATTTGACTGGTCTTTACTTGTCTTGCTTAACATTAAAGCTACATCAAAACAAGTACGTGTCATGGCATACATGATAGATCCAATTGCCGACGCATATGGAATCCTATCCATGCATTCAAGCTCAGCAGATATCGCAGGACACTGCTTCTTGCTTAACGTATTGCCATGTGACATTGGCATAAAACCCTTCTTGGAGTGCTGAAAACGTGTAGGACATTGTCAATTTAATAATCCTGACTTTGTCCTACCAGCTCTTTTGGATCTCTATCTTTAGATCCAAAATCCAAGAACATACGTGGCTTTACCCATGTCTACCACAAAACCAACTCCCAATCCAGTCCTTTACCGACTGCAGCATTGGGACGTTGTTTCCGAGAATCAGTATGTCATCGACATACACTATGAGAAATGCAACATCGCTCCCACTTATCTATTAGTAAACGCACAGTTCCACTTCGTTCATGTTCAAGTCAAAACTTTGACTACTTCAACAGAACGAAGATTCCAACTCCGATATGTTTGCTTCCATCCATGAATGGATCAATGAAGCTAACTTACACATAGTGTAATTTTCGGAGTCCGGGCTCACTTTCGCTTCTTTGAATTTCGCAGGTTCGTCACTTTCAATGATCATCAGGTTCAACTAATGACGAGAAATCACTCTCGGATTAGTAACTGATTCATTCAGATCTGCGAACTTCAGGCTTTACAGGTGTAGATTCTACAGAAATCTGTAAATCCATCCGCTGCTCTCCCTCAACAGGTTGAGCAGCCTCCTGTATTTCTCGAATTTCTTCGAGTTACGCTTTTACTCTCACTGTTCTTCTTGGAAAGTAACTTCCCTTCTTAGAAAACAGAATGGACGTAAAAGTAACAAGCCTTGGTTTCCCTAGGACAACCAGCGAAGTAGCACAACTACAAATACTCAGTAAAGACGAATTTGGATCATTTCCAATCCACATTTACGTGGTGTCTTTCAACTGATATTGGTGGAACTATTTCAGCGTAAACTTAGATATTTCTAGAGCGTTATTCTTAAAGAATATCATGGAAGATTCGTGTGACTCATCTTTAATCATTTCTAATAAGATCTGATTCATTCTCACAGAAACACCTCTAGGTTTTCAGGAGAAATGAGCTGTGAAACGACTTCACACTCATTCAGATGATCACACCATCAATGACTTAAGTATTCTCACTCTTGATCTAATCCAGAGTCTCAATACTTCTGTCACTTTGATTCTATACCTCATTCTGGAACTCTTTCGACCATTTCAAAGAATTCCGACTCGTGTCTCATCAAATGAACACAGTCATACTCACTGAAGTAATCAGTAGAGACAATGAAGTACATGAAATTTTTCTCTGGCATTACTGCTCATCGGGCCACATACATGAGTATGTTCAAGGTCCAATAAGCCTTTAGGCCTTTCTCTAGCTCGGCTAAGATGGGCCCTTTGTCTTTTGGTCCAGTAAGCAGAATTCAAGTCTCATAAGATATCCGATCAAATGAGCCCAAAAGTCCATAACTATGGGATTTCTGAATCTGACTCACTCTATGTGACCAAAACTTTTACGCCAAGAAAAATCAGGTTTAATTCATCAGATTTAAACCAATTTGGTATTTATGTTACATTTAGGCACTCTTTGGTTTAAGATATAAAACCCATTCCTTGAATAGGGTGCTACAATTAACATTTCATTAAGATCAAAAGAACAAAACTTGTCTTTATCAAAATGAAAACATTCAAATTCTTCACAAGAAAATGAAAAACAACTCTGCTTAAAGCAGGTACATTGTAGCAATTACTTAATACAAAACCAAGCCTCAAAGGCATCTACAAGTGAGAACCCTACGGCTGAGGCAGCATCAATAGCTCCTTCCAGACACGCAGTTCCACTTGCCCTTCCTTCAACGTTTTACTGTTGCTCAGGCTCTGCATATTATAACAAATATCAGTGCCACAACCAGTATTCAATACCTATAAGGTATAACTTGAAGTAATAACATGAATACCTGAGGAAGTAGTCTCATACATCGACTTCAACTCCTCATAATCTTCCATGAATTTAATGCAATCTCTCTTCCAATGCCCAGTCTCTTTACAGTAGCAGCACTTACCAACGTAAGAGGTATCTGACTCGGGCTCAGAAGACACACGTTTGTCATGATTCAAAATCTGGACAACTTTGTCTTCACCCTTGTCAGCACTAGGTTTTGTAAACCTACCCTTCTCCTTCATGAGATTGTACAGGGTACTCTTCACGTTTGGCTCTTCGTTAAGCCTTTGTTGATATAGTTCCTTCTGAACTTATCATAGCTTGACGACAGTGACTGCAGAATGATCTCAGTTGCCAATTTTTGGCTAACTTGATAATCCAGTTTCCTCAGGTTATCAATGTAACCCATCATTTTACTGACATGAGGACTTACTGGATGATCATTTGGTAGCTTGCAGCTAGTGAGAGATTTAACCAACTGGTATCTCTCCACTCTTACCTGCTCCTGAAATCTCAATTTCAGGCTGCTGATCATCTCTATTGGCGACTCCATGTTCTCATATTGCTTCTGCAAGTCTGAGTCCATGGTAGCCAATATCAGACCACGCACATCTACCGCATCATTATAATGCTTATTCCAAGCATCATATACTGCATGAGAGGCATTGGACCCGATCCTCTCGGGGAGAGCTCTTTCAAGGACATAGTCCTTTCTCTCCTGCCTGAGGACTAGCCTCAGGTTCCGCGACCAAGTCAAGAAATTTGATCCGTTCAGTTTGTCCATCTCAAGGACAGGCCGGATCGAGAAAGTGTTTTGATTGTTTGTGCTAGTCATAACTGAAATTTAGAGATAAATAGAGTTTTAGTTATTCAGTTCATAAAAGAGTAATCTTAACAACTTATAAGAAAACTCGCATTGCATTCAAAATTTCTTTGTTTAACCTCATAAGAATGCAATGATTCCGAGACCCATGTTCAGCTAAATCCAAGGTGGGCCACTGGCCGTCACCCAGAAGTAGCTTTACTTGGTAAGCATACACACAGCTAGTTATATCCAATAACTCTCGGTTGTGAATTGGGCCCAAGGCCCAATACACCAGATGTCTCAAGGCCCGGGACTCCCGATGGCCCAGTCAAGGAAACCAATCTCTTACAGCCAAATAATCACTAAAGTCTGGGACTCCCAATGAAATCAGTGACTATATACTACTTTACTTACGCAAAAACAGACACCTCACACTTTAAGCCATATCTGTAATTGAATAAGCGTTAAGTAGTTGACAAGATTGGGCAAGACATCCAAGCTTGATATTGTTTATGAGGATTTTAGGTTTCAATAGATTTCTTCCCAAAAATAGAAGATTACTATTTTGGGAAACTTTCCAATTCAGGTAACTTACTAAATATGGAAACTTTCTATTTTAGGAAATCTACTTATTTTAGCAGCTTTCTAAATTCAGAAACTTACTATATTTAGAAATTTCTTAACATGCCAAAATTAGAAACTCCTAATCAAAGAAACTTTCTAATTTAATGTTTTATTAAAGTTTTTGGATGGGTCACAAATTATAGGCCCAATTCTTTGCCCAAGACCACAGAATTCCAATTGGCCCAATAATTTGACATAACCGAGTCGGTTCATTAATTCTGGTCCAAGACCAAATTAATTACTAAATCCAACTGGTTATTTACTAAACCAGACCAGCTCTAAATTATTTGGTCCAACCAAATCAAACTTAGACCAGCCTTCGGTTTAGGTTAAAATTCAATTTTTGAATTTAAATCCGGTTTAACCAAAAATTAAATAATACCAATTGTATTAAATAATTTCCAGCAAACCGCGATTTGGGTTAACCGCTTGAACCACCAATTAAATTGGATCGGTTCGGTTAAGTCCAAAACCGGGAAGAAACACCTTGTGTTTTAGCCAATTTTGACCTAACTTGCGGTTTTGGCTAAAGCAGACAATGAACCACAATCGGTTTGATCGGTTCATTGTCGCGGGTTTGGGAAAAACGAACCACAATTATCAAGGCTTTGACCTTATACATAATTCAATAATTGCTTTATCCCAACATCATGACATAATTGACCGCTTATTGTTTATTTAACAAAACGATCATTTTCTATTCTAATTCAAACAAACGAATCACTTATGATTATATAACAAGTCCACAAGTGATTTTGTCCTTTTCAAAATCAACAATCGATTGATTATTAATTCAATAATTAATTTGACTTTTTCCATATCGTATCAAAACAAACACGATTCACTTAATCAAACCTTAAGACAACAACTTTTCCAATTCACTTGATTAAACAAATCACTAAATCTCACGATCAAGACATCAATTAATTACTTGCAAAAAGCGATACTGACATCACGATGATAAGGCAAAGTCAACAGCAAAGATAGTATGATCCAACTTTAATTATCACGATATCACGATATCAACTTTAATTATCAAGCTTTCATATCGATTGGATTATTTCTAGGTTTTCCAAGTTTCAATCAATTTTACTCATTAAAATCGATTCATCAAACTAATGAACAACCTAGTATGATCCAAAAAGCAAAAACCTAACGACCTAGGCTCTGATACCACTGAAGGATTATGTGAGTTCATGGTGTAATTGTCAGGTTACATCCTAGCACATAATCATCTAGGATCTAGGTGATTGCAGTTGAATCATAAACAGATCAGGATCATTACCTTATGATTGCAGCGGATTAATCAATGGAATATCGAGATCTGCAAGAGCTGATTATTACCGGCTCCTCCAAGGAATATCCACACGCTTACAAGCTACTGGATCAGGCTGCTAGACCAAGCTGAAAATCACAGAGAGAGAGGAAGACGGCTGGTGTGAAAATCGCAGATGAATGAAGCATTAGGGCTTCCTGCGCCTCTCCTCTTCCTTATATGGGCCCAAGTAATTAAACTAATGGCTCATTAGGCTTTTGGGCCCAAGGCCCAAATCAGACAAAAGACTGTCTTTTGTCTGGCCCAATTCTCTGTACAAATACAGTAAATGCCTTGCATCTTACCGTATTAATTCCATTTTAACTTTCCCGTTAGCTATGGTGTGTGACCCTTTGGGATCATACAATACTGGTAATAAGTCCTAAACTTATAGATCATGAGCGGGCTCTAGCAAGTCATCATGATCACCCAGTATTTATGACTTATGTCTGATCTCGACACTTATCATACTTTCTAGAGATATTACGGTAGATTTCAGGACATTCCCAACACTTTGCACACAAGGGTGATAAGGTGGATCATCAGATGGTGGAACTTCTTCCAACTTTTCTTCCATCTCTCCTAACTGTCTGACTTCATCAATCTCCTGTTGAGTTATCTCAGACACTCCAGGGAATAAACGATTAAGCTCTTGATCTACCTCTGCATCAATGCCATAGGAATCATGTGAATCTGTCTGTCCACGACATGCAACGATCGACGCTAGAGGTGCATCGATCGATGCAGATAAGTTTTCACAAATTCCATCCGAGAGATTTTTCTCAAATTCAGAATTTTTAGCCTCTTCCACCAGTTCGGCTGTATTTAGCTCAAATCTTTCACCTAGGTGCGATCCATCATCAATGTACACTGACCAGACCTTAATGTGGGTGTCTACGACACTCTTTCCCTTGACAGAGTTTGAAATTTGGCTCACCTGAGTGTCCAATTGCTTCACATGAGTACTTAGAGACTCAAACTTCCCATTGAGATCCTCATAAACAGCATCTAACTTCCTGTTGAAGTCCACCGCAGTCTTAGTCTGTCCTTCCAGCAGCTGCTCCATCATTGCCTCCATCTTACTCTCATGAGTATTAGCAACAGGAGGTGTCTGATAAGAGGAAGATCCATAAGTCCTCTGATTACCTTGTTGGAAAGGCTTCTGAAAACCAGCATTCTGTCCAAAGCCAGAAGAGTTTTGATTGCTCGTGAAAGCACTCTTCTGTCCACCATTGAAGAACCTATTACCTTGCTGATTACCAAACCTATTACCTTGGAAACCAGATCCTCCGATGTAGTTCACATCCTCTTCCTGACCATCTTCTTCAGCATTGATCACTTCAACATCTTGAGCAAAATGGACAGCTTTCTTCCCAGCTAGAAGATTACAAACTGTGTCCAACTTAGATCTAATATCAACAATCTCCGGATTTTCTATCTTCCCACTAGACTCTTTCCTTCTCCTATCAGTAGTCTTGCAGCTATTACTGCTTACTAAGTTATCTATCAATTGCTTAGCTTGTACAGGAGTCCTAGTGTTGAAATTTCCATTGCTGGAATTATCCAACGCAGTCTGATAAAGGAGATCTATACCTCTAAAGAAAATACCCAGCAATGTTACCTCAGTGAATCCATGATGCGGGTAGTCACGTTGGTACTTCTTAAATCTCATCCAGGCAGTCTTAAGGGGCTCTATAGGACCTTGTGAGAAAGTGAGAATGTCCTGTCTCGACTGATCAGAGCGAGCATCATCATAGAAGTGTCTCATAAACTCACTCTTCACAGCATCCCATGTGTCAAACTTCCCAGGTGGAAGTTGTTTCAGCCAGGCAGCAGCATCTCCAGCGAGAGAATAGGGAAAAAGTTTGAGAAACAGATAGTCATAGTTCACTCCATCATACTTCATTCCCGTGACTATGTCCTCAAACTCATCTATATGATCCATTGGCTGCTCATTAGGGAAACCATGGAAGGCATTCTGCCTCAGAAGAGAGTAGTAGATGGTCTTGATCTCGAAGTCATTCCCTCAAAACCAGGAGGTACAAGAGCTGACCGGTTAGCATGAAACTCATCCGGACGGTTATAGTCAGCTAAGATCCTCTCATTAGCAACAGGAGGATTAACCACTTGCCTCTCACCTTGTCCTTGGTCTTGTCCTTGGCCTTGATCTTATTCAGGCTCAGGAATCACATTCCCTTCAGCGTCAATCCTATGCCCAGCAGCATTGTACGGATTGTTTTGTCGGTCCCTCAGGGTACCTTGAGCCTCAGGTATCAGAATCAGACGTTCTCTACCCATTCTTGCTCGTTGAACTTTCATGTTAGTCCTCTCTAGTCTAACAAGCTCTTCAAGTTGGAGATTAACGAGATTAATATTCGGATTACTTCTGGTATCACGCGTCTGCATAAACCGTCTGTAATCGCAGTGCAACGATCGATGCTAGAGTGCAACGATCGACTCAGCTCCAATCGCCTAGTAACGATCGACACAAAAGGATGCAACGATCGATGCTATACGAATGTCAAACCTGCGAAAGAGAAGAAACATAGAAAAATTAGTAACTAAAACAAAAAATAAAAATCCTAGTCTAAACCCTAAGTTCGAATCTATCGAAGACTCAAAAGAGTCCCCGGCAACGGCGCCAAAAACTTGATAGGTCTAGTTTTAATCCCTATACTAACTGTAAGTGCACAGTGATACGAATGTAGTACTTAGGGTATCGAAATCCACAAGGACTCTGGGCAACGATAGATTTAGAACGGTCAATATTAAACTAGGAGAAAGCAAATGTAATTAGAAACTAAAAGCAAAGCAAGAAAGTAAATCAGTAGCAAGATCGGTTTGTAGGCAATTAACTAAAGGCGCTAAGTCTAGGGAGTTCTCAGAAAATCAGACAAGCAGATAAATTATTCAGTCAGGATCGAATTAAACTCAGTTCTAGAACTCAAACACGGATATATAATTAACCAACTTTCGTTGTGAGAATTCTCTAAGCCTAATTGCAGAAATCCAAATTTCTTTGTAATTCCTAACAGATTAAACCAGCTTTAAGATTAAGTTCAATATGTTCACAATTCAATTAAACCAAATTTCTTTGCGAGTAATTCAATTGCTCAACCTAAATAGTTCAGATTCTAAACCACACTTTCGTGTCAATTTAACAACCTAAGATCTAGATTCTAAGTGATCAAGTTAGAAACTAGCATTAAGCATAATTTAGATCGAAGAACAATTATTGATATGAATCCTAACTGAAATAAATAAATCTAGCAAGTCATGAAATCCTTAATGAGAATCCCTAAACCTAACTATGAATCTACTCAGACATATATAATGAAAACATGATCAATGAATTAATATATTGCATAAAAGAGAATAAAGAAGTAAAGGGGTTCAAAATCTTCTCCAAAAACAGGATGCAGTACATGATTAGATAAGCCCCAAAAAGCTCTAAAAACTCTTTGCTCTAAAGTATGAAAGCGTCTGTAAAAACTGATGTAAAAACCTAATTATATAAGCTAATCACGTCTTGGGGCTTCTTTGTAATTATCAGGAACTTCTGGGCAAAACTGTGAATTCTTCATTAAACCGCCGAAGAAGGCCCATCTCGCTAGCGTGTCGATCGATGCATGATGTGTGTCGATCGATGCATTACTCTGTTTCGGACAGTGAGCTCTATCTCTCGGGTCAAAACAACAAAATGCTCCAATAAGCTCTATAAACTCCAAAACCACTCCAAACATGCATGTATCTAATAATACATGTAAAAGACTCTAAAGAAACACTAAAAGACTCTAAAACACACTTATATCATGGTCTAAAACCGGTAAAACCATGATATATCAACTCTCGCCTAGGCCATCCCTCATTATCTATCTTAAACAATGTTGTTTCAGCTCATTCTTTACCTATTTCTGCATCTTCACAAAATCTTTTGTCTTGTTCCGATTGTTTGATCAATAAAACTCATAAACTCCCCTTTTCAAACTCCCCAACCACTTCAAATCGACCTCTTGAGTATCTATTCTCCGATGTCTGGGCATCTCCCATCGTTTCTATTGACAACTACAAATACTACCTCTTCATTATTGATCACTACTCTCGGTACACCTGACTTTATCCACTCAAGCAGAAATCACAGGCCAAAGAGACTTTTATTGCCTTCAAAAACCTTGCTGAGAATCGATTTCAGACAAGAGTGGGTACCTTCTACACAGATAATGGGGGAGAATTTGTGGCATTGCGATCGTATCTCACGGACAATGGAATCTCTCACATGACTTCTCCACCACACACGCCTGAACACAATGGCCTCTCGGAGCGAAAACACAGACACATTGTAGAGATGAGTCTCATACTTCTCTCACAAGCCTCTGTTCCAAAACGATACTGGCCCTATGCTTTTGCAGCCGCAGTTTATCTGATCAACAGATTACCGACTCCGGTTCTCTCTCTGCAATCACCCTATCCGAAGATCTTTGGTACGTCTTCTAATTACACCAAACTTCGAATCTTCGGGTGTGCTTGTTATCCGTGGCTCCGGCCTTATGCTAAACATAAGCTGGATGATTGATCTCTTCAATGCGTTTTTATGGGATATTCCACTACCCAGAGTGCGTACTTCTGTCTCCACATATCATCAGGCAGGATATACACCTCAAGGCATGTTCGATTTGAAGAACACATCTTTCCCTTCTCGCTACTGAAATCGCCTGCGCCTGTGATTGAAGAAGTAGAGTCGATGAATACACATACCTGGCCGGCTGCAATACTGTTGGGAATGTCCTGAAATCTATTTGTACTTACTCTGAGAGAAAGTCGTGTTGTCGAGATGAGACAATCATATGACACTAGGTACTCGTAATGCTTTGCTAGAAGCCACTTATGATCAATGAGTTTAGAACTCATTGCTAGTGTTATATGATCCTACAGGGTCACACACCTAAGCAAACTGGACATTGAATGTGAGGTTGATCATTAATGTAATGATCGGATGAATGCATATTTGATATGCATTCGATGTCATCTTTTCTGGGCAGTGTCGATCGACGCACTATGTATATCGGTCGACACTGATCGACTGTGTCGATCGACACAAAGAGTGTGTCGGTCGACACAACTCGCGGATTAGCAGATTAAATCTGTTTAATCATTAGTTAATCCCGTTGCGGTTTAAGTCGACATATATAAGATATATGGTCGACCTAAACTCGATTTCAACCTAATTGATAGCCACCAGAAACAGAAAAGAAACCTCTCTGGAGATCAGATCTTTGATAGGCACTAGCATCCCGGCTGTCCAGTTCTGTGTGCGTGTGGATACCAGTAGAGGCGCAGCACTTGAGGCGCTCTATATCTCGATTACTTGCTAAGACTTCCGCTGCTAATCACCAGGTAATCTTCAGATCTGATAGATTCAATTACATGAACCTGTAGATTCTAGGCTCGGAATTCAGACTAGGATTGCCTAATTGGATTAGGAATCTGCTAGAAATTCCTACAGTGGTATCAGAGCCAGGTTTCATTGAATCTGTAGCATGTTGATTAGATTAGTTGAATCTGAATCTCTGTATAGTTGATACAAGCATGCTGAAATTCGTTTTTTATGAAAATCTAGTTTTTAGGTTTTTTGATTGAAAAACGATTAGGGCTTATCGCACTGTGTCGATCGACACCAAACGGGTATCGGTCGACACAGAAGGATAACCCGAATAGAACTTATTCACCTGGTGTCGATCGACACAAGAGTTGTGTCGGTCGACACAGACCTCGCTTGAATGATGAATCGGTTCAATTGGATTGGACCGGTTATCGAGCTTGGTTAATGATGGTTTAACTGCGATTGGTTTGATTAGGTTGGTGTCGACCGATGCTAGTGTAGCATCGATCGACACTGACCGATGCTAGTGTAGCATCGATCGACACTGACCGGTATTCAAAACCGGATCAATTGGATTGATCGTTTATCCCGGATTGCTTTTGGTTACTCTGTATCGATCGACACTATAGTAGTGTCGGTCGACATCAAATTCGATGATTGGGTTTTGGAACCTGCAATCACAGAACCAAAGCATGATAAATCAATTAATTATAAGAATTAAAACATAATAAAACTGAACGTTTTAATGATTCCGTTCCTCAACTCAAATATCAAGTGATACTTGATGTCTTTCCAATCTTGTCAACTGTCAAGACTCGTTTCATTGAGTGATAGGCTTGCAGTGCAAGGTGTCCACAATTACATGAGTAAGGCAGGAAGTAATCGTGTTGATGGGCTTGCAGTGCAAGGCGTCAACAATTACATGACTGAAAAGATTGGTTTACTTGACTGGGCCATCAAAATCGTTTTGGGCTCAGAGACATCAGGTGGATTTGACATAAGATGTCAGTCCACAACCAAGAGTTGTATTGGATACAACTAGCAAGGTTTTTGCTTACCTAGATAGCTAAATTTGGGTGACAGCCAGTGGCTCACTCAAGTTTAGTGAAGTATGGGTCTTGGATAATTATATTCATGTGAGGAAACATTGTTTGAATATAATGCGAGTTTTCTTAAATGTTAAGACTTCTTATTTCTTGAACATCATAACTAAAATTCCCTTGTTTTTCAGCTATGTCTAGCACAAACCATCGTAACAATTTCTCCCTGCGATCCGTCCTTGAGAAGGACAAGTTAAATGGATCAAACTTTCTTGAATGATATCGGAACTTGAGAATTGTTCTCAAACAGGAGAAAAAGGACTATGTCCTTGAGAAAGTTCTCCCTAAGAAGTACCGAGCCAATGCCTGGCAGTCAGATAAGGACGCTTGGGATAAGCATTCTAATGATGCGGTGGATGTGAGTTGTCTCATGTTGGCTACCATGAACTCAGAATTGCAGAAGCAATATGAGTACGTGGAGTCGCCAAAAGAGATGATCACTGGCCTGAAAAGTATGTTTCAGGAGCAGGCACGAACTCAGAGATACCAGACGGTTAGGTCTCTGATTGAGTGCAAGCTACCAATGGGCGAACCAGTTAGTCCTCATGTCATTAAGATGATGGGTTATATTGATAACCTGGGGAAAATGGATTGTCCCATTAGCCAAGAGTTGGCTACTGACATCATTCTATAGTCACTGTCGTCAAGCTATGATCAATTTGTTATGAACTATAACATGAACAACTTGACGAAGACGTTGACTGAATTGCATGGGATGCTTAAGACTGCTGAACCTAACATCAAGAAGGACACCCCAGATGTCCTTATGGTACAAAAGGGTAAAAAGTTTAAGAAACTTGGTAAGAACAAAGGTGATGGCAAGACGAGCTCGATTGTGAATCCAAGCGAGTCTGGCCATGCTCCTAAGGTTAAAACCAGTCCTTCTGAAGATGTTAAGTGCCGTTATTGTAACGGTTATGGGCATTTGAAAAGAAACTGCAATAAATTCTTGGAAGATTATGAGAAGCTGAAGAAGACGTACGAGACTTCTTCTTCAGGTATTATGTTATAGAAGTAAATGTTACTTCTTATAGTCCTACTTATTGGGTATTGGATACCGGCTGTGGTACTCATATTTTGTGAAAATGTGCAGGGCCTGAGCAAAAGTAGGACTATGGAGAAAGGACAAGTGGATCTACGCGTGGAAATGGAGCAAGAGTTGCTGCATTAGCCGTAGGAGTATTTCAATTGTTTTCTTTTATGGCATGTTTTGAACTTAAAACTGCTACTATGTATCTGCTATGAGCAGAAAGATTATTTCTAATCCTTGTTTGGATATGAAAGGATATCAGTTTTCAAATTAAGAATAAGTGTTATTCATTTGATTACAGTGATATATTTTATAGTAGCAATCCATTAGAGAATGGACTTTATGTTCTAAACCAGAATGTGCATAAATATAACATTAATACCAAGAGATTCAAGTCAAATGATACGAATCAAACTTCTCTCTAGCATTGTCGTTTTGGGCCACATAAATGAGATACATATTCAGAAGCTCCATAGTGATGGACTTTTGGGCTCATCTGATTATGAATCATAATGGGTAAAATGAATCTTGTTTATTGGGTAAAATGACAAAGGCCCCTTTCGAAAAGGGTAGTGTCGATCGACACAAACGATGTGTCGGTCGACACACGTCGCAAACGAACAAAATGAAAGGGCCAGAGGCTTATTGGGCTTTATACATACGGATGTATATAGGCCGATGAGCATTAATGCTAGAAGAAATTTTCAGTACTTCATTACCTTTACTGATATTTTCAGTAGGTATAATTATATCTCATTAATGAGACATAAGTCAGAATCTTTTGAAAAGTTCAAAGAATTCTAGAATGAAGTACATAATCAATTTGACAAAAGTATTAAAGCTCTACGATGAGATCATGGAGGTGTATACTTAAGTCAAGAATGTAGTGATCATCTGAGAGATTGTGAAAGTGTTTCACAAGTCACTCCTCCTGAATCGGACTTTATTAGATATGGTTCGATCAATGATGAGTCACTTAGATCTTCCAATATCCTTCTAAGAATACACTCTAGAAATGTCTAAGTTTACATTAAATAGTGTTCCATCAAAATCAGTTACAGAGATACCACATGAGATGTGGAATGTAAATGTTTCTGATTTATCCATCATGGAGATTTGGAGTTGTGAGGCTTATATAAAACGTTTAATCTCTGATAAGCTCACACCCAAATCTGATAAGTGCTACTTCAATGGTTGTCCTAACAAAACCAAGGCATGTTGCTTTTACAACCAGTTCGAGAACAAATTGTTTGTTGCTCGGAACTATGTTTCCTTGAGAAAGACTTTCTTTCCAAGAAGAACAGTGGGAGTAAAAGTACAACTCGAAGAAATTCAAAAATCACAGGAGACTGCTCAACCTGATGAGGAAGAGCAGCAGTCGGTCGACACAACTCGCGGATTAGCAGATTAAATCGGTTTAATCATTAGTTAATCCCGTTGCGGTTTAAGTCGACATATATAAGATATATGGTCGACCTAAACTCGATTTCAACCTAATTGATAGCCACCAGAAACAGAAAAGAAACCTCTCTGGAGATCAGATCTTTGATAGGCACTAGCATCCCGGCTGTCCAGTTCTGTGTGCGTGTGGATACCAGTAGAGGCGCAGCACTTGAGGCGCTCTAGATCTCGATTACTTGCTAAGACTTCCGCTGCTAATCACCAGGTAATCTTCAGATCTGATAGATTCAATTACATGAACCTGTAGATTCTAGGCTCGGAATTCAGACTAGGATTGCCTAATTGGATTAGGAATCTGCTAGAAATTCCTACAAATACAACTCCCGGTACAAGCAACGTCGGACCCCCCGTGCACAGACCTTCACCAGAGTCAACAACAACCACAATCGGATTCGACGGCAGACATCTCTCAGTCGCAGGTATGTTCTTCGAACTCGACTCATACTTCTTCCTCTCTCCCAACTTCTGAGCCCACTGCTCCAAACGAAAATGGGCCGCAACCCCCGGCCTAGCTACCCTCACCACAAAATAATTCACCTGCCAATTCAGCCATAGCCCACCAAACACAGTCCAATGAAAATACACAACAAAGCCCAACTTCATCATCTTCTTCAGCCAACCAAACACTGTCCCAAAATTCCCTTTCATCATCTTCGCTTCCTCAACCACCAAATCCACCCCCACTTCCTCCAAATAATCATCCCATGTTTACCAGGGCTAAAGATGGCATTCGAAAACCAAACAAAAAATATCTTCTTGCAGCTACTCTGGATTCCAAGGAACCTCACACGGCAAAGCAGGCGCTTCAAGATGACAAGTGGAGAAGTGCTATAATGGCCGAGTTAAATGCTCAAATACTTAATCACTCATGGGATCTGGTTCCTCCACCGTCTCCATCAACCAATATCGTTGGGTGTCGCTGGGTATTTACAACAAAGTACAAACCAGACGGGATGGTAAATCGCTACAAGGCCAGGCTCGTAGCGAAAGGGTACAATCAACAGCATGGGCTTGACTATTCAGAAACCTTTAGTCCGGTGATAAAGACGACAACAATACGATTGATTCTTCACGGCGCGGTGACAAGCTCTTGGCCGATTCGACAATTAGATGCCAATAACGCCTTTTTACAGGGAACATTGACTGAAGAGGTCTACATGGTTCAGCCACCGGGTTTCGTTGATTCAGATCGGCCCAATTACGTCTGTCGTCTTCGGAAAGCAATCTATGGCCTCAAGCAAGCGCCCCGAGCCTGGTACACTGAATTACAGAATTATTTGTTAGGTGTTGGCTTCACTAACTCTGTGGCAGACACGTCTCTATTCATTCTGAAACAGGGACGCTCGATTGTCTATATGCTGATTTATGTGGATGGCATTCTCGTAACGGGAAATGATAACAGATTACTCCAACACACGCTCGATTCACTAGCTTCCAGGTTCTCTGTTAAAGATCATGAAGACCTCTCTTACTTCCTGGGTGTTGAAGCGAAGCGTGTTCCCTATGGTCTGCATTTGAGCCAAAGCAGATACATATTGGACCTTCTCACTCGCACCAATATGCTTCACGCCAAACCAATAACGACTCTGATGGTTACATATCCGAAGCTCTCCTTGTTCACGGGCACAATACTTGAGGATCCGACTGAATAACGCAGCATCGTAGGAAGTCTTCAGTACCTCGCTTTCACTCGTCCAGACCTGTCCTACGTTGTGAACCGTCTATCACAGTTCATGCACAAGCCCACCACAGATCATTGGCATGCTGTAAAGAGAGTCCTCCGATACTTGGCTGGAACTGCGTCACACTGCATCTTCATCAACAAGCGTACTCCCTTCACACTACACGCCTACTCGGATGTTGATTGGGCTGGGGACACGGATGATTTTGTCTCCACAAATTCTTACGTAGTCTACCTTGGTCGAAATCCTATATCATGGTCCTCCAAGAAACAAAAAGGCGTGGCGCGCTCATCAACTGAGGCTGAGTACATGTCAGTAGAAAACACTTCGTCAGAACTTAATTGGATATGCTCCTTGTTGGCTGAACTTGGGATAACACTGCCAAATGCTTCTGTCATATATTGTGATAATGTGGAAGCAACATACTTGTGTGCTAATCCGGTGTTCCATTCCAAGATGAAACACATTGCACTAGACTATTTCATCAGAAATCAAGTTCAATCTGGTGCACTCTGTGTTGTCCATGTTTCCACCAAAGACCAACTCGCCGATGCACTTACCAAGCCTCTTACTCGTTCTCTGTTCCATACATGCACCAAGATTAGAGTCGCTCAAGCCCCTCCATCTTGAGGGGGCGTATTAAGAAAGCAATCATATACAATCGTATATCTGATTTCCAATTAGTACATATTTAGAATCACTCTTTATGTATAGTAATATTCTGACATTAATACCTCTGTAAAGCCCTAGTCGTATCCATTGTCTGTATATATAAAGATATCAGTTTCATAATCCTTTACATGTTCCAATAGTTTTTTAGAATGGATATAAGATTTACGCATCCAAATATTTTGTTGTGATATGTGATGAGATTTTCTTTACGTATGTTACCATGAAATACTAATTGACATTGTCGTGGAAAGATTTAGAATTATGGCAGATCAAAGATAACAACTAGCAAGGGCTAATAATTTTTTTTTTTTTAAACGTATGGACAAAAACGCACCAACTAACATCAAGGCAAGAGTAAGGCAATATAGTTACATAGTGTTACAGTAGAAATAAATTTGAATTTGAAAACAATTGTAATTAATTGGGATGTTAATATGAACTTTAGTGAAATTTTAATGGATATGTGTTAAAATAAATGTTCATTTAAATTCATTTATCAAATATAATTTTATAGGTTTAACTGAGATTATGTTTTGGTACATTATCAAAAAATTAATATTTAAAATTATATTAAATAATAAAAATAAATTTATTAATTATCCACATTAGTAGTTGGTGTTTAGGAGGGTACTTTTATTTTTATGGATAGTTAAACTAACTTTGATTGTAATATCGTTTATGTTATTTGATGATAGAATTTTATCTAAGGATCTAACTCAATCCCTCAAGTCAACTCATGTCATTGTAGTACTTATGGTATCAATCCAGGGAGGCAAAAAGAATAACCGATTAAAAATGCAAGAAACTATTCAAGCAAAGCAAATAAAATAAAAAGAAGATTTATCTAATAACCTAAACAATCTAGAAAGAAAATAAAGCAAGTAAGAAACAAACAAGACACTAAACAAGAAGATAAATAAGATAAAAGAGGTTCCTATGATGATGCTATGGAGACTAGGTGATCTAGAGACAATCAAATAAGCTTCAATCAATCAAACATTGCTAAACAAAGCTAAAGATCATAATTAAGCTAATCTCATTCTCATGTTCATAACTCCTATGCTAATCAAGTAACCATTCAATTCTCATTCGCAAATTACAAGACAAGCATGCAAGAATATCGATCAAATACCTTTAGCCAAGTTAATCATTAGGCTGAGAACACTAATCATTAGACTAATCCAATCTCTTGGTACTAATCTCTTTATCTAATCTCTAATCAAGATCAAATTCTCATTTGTGATTAAGAGACAAACAAGCATGCAATTCAAGTTCTCAATTCCAATAATCACCTTAGACAACTAATCTCTTAGGCTAAGAGTGAAAATCCTCTAAATTGTTCATTCAAACATTTCATCAAACACCTTGTGAGCATGAGAAAACCTAAAATATAGATTGAAAATCTCTTGAGAATCTAGCACAGAGCACACCAAATTAGAGAAGGATCAGGCATAAATACGTCCTAAGCATCATTAATCATTCCATAAACTACCTAAATAAACCTCAACCTAAAGACCCAAAAAATCTACTCTCTAATCTCCATTGTTCCCATAAAACCCATAGAGATAGTGTAAAATAACAATTTAGAGAGAGATTAAGAGAAGAGATTAACAAAATCTAAAGAAAAACTTAATTAAAACTCAAAATTAAAGATTACAAGATCCAAATCCTAAAACAAAACTAGGCTTAGGTAGTTTAAGGTTTTAGAATCCCAAAATTACGTATTTATATGAGGAGCTTTGATAGTGGCATAATTGTAAATAAATGGTCCAAAATTGTTTTCTATCGGTTGGATTTGGATGATATACTCAGACCGATGGGAGAACATGGACGACATTAGGCGGTTTTGACCGATAGAATGCGGTTGATGGGAGCTAATCTTCATGAGGACCAAGTATCGGGGCGGTTTGGCTGATATGCCCTGCCCGATAGATTCTTTGGAGAAAATGTGGTCTTTGTGCATGGGATCATATTGGGTGACACAAGCCGATAGAGTCAAACCGATAGGAGCCTCATGAGTGCATTGGTGCGATTTGGCCGATCAGGCCAGTCCCATAAAATCTCTGTGGAAAAATGCAGATCACGCAAGCTCGATATCAGCTTGATCTGGCCGGTGGTGCCAACCCGATAGAACTTCTGAAACATCTCGTGGAGTAGGTTGCATCTTCTTTCAGCCACGTTTGGCCAATACTTCCAAACCGATGACTGCAGAAGCACATTTCCTTTACTCCTTTAGCTACATTTAGCTTCCCTCAATCACCTAATCTTCTTGACATCTCCACATACCTACAAATAACAAGAAACTCCCAAGGAACAACAAAATATGCAATTCCTAACTTTAAATGCACCTAAGGTTCTAAATGTAAGAAAGTTCAAGATAACAAGTATGAATGAATGTAAAAGCAACAAAAAGATGCAAATATGAATGCAAAAGGATGCGAAAATAAGGACTCATCAATTCCCCCAAACTTATATTTTCTTGTCCGCAAGGAAATAATCAAAGATAAGAAGAAAGAAAGGTTTGAAAATGGGAGACGAAATCCGAGAATGTCAACGAAGGAATTCAATTAAATGCCCTTCAAAGTAGTTGTAAATGCACAAACAATCTCTACTCTAAAAGAGTTAGTCATGTTCATCAAACATTTTTCTCTAATAATCAAACCATCAAAGCAACAACAACCAACCAAAGCAACACAACTCTTTAACATTCAATTATGTATTTGGTAGACTCTCTACTTGGAAACATGAAGCACAACCAAAAGGCTAGGTGTCAAAGAGGCTTAGTATGGAATTTTGGTGAATATTACAAGTGTGCAGTGGCTTACCTCAATAAAAAGGAACACAAGACTTTATGCAAAAGTAGGAAGAAAGAGAAAAATTCATGCATACAATAATCCACTTTCATGTTCTACCCTTTCCTTAGTTAATCCCACAATCCAAAGCATAAACCCAATTCCAAACCCACTCTTGAATCTTTAAACTCAAACCCACTCTTTTTCACTCTTTTTAAAACTTAGGAAGTTTCTTTTTCAACACTTAGCTTTTTTCTTTTCTCTTAACTATCCTATTTTCTTTTCATTTTCTTTTTCTCTTTGCTTTTATTTTCTTAGAGGACTCATTTTCTTATGAACTTTAAGCTATTACTTCTTCATTTCTACTTCGTAATCTTTTTCTTTGAACACTCATGCCTCAAGGCTTTTCTTTACTTTTCTTGCTCCCAAATCACTCTTTTCTTTTTAAATCACTCAAGAAATGATCTCTCACAATCAAACCCATCAAACGAAAAACAAAAACCCATCCCAAGTGATGTGATTCTCCCAAGGATGGATACTTTTAGGATGGTATGAGAAAGAATAATCCTTGCAACATGGCTACTAGCATGGAATGAAAAGGATTGCGGATGGTCCTTGATGTTCCCAACCTCTTATTCTGCCTGATGTGACTCACATGTCCAGAATTAGAGGGTTTATTGGTTGGATATTACGCACCAAACAATAGATTGCTCACGAAGAACAAAACGAGATAAACTAAAAAAAGATCAGTTGATCGAAATGGGAAAAAGGTTGTGTTCCTTACTGGTTTTCGAAAGTACATAAAGAAATAGTGTTGCATTAAAAAAACAAGTCAAAAGACTTAGGAAAAATAAAAGGAATTGACTACTTAGACTATTGACCATACGACTTTGACCATAAAACTATGACCACCGAAATTCCACCCTTTGGTCGCCATCTTTTGGTCACAAATTCTTCTAAGGCATAATGAGCTTCAGAATTCTTCTATTTCTTCTATCATTTTTGCAATGGCCCACTCTCAAAGGTTTAAGCAGCTGCTGCAAAGTGAGCGCACAAATGAACCGACCAGCCCATGTCATCTTCATCCTTGACCATCTCAAATTCAGCTCGGGCCAAAAGTGTTTGAACATATTTTCTGAGTTTCTTGGACTTGGATCTTGAGATTGATCCAGTTGGAATATGAAGATCTTCTTTGTTTTGCATTTTGGTCAAGGAGTCTTGTTCTCGACCATGCTCGCTCGACCACTCGATCTCGACCAGATCGTCCTCGACCAGCTCGTCCTTGCCCAAGCGTCCTCGACCAACTCTCTTTTGTTCAGCTCATCCTTTTCCTTAGGCTGCTCCTCAGCTTCCTGATCAGGTACAAGCTCTCCATCCTTGATCACATCATCTTCTGCCTCTTGAAAAGGATTTGCCCTCAAATCCGGTTCATCTACAAGAAAAGGAATGAGATCATAAACATTAAAACTTGAAGAAACCTTGTACTTACCTTGTAGATCAAGCTGGTATGCATTGGCATTGATCTTTCTGACTATTGTGAACGGTCCATCAACTCTGGGCAAGGGCTTAGACTTCTTTTCTGCTGGGAAACGTTCCTTCCTCAAGTATATCCATACTTGATCTCCAACTTCAAACTCAAGCTTGCGCCTCCCTTTGTTTCCATCCTTTGCATACTTCATGGTATTCTCCTCTATGTTTTCCTTAGCCTTTGCGTGAATCTGCTTTATCAACTCAGCCTTTCTTTTTCCATCAATACTTGTTCTTTCACTCAAAGGAAGAGGCATTAGATCCATAAAAGTTAAAGGATTAAAACCGTAAACAAGTTGAAATGGAGAATACTTAGTAGCAGAATGCACAAAATGATTGTAAGAAAACTCTACATGTAGTAAGCATTCTTTCCAAGTTCTCAGGTTCTTTTTAATGACAGCCCTAAGAAATGAAGACAAGGTTCTATTCACTAGTTCCGCTTGTCCATCAGTTTGAGGATGACAAATAGTTGAAAACAACAACTTGATTCCTAACTTAGATCACAAAGTTATCCAGAAATAGCTTAATAACTTGGTATCTCTATCAGAAACAATCGATCGAGGCATGCCATGCAACCTAATGACTTCTCTAAAGAATAAATCAGCAATGTGCAAAGCATCATTAGTTTTATGATAGAGAATGAAGTGTGCCATCTTACTAAACTTATCCACAACCACAAAGATTGAATTCTTCCAGTCTTAGTCCTAGGAAATCCTAACACAAAGTCCACTGACACATCATGCCACAAATGAGAAGCAATAGGCAAAGGAGTGTACATACCTTTGGGTTGGGCAGTGGCTTTGGATTGTTTGCATGTCATGCATCTTTTACAGACTTTCTCCACGTCCTTCTCCAAATGTGGCCAGAATAAGTGATCATGCATCACCTTAAGAGTTTTAGCTACTAATTTCCCATGAGTCAACCACCGTGTGATTCCCTGGCAAGCAAATCTCTTAAAGAGAAATTAGAAATAAACAAGCGTCCACCATAGAACAAGAAACCATCATGCTTAAAGTACTTTCCAAAAAAAAACTTAGAACAAGCATTAAACGGTTCTTTGAAGTCAAGATCAGTAGCATAGAGTTCCTTGATCTATAAAAATCCTAGGAGCTTAGCATCAAGAGTACTAAGAAGAACATACCTCCTAGAGAATGTGTCATCAACTACATTTGTCTTACCATTTTTGTATTTGAGGACATAAGGAAAGGTTTCTATGAACTCTACCCAACGTGCCTGCCTTTTGTTGAGTTTGTGCTGTCCTTTGAGATGTTGGAGAGTCTCATGATCAGTGTGCACAACAAACTCCTTAGGACAAAGATAGTTCTACCACATTTACTAATCCCTCACCAATTGATATATCATGGTTTTTACCGGTTTTAGACCATGATATAAGTATGTTTTAGAGTCTTTTGGTGTTTCTTTAGAGTCTTTTACAGGTATTATTAGATACATGCACGTTTGGAGCGGAATTGGAGTTTATGGAGCTTTTTGGAGCGTTTTGGTGTTTTGACCCGAGAGATAGAGTTCACTGTCCAAAACAGAGTAATGCATCGATCGACACACATTGTGCATCGATCGACACACTAGCGAGATGGGCCTTCTTCGGCGGTTTAATGCAAAATTCACAGTTTTGCCCAGAAGTTTCCAAGAATTACAAAGAAGCCCCAAGACGTGATTAGCTTATATAATTAGGTTTTTACATCAGTTTTTAGAGACGCTTTGATATACGCTTTGACAGACAATTTACTTAGGCTTTTATACTTTGAGCATAGAGATTTCTAGAGCTTTGGGGCTGATCTAATCATGTACTGCTTCCTGCTTTTTGGAGAAGATTTCGAACCCCTTTCTTTACTCTTTATTTATGCAATCTATTATTTCATTGATTATGTTTTCATATTCTATGTCTGAGTAGATTCATAGTTAGGTTTAGGGATTCTCATAGGGATTTCATGACTTGGTAGATTTATTTATATCAGTTAAGGATTCATATCATAATTGTTCTTTGATCTAAATTGTGCTTAATACTAGTTTCTAACTTGATCACTTATAATCTAGATCTTAGATTGTTAAATTGACACGAAAGTATAATTTAGAATCTGAACTATTTAGGTTGAGCAATTGAATTACTCGCAAAGAAATTTGGTTTAATTGAATTGTGAACTTATCGAACTTAATCTTAAAGCTAGTTTAATCTGTTAGGAATTACAAAGAAATTTGGATTTCTGCAATTAGGCTTAGAGAATTCTCACAACGAAAGTTGGTTAATTATATATCCGTGTTTGAGTTCTCGAACTGAGCTTAATTTGATCCTGACTGATTATCTGATCTGCTTGTCTGATTTCCTGAGAACTCCCTAGACTTAGCGCTTTTAGTTAATTGCCTACAAACAAATCTTGCTACCTGATTTACTTTTCTGTTTTGCTTTTAGTTTATCACATACTTTCTCCTAGTTTAACCTGAAATTCTATAGTCTATCGTTGCCTAGAGTCCTTGTGGATTCGATACCCTAAATATTATAATTGCATTGACTGTGCACTTGCAGTAGAATAGGATAAAACTTTAACACCTATCAAGTTTTTGGCGCCGTTGCCGGGGACTCTTTTGAGTCTTCGATAGATTTGAACTTAAGGTTTAGACTAGGATTTTTTTTTTTTGGTTACTAATTTTTCTCTGTTTTTCTCTGTTGCAGGCGTGACATTCGCATAGCATCGATCGTTACATCTTTTGTGTCGATCGTTACTAGGTGACTGGAGTTGAGTCGATCGTTGCACTCTAGCATCGATCGTTGCACTGCGATTACAGACGGTTTATGCAGACGCGTGATACCAGAAGTAATCCGAACTCTAATCTCGTTAATCTCCAACTTGAAGAGCTTGCTAGACTAGAGAGGACTAACAGGAAAATTCAAAGAGCAAGAATGGTTCAAGAACGTCTGATTCTGATGCCCGATGCTCAAGTTGTCCTAAGGGACCGACAAAACAATCCGTACAATGCTGCTGGGCAACGGATTGATGCTGAAGGGAATGTTATCCCTGAACCTGAACCTGAACCTGAACCTGAGCCTGAACCGCGACAAGCACAAGGACAAGGCCAAGGACAAGGTCAGAGACAGATGGTTATTCATGAGAGGACCTTAGCTGACTATAACCGTCCGGATGAGTTTCATGCTAACCGGTCAGCTCTTGTGCCTCCTGGTTTTGAGAGGAACGACTTCGACATCAAGACCATCTACTACTCTATTCTGAGGCACAATGCCTTCCATGGTTTCCCTAATGAGCAGCCAATGGATCATATGATGAGTTTGAGGATATAGTCACTGGGATGAAGTATGATGGAGTGAACTATGATTATATGTTTCTCAAACTCTTCCCATACTCTCTCGCTGGAGATGCTGCTGCCTGGCTGAAACAACTTTCACCTGGGAAGTTTACTACTTGGGATGCTGTAAAGAGTGAGCTTCTGAGACACTTCTATGATGATGCTCGCTCTGATCAGTCGAGACAGGACATTCTCACTTTCTCCCAAGGTCCTATAGAGCCTCTTAAGACTGCCTGTATGAGGTTTACGAAGTACCAACGTGACTGTCCACATCATGGATTCACTGAGGTAACATTGCTGGGCATTTTCTTTAGAGGTATAGATCTCCCTTACCAGACTGCGTTGGATAATTCCAGCAATAGAAATTTCAACACTAGGACTCCTGAGCAAGCTAAGCAATTGATAGATAACTTAGTAAGCAGTAATAGCTGCAAGACTGCTAATAGGAGAAGGAAGGAGTCTGGTGGGAAGATAGAGAATCTGGAGATTGTTGATATTAGGACTAAGTTCGACACTGTCTGTAATTTGCTAGCTGGGAAGAAAGCTGTCCATTTTGCTCAGGATGTTGAAAAGTTATCCAAACTGAAGGAGATGATCATGAAGAGGATGTGAACTACATTTGGAGGATCTGGTTTCCAAGGTAATAGGTTTGGTAATCAGCAAGGTAATAGGTTCTACAATGGTGGACAGAAGAGTGCTTTCACAAGCAATCAAAACTCTTCTGGCTTTGGACAGAATGCTGGTTTCCAAATGCCTTTTCAGCAAGGTAATCAGAGGACTTATGGATCTTCTTCTTATCAGACACCTCCTGCTGCTAATACTCATGAGAGTAAGATGGAGGCAATGATGGAGCAGCTGCTGGAAGGTCAAACCAAGACTGATGTGGACTTCAACAGGAAGTTAGATGTTGTTTATGAGGATCTCAATGGGAAGTTTGAGTCCTTAAGTACTCATGTGAAGCAATTGGACACTCAGGTGAGCCAAATTTCAAGCTCGGTTAAGGGAAAGAGTGTCATGGACACCCACATTAAGGCCTGGTCAGTGTATATTGATGATGGATCACACCAAGGTGAAAGGTTTGAGTTGAATACAGCTGAACTGGTGGAAGAAGCTGAAAAACCCGAAACTGAGGAAAATCTCTCGGGTGGAATCTGTGAAAACTTTGCTGCATCGATCGATGCACCCTGTGCGACGATCGTTGCATGCCGTGGACAGACAGATTCACTTGATTGTCATGGCATTGATGCAGAAACGGATTAAGAGCTTAATAGATTATTCCCTGGAGTGTCTGAGATAACTCAACAGGAGATTGATGAGGTCAGACAGCTGGGAGAGATGGATGAGAAGCTGTAAGAAGTTCCACCATCTAATGATCCACCTTATCACCCTTGTGTGCAGAGGTACTTGGAGAAGATGCTGCCAATGGACGAGATGCTGAAAGATTGGGTGATAGTGGTTCCTCAAAAGATAAGTGATGTGCTGTTAACTCAGATTCCTAAGAAGCTACCTGGTCCTGAGATATTTGTGCTGAGTTGTTCTATTATTGAGGATGGTTTCAAGCGCTCTTTGTGTGACTTAGGAGCTGCTGGAAGTCTCATACCATACTCTGTGGCAGAGAAGCTGGGGATGATGGATTTTTCACCCACTAGGACCTCTCTTGTCCTAGCTGATCAGTCAATAAGGATTCCGGAAGGAGTTCTTGAGGACGTCCCAGTAAGAGTTGGAAACTACTTGGTTCAGACAGACTTCTTGGTGCTTAAGTACAACAGTGAGCAGGATGATGCTTTGATACTGGGAAGACCATTCTTAGCCAAAGCTGGAGCAGTGATTGACGTGAGGCACATCCTGATTGATCTCCATCTGGGAGATGAGCCTCTACACTTTGAGATGGATATGCTGCGCAAGCCGCAAATTGATGGGCAGCCCTTCACTATTGAGGATGGATATGGAGAGCAGATGAGTGACACTTTGGTTTTGGATCCTGGAGAACATTTCATTCCCTTTTTTCTTGGACGAGCTCACACTGATGAAGCTTACTCTCCACCTTGGATGAGGAGACTTGCGCAGAGACAGTCACAGTCTCTGTCGAGATCTCCAGGAACTTGATCTTGTTCGTCCGGACAAGCTAATGACCTTAAACAAGCGCTGAGTGGGAGGCAACCCACTGTTAGATTTTAGTGTTTTTCTTATTAATTTTGGTGTTTTTCGTAGGAATTTACGTTTTAATTTGGTTTTTGCTAAGTTTTCATTACAGAACACGAGTCTAGAGATGTGTGACGATCGTTGCCTACATGTGCAACGGTCGTTGCAGGGAGAAATGACGAAGAGATGAAATCGCCTTGTGACGATCGTTGCGGTCTTGTGCAACGGTCGTTGCATATGGTTCAATTGCAAAATAAAGGTACGCCTGCTCTAAACCAGAATCAATTCGGTTCACTAGCGACGATCGTTGCTTATCTGCAACGGTCGTTGCATCCACGATCCAGGTAAGTGCCTTTAACCTTTTCTCTCTTCTCTTCTCCCCCATTTCGCCGTCCGTACAACCCGATTCTCATCTCCCTAAATCACTCATTTCTTCATCATTTTCATTGATTCAAAGCTTGTTCTACTTGTTTTTACACGCTCTATCTATTTCTATAACCTAATCAAAGTAGAGGTAAGGGCTCTCAAATTCATCATTTTTGGATTCGGTTCTAGGGTTTTGAAATTATAGATTTTTAGCTTTAAGATGATGATTCCGTACTGTTATAGACTTGATTTAGGTTGACTGGTGATGGAATTATGCTGTTTGTGAGATTGTGGATCAAATTTTGAAACGATTTGAAGGGTTATTTGGCGACTGTGAAATCGGCTTGCAACGATCGCTGCACTTGTGCAACGGTCGTTGCATTGCGACTTCACAGGGAGTTCTGCCGTGACTTATATGCATTATTTTCTTGATTTCATATGCCTCCTCGCGGACAACCTCGCAAACGCAGAGTTACCATAGCAGCTGCAGCTGCAGATCATCCTCAACTGCCAGTTGAGTGGTTTCTTCGAGACTCGCCACATCCTGAGCCTTATCAGATAGATCGGGAAGCTATACAGTTGCCTTGGCCTAAGATGGATAAGGAGCAGATTCCGACAGACAAGGTATGGGATATGGAGATTGATAAGCTGCTTAAGACTGACACATTCACAGAGAGGCCGCTACATAACCACTGGGACGAGTTCGATACATTGCTCTACAATGGTTGGTGTGGCATGAAGATTAAGCCGACCAAGTTTGCTGATTATTGGACTTGTAGAGGGCTAGGCATTGATGAGCAGGTGATGGCATTGGTTAAGGGCATTGGTCTGGGGACAATGCCTATGCAGCACTATGAGTTGTATCCTGATCTGGTGAGACAGTTGATGGCCACCTGCAGAGTTATTTATCCTGACCCAGAGAGCAGGAGAGCTTCGGGAGGTATCTTTACCTTCATGTGCCTAGGAGTCAGGTATCGGATTCCCCTTCTTGATATCTGCCGTATTTATGGATTCAGCGTTGAGCCTGCACGCACCGGTATGTCTCTTGAGTCGGATGTGCCGGAAGCTCAGTTTTTCTGGGACTGCATTGGTAATGGTCGGTATTGCTCGAGGACGACGAAGCAGATTCAGGTTAGGCATCCTGTTCTCAGATATGTCTTACGCATCTTGGGATATACTCTGTTGTGCAAAGCTGAAGCAAACAAGATGCGTAAGAATGAGCTGGAGATGCTCTTCATTGGGTTGAGGGAGCAGTTTGCTAAAACTGATTTGAGAGATCCCATCAGAGGACTCAACATAGGAGCTGTGTTTGCTCATCACTTGTGCTCGTTGCAGAAGAAGCCATTCGATGGGAAGGACACTGAGTCAGTAGGGAGTCTGCTTACTCCCATCTTTCGACATTGCAGGATTCTTTTAGAGGGTACAGAGTGTGATGACAGTAAGGAGTTCCTGGATTTTACCCACTTGCAGAGTGCTACATGGCTGAAGGAGGGACATATATGGGTCTATTATGACACTACCGCTACGAAGCGTTGTATAGACCTTCCTGCTGATGATCTAACCAAGATTGATACGCTGGCTGCTTTGAGTTTCCAGCCTCCTACACGTGATCAGCGCAGTGTGCCTACGATGGTTCATCCGCTGGGAGAGCCTTCTACACGCCCTTCATCTTCTTTTGCGCCTGCACCCGAGCCTGCTGCACATGACATTGGTCCATATCCTGCTCCTTCGGTACCTTTGAGTGAGATGTCTGAGGGAGAGTGGAGAGAGCGTCAGGACGGTATTCTGCGGAGCATTTGGGACTTCATGCGTGGCTGCACTTGCAAGAGACAGCCACAAATTCATCAGCCCGGACCTTCCTGTCGACGTCGACAGCGCTCTCCGACTCCTGTTCTTTCGAGCGATACTGATCGTTATGATGGCATAGATGACGAGTGAGAGTAGTGGCATTTTCAGACTATCGGTTCTGTATTTTCTTTTTCACTTTTCCTTTTGCGTTTTTCTTTTGATTTTTCTCTTAGGTACTTATGTTTGGATGATATGCTTGCATTAAGACTATCTGTTGCTTTGATTTTGCTTGTTTGCATTGATCTTCAGCTTGCAGGTTTGAAATTTGATAAATTCTCACGGACTAACCTGCTAACTGCTGACTGTTCCAAGAAATCGCAATGCAACGATCGACACGGCCGTGTGTGTCGATCGTCACAACACGAAAATCGCATTGCAGCGATCGTTGCGGTCCTGAGCAACGATCGATCCATGACGCAAATCGCCTTGCAACGATCGTCGCATTTATGCGTAACGATCGATGCATGTGCGAGACAGGTAAAAATCAGACATAACTTAACACATCCCATAAACATTTTTGCTTTCTTTTTACCTATCCTTAGCTTGACACTACTGGGGACAGTGTGTTTCAAGTGTGGGGGAGGTGGTACTGACTTCTATCTTTCTGTTTTCTTAGAGTCAGTCATGTTTAAAAAAAAAAAAATTGTTTTATTGAGTCAAAACGGTTTAAGTAGGAAACAGTGAATTTTTGAGAAGTTAACAACTCTTGCAGGAACTTAAGTGACCATTGGGATGAAGTTGCAGGATCAATCTATGACTTTTAGAAAACCCAATGCGGATCAACCTACTGAAGACACCCATATCAATTCAGGTATCCAGAGGATCCTTTACTGACTTCACTCTTGTAAACCTGACTTAATTTTCTCACCTAAGAGCTTGGTATACCTTGAGTCGGACTCCTCTGTTAGTTCTGACACAGCTTGTAAACCTGTCCGAGTATGGTTCCCTTCTCCCCTTCTCTAAGTAAAGTAAAACAAAAAAAGAATAATAAACTGAGGATGAGCTAGTAGCTCCGAAGTGGTCGCGGGAGTGGTAGCTACCACTATTACCTCCTGTGCATCCATGGAATGTGTCCAAAGTACACCCCATAACGGGAAGAGCACTGATAAAAAAATAAAATGATACCCAATGGAGAAAAATCAGTTGCTAAGATGGGAAGAGAGAAGAAAGAAACCAGAAAAAGATAGTATGGTGGTCTAGAGCTAACATAGTAAGAATCCATGTGCCCTTTGATCGATAAACCTTAGGTGAGACCGCACTTAATAGCTTATAGAAGTCAGTAGGGTGAATTTGAATTTCTTGTATTGATTGTGGAGTTTACTTAGGACAGTTGCTAAGTGTGGGAGAAGTACATGTTGGTCTATATGTCTTGCAGGTGATTCTTTCAGTGGCTTACTTAGGGGAATCTGAGTGTTGTTGCTTCTAGGATGAAAAGAGTTTCTGAAAGTTTTCAAACCTCTTCACCATGTTTTAGTTCTCTGTTTTGCTTGAGGGCAAGCAAAGGCTAAGTGTGGGGGAATTGATATATCATGGTTTTTACCAGTTTTAGACCATGATATAAGTATGTTTTAGAGTCTTTTGGTGTTTCTTTAGAGTCTTTTATAGGTATTATTAGATACATGCACGTTTGGAGCGGAATTGGAGTTTATGGAGCTTTTTGGAGCGTTTTGGTGTTTTGACCCGAGAGATAGAGTTCACTGTCCAAAACAGAGTAATGCATCGATCGACACACATTGTGCATCGATCGACACACTAGCGAGATGGGCCTTCTTCGGCGGTTTAATGCAAAATTCACAGTTTTGCCCAGAAGTTTTCAAGAATTACAAAGAAGCCCAAGACGTGATTAGCTTATATAATTAGGTTTTTACATCAGTTTTTAGAGACACTTTGATATACGCTTTGACAGACAAATTACTTAGGCTTTTATACTTTGAGCATAGAGATTTCTAGAGCTTTGGGGCTGATCTAATCCTGTACTGCTTCCTGCTTTTTGGAGAAGATTTCGAACCCCTTTCTTTACTCTTTATTTATGCAATCTATTATTTCGTTGATTATGTTTTCATATTCTATGTCTAAGTAGATTCATAGTTAGGTTTAGGGATTCTCATACGGATTTCACTTGCTAGATTTATTTATATCAGTTAAGGATTCATATCATAATTGTTCTTTGATCTAAATTGTGCTTAATACTAGTTTCTAACTTGATCACTCAGAATCTAGATCTTAGGTTGTTAAATTGACACGAAAGTGTGATTTAGAATCTGAAATATTTAGGTTGAGTAATTGAATTACTCGCAAAGAAATTTGGTTTAACTGAATTGTGAACTTATCGAACTTAATCTTAAAGCTAGTTTAATCTGTTAGGAATTACAAAGAAATTTGGATTTCTGCAATTAAGCTTAGAGAATTCTCACAACGAAAGTGGTTCATTCTATATCCGTGTTTGAGTTCTAGAACTGAGCTTAATTTGATCCAGACTGATTATCTGATCTGCTTGTCTGATTTCCTGAGAACTCCCTAGACTTAGCGCTTTTAGTTAATTGCCTACAAACAAATCTTGCTACTTGGTTTACTTTTCTGTTTTGCTTTTAGTTTATCACATACTTTCTCCTAGTTTAACCTGAAATTCTATAGTCTATCGTTGCCTAGAGTCCTTGTGGATTCAATACCCTAAATACTATAATTGCATTGACTGTGCACTTGCAATAGAATAGGATAAAACTTTAACACCTATCACCAATGCATAGAGCTCCTTGTCATATGTGGGATAGTTGATTGTGGCTCCTCCTAGCTTCTCACTGAAGTAAGTTATAGGCCTTTTGTTCTGCATCAAAACAGAGTCAATACCAACTCTTGAGGAATCATATTCTATTTCAAAGGTTTTGCTAAAATCAGGAAGTACAAGAAGTGAGGCATTAGTTAGCTTCCCATTCAATGCTTGGAATACATCTTCTTGTGCTTGTTCCCACTTGAAACCAACTTCTTTCTTGATGACTTCAGTAAGAGGAGCTGCAATTGTGCTGGATTCCTTGACAAATTTTCTATAGAAACCGGAAAGACCATGAAATCTTCTAACTTCTCCCACGGTTTTGGTACTTGGCCAATCTCTAATAGCTTGCAATTTCTACTCATCCACCTTGATGCCTTCTGTTCCTACAACAAATCAAAGAAAAACCAAGTTATATGTTCCAAAAGAGCATTTCTCAAAGTTAGCATAATGCTTCTCGGTCCTAAGCACATCTAAAACAAATTTTAAGTGATGAACACGATCAAAAAGATTTTTGCTATAGATAAGGATATCATCAAGGTAAACTACAACAAAAAAACTCCTATAAAAGCTCCAAGCACATGATTCATCAACCGATAAAGGTACTAGGTGAATTAGTCAAACCAAAAGGCATCACAAGCTACTCATACAATCCTAGTTTTGTTTTAAAAGCGTTTTTCCATTCATCCCCTTTCTTCATCCTAATTTGATGATAGCCACTTTTCAAGTCTATCTTAGAGAAGATACTAAATCTATGTAGCTCATCTAACATATCATCAAGCCTAGGAATGGGATGTCCGTACTTAACTGTGATTTGGTTGAGTGCACGGCAGTCAACACACATCCTCCAGCTGCCATCCTTCTTAGGAACAAGTAGAACAAGGACAGCACAAGGGCTCATAATTTCCCTAATGTATCCTTTCCTCATGAGCTCTCTAACTTTCCTTTGAAGCTCCTTTTTCCACAGGATTGGTTCTGTATCCAGGTCGGTTTGGAAGAGTAGATCCTGGCACAAAGTCACTCTGATACTCAATTCCTTTAACCGGTGGTAAATCTGCTGGTGTTTAATCAGGAAAGGCATCTTCATAATCCTGCAAAAGCTTTTTCAAGACACGTGGAAGCTCTAGTGAAAAGTCGGAAGATGTTAGCACTACAAAAATTATGGACATTGATAGCACATTATAATAGCACGGTTTTTCTAACTGCTATAAAAAATTGATTTCTGATTTTGGTTATTATTAGTAGCATTTGAAAAATGCTAAGATATAAAATTAAGAAGCGGGAAACAAAAATCACTTATTCCACCAATACTTTGATGAAAATTACTCTTAAGCGGGAAACGAAATCGATTTTTGGAGCCCAGTTTATTTTAATACTTAAAAAAAACAATTAGAGCCCGTCATTTTACTTTAACGAGCTTTTTTTTTCTACATTCGTCTCGTTTCCTCTTATCAAATAAAATTTCATCTTCTCATGTTTGATTCAGATCTAGGTTTTCTTTGGTTTATTTTCTTCTTCATTTTAGTTGGGGGCTCTCGAAGCTGTTCTCTCCATCTCTCTTTCTCTTCTTCCTCCTCAAACCCTATCTCTTCTCTAGACGGTCTAGACTTACGGCCTTAAGTCTTCGAATTCCCAGTAATCTCTCTCATGTCTTCTCTCTCCGTTTTCATCTAGGTACTGGTGGCGATAACATGCGGCGGCTCCTCTCCGTACTCTGTTCCGTCGCGAAGGAAAAAACATTGCCGCAGGAGAAGAAGACAGAAGAAACCCAGAAGTCAAATCTGAAAAGGAAGCTATTTGTATTCAGTCTCCCGTGGCTATGAGCGTAAATGACATCTCGGAGATCTTTAGGGGCTGTGTCCTATGCGAGGTTTTCATTTATTCCATGAATTTATAGAATTTTTCTTTTTGTTATTGCGAATTGGGTAACCTAAATTTTGAAAATTTATCAGATAAGTTGGATAAGTTGGCACATGTAAATTAACATATCGCATAATCCTCGCTAGAAGAAGTTGGTTAGTTGAGCTTAAAAGACCTGTTTTTTTTCTTCCACTTGGATCTAAGAAGCTTACACGATTATTGTATTTATAGGGAAGAGTACTTTGGCTTGTGCTTTGAACCAGACGTTGAACCAAAAGGGAAAGCTTTGTTCTTTCAAGGTTTGTTCTTAGAACTCTTATGATGGTACCTTCCCACTCATTCTCGATTCTTCTTTTCTGATATTTTTTTTTTGTTTCGTGTTTGTGAGATCAGATCTCTTATTGCTCATTCTACTCTTATTGGCATTCCTCCGGACCAGCAGCGATGGATCTTCGCTGGAAAACAGCTCGAAGATGGCTGTACTTTGGCTGAATACAACATTAAAAAGGTACGAATCTAGATCTTGAGATCTCAAGTTACATATCTAGATTTTTGGATTAGTTGTTGCTGTTGTGTTGCTAAATTTTTGGGTTCATGTCAAGAGAAAAAATTCTTACTGATTTGCTGGTGCACTACAGAGTTTAACTAGTGGATGAGAGTTTTGAACTTTTGATTTACGAATACATCTTTTGCTATGTGTTTCTTTGTTGTTTTCATGTTAACTTAAAACTGGCTTGGTTTTCCCCTTCCTTGTTTCAGCTGGTGATGTTACATTAACCAAGCTCTAAATCATTAGAAGTAATTAGTTTTTTTTTTCTCCTTGTGCAGAGGTAAGTAGTAGTGATTATGCTGCAAGGATAACGGAATTGGTGAAGCAGGAAGGTCATGAGTTCGAGAGCTTTGGTCTCGAAGTCTATGTGCCATTAACTATCACAGAAAATGAATGTGCAATATTGTAAGCTTCACTTGCATTTATGTTTAGCTTTTGGTTTATCAACATACTGTATCCTGCCTTATACGAAAATATATATCTCTTTTGCTCAAATGTTGATGTTTCTACCATTGTAGGTTATATCTTAAAGGAAATATAGCACCGAAGGTTGGCTGCAGAGTGAAAAAAATTCTGTTAAGGATGCCTTGAAAGTTCTGAGTTGCTTAGGTTTGTTCCTATGCTTCTGTCAATTCTCACTCTTTAGTTGGTTTTGTTTCTTCTTGGAGCATCGAATCAGATTGTTGGGATAGATATCAGTCACAAAGAGAAGAGGAAATCTCCATTGGCCTCAAGATCTTAATTAGTATTAGATTTTATGTTTTTGTAGGACTTGTTGTTTTAGTATTATATTTTTTCTTATGATGTTTGTGTAATACATGTTTTGAATGATTAATAAAATAATATTTTGAACCAAATTTCAAATATATATTTTTATATATCTAATATAGCAAAAAAGCTATAAATTAAAATAATCTAACAATGATATTAGTAAATCAATTAGAGCATTGAAGCTAAGCTACAACATATATTTTAATGGCAAATAAAAATAAAGCTATGATAAGGGAACCCCAATAATAGCATGAAAGAATAATGCTATAAAATGTGGAAGTTATTATAGCACGGACGAAAATGCTATCGTATATGGCCTACCTATTATAGCTGGGGCAGAAATAGCATTTTCAAAAACGCTATCATATACATACGATGGCGTTTTTCGTGTGCTAAGAATAGAGTTTTTTCTTGTAGTGTAGCAAAGCTTCTTTGTAAACAAGAAGAATCAAATCTTGTTGAGAAGACAAAGTTTTCTTGGTATTACTGGTCTTAGCAAAGAAATTGGGTTTACTAATCGTTTTGGATTGGACATTGAGCTTCTGGTCAGCCACGGTTGAAGTTTATATCTTTTGCTTAAGTTGCATCTAATCTTTGTGCACTTGTTGAGGTGATAGAGGTGATAGGTTAATCTTCTTGCCTCGATGCACAAACGTATGATGATTGGTGTAGCCATCATAAACTGCCTGATTGTCATACTACCACGGTCTCCCAAGTAGGATGTGTTCTACTTCCATAGGAAGAACATCACAAAGAACCTCATCCCGGTACCGTCCAATGGTGATAGGCACTAGTACTTCCTGGCTAGATTTCATTTCTCCTTGTTCATTCAGCCATTGAAGAGAGTATGTCCTCGGGTGACTATGAACTTGTAGACCAAGCTTCTGAGCTAAGGTATCACTAGCCACATTGCTGCAACTCCCACCATCTATGATTAGGCTGCATACCTTATCCTTCACATAGCACCATGAATGAAACAAGTTCTCCCTATGTTCATACTTCTTAGACTTCGTTTGAACACTTAGAACCTTCCTTGACACCAAAATCTCTCCATGGACAGGTAGATCAATGGCTTCTCCATCTGATTCAACCGACTAAGGTTCTTCCTTTTCCTCCTCAGATTCCACTTCTCCATTGTCCAAAAGAATCATGACTTTCTGGTTTGGGCAAGCGTTGGCATAGTGTCCAAGGCCATTAAAATTGAAGCATCTGACATCTCTGGACCGTGTGGTCTTTGTCATAGCCTGATCCTTCACAGTTTGAACAGGGACATTAGTCTTAAGATCCATGTTTGTTCTGGCAGGGGCTTTACCTTTGTCTTGGTAGGATGGTTTTGGTGGGTAGGTGTTCTGGAGTACCCTTTCCTTTTGACTTTCTGCTCCACTAGGATACTTTTGTGAAGCATCTCCTCCAGACTTTCATACTCATGCATCTCCAGCCTGTCTTGTATCTCAGGTTAAGATCTCCTTGAAAGCGTGTCATGGTTGCTTCAATATCTTCATCTGCATCAGCTTTGATCATGAGTGTCTCCAACTCCTGGTAGTAGTCGTCAACACTCCTCGATCCTTGGGTAAGGCATCTCAATATCTGATGTAGATCCCTATGGTAATGGCTAAGCACAAAGCGCTTTCTCATCAGGGCAGTCAGCTCATCCCAGATTGCAATAGGCCTTTCTCCGGTGCTTCTCATGTTGGTCACAAGTTGATCAAACCAGTTAATTGCATATCCAGAGAATTCAGTAGCTGCTAGCCTAATTTTCCTTTGTTCAGACAGGTTTTGACAATCAAACACAAGCTCAATCTTTCTTTCCCATTTTAGAAAAGCATCAGGATCATTTTTACCACTATAAGCAGTGATTTTTAGTTTAAGACCACCTAGATCATCATTTCTAGTTCTAGGACCATTAGTTCTTGTCCTATGTTCTCGGTCATCCTGATTTCTCCTAGTTCTCCTATGACTTCCACTAGAGGACTGATAAAAATCATCTAGATCAACATCCCTAGTGTGTCAAGATCTCCTAGGTGAGTTTTTGTCACGCCCATTGGTTGCAGAAGCCATGGTTTGCTGAGTATCTTCTTGGACTTTATCCCAGCGCGTGTGTATCTCTTCTAGGTCTCCTTTGAGTTCAGCTCGGAGACGTTTGGTCAGTTCACTCATTTGGGCCTCCATCTGCAGCTTTGTTATCCTGGCCTCTCTTCTTTCTCCGGTACTTATTTCTCCCTGACTCCTACGAGACAAGGTTCCTGAAAAGACTTGACAAAAATTTCCTCCAATTGGATCTTGCTTCCATTGGAGATCCATCTTCTTCATCCTCCTGAAGGCTCTTCCTTGAGATCATCTTGATTCTCCATAAGATTTCCTTCAATTGGCTCTTGTTTGGGATTTGGTTGCCTTGGTACTTCTTTCATGATTGAGAGCTCATCTTGTGTGCTCTCTTCCTTAATGTTCCTACACTCAACAACCAAACCATATTCATAAGGCTCTTCCTCAACTATCACAACTTCTACTCCTTCATTGTTGTTATTGGTTGAATGACCCATGATCGCCTCTTCATCATCCTCTTCTTCATACCTAATCACAAGGTCTTCACCAACTGTGCAACCAAAAATCATTTCAAATTCCTTGATAATCTCTTAAGCTTCTTTCAAGAGCTTATCTTGGATTTGAGCATTCTCCTCATGTGTTGGCTCAACAATGTTTGCATCTTGAGGAAAATGAGCAAAATCAGTGTTGATAATCCTTATGCTCTCATTATACCTCTCTTGTCCTTCCAATGCCAACCTTGCCAAGTTCAGAAGCTCTTACTCACATGAGATTTGGGAAGAGTATTTGTTTCATGCTCATGCTCCATGCTCCAATATTGGTATCCATAACCATATCCATATTGGTACTCTTGAAAAGAGTACTCATTTTGAAGATCAACTTGATAAGTGGATGTGCTTTCAAAACCATGATGACTTGTAGGGTACCAAGCTATCTCTCTCTTGAGCTTCTAACATAGCCCTCAACATTGAAGCTCTCTCTGAATCCATGCTCTCTTCCTTGTGATTGTACCTTGCAAAAAGAACAAACACTTGAAAGAAAGTTAGTAACCACACAAACTAAAACAAAATAAAAGTTTAGTCTAAAGTAGAATCTAAATCCTAATGGCTATTGCTACATCTCCTCAGAAACGGCGCCAAATTGATGATAGATTTTTATCTAAGAATCTAACTCAATTCCTCAAGTCTACTCCTATCATTGTAGTACTTAAGGTATCAATCCAGGGAGGCAAGAAGAACAACCAATCAAGAATGAAAGAAACTACTCAAGCTACGCAAATCAAATAAAAAAAGAAGTTTTATCTAACAACCTAAACAATCTATAAAGGAAATAAAGCAAGAAAGAAACAAACAAGACATTAAACAAGAAGACAAATAAGATAGAAGGAGGGTTCTAGGATGAGGCTATAGAGACTAGGTGATCTAGAGACAATCAAATAAGCTTCAATCAATCAAACTTTGCTAAACAAGGCTAATGATCATAATTATGCTAATCTCATTCTCATGTTCATAACTCATATGCTAATCATGCAACCATTCAGTTATCATTTTCAAATCACAAGATAAGCATGCAAGAATATCCATCAAATACCTTTTAGCAAAGCCAATCCTTAAGCTAAGAACACTAATCGTTACACTAATCCAATCTCTTGGTACTAATCTCTTTTTTAATCCCTAATGAGATCAAATTCTCATTTGTGATTAAGAGACAAACAAGCATGCAATTCAAGTTCTCAATTCACCCTTCACCAACCATGAGCCCACACAACAATACAGTGCATATTTGATAGTTTAGCGGCGAAGGTGTCCATATGAAAGCTCACCGGTAGCTGAGCTATGTTCATCTCTTTCTTCAAAGTTGTGTATTATATTCTAGTCCAAATAACAAAACACAGTTTCCAATAAACTAAAACACTAACTAGACATTTCGGAAAATAAATTAAAACGTAACTAGATTGCTAACTACATGATAGTTTCAATTAGTCTGTTGGTTAAGGATAGAAAGATCTTTTAAAGTGAAAAAAACATAAAAAAGATACAACCCTTGTTCGGAAATTCACTAGACGTTGTGCGTGCGGCCGACCCGGGCCTAGCTAGTTGACGAAAAATCAGAGATTAAGCGGGATATATGCAGGGCGGAATTTTTAATCTTTTACATTATATATATATATATATATAAACGTAAGACGCCTCGTAGTCCAATGGCATATGCACATAAGGTTAGGGATTTCTTATCTGCGGGTCGAATCTTACCAGCAGTATTTTAGCCTTTTTAACTAAAAACAGTAATAAGGGTAAAAATGTCCTTTCTCCTTCGTCTTCTTCCTTAGGTTCCCTCGACCTAATAATAACCATGGCGGCCACAGCTTTTTCTGATTTTTCTTATCCTTTTCTTTTGATTTTCTTTATATGTACATTCCATGTATTAGATCTAGTTAAAAAGTCGATTTTGAAGCTAAAATGAACGAAATTTAAGTTTTTTTCAAAGTGGCTAAGTTTTACCCCGCCTAGCTTCGAATCGCGGCGGTCACCAACCGAGGTGCGTATTTCTTGCGACTAAAAGCCTCTCGGCGCCGAGTTTTTGAACAGAGGATACAACAGTGGAAGCGAACATCAAAAGATACAAATATGCTATTAGAAAGATAAAAAGATATATTGGGTGTTATTTTCGCACTGCACTTTCGGGTGACATGCACCAGATGTATCTTTTTATTTTTTCCTTGCATTTTTGTATCTTTTGAAAACCTGTTACATTTTGTATCTTTTTGTGAGTCAGTGCATTAGAAAGACCAATTTACCCTCACAGACATGAAAAAGACCAAATAACTCTATCGATGGATAGGGGTCACCCGCTATCCCTCATATCCATTCTTTTTTATTATTTTCTTTTCTTTCTTTTCTCCTTCACTCTCTTTCTTACTTTACCTTTATTTTCACCCCTAATTATTTTGACGGTGGATAGGATGGCGAGTTGAGGTTTCACCAGTAACCCGAGTTAAGTCGGGAGGTTTTTTTAAACCACTGGTGAGGTATACAAGAAATACGTGCAGGACCATCATACTTGCCGACCATCGATGAACTGATCGGATTAACCAACCAAACTTAGCTTCAGTCATTATATATTGAACAGAATCAAAAGCCTTAGTAACAGTTGGACGGTAATAAAAAGTCATAGAAAATCCCATAGCTATTGGTACTAAGAAAACAAGTAAGGGTAATTCCTCCTAGACAATAATATGCCTTACTAATTAATGTGCCCCGGCTATATAGACCGCTAGAATGGAGATATAATCGGTCGATGAACCCGAATTAAAAAAAAAAAATTAATACGGAAGTTTCGAATGGACAGTCTAGACTAGGTGTCCACAATATCGGCTATTCATGGACACTGCCACAATCATATCGCATGCTAGACGCTTACCATGGATAGGAAGTGGCTAATCGAAAATATTTTCTTTTAGATGGATAGTGGAACCAACGTGCTTGTGTCCACTGATCACGATCATGTGAACTTTTGACCACCTTCTGTCCATTAGAAGCGTCTAGCGTGTGATATAATCATAGTAGTGTCCACAAATAGTCGATGTTGTCCACCCGAGCTTTTAAAATTGTGTTTACTATGTATCAACTATTCGTAGACACTACCACGATTATATCACATGCTAGACACCTCCCATGGATAGGAAGGTGGTAAAGAGTTCACATGATTGTGAATGTATGGACACAAAATACGTGTGGACCACTATCCATCCAAAAGCAACATTTCTCTTCGCCACCTCCTATCCATGGAAAGTGTCTAGCATGTGATATGATCGTGGTAATATCCATGGAAAGCGTCTAGCATGTAATATGATCGTGGTAGTGTCCACTAGTAGCCGATATTGTGGACACTTATCTAGACTGTCCACTCGAAACTTCCGTATTAATTTCGGATTTTTTGAATTCTGGTACATCGACCGATTATATCTCCATTCTGGCGGTCTATATGGCCAGAAACCTCTACTCCGCCATCCTATCCACCATCAAAAAAAATGAGGGGTGAAAATAAAGTTAAAGTAAGAAAGAGAGTGAAGGATAAAAGGAAAAAAAAATGAATGTATAGGAGGGATAGCGGATGACCCCTATCCATCGATATAGTTATTTGGTCTTTTTCATGTCTATGAGGCTAAATTGGTTTTTCTAACGCATGGACACACAAAAAAAGATACAAAACTGCAACAGGTTTTCAGAAGATACAACTTTTCTATTACTTAAAAAAAAAATATACATTGGGTGCAATTAATTCCTTCACTTCCCTTCTTTTTATAACTTTTCTTTTCTTTTTTCTTTCTATCTATCTATTGTCTATATTTCTCTTCCACACTCTCTTCTTGTTCTTTTTCTTTTCTCTCATGTCTCTTATTTTACTTGATTTTTTAAAATATTAAATAATTTTTAATACTATAAATTATATTAAAAAATCTTTATAGTACTATAATATCTATTTTAATATGTTTCGTAATTTTGTATTACATCTTGTGGACATCAAAAAATTATGGCATGAATGGACAATTTATTTTTCATCGTCCATGTCGATACATTTCTATGTACATTTGTATGTGAATACTCTTTCGCATATTATATTGTGAAATAAGCATACGTGTAATATAGACAACATAACATAGACAATTTATTGTGTAATTGGTCTTCCGATTAGCGTTTACCCACATGACTATATTGATTGTACTAGATATTGTGGATATCTATGAAACATATTCAAGATATTAGTCTCATTTTGACCGAGTTAGTATTCATGTTGGATATTATATTATTGAATGAATATTTACGAGAACGTGAACAAATCATAATAAACAAGCATTCTTAGACAAATCAATGTGGTCACCGTTAACAGACGTTGTAAATTTATTATCGTGGACACTTTTATATGGATGTCATATTGATGTAGATTTGATTTTTATCACTTACTTTTCCAATTTTAACACTCTCGTAAACATGTCAATGTGGATGCAATATATTCCACCTTTGTGTTCCCGATTTGTAGCATGAAATATATATTATTGTTGTACACTTTTTTGAAAATTATTGTCTTTAGTCCAACAAGTGGATGAAAATTTTATTCTCTCGCGAACACATGTCGAATATAACAAGTGCAATAACCTTTCATCCACATGGAAATATCCATGAATGTGCCGGAGTGATTAAAAAATTGAAGGCTCCCTATATCGCTTTTCTGAAGCATCCTCAAAAGATAGAACACCAACTTCCTCAGTTTCATGTCCACGGCCATCTGTCCATGGATCATCAGCCGGTCTTTCAACCCCAAAACCTCCACTACCGATATTTTCATCTCCAACAAAATACATCCACGAAACTCGATAAATTGTACACTCTATTTTGCCCACGTATATCTAAATGCTTTTTTCCACAATAGCATATCCATGTCTAATTGTCCATGTTATTTGGTTCACAATTAGTACTTAAACAGCACAATATATTAAAATATATCAAATAGATTTCATAATATAGAAAGAAAAAAAATATGACTTATAGTACAAAAAAATAATAATTTATGTTTTTCATAACACCTAGAAATGGAAAGAGGTATCAAAAGAGAAAGAGATACATGAAAGAAAAAATAAATAAATTAAAAGAGAAAAAATAGATTTCTCCTCTTCTAACCCAATTCTCTTCCCTTTCTATCCAAATACAACTCGATTAACAATTTAATTGGAGCGCAGGGATTAGACCGCCCATGATCATGTTGATTCTTCGGACGGTTTTGGGAGTTTCCTCTTCATCTTCTCCCTCCTCTTCTTCTCGGTTGCGTTTCAAAGCTATGCTTTTGATACGCCGTGGTGGCTTATCCTGCTTGGGAGCTTGCCCGTCGGCTTTGTCTTCCTTCTGTTGCCCCGACTCTTCCTTTTTCAACCTCTCAATGTCCGCCTTGATCTCTTCATCCGAAAGTCGGGAATAGAGTGCATTTCTGAGATTCCGACATTCAGCCGTGTCGTGCGACGTAGCTTGATGGTACTCGCAGTACTTGTCCCCCGTAACAGAAGTTGCTTGTTGCGCCTTCCCCTTTGCTTCTTTGTTCCGTTTATTCCACGGTTTTGATGATCGAGATTTATCAGAGCCGTCCACAACCATTGTTGTTTTGGCCCCTTTATCGTAATGTTGTCTGGGTTCCCTCTCTTCCTTCTTATCTGCTTGTTTACCGGAACCGAATCTCTTTGCTAACGCGACCTTTTTCTCTTCCAATTCCACGAATTTGTTTGCCCGATGAAGTGCATCTTCGATGGTCAATGGCGGGTTGACGACCAGGTCCTGGTAAAAGGGCGACTCGTGCCAGACGACATTTGTTAAGGCCGCGATAGTGAATTTATCCGGAGCCTCCGCTCGCGTCATCACTTCCCTGAACCTTTCTATGAAGTCCTTCAAAGTTTCCTTCTTCTCTTGCGTCATGGACATCAACGCGCTCAGCGAAGTGTCCTTACGTATGTAGGCGAAGTGATGCCTTACGAATGCCCATGTGAGGTCGGAGAAACTATCAATTGATTTGGACGGAAGTCGGGAGAACCAGTTTAGTGCGTCCCCCTCCAGAGTTTTGGCGAACAGTTGGCAGAAACCGATGTCACGCTCTTTGCTTGATGAAAACCGTGCCTTTGCTGCCATAATTTTGAATGTCGTAAGATGGGTCGCTGGATCTTTCGTGCCATCGTACATCGGTAACTTGAGCTTTTCCCTTTGCCTGATGTACGTGTTTGTGATGCGCGAGGTGAAGGGTGTCCTCTGAGTTTCTTCGATGATTCGGTCGATCTCGGGTGCAGATCCTTTAACGCCATGGACTTCTCCTTTTAGTTCTTTTAGGGTGTCTCTGAGCTTAGTCAGCTGTTTCTCGACATGGTTGCGACTTGCTCCGCGAATAGACGCTCCATGAGTTTTCTCGTGCGACATACTTCGCTCATGGCGATAGTTATCACGGTGCGAGTCATTCTCATATCTTGAATTTCGTCTGTGATGCATGCCCCGTGTCTGGTGATTGGTGCGTTCGTCCTTGTCAGGTGAATACCTCTCATCGATCCAGTCGTCCTGCCTCCGACTTCCGCTCCGTTTGGGTTCTTCAGACCCTTCCTTCCGATGTGAGCTACGTTCGCGAGTATCTTCTTTATTGCGTTCTTTGCGCGAGTTGCTTCTGGATTCGCTGCTTCGGCTTTGTTCATGGTGGCTCTCCTTGAATGTATCATAGACTAGTCGTCTGGCGACTTTGTCTTTCGCTTTTGGAGGCACCTCTCTCTTGGACTTTCTAGACTGTTGATCCGAACGGATCTTTGCTTGCTCCGTTTGCAGTAGATTGATTCTTTCTGAGAACGTTTTGATCAGATCGTTCTGCGATTCGATCTTGGCCATCAGAGTAGCTAAGACTTTGTCTTGCTCGATTTGTGCTGCTGTTTCACTGAGTGACGGGACATGTTTACCGTCATCTCGAGCTTTCTTTGGCTTAGTGGCGTCGCGCGGCTGCTGGCCGTCATGCGCTGTATCATCTTCGTGATCACTTTGGTCGTAATCACTTCCTTCATGATCGCTTAGGTCAACCCTTGGGTTTTCCGGATCGATTTCCTTACGGTTTCCCGACATCTCGTTCAGAAATTTCTCTTAGAAATCCCCACAGTTGGCGCCAATTGTAAGATCTTAATTTTGCGTATCCAAAGATAGCAAGAATTTTAGGGTTTGTAAATTGGAGATTCTAAAAGAAGAATTTAGGAACACGGTGAGATTGCGGAAATTAGGGTTTGAATGCCGGTTTTCCGAGATGGAAGTCGGCGAAAAGAAGTCGAAAGTCGCCGGAGAGATATTAGGTTAAAGTTGATTCGCTAAAGTCTCTCTGGCTAAAAATATTAAGAAAAGCGTGTCTTTACTGAATGTTATTGGGTTCCCTTATATAGGGTTACAAGTCGGTTTATCATATAAGGAAATACAAGCTAAGTATGAATATTTCCTAGAATCTCGCTTTCACCTCGATATGGAATATTTCCGAGTTACTGATGTCGTCACGCGGCGCCTTTGCCTTAACACCTTCCAAACCCTAATGTAAGCCGGTCATCCCTAGTTTGGTTTAACCTAAGTTTTACCGCCTTGGGCTTTTTACCGACTTTCCATTCTGGGCCGACCTAAACTCATGAATGGGCCTTCTTAGGAAAGTGCTAATCTTGACTCCAACAAACAAGATAATCTAAAGAATCTAATTTTCACTAATCTATCTTGGTGGCTCCGGTCCAACGTGGATTGAATAAGACAGTCTTAGACGGGCACCTCGTGCTAGTCTATCTGCCATCATGTTTCTTGTGCGCGGTACATGAATGAGTTCAAACATTGTAAGTACTTTTTTCTTGTTTGGAACTCCTCTAAGTGAATCGAGAAAGTTGGCCATTCTTCTGGTTCCGACACTATCTTCACCAATTCTGAACAATCCGTTGCAAATGTCATTTGTTGATGTTTATGATACTTCATGCATTCCATAGCCCAAACTAGTGCTTCAAATTCTGCATGTAGTGGAGATAAACTGGCTTTGATATTCATTACTACCATCAAAATATTCACATCTCTCTCATAACCACTATATCATCCTTGACCTGAGAACTGATCCCCCTCTTTTCAAGATCCATCCACAAAACACCATTGACCACTGAGTAACAAATCTATTTCAAAATTTTCTCCATTTGTTGGTCCTGGTATTGTTTTTTTTACCTCATTTAACTGCGCATCTCCCCATGTAATAAATTCTATTTCTGCCAATCTCAAGGTTTCCTGAGAGTTCTGGTCTATATGACTGTAGATCATATCATTCCTACTCTTCCAAATATATCATTTTTAAGTCGGAACAAAACTTAAAAACTAGTTTTTTGTGTTTTATAGTTAAAATGGGATACTATGTGTTAGATTTACGAGTTTGTGGTATAAAACACAACAAAAATAAAAACAAAAAGGTGAATTGCTCGAAGAAAATCAATGGCGGCCACCAGCTAGAGTTTGCAATTTGCAGGTTAAAAAAAGAGATGATGACATATTTACATTTTTACCTTTCATTAAAGGGAAAACCAGAAAATTGGCAAAAATTGGTACATTTACCAACTGAGCTATGCTGAATATTGAATATCTAGACGATTAGTTTGTTTATAAAGGTGTTATCTTTGTCTATTTAATAAATACCCCTAAAATTACTCTCCGATTAATGCTTTTGTAATCTCCGAATTTTTCGGTAGGCGCTAGACCCAATCCGATCATCTGACTAATGTCTAACGATTTTTCAAAATTCAGAAATCATTTAGATTTTTATTTTATTTTAAATATGATCATCATTAATTATATAAACAAACACAATTTAACCAATAGTAAAATTAATTTTAGGATACCAGTGATCGTAAAACATTAAAAATTACATTGAAAATTAAAAATGTCAACTATATTGAGAAAAAAATATCTAAAACGTCAAATATTAAAAATGAAAAATATTATGTTTTAAACACCATTTGTTAACTCGTCGGAGTTGGAAACATAGCAACAATGAAGCAAATAAACTTCCGGCTTCGAGCATAAACTATGTAAGCGATGATTTAGGGTATCCAATTAAAAGAGGCATTTTTATATATATTTTTCAATTAATATATATTTAAAAATATATTAAAGGAACATTTATAAATATTTTTCATATTATATATTTAAAAATATATTTTTAATTATATTTTTATTAAGATATATTAAATAACGTTTGAAATCTTAATTATATTAAATAATATTTTAGATTTGAATATGACATATGAAAATGTTGGATGAAGATGGAGAATTTAGGATTTTTTTAGTATAATATTATACTTCCTCTTTTTCATAATATAAGTAGTTTTGGATGGTTTTTTTATGTTTCAAAATATAAGTTGTTCTCATATTTCTATGTAATTTTTATTTTATTGAATAGTGTGTAGCCAATTAAACTCTTCAAATTTTCTTTAATTTTTTTGATGATTGGTTAGATTATATTTACTCAATAATATTTATTAAGAAAAAATACATTTCTTAAAATCCGCGTTTTTAGCTAAAACTATTTATAATATGAAACAGAGGGAGTATTTAATTAAATTGATTCAAAATTAGGGATTAACTGGATTTACAACCGAAATCGTACTGCATCAAAAGAAAAAACCTAGTTAACCTAATAAACTGAAAGAAATCATCAAACCGGGCTTTAATTATAGGATTGCTTTCGCCACACTTGAGAGACAGACTGTGGTGGTTGTTGAGCTACGTACTAAACGATCGAGAAAATGAGGAGGTTTGTCTTGCATCATGCATATGATATTGAGCGTTGTTGCGTTAGTTATAAAGATATCTGTGAAGATGAGAACTTGTTGTCAAGCAAATGCAGGTCGAAAGTAACACAACCGGAGAGTCTGTGTAAGACAAGGTCAAGTTGCTTTTGGGACCACAAGAGGAGCCTCTCCAATTTGTCCTCTTGTGTGTTAGGTTAGTGGTGTCTCCACTATAAAAGGAAGCCCTAGACGTGAGAGAGAAGATGAGCCACACATAGAGCCAGCCGCAATGTAGCTAGATGGGTGAGAGAAGCCATTGTTGAAGGCATAAACCTTTAGCAATTTCTCATGTATACATAGAGGGTTACACAGAGAGTGTTCATTAGTGAGTTGATGAGGGAAACACTTGTATCTGTGTATCTATGTATGTTCTTCTAGTGGATTCCGAGCAGAGAGTCTCGGGGAGATGTAGCGACCCTCGTTAATGGGCGTGAACTCCTAAAATTGTGTGTGTGCTCCCTCCTTCTTTCGTTCTTCATTTATATTTCTCTGCAACTTTCGGGTGTTACACAGATTGACGCACTGTGTTACTCTGTTTCTGGTTTTGACATCAAACTACTTCTATCTTGGGTGTGGAGAGTCATGCTCTTGTTTAAAGGTGACGCCTTTAGAGCCTCTGATTCCTCTACAATATCGGATACTGAGAAATTATGTTTTGTGATTACTTCAACAATCTTTTAAAGTACATAAAGTTAGGTATCAGATTTTGCCAAAAAAAAAAAAAAAAAGGATTGTTGTTAAATGCTATGTTGTGGTAGGACGTCGTGTCAAGTGTCGACTAAACAAATCGGGATGCGGAATTATTGAGCAAAGAGAGACACCAATCCCTTTCAATTATTCATGTTGAGCAGATTTTCTTAATTTTCCAGGCTCCTATTTATTACTCCCAAGTCCAAACGCTTACTTTGATTTTTCTTTATTTTTTAGCACCGTCATTTAATTGCATTTGTCGGACAGAAGAGAGCCACCTAACAAACATGTTCCGAGAATGACATGTATCGATTCCGAACTGAAGGGAAGAGTAAATACAAGTAGGCATCTGTATTTTGCGTTTAGGACTTAAGGTTGGAAAATAAATGACGGCCTTTTTTGTTCAAACCGCAATAATTCTTCATCTAACTCGCACATGGTTTGGTATAGTGGCGGATCCAAAATAAATTTTAATATGGGGCACACTTTATAAAATATTAAATATTAATAAAATATACTTATTGTAAAAATTATATAAATTATTAGTATAATTTTATGTTTTGTCTTAAAATCATTTTTGAATAAACTAAAAAGATACTAAATTTTTTCATAAATAAGATATATTTATTTTTGAGTAATATTATAAAATTGTATATTATTTTACCATCATATAAAATTGTATAATTCACATAATAGTTTTATTTATATAAACTACTTTAATTGTTATTTAATGTAAGCAGTAAAAAATACAAATAATTGTGAGAATAAAATGCGAAGAAGTTATAGTTTTATTTTGGAAAAAAAACTAGTATTAAAAGAAATTAAAGAACACTATGTTAACACTAGTTATAGAAAATAAAGAAACAGGTTTAAAAAATCAAGAACAGCAAGTAATTATTGCAAATAGAATAAAACTAAGTAATTATAGAAAATACACTAATTAGAAAACGAAGGAAAAAATATTTATTGAAAGATAATAAAGGATAGAATAAAGTGTTTTAAAAAGATTGAACCAAGAGAGCTGATGACCTCCAATTGAACATATAGTTCGGAACAAGCAAAGCCGCATTTTGCAGTTAGTTGTGATAGAAAAATTTCGGACCCAAAAAAGTTTTACGTAACATTTGGCTAATATAAGTTAATATTTTTATTATCCATTGTAATAGATAATGAAATAATTATCAAGTTTATCCCTTGTTTTAAAACTCGGCCGCCTAGCCATCTAGGCGTCTGTCTAGGCGCTAGGAAATACTCATCCGCCTCGATTTTGTCTAAATCGGTTGAATAAATCGTGACCAATTTTCTGTCCGTCTAGATCCATATAATTTGGTGTAATTCCGCCTAGCCGACCGTCTAACTCATTTTTTATTAATTTTTGAAAAAAAATTGAAACTAAATTTTTTAACTTTTAACTTATATTTATAATTTTAATAAAAACCTTATGTTTCGTATTTAAATATTTGTTTTTATGTGTTTAATGCATGTTTAAATAAAATATTATATCAAAATGGTTAATTAATATGTTTTCAAGACGTTAAATAGTCCTAACTAGGTCCGAATAATTCCGCGTAATCCATAATTTTCTTCCTTGACGCTAGGTCCGGATAATCCATACGCACATCGCCTAGCGAGTTTTCGAACAAAAAGTCTATCTAATCCTCTACTCAAATCAATAAAATGTTTGTTTTTTGGGGAAAAAAAACTATAAAGTCTATCATGCGATACATTGTAAATTTGATTTATATCCGCAAGACTTATTTATCAACTAGTGCAAAATACTAGTACTTGATCTAATCAAACTAAACTATAAACTTGCAGAGTTTTGTGGGACACTTGAAGAAAAATTATGTGGAATTATTACTATAAAAAGAATATAAAAATATTTACAAACAAAAAGAAACTGACGTAGATTAACTTATGAATTGTTTTTTATCCGGCTTATGAATTGTTTACTTGACTTAAAAAGAGCTAGAATTAATTAATTATTACGAGATCGAGAAACCGTTAATGTCAGAAACTATAGGTAACTTGGGTGAAACGGTAAAGTCTACTTGGTAGATTTGAGTAAAATATTAAACTCGTTTTTTTTTCTCTACAGTATAAAGGATGGAGATACTATATGTATATATAAAGGATGGAGATAATATATGTATATATGTATGTATATATATACATATATATTAAGATTTGTTACTAGAAAACATGTGGAGAGGAAATCGCAAAAAGGATTTAGGAATTGAATGCAGTGAGTAGTAGAGTAGTTGTTAGTGGTTGAAGTAAGTTAATGCAAATATTAAAGTAGATAATTAAGTGTTGCTATATAAACGACCATAATGCGGATATGTTTTGATCATCGGGCAGTGAGCACTGCATATAACAAAACATACTCAAAAATAGGAAGACATGGGGCGTCTCGTTAATGGAACTATTCTATTGGCTTTGTTATGTTTCCATGTTTTTGTTGTGAATGTTGCAGCGAGAAATGGTGTGAGCTCTGGCAAAGATGAGGAGGAGAAAACGTTGATTGGAGGCGGCAAGGGTGGTGGCTTTGGCGGTGGATTTGGAGGAGGAGCTGGCGGTGGGTTTGGAGCAGGCGGTGGTTTTGGAGGTGGTGGTGGTGCTGGTGGAGGCGGAGGAGGTTTTGGTGGTGGACATGGCGGAGGTGTCGGAGTCGGTGGTGGCTTTGGTAAAGGTGGTGGAGTTGGCGGTGGTTTGGGAGGTGGAGGTGGACACGGTGGAGGAGCTGGTGGTGGTGTTGGAGCCGGTGGTGGGTTTGGAAAAGGTGGAGGGATCGGTGGAGGAATCGGAAAGGGTGGCGGAGATGGCGGCGGTATTGGAAAAGGTGGAGGAGTTGGTGGCGGCATTGGCAAAGGTGGAGGAGCTGGCGGTGGTTTTGGCAAAGGAGGAGGAGTTGGCGGAGGTATTGGTGGTGGTACCGGAAAAGGCGGAGGAGTTGGAGGTGGTATTGGAAAAGGAGGAGTTGGTGGCAGCATTGGCAAAGGTGGAGGAGTTGGCGGTGGTTTCGGCAAAGGCGGAGGAGTTGGCGGTGGAATTGGGAAAGGAGGAGGTATCGGCGGTGGCATTGGAAAAGGTGGTGGAGTTGGTGGGGGTATTAGCAAAGGCGGAGGCATTGGAGGCGGTATTGGTGGAGGAGCTGGTGATGGCTTTGGGAAAGGAGGAGGTATAGGTGGTGGTATTGGCAAAGGCGGAGGCATTGGTGGCGGTATTGGAAAAGGTGGTGGAATTGGTGGTGGCTTTGGGAAAGGAGGAGGTATAGGTGGTGGTTTTGGAAAAGGCGGAGGAATTGGTGGCGGTATTGGAAAAGGTGGTGGAATTGGTGGCGGCATCGGCAAAGGTGGAGGCATTGGAGGTGGAGGAGGCTTTGGTGGCGGAGGTGGATTTGGTAAAGGCGGGGGAATCGGTGGTGGAATAGGCCAAGGTGGAGGATTTGGTGGAGGGGGTGGATTTGGGGGTGGAGGCTTTGGAGGTGGAGGTGGAGGTGGAGGTGGAGGAGGCGGTGGAATCGGACACCACTAAACTAAAACACATGATGTTGCATTGAGTGCATGCTTCACGTACACTTAGTTTACAAGTCTTGAATGTTTCCAAATATACTAGCTTTATGTACTTTGAACTACGAGGAGTGAGTTTCTTTAGACTCGTTCCAATAATTTACATTTTATCATGTAGAACTCTAGAACTGCATTTGGTCCGAAGTAAATGTTCTTAAAATCGTTGAAGAACACTGACCTACTAAGCGAAATTACAAAGTATACAACAAGGTTTTCATGGATATAAAAAGGCTTCTTATGAGATGGCCCAGCCCCGTCTAGAAATTTTTTTTTAAAAAAAGAAAAAAGCCCAACGCCTATTCTAAAAACCTAAGTCTCTTCCTTCTTTTTTTTTATTTATAAATAATAGCATTTTCTCGAGAAAAACCTATTTTCTCTTCTTTCTAGCGAAACCCTTTCGAGATTTCGAACCGTTCGAAGCCCCAACAGACCATCTCCACTGTTTTCTTCTTTCTTCTCACTCCAGGTAACTCCTGGAATCCAGATCTAGGTTTTTAAAACCCAAACCGTTTTGTTTTTATCATAACTCTCAAAATACCCCGAACCCGTGAAACCGAGTCCACCATCGTGACCAGCGCAACAAGACAAAGCCGGAACCGTCGACCGTTCGCCGAGACGACGCCGCATGCGCTCCATGCACCGGAAAGAAGCCGGGCGCATGAGATCCACGCGCGGCCACGGGCCGCCAGAGCAGCCCACATGTCGCCGGAAGTCCGCCGCCGCCACGCGCCTCCGTCCACCGTCGGAGCGCCGTCGCCGTCCTCTACCGGAGCCGCCATCGCCGGAGAACCGCCATTGACTGATGACTACCGCCGTTGACCGGTTAGGCCGGTCCGGTTCGGTTTCCCTCTAATACAATCCCAATTTCCGGTTTACTTCGGTTCAATTCAATTCGACTTCAGTTTAATTCGGTTTGCTCAAATCAATTTCAATTCCTGGAATCAATTTCGTTCGGTTTAACCCGGTTTCCAATTACAAATCGATTTCAATACGGGTTTAGTTCGATTAGATCGGTTAAGCTGGTTTGGGCTGGTCATTTTCAAATGATCATAACTAGCTCATTCTAAGCCTGATTTGATTGAAACGAAAGCCTAATTCACTTATTTTTCGTCCTCTTTCCATATCTGACGTCCGTTTGGGCTAATGAGGTTCGTAATTACGAAATTACTCTTCTTTGGCCAAGGTGAGGACTGGTTGTGATCTTCCCTTGCTCCATTTCAATTCCGGACGATAGTCCTTGTTTAATTCCGTCTTTCCTAGGTAGTATAGGAATAGTAAAGCGCTGATGTGGATGATTGTGGAACGTAGAAACGATAGGATATCGCTTAAACCGAAAACGTTGTGTGTGCGTGGTGGATATATTTGGTAGAATTGTGCTAGGGATTGTGTGGAAGGCGTGTATAACGGGAATGGTACACAACCTTGTCGTCGGGGAAGGTGTGACGAGCCCTCCATTTTGGTGCGTAATGGCACGTGTGTGAGGCTTCAGGGCCGTAGGTGGTCAGGAGTGTGTGGTCTTCGGGCTAGTTAAGCACAAACGGACGTAGATTGTGTGGTGAAGCCTTCGGGCGTGGTTGCAAGGTGATATTACCTTATGACTAGAATTCATAACTGTGTGTCGTAAGCCGGGATCGCGGGTTCCTTAAATCCGTTCTCGCTGGGTAATTGTGTTTGAAACAATTACTCAGTCCTCTTCCCCTTCCATGTCCCCGTTTTCTTGCAGGTCCGGATGCAGGATCGATCGGTCGTGTGACGAGATTGGTGGAATTTAATACGAAGGAAGCATCTGGGTGCCTGGGACTGTATTGGAAAGGCGTCTCTGTCGGACCGCCCCGGTTCGACGGGAGCCTGAACGCCGCGTTTCCAGTTTGCCGGGAACATGTGTTAAAAGTTGCTTATATACTTCCCTACAGGTTTAGCCTTGAGACAATATGCTCCGTCCTCTTTGACAAAATGGTCCCCCATATTACGCGAAGACAGGAGATAAAGTTATAAATTGTTTTATTTACCTTTATCAATGTCACACTGACCGGTTCGGAATGCTGGAAGAGACTAAACAATATATAAATCCAAACCGTTTACAATGATAAATCAACGTTGTCAACAACTATTTATTTATATTTTCATTTAAATTTTAGCGTCAGTTAGAGAATTTAAGTATAAAACACTGTATTTGATGATACAAACACTACAAAAAAAAGTTCATATTGATAGCACGTTGTTATAGTTACGTTTTACTAAACTGCTATCGTAGAAAAAAAAGTTCACATTGATTGCACGTTGTTATAGTTACGTTTTACTAAACTGCTATCGTAGATGAGTTTAAAATTTCCATACTATATAATAGCATTTGATAAAGGCTATTATAGAATTTTACTAAGCTAGAAACGAGAATACGTTTTGGAGCATGGTTTTGGGATGTCCGCCGAATATACTTAGTAAATTTGGAGTTCAGTTGTTTTGGCGAAACACATTTTTTCCCTCTCTTAGCCTTTTTTTTTCTTTCTTTCTTGTTCTTCTTCGAATGAGACTTTATGGTCTCTAATTTTCTCTCTTCCTCAGTTCCTCCTCCGATCTTCTTACTTCATTTCTTCTCCAATCCTCCACTGTATACCTCATCCTTCGTTTCTTAACTCGGCCTCTCACTCACTTAATCATTTATCCTCTAAATCTCAAGAATCCATAAATCCCCAAATCTCAATTCCCTAAAATCAGTATGAGAGAAACGGTGATACGTGAGGCGAATATGCTCCTCGATTGCAATCCTTGCCTCGCCAAGTACTCTAACTTCGGTGGTCTCAGTTCTCCGCTTCATTTGACCATCGCTAAAGGCCATAACGAGGTTTTTTTTCCTTTCCTTTCCTTTCTAATTCATTGTTTCCTTTCCCGTTTCTGAAATTCTTATTATTTTCTTCTTTCATCCTTAGATCGTCGGTTTATTGCTGGAGAACGAACCTGATGTGAATTCGAGAAACTATTGCAGCCAGGTATTCGAAATTCAGTTTACCATTTTGAGAAAGGTCGAGCCTTTAGCTGATGCAAGTATCCAAGTTCGAACTTTCGATTTCGGGTTTGTATTAGTAGTTGCTTGTTAAATCTTTGGCTGAGTTTAAGCTAATAGAGTAAATATTCGAATTCGTTTGTGTGATCCATGCCTGAGATTGCAAATATATGGTTAAAATATTCCGTCAACTTGAAGAAATGGTAAATAAATTCCTTTCTTCTGCACCTCTTGTTTTGCTTATGAGTCTGTTCTTTGCTCCAACTTGACCGATTATGTGTTTTGTTTGGTACAATTGAATCTCTTTATGCTCATAAGGCTACTTTGAAGAAAGTGATAACACGTGAAGAATGGGAGAAGAAACTAAATGCTGTAAATCTTAGGAAAGAAGACATCACTACAAGAAAAAAGGCTTTTCTTAGCAGCTGAATAACGCTATCTAACGATATCATAGCGTTTTTACAAGCGCTGTATCATCGCCCGTCATAATATTTTTGTTTTATATACTATAGCGCTTATTTATATGCAATTAAATACTATATAATAGCATTGTTAAATTGTTATTTTTTATTAGTTGTTTTGCTATAACATTCGCATTTTTTTATGCTTTGTTGTTCATTTCAATTTTGTATGATTTCATAGCATTTAAATATGGTTAACAAAATTAGATTTTTGCTTTCAAAAGCATTTAGATATGGTTAACAAAATTAGAATTTTGCTTTCTACAAAAAATGACATTTGAATGATAAAACAATTGAAATTTACTCTAACTAGTATGAATCTTTAGAGTAATTACTTATTTAGTATCCATAACCCTAAGTTTACTAACTTAGTGTTTAAGATGTGGAAAATGACCTAAATACTCATTTCTAAACACTTACTATTTTTAATATATTTACCTAATTTTTTTTAAAATTACATTTATATATATAAAATAAAAACCAATAATGCCCAAAAAAAAGAAAACCGATTTTTTAAAAATGGAAATAACGATTTAATGGTTAAAAAAGGAAGGTAAAAAATCGATTTGGGATATGAAGACAAGGTAAATTTTAGGTCTTCAAAATTTACCCTAAGCTCTCGTCGCCGTCTTCATACAACCCGGGACGAAGCTCTGCCGCCGACCTCACTTCTGCCGGCCTCCAATAGCTCCGTCGCCGACCTCACTTCCGCCGGCCTCTAATAGCTATGTCGCCGACCTCACCGATATCCCCTCACCCTTTCTCGTCGCCTCTTCAACCTGCGACGAAGCCCTAGCTCACTTCGTACATCCCCGTTCGCGAGGTATTCTATGTGTTCTCTTGTTTTTGGTCCGATTTAACTCTTGTTCTATGTGTATTGTCATTGTTCTTGCCCGATTTGTCTATTGCTCTGTGTATCATCATCATTCTCTTGTTCTTGGCCCGATTTTGTCTCTTGTTATCTGTTTAATTTTATTCTCCGCGATAGATTGTGAAACCTAGTCTTGAAAACTAGTAAAAAGTTTGTGAATTTATTGTCTGTGTGAAGATAAACCTGTTTGTGGCTATTTCATCTCTCAAATGGAACCTGTCTTATTGCTCTCTGTCGTGGCCAGATTTATTTCGATACTTGTTAATTGGACTAGAATCATAGGGAAATTATAGTAACTTACATGTTGTAATTGATGCATGAACGAATTTTTTTGTTGTGATTACGGATTTTTTGTGTTATCATTTCGGTCCTTGACATCTAGTAAATCTGTCTCTGGGCTAATATGATAACACAGTTTTGTTTCAAATTTTGGATGTTCTCGGTCATTTACTTGTTCATTCTATCCCTTTTGTTTGATGAGATTGCATCTCCATTTGTCCTTGTTGCGGATTTTATTACTCTTTGTTTCGGATTCATCACTCTTTGTTGCGGATTTATTAATCCTTGTTGCTGATTTATTTGTCCTAGTTGCGGATTTATTTGCTCATTCTATCCCTGTTGTTTGATGATATTGCCGCTCTGTTTCTGTAGACATGGAGAATGCGAAGAAGAAGAAATATCCGCAGCGCTTGTTTAAAGATGGCAATTATCTGTCTTTGCCGCGAAGTCTGAATTACGGTACTAGCTTAGAGCAGTTGAGAATGGCTAGAAAAACTCTCAGTGAATATGCATGGAAGGAAATGAGGGGGTCTAAACTTGGGTGTATTGCTAAGCTTGCCGAAAATAATTTCATTTTCTGTGGGTGGACGTTGTTTTACTTTCTTACACGGCAGTTGGAGACTAAGAAGTTGATGGAAATGTGGTGTTTGATTGGAGATGATCCACTGAGGTTTTCCTTCAACGAGTTTGCACAAATAACAGGTCTGCCCTGTGATCCATATGGTGTGGGAGTTGAAGTAGTTGTTGATCACACAGAGTTATGGGAAAAGATGGGGCTGGCTGTAGGCGATGGACCTCATTGGAAAGACATGGACTTTACCAGAGAGGACGACCGTTGGTTTCTTATGCCTCCTCCATGTAGGTGTATTTGGGTATCAGAGAGGTCAAAGGATCGAGTTAAAGTAAGCTAAAATGGCTTTAGATACATATGGTTTTAATTGTTTTCAGTGGGGCCGGCTAGCATTTGAGGTTCTGATGACGCCAATCAAAGAAGCAAATCTTGTTGGGTCTTCGGTTATATTAAATGGTTTTGTTCAAGCGGTGAGTCTTATCCGAAGTTGGGAGAAATGTATGGTGGTAAAAAGAGAGTTGACGAGCTTCCTTTACTTCGATGGGGTGGATCACGATGTCATTACGATGTTGACGACGTTGTTTTTGCAGCTAAGCGTGATAACACCGTGGTATGTCTCCTTAGAATTTTTATTAGTCCGTCTTTTATCTTCAAATTATGGGTTTAGTACATGTTACTGATTATTTTACTGACTGCTGATTTGTGTTCTGAAACTGCAGGCGCCTATTAAAAATATGGTGATGAAACCATTGACTGAAATTTATCCCGAGTGGCCTAGTGAAGTTGATGATGAAAGTGTGGATACAATGATCCAAGACATCATCAACCATTGTCTGAGGAAGAATGAATGGACTTGGGAATGGCACGGAAGAGTTTCTGTTGATCAGAAATTCGTAAAGCCGTTTAAAAAAAAGCGTCTGAGTGTGGAGCCAATGTCAAAAAAATGAGGGAGCATCTTCAGTTAGTTCGAAAAAGAAGAAAGAAATGGTGAAGGAAGGCGGTGAGGATGTCGGTCAGACCAATATCAATGCTGAAGTGCTTAGTGTTCTGAAATCTTTGACTGCTAAAATAGATGAGATGAGCAATCAAAATCAGCTGAAGTTGTCAGCAATAGATACAAGGTTTGAAGACTTGGCGGACGAAACAGGGGTGATGAAAGAAGCTATTAGTAGTTTACAAAATTCAGCAAAGGTTGAGGAGAAGAAACCAGTTTCACGTGAAGATGAACATGGAGAATCATGTTCTTCAAAAAATCCGGTACGTTTCCATATTGCTCTCTTGCGGATTTGTTCTACTCTATTGCGGATTTAATCATTGTCTTCTATATAATGTGTGTATTGTCATTCTTTACTCATGCAGGTTAGAGTTGATATCCATAGAGACACTGAAGCTGAAAACAGCCTACCATAAACTATAGTATGTATCATTATATTGTTTTTAATGTGTTTTTAATCAATACTTTCGGTTAAATGATTTGTTTGCAATATTGGGGTTTTATTATAATGTAGGCTGCGACTGATTTAAATGGAGAAAAGGACAAGAAAGACAGTGCAACAGAAAACTTGGTATGAAATTTATGTCCAACTTTTTCTCATGTTGTAATTATATTTCTTCTGCTACATCGCTGTTTCTTTTAATGAGGTTCTATTTACTTTGTATTCATGGTTAGAAAGACCTACTCAGGTGAAAAAGAAACCAAAAGTGAAGAAACCCAGTAAAACAGCTGTTAGGAAAAAGATTAGAAAATCTGAGAAAGCAGCGAAGGTTAAAGTGGAGCCGGTTGAGAAGTTTGTGACATCAAAGAACTAGGGGGAACAGAATAAAAAGGTGTGAAACATGTAGATGAAGATGAAGGGGATGGGGAGAACACATAATTCGGGAACATTTGGAGATGCTAGCCGCTCAGCTGTGCAAAAACAAAGGAGATGAAGATGGTGGCCGGATCAGACTCTTGGCGCAGACACAACAAAGCCCATATATCCCAAGTTCGGTTCCAATCTGGTTCAGCTCGGAACTTCCGAAAGAATGGATTGGGCTAGGAAAGGGAGAAAGGAGATGTTCGGATCCAATCTGGTTCAGCTCGGAAATCCTAGCTGGTTTAGTTTGGAAATCTGAGCTGGTTCAGATGAGAAGTTACTTGTTCGAATGTTTCGTCTATCCGTAGATTCTGTCGAGAGATGTATTTGACCGATCGGTCTGTTCGGATGTTTGATGAATAGCTATGTCTCTTTCGTATGAAATATCATCCGTTTGAGGCTTTTTGTATAAAATGTTGTTCATACGAAGTCATTGGCATTTCAGAGTTGGATTTGTTCCGACCTTCCTAGTAAGTCAACTCACATCCATTGGCGTGTATATGGTGACCCTTTCAGATCTTTCTACCCTAATCAATTTTTTCGTGCAAAGCTTGGTCGATGCCTAATCGTTATATCACGGATATAATTAGCCGAAATAGGGCTTACCGATATAAGCTAAGGTTGGGTGACGGCCAGTGGCCCACTTTGATCTTAGTTATATGTGGATCTTGGAATCATTATATTCTATTGAGGGTAACTTAGGTTATTGAATATAATGCATGATTAATCATATTATACTTTAATACGAGATTAATCATTTTGAACATATAACTAATAACCTTTTTATTTATATATTTCAGATATGACTACTACAAGCACACAAAACACGTTCTCGATCCGGTCTGTTCTCGAGAAGGAGAAGCTGACTGGAACGAACTTCCTGACATGGTCAAGGAACTTGAGGCTGGTCCTCAAGCAGGAGAAGAAGGATTATGTCCTTCGAGATCCCCTCCCCGAGAGCCCTCTTGCCAATGCTGCCAGGACTCTGCACAATGCTTGGGAAAAGCATTCGTCAGATGAAAATGATGTTTATTGTCTGATGTTGGTGACAATGACTCCAGAGCTGCAAAAGCAGTTCGAAAGTGTATTGTCTCCAATCGAGATCATGGCAAGCCTGAAATCGCTTTTTCAGGAGCAGGCTAGGACCGAGAGGTTCCAGACAGTTAAGAACCTCTTGGACTGTAAGTTGGCTGCGAATGCGGCAGTGAGTCCTCATGTGTTGAAGATGATGGGTTATCTCGATCATCTTCACAAACTCGACTGCCCAATCAGCCAGGAACTTGCCTGCGACATCATTCTGCAGTCTTTACCTGCAAGCTATGATCAGTTCATTCTGAACTTTAACATGCATGGCTTGAGTAAGACACTGCCTGAGCTTCACGGAATGCTCAAGACTGCAGAGCCCAACTTGAAGAAAACCGCCAAGGACCCCAATGTACTTATGGTACAAAAGGGCAAGGGGTTTAAGAAGTCTTCTGCTAAGGATAAGGGAAAGGCCAAGGGTGTCCAAGTCGTGGACTCAGACACGCCAAAGCCCAAGCCCAAGTCCAAGGCTGGGCCTACTGACATGTGCAGGTTCTGCAAAGAACTGGGGCATTGGAGAAGAGATTGCAAGAAATTCCAGGAAGGTCTAAAGGAATTAAAGAAGAAGACTTTCGAGACTTCTTCATCAGGTATTTTTGTTATAGAAGTTAATACAACTACTTCTGATAATACCTCATGGGTCATGGATACTGGTTGTGGGGCTCATATTTGTACTAATATGCAGGCACTCAGCAACAGTAGAAGGCTGAAGCAAGGACAAGTGGAACTACGAGTTGGGAATGGAGCGAAAGTTTCAGCACTAGCTGTAGGAACTTACTTGTTGTCTTTACCTTCGGGATTGATTTTAGAACTTAATAATTGTTATTTTGTACCTGCTATAAGCAGAAATATTATTTCAATTTCTTTGTTGGATTTGGAAGGTTATGATTTTTCAGTTAAGAATAAATTATGTTCCTTCAATCGCAACAATTTGTTCTATGGTTCGGCCCCTCTTACGAATGGGCTTTACATACTCGATCAATCCGCGCCAATTTATAACATCAATACAAAACGGTTTAAACCTAATGAGGAAAACCGAACGTTTCTATGGCATTGTCGTTTAGGGCACATCAGCGAGAAACGCATCAAGAGGCTCCATTCGAATGGACTTCTTGGCTCATTTGACTTTGAGTCATGTGAGAAATGCGAATCCTGCATGATGGGCAAAATGACACGGGCCCCCTTTAATAAACCTAACGAGAGGGCCAGTGACTTATTGGGCCTGATACACACTGATGTGTGTGGCCCAATGTCCACTAATGCAAGAGGAAACTATCAGTACTTCATTACCTTCACTGATGATTTCAGTAGGTATGGATATGTTTACTTGATGAAACATAAGTCTGAATCTTTTGAGAAGTTCAGAGAATTCCAAAATGAAGTACAGAACCAACTTGGCAAAAGCATTAAGGCTCTTCGGTCCGACCGAGGAGGAGAATACTTAAGCCAAGAATTCAGTGATCATCTGAGAGAGTGTGGGATTGTATCCCAACTCACTCCTCCTGGAACACCTCAATGGAATGGTGTGTCTGAGAGGAGAAATCGGACCTTATTGGATATGGTTCGATCTATGATGAGTCACACAGACCTTCCAATATCCCTTTGGGGATATGCTCTGCTAACAGCAGTGTTCACACTAAACAGAGCGCCATCAAAAGCAGTAGCAAAGACACCATATGAATTATGGACTGGAGAAACTCCAGTGCTGTCTTATCTAAGAATTTGGGGTTGTGAAGCCTATGTAAAGAGATTAATCTCAGATAAGCTTACACCAAAATCTGATAAATGCTACTTCATTGGTTATCCACGGGAAACCAAGGCTTATTACTTCTATCTACGATCCGAGAACAAGATCTTTGTTGCCCGGGATTGTAACTTTCTTGAAAGAGAGTTTCTCTCTAAGAAAGACAGTGGGAGTAAGGTACTGCTTGAAGAAATTCAAGATGAACAGGATACTGCTCAACCTAATGAGGAAGAGCAGCAGGAGGATCTACAAGAAATTGTAGAGCCTGAACCTGTAGTACCTGAAGTTCGAAGATCCGGGAGGATCCGTCACGAACCCGAGAGATATCAGGGATTCCTCGTGACTGACTGTCATGATCTTTTGATCATTGATGGTGATGAACCATCGAACTTCAATCAAGCTATGATGGGCCCAGATTCCTCTAAGTGGCGCAAGGCCACTGATTCCGAAATGGACTCCATGTCGGTCAACCAAGTATTTTCGTTGGTTGACTTACCCGTTGGTGTAAAAGCCATCGAGTGCAAATGGATCTTCAAGAAGAAGATTGACGTGGATGGAAATGTCCAGATTTATAAAGCCAGGTTGGTGGCAAAAGGTTTCAGACAAGTTCACGGTGTGGACTACGATGAAACCTATTCACCGGTGGCTATGATGAAATCTATTCGGATTCTACTAGCAACTGCAGCTTTTCATGATTATGAAATTTGGCAGATGGACGTGAAAACCGCCTTCCTGAATGGTATTCTGGAAGAGGATGTGTATATGACGCAACCTGACGGTTACATAGATCCAAAGAATGCTGGGAAAGTATGCAAACTTCATAAATCCATTTATGGATTGAAGCAAGCATCGAGGAGCTGGAATCTTCGTTTTGATGAAGCGATCATGCAATTTGACTTTATCAGAAACGAAGAAGAACAATGCGTGTATAAGAAAACTAGTGGGAGCAAAATCGTTTTTCTTATTCTGTATGTTGATGACATACTGCTTCTCGGAAACGACATTCCAATGCTGAAGTCTGTAAAAGACTGGCTTGGAAGTTGTTTTTCCATGAAAGACATGGGTGAAGCCGCATACGTTCTTGGAATTAGGATCTATCGGGATAGACCTAAGAGGCTGATAGGCTTGTGTCAAGACTCATACATTGACAAAGTCCTACAAAGATTCAGCATGAAAGATTCCAAGAAGGGCTTCACGCCAATGGTACATGGCACAACGCTAAGCAAGAAGCAGAGCCCTACGTCGGCTGCTGAGCTTGAGCGCATGAAGAATATTCCTTATGCATCTGCAATAGGATCTGTCATGTATGCCATGATCTGTACTCGTCCTGATGTTGCTTACGCATTGAGCATGACGAGTAGATACCAGTCAAATCCAGGTGAAAACCATTGGATTGCCGTAAAGAACATCTTGAAGTATCTAAGACATACTAAGGATAAGTTCTTAGTGTACGGTGGAAGTGATGTGCTTAAAGTCAGTGGATTCACGGACGCAAGTTTCCAGACAGACACAGATGATTTCCGGTCACAGTCCGGTTATGTCTTTTGTCTGAATGGCGGTGCAGTAAGTTGGAGAAGCTCCAAGCAGGACACCGTTGCTGATTCCACTACAGAAGCTGAATATATCGCCGCCTCAGAAGCAGCGAAGGAAGCTGTTTGGATTCGAAAGTTCATTATGGAACTAGGTGTGATACCAGATGCGGCTGAGCCTCTGGCACTATTTTGTGACAACAATGGTGCTATAGCTCAGGCAAAGGAACCAAGATCACACCAGAAATCCAAGCATGTTCAAAGAAGATATCACTTGATACGTGACATCATTAATAGAAAGGAAGTCAAGATCAGCCGAGTTCCGACAGATGATAATGTCGCTGATCCGTTGACAAAGCCACTCCCAAGGCCTAAGCTCGAGTTCCTGACTGAAGCTGTAGGCATTAGAAACATTGAAATGTAATCTAAATTTGAGTGAGAGTTTTGTGAGCTTTATTTTAGTTATTTGATATGTTCTTGTAAAACATTATTATTTATGTTTTAATGAAATTATTATTTCAAGATTATTTTAACTGTGATGAAATAATCGTTCCAAAATGATATGAACCATTTTATAGGTCATCGAAGTAAATGATTTGATCTTGAGTCATCGAAGTCATTTAGCTTGATCATGAGATCCTATATTTGATAAATGTTTTATATCATCCTGTCCCCAGTCGAAGGTTGTTGAAATTGGAACACCAACAACCGTGTAAGATCGGATTGGTACGTGACTTATGACAAAGTCTCAGTGTGTCATAGATGCTCGGCATCAAAGTCAGTACATAGGTGTATGTTGGGAACATACGACCGGACAAGACCCGCTAATAAGAACTCTTCAGGATATTTATATCTGTGTCATAAGAGATTCTTACTGCGACTATAGAGTATAGTCCTTAGACCTGAGTTCGCATGCATGTGACTGCATATGGACTGATGCACTTTGATCATTGTCTAACGCCATCGTTCTGCGATAGCTATAAGGACCTTGTTTGGGTACATCATGAAGTGAGTAGTTTACAGTGATGGAACAAGATGGGATTTGTCCCTCCAATATAAATGGAGTGAATATCTCTAGGCCAATCGGAGATTTGAATACTGGAAAACGCATGGCCATGCTCAAACGGACTTTCCCGAGTCGTTTGTATTGTCAGTATCAAATCAGAGTCCGATGAACAAGATTAGGCTTTATAAGGATGACACTAATCTTGCCTTATGACTAATCGAGATATTGTGACGAAAGGGATTATGAATACAGAGATTCCAGTTCAAGTGGGAGATTGTTGGAATTGTGTCCAGCAATCTCTGTACTGTCTCTATAACGTAAGAGTATGTCAGTGATCAGACATAAGTCATACAATGCTGGGGGTCATGATGGCTTGCTAGAGTCCGCTCATGATCTATAAGTCTTGGACTTATTGCCTTTATTGTATGATCCCATATGGGTCACACGCTTAAGCTAGCAAGAAATAATGTTGAAAGGCATAGCAGAAGTACGACAAAAGTGCTAGGCATTTGTCGTACTAAGAGAGAATGAATAATGGGTCTGATTAAATGTGATTTAATCAGATTGGGCCCAAAAGCCCAAAAGGGAAAGAGAAGGCTTTTAATGTCTAAAAGCCATGTCTCTTCTCCCTAACCCTAAGCCTCCCAGCCGCGATTCTCCTCCTCTCTCTGCGCCCCATCTCAGCTCGGTCTAGCAACCAGTTTCCTGTGATTGCGTGTGTGAGCCTTTGGAGGATCCATCTCTCGGTGTATCTCCCTGATCATTGACCTGTTCATCAATTCCGCTGCAAACAAACAGGTAAAAGGTGAGATCATATGTTTCTAAATAAGAACACCTAGATCTAATGCATGTTTAGGTTGATATCAATATGAGAATTGAATCAGGATCAACCGAAACTTCCAACAATCAGCTCCGTCGTGAGATGTCTGTCGTAAACCATTGAATTGATTCTGAGTAAGTTTTCGTAGACGATATATAAAGCTGTATTCCTCTCTGAGAATAGTCAAGATAGTGTCTGCTTGCTAAAGGCGTTCTTGTTTTTCAGTTGTTCTGACGAAATTTTGTCAAGAAGATTTTGTCGAAAGTTGTGGAAATGTTTTGGCTTCCCTGTGGTGACAGATTGGACGCCGAGTGTGTTTAATCGGGGAATAAGCCGAGCACACCATCCGAGCAGTATGTCTAAGTAGTCTATTTGAGACGGTCAATACGCGGACGGCGAGTAGGTGTCACCGAGCCGAGTGGGAATTTTTCTCAATTAGGCCATCACTTCATAGAGCCAAGCAGGATGAACGTATAAGAAATGCAGAGCAGCATGGATAGACCGGAAATGCCGAGCAGAACATTTCTGTGTAAAAAGTTTCTGAGCATATCAGTTCACCGAGCAAGGAGTACGAGGAAGTGACGAGCGGGTTTTCTCCGACCATCCGAGCATCCGAGCAGCCGGGCAGCTTGGATATTCCGAGAGAAACTTACACGTGGATTTCCCGAAGGAAAGTCTTCCGAGCAATTCCATATGCTGTTGAACATTTCTTCGGAACCATTGGTCGTTCCGGCGTATGAGCTGGATGCTTCGTTTCTTCAAACAAATAATTTTTGTATACAGCTGAACCTGATGATAGGCTGCCTACGTACCCTTAAGAAAGGGATCAAAGCCATTCGTAGTTCTAAGTATCGTCGTTGGATGTTGAAATATATTGTTGGTCTTTTATCGCCGCTTCCGTATTCGAACAAGCAAAACAGTCGAGAAGGTGCGCTGAATTGTGAACCGGTCGTGTTTACGAAGGTGATGAGTCCGAGAGAGAAATCGCGTTGGGCTTCAGAATTTTCCGAGTAAGTCTGCTCGGATTTTTGAGTAGGATTTGGTTTCAGGTTAGTTTGTCGAGCCTGCTAGGACGGTTTGTACGCCCGAGAAGCTGAATTTTCGTGTTGACGTTAGGTCAATTAATGCATAAAAGTCGAACAGATTTTATCAGGAGAAAATCTCCCTCATCGGCTCCGTATAGAATGTACGAGTCGGTTTCGTATAGCTTGAAGGCTTTTCCGGACAGCTTCATATAATTCCCGAAGGAAAGGGTGATTTAGCGTTTGACCCTTGGTGCTTTAGGAGCATTGCACTCATATGCGTATTCTGAGTCTTGAGGTTAATGAGATAGCGTTTAAATCAGGTGCGCGTAGAAGCGTTCCTCCATATTTCGAATCAATTTTTGAGTTTGAAGGTCGGCGAGATATACTCGCCTTATAGATTTGTGATGACTAAGACAGTGTGCTCAGAAGTGCCTAACTAGGTTTCGAGTTAAGTTCGAAAGTTAGCGAGATATACTCTACTTACGAACCTAAGATGATTGCGACCAGTGTGCTCGGAAGCGTCTGACTGGGATTTGAGTTAAGTTCGAAGGTAAGAGAGATATACTCTACTTACAAACCTGAGATGATTGAGACCAGTGCGCTCAGAAGCGTCTGTCTAGGTTTCAGAGTTTAAATTCGAAGATTAGTGAGGTGTACTCTTCGTGCAAACCTATGATGATTCAGACCAGTGTGCTCGGAAGCGCCTTATTGGGTTTCAAAATTGAGTTCGAGGAATAGTAAGACGTATTCCTCTTGCGGACTTGTAATGATTAGACAAGTGTGTTCGGAAGCGTCTTACTGGGTTTCAAAATTAAGTCCTAGGAGTAGCAATATGTACTCCTCTTGCGGGCTTGTAATGATTAGACCAGTGTGCTCGGAAGCGTCTTACTAGGTTTCGAAATTGAGTCCAAGGAGTAGCAAGACGTACTCCTCTTGCGGATTTGTAATGATTAAACTAGTGTGCTCGGAAGCGTTTTACTGGGTTTCAGAGTTTTATAGTTGACTTCAGTACTAGTGTGGGGGTTTCCCGTCTTATCTTCGCGTTGTTGGTCTTGTAGTTAATAATGACATTGTCGAGACCAGCATGTTGTGTTTCACTGGGTTTGAACTTTCAATTTCGTTTTTACGTGAGACTTTCGCCTCACATCTTGCGTTATCGAAAGTGAACCGATATCCGCAGGACATACCTTTCAAAAATATCAAACCATGATATAGTTGGCTATAATGTCATTTTACCAGTGTGCTGAGTAGCGTCATACTGAATTTTTGGGGTCTACTATTGATTCTAGTATTGGTGTGAGGGTTCACCCGACTTATGTTCCCTTCGTCGATAATAAATATACCTTGGCGGTATTTAACATTTATATAGCACACTTTTATCAGTTTGTTGGGTGTATAGAGCCACAATCCGTATAGGACATGTTGGCTAATATCAGTAAAAGATGTATTTGTCTGTCTGCTGCTTCCGTCAGCAGACAAGATAAACTATTCCCAACATGCATTCGACTAGGTATGACGTGATAGTAAACAAATTCTAAGTTACGAAGTTTATATCCTAATTTCGGTTTAAGAGAAGTAAATTAAATGAAAACGTGAATGGGTTTATTTTTTTTTTTAATGGAGAAATCCAAGCGCTAGTTGAGGAGTTTAACCTTTTCGGATACGTTGCATTCGTGGTTGTGATATGGCGTCTTGAGTTTTTGAAAGAGCGTCGAGTGGAATCATTTCTTGAGCCGTATGTCATTAAGACTGTCCGAGTATGCCTTGAAATTAGTTGTAAAAGTTTTATCTTTGGTTGAGAGGAGCTTCTTGCTCGGGATTTCCAAGAAGAGTGGTCGGCTCGGAATTTTCGAGAATATTTGCCAGCTCGGAATTTCCTAGATGGTTAGTTAGGAATTTCCGAGAAGAGTGGTTAGCTCGGAATATCCAAGAAGAGAGGCCAGCTCAGAATTTCCTAGTTGGTTAGTTCGGAATTTCCTAACTGGTTAGTTCAAAATTTCCGAGAAGAGAGGTCAGCTCGGAATTTCCTAGCTGGTTAGTTCGGAATTTCGGCTGGTTAGTTCAGAATTTCCGAGAAGAGTAGTTAGCTCAGAATTTACGAGCTTGTCTGTTGGTACGTTTTTCGTTCTACTTGCTTGGATGTTTCGAGCAATTTTGTCCGATAATTTTTTTGTGACCAAGTTGCACTCGAGGAAAAATTGTTTCAAAAACTTTTCGAATTTCCGATGTGGAAGTATAGATATATACAGACCCTCTCCCCCCCCCCCCCATTTTGAAAAGGACGGACAGCTGAACCGATCAAGATATCGGCCGCCAACGTACCTCTTTCGGGGATCAAGCCATCAGGTAGTTCAAGTTTCTCGTAGCCGACCATCTAGGATTTTGGTCTTGATGGAGCTTTAGGGACGAGCTCGTGCAGGGTTTGGAGCTTACGAGTTCGTTGAGAGTGAAGTTAGTTCAGCTTCATTGGAGCTTTGGTTTGTTTCTTTGACCAACCGAGATGGTAGGATCTATGATTGTAAGTTGAACTTTGTTGCCTTCCTTGATTTGATACGACGAGTTGGAGCCTAGTCGGTTCAGGTAGAGTTGAGGGATCTTTATCGCAAGTTGAGTTAGACTGATCTCCGATAAGTTGAGGCATCGTGGATGTCTGCTCAGAAGAATTGGTGCTTAAAGGGATTTAGTCTTCGCTCGGTCGCACTTTTTCTCGACAAAGATTCAGCTCGGATATGAATAGGCACTGAACATAATGTGCTTTGGTCATCGGCACGAATTTCTTGTGGGACTGCTCAGTGGTTCTTGCTCAGAGATTGACTTGCTATGCTTGGATTATTGACGAGCCGAAACTCTGAGATATGTCGAGTAGTATGATTGCGGAGACGCTGAGCAGCATACTCGCGAATATGCTGAACAAGACATTATGATAGGTTGGTATGTGGCGGGGTAGATATTCTCCAAGTTGATACGTTCGGATATGCTTGATCAAGTATTGTCGAGCTTATGTGGCAAGGCAATATTTGTTCAGCAATTTTTGTATCCGCAAATCTTATTTTGCGTTCGGAAACTCTTTGCTTAACAAAACCTCTTTTGTAGTATATATGCCTTTATATATATATATATATATATATATGAGTGGGACTTAATTAATTGGCCCAACATGACCATGAACATCCGAGAATGAAACCCTTTTTGTTTTGTTGTTGCCCCTTTCTTTCTTATTGGCTCGTTACTTTTTGTTTTATGTTTTAGTCCTCTACAAAAAATGGACCTAAAAAGTTTGTTCTGCTTGATTTTTTGGTTCAGCTCGTAAAAGCTTTTGTTCTGCTCAATTTTTTTTTTTTCTTTTTTCTTCTCCGAGCTGGCTGGTCGTCTTGGCCAAGCTGGATTTTTTTTTTTTTTGTGAGCATCACCTCTTGTTTGTCCAGTTGACTTTTCTCTTTTTATTTTCCTTCTAGCTCGGGATTGTCCGAGCAGCTTCCTTCACAGCTGAATATTTTTTTTTTCTCGGAGCTGAATTGTTCACTTTATCTGAGCTGACTTTTTTTAGCTCGTAAAGCAAAATGAGGTTAGCTCAGAAAATCCAAGCTGGTTAGCTCAAAATTTCTGAGTTGATCTGCATGCTCGGAGTTTCCGAGCATTCCACGAGTTTCAAGAAATTCTGCGAGTTGTCGAGCATGCTGTGTGAATTGTCGAGCAAGCTGCGAGAGTTTCCGAGCACGCTGCGCGAGTTGCCGATCAATCTGCGCGATTGCCGAGCATGCTGCGTGTATTTACGAGCACGCTGCGCGAGTTACCGAGCATGCTGGGCGAAATGACCGTACGACAACCTGTCCGAGCAGGCTCATTGTCTGCATAGCCTTTTTACGTCCAAACTAGTTTAGTCGTGGACCATTCGATCATGTTTCCCGATCGGAGATGCTGAACAGTTTGACTGCGGACAAGCCGAGTAAAATATGATCGGCAAGATGCATCATGTTGTGTGCTGATTGTATTTTCGGATGAGAGTCATATCAAGCAGGTTGTTCTCCCCGCGGGACCTTTTTTAGTTCGAGCAAGGCATTTTCCGGATCTTGGTAGTCTTCGTTGAACTATATAGACGTCAGTCGATCGTCCACATACATACGATGATGTTGGACCTATCAGCTTGCGAAGTTGTGAACCCGAACAGACCATGAAAAATTCAAGCCGAGCATGGTGTTATGTTTTCCGAGAAGGACGTATATGATTGTGCGCTTTTGGGAGTTGCCCTGCTCAGATGTCATTGGTTACTCATACGATTGGATGATGTATGCAGATGAATGCTGGTTTTTGTCTGTGGATGGTTAAGAAGCTTGGTGTCAGGATATCTTGAAACATTGGCTGTCGTGACAACGAGCCATCGCCAAGATTGGTCAGGGGCAGCTTGACTCGGCTGCGATGCGAAGGTGTAGCAGCTTACTGAAGCGGATTATCTGAGCCATTTAATTCTGTTATGATTGTTGGTTGTTTGGCTACTTGGCGTCGTGCCTAGATCTGCAAATGAAGCAAAGTCGTAGACTCGTTCGATAACGAAAATTGGTTAGACTATGATCGTGATGTTGGGATAGTGTCCTGAAATCACACTTGTACTCACTCCTGTGATAGTTGTGTGTCGAGATCAGACCTTCGTATAATACTGGGCGGTTGCAATGTTTTGCTAGAAGCCTCTTGCAATCTGTAAGTTGTATACTTACTGCCATTATTATATGATCCTATAGGGTCACACACCTAAGCAAACTGGAAGCTACGACATGGGAATGATCATTATGGTAATGATCATATTAATGTGCATTGGATGCGCATTATAATCGATATAATGGTGTTGTGTCGATCGACACAGCTTGTGTGTCGGTCGACACAGTTCGGAATTTCCGAAACAGCTTTTCGGGTTGGGACTTAATTAAGTCTGGCCCGTTAAGCATGTTTAGGTCGAATAAAACTCGAGAGTTTCGACCTAAATAGCAAGCAGTCCACTTTTCTTGACAGAAACAGTAGACACACCAGAGAGATTCGAATCCCGTTGATCCGGCACTAGCATCCCGTTTCCAGCGAGCGTGCGTGTGTATCTGGTAGAGGCAAGGCATCTGCGTTGCTCCACTGATCTCGTTCACCATTCTCATTCCGCTGCCAGTTCAAAGGTAAGAACGAGGTTGGTTTTCATTCAATATATCAAACCCTAGATCCTAGGGGATCCAACAGTGGTATCAGAGCGTTGTTAGGGTTTAGCTATTGAATCTGATGCAAATAATTCGAAACTTGATTGTTGCATGTTGAAATCGTGTTTTCATGTTTTATTCTCGGTTTTGTTCCTGTTGAAAAATCGATGAACTATTGAAATCGCACTGTGTCGATTGACACAAAGCGTGTGTCGGTCGACACGCCGCGAAATAACACGTAAAATTTTAGGGTTTATCGCAGGGTGTCGATCGACACAAAGCGTGTGTCGGTCGACACAGAGCAAAAACTCGCAATAAAATTTTAGGGTTTGTCGCAAAGCATCGATCGACACAAAGCGTGTGTCGTTCAACACAAAGCAAAAATCCGCAAATAATTTTAGGGGTTTCGATCTGAGATCGAGTACCCGTATTCCTGCTGTGTCGGTCGATACACTGGGTGTGTCGGTCGACACAGGCAATGTGATCAGAGAGATCGGTTCAATCCTATATCGCACGGTTAATTTTAATTAACCAATTGGTTCTGGTTTGGTAATGTCGATCGACACACAGTGTGTGACGATCGACATGGACCAATAAACCGAACCGGTTCAATTGGATTGAATCGGTTAAGTAAATTCGATCCGGTTTGACCGGTTATCGAAGATCATTTTAAGTATGGCTGCGTCGACCGATGCCAATGGTTGGCGTCGATCGACACGACGTTCGCATATGTGCTGGTTGGACCACAAATTTGCAAATACCAGAACAATTTAATCCTAAAAGTTCTAGATGAACCTAAAACTATTAAAACTGAATGTTTTAAATAAACTAATAAATTCTTAGATGTATATTGGATATGCATCAAGATAAAACGGTTCTTTTCCTCAACTAAATATCAAGTGATCTTGATGTCTTGCCCGATCTTGTCTACTGTCAAGACTCGTGTCGTTTGTTGGATATTCTTGGAGTCCTTGATATCCACTGCAACATGAGTAAGGCAGGTGGTCATTGACAGACTTGCAGTGCAACTGTCAGTGATCGCTAGACAGAAAAAGATTGGTTTTACTTGACTGGGCTAACGGAAGTTCTGGGCCCAGAGACATCAGAGTGGATTGGACATAGTTTGTCTTATCCACGACCAAGAGTTGTACTGAGTACAATTAGCAATGATTTGCTTATCTAGATAACTAAAGTTTGAGTAACGGCGAGTCGCCTACTCGAATTTTAGTAATCTAAGGATCTTGGCTCATTGTATTCATCTGAGGAAACATAGTTTTGAATACAATGCGAGTTTTCTTATTAGATAAGAATTCTCATTTCTTGAGCATTATAACTAAAATCTACCTCTTTTGAATTACAGCTATGTCTGTCTCAAATCACATCAACACTTTCTCACTAAGATCCGTCCTTGAGAAGGACAAGTTAAATGGATCTAATTTCTTGGAATGGTATCGGAACCTGAGAATAGTTCTCAGGCAGGAGAACAAGGAATATGTCCTTGAAAGAGTTCTCCCCGAGAGGCCACGTTCCAATGCTCCGCAGACAGAAAAGAATGCTTGGGATAAGCATTCAGCGGATGTCAAAGATGTTAATTGTCTAATGCTGGTGATTATGAACTCTGAGCTGCAGAAGCAATATGAGAACGTATTGTCACCCATTGAGATGATTAACAGCCTGAAAGCTTTGTTTCAGGAGCAAGCTCTCACAGAGAGATACCAGACGGTTAAATCTCTCATGGATTGCAAGCTGGCTAAGGACAGTCCAGTAAGTCCTCATGTCCTTAAAATGATGGGTTACATTGATAACCTGGGGAAACTGGACTGTGCCATTAGTCAGGAGGTAGCCACTGACATGATTCTGCAGTCGTTGCCGTCGTGTTTTGATCAATTCATCATGAACTACAACATGCAAAACATGACTAAGACATTGACTGAGTTGCACGGTATGCTGAAGACAGCAGAACCGAATCTCAAGAAGGCTACTCCCAGTGTCCTGATGGTACAAGGGGATAAAAGGTTTAAGAAACCAAAGAAGGGTAAGGGTAAGGCCCAGGTTGTCCAGGCTGAAAGTCAGGACAAGCCCAAGCCGAAGCCCAAATCCGGGCCTTCTCCTGAGGATAAGTGCAACTACTGCAAGCAGTTGGGGCATTGGAAGAAAGACTGCAAGAAGTTCATGGAAGATTACAAGAAGCTCAAGAAGACGTATGATGCGTCTGACTCATGTATTTATGTTATCGAACTTAATGTTATGTCTTCTAGTCCTACTTCGTGGGTATTGGATACCGGCTGCGGTGCTCATATTTGTACAAATGTGCAGGCACTAAGAAACAGTAGGAGGCTGAAGAAAGGACAAGTGGAGCTACGGGTCGGGAATGGAGCTAAGGTTGCTGCACTGGCCGTAGGCACCTACGAGTTGTCCTTACCATCGGGCATGGTTTTAATTTTAAATAATTGCTACTTTGTACCTGCGATAAGCAGAAACATAATTTCAGTTTCCGTTTTGGATTTGGAAGGTTTTGATTTTGCTGTTAAGAATAAAGTTTGTTCTTTTAATCGTGATGGTACTTATTATGGTAGCGCCCCATTAGATAATGGGTTATATGTTTTAAACCAAGAAATGCCTGTCTTTAACATAAATACAAAGCGGTTTAAGTCCAATGACGAAAACCCGACTTTCTTATGGCATTGTCGTTTGGGCCATATCAATGAGAAACGCATCCAAAGGCTCCATCGTAATGGGCTTCTGGGCTCATTTGATTTTGAATCATGTGAGAAATGCGAATCTTGTTTGATAAGCAAGATGGCTAGAGCCCCTTTCAACAAACCAAATGAAAGGGCCAGTGACTTATTGGGCCTTGTTCATACTGATGTATGTGGGCCGATGAGTACTATTGCCAGAGGAAATTACAAGTACTTCATTTCCTTCACTGATGATTTCAGTAGGTATGGCTATGTCTATTTGATGAGACACAAGTCGGAATCCTTTGATAGATTCAAGGAATTCAAGAATGAAGTACAGAATCAACTTGGCAAAAGTATCAAAGTTCTGCGATCGGATCGCGGAGGAGAATACTTGAGTCAAGAATTCAGCGACTATCTGAGCGAGTGTGGAATTATTTCACAACTCACTCCTCCTGGAACACCCCAATGGAACGGAGTGTCAGAGAGGAGGAATCGAACCTTATTGGATATGGTTCGGTATATGATGAGTCATTCAAATCTTCCATTATCCTTTTGGGGATACGCTCTAGAAACGTCTGCGTTTACACTAAATAGGGTACCATCTAAATCAGTGGAAAAGACACCACATGAACTGTGGACTGGGAAATGTTCCTAGTCTGTCTTTCCTGAGGATTTGGGGTTGTGAAGCTTATGTCAAACGTTTAATCTCTGACAAGCTTGCACCCAAATCATTTAAATGCTACTTCGTTGGTTATCCTAGGGAAACCAAGGCATACTACTTTTACAACCAATCTGAGAACAAAGTATTTGTTGCTCGGGACTATTCTTTTCTTGAGAGGGAGTTTCTCTCTAAGAAAAACAGTGGGAGTAAAGTACATCTTGAAGAAATTCAAGATGCACAGGAGACTGCTCAACCTGCTGAGGAAGAGCAGCAGTTGGATCCACAGAGTTCTGTGGAACCGGCGCCTGTGGAGCCTGAAGTTCGCAGATCCGGAAGGATCCGTCACGAACCCGAGAGATACTATGGATTTCTCGTGACCGATTCAAATGATCTGATGATCATTGATAATGACGAACCAGCGACCTTCGCGGAAGCAATGATGGGCCCGGACTCCGAAAAGTGGCTTGGAGCCTCTAAGTCCGAAATGGGATGCATGTCAGAAAACCAAGTATGGTCCTTGGTCGATTTCCCTAATGGTGCAAAAGCCATTGAGTGTAAATGGATCTTCAAGAAGAAGATTGACGTGGATGGCAATGTACAGATTTACAAAGCGAGGTTGGTGGCTAAAGGTTTCAAGCAAATTCATGGTATTGACTATGATGAAACCTATTCCCCAGTCGCTATGCTTAAATCCACTCGGATTCTTCTGGCGATTGCCGCTCATTATGATTATGAGATTTGGCAAATGGATGTCAAAACCGCATTCCTGAATGGTATTCTGGAAGAGGATGTGTATATGACACAGCCTGAAGGTTTTGTCGATCCTAAGAACGCTGGGAAGGTATGCATGCTTCATAAATCCATTTATGGATTGAAGCAAGCATCACGGAGTTGGAATCTTCGTGATGCTTGCTTCAATCCATAAATGGATTTATGAAGCTTGCATACCTTCCCAGCGTTCTTAGGATCGACAAAACCTTCAGGCTGTGTCATATACACATCCTCTTCCAGAATACCATTCAGGAATGCGGTTTTGACATCCATTTGCCAGATCTCATAATCATAATGAGCGGCAATCGCTAGAAGAATCCGAATGGATTTAAGCATAGCGACTATCTGAGAGAGTGTGGAATTATTTCACAACTCACTCCTCCTGGTACACCCCAATGGAATGGAGTGTCGGAGAGGAGGAATCGAACCTTATTGGATATGGTTCGGTCTATGATGAGTCATTCAAATCTTCCATTATCCTTTTGGGGATACGCTCTAGAAACGTCTGCGTTTACACTAAATAGGGTACCATCTAAATCAGTGGAAAAGACACCACATGAACTCTGGACTGGGAATGTTCCTAGTCTGTCTTTCCTGAAGATTTGGGGTTGTGAGGCTTATGTCAAACGTTTAATCTCTGACAAGCTTGCACCCAAATCAGATAAATGCTACTTCATTGGTTATCCTAGGGAAACCAAGGCATACTACTTTTACAACCAATCTGAGAACAAAGTATTTGTTGCTCGGGACTGTTCTTTTCTTGAGAGGGAGTTTCTCTCTAAGAAAAACAGTGGGAGTAAAGTACATCTTGAAGAAATTCGAGATGCACAGGAGATTGCTCAACCTGCTGAGGAAGAGCAGCAGTTGGATCCACAAAGTTTTGTGGAACCGGCGCCTGTGGAGCCTGAAGTTTGCAGATCCGGAAGGATCCGTCACGAACCCGAGAGATACTATGGATTTCTCGTGACCGATTCAAATGATCTGATGATCATTGAGAGTGACGAACCAGCGACCTTTGCGGAAGCAATGATGGGCCCGGACTCCGAAAATTGGCTTGGAGCCTCTAAGTCCGAAATGGGATCCATGTCAGAAAACCAAGTATGGTCCTTGGTCGATTTACCTAATGGTGCAAAAGCCATTGAGTGTAAATGGATCTTCAAGAAGAAGACTGACGTAAATGGCAATGTACAGATTTACAAAGCGAGGTTGGTGGCTAAAGGTTTCAAGCAAATTATTGTTGGGATAGTGTCCTCAAATCACACTTGTACTCACTCCTGTGATAGTTGTGTGTCGAGATCAGACATTCGTATAATACTGGGCGGTTGCAATGTTTTGCTAGAAGCCTCTTGCAATCTGTAAGTTGTATACTTACTGCCAGTATTATATGATCCTATAGGGTCACACACCTAAGCAAACTGGAAGCTACGACATGGGAATGATCATTATGGTAATGATCATAATAATGTGTATTGAATACACATTATAATCGATATAATGGTGTTGTGTCGATCGACACAGCTTGTGTGTCGGTCGACACAGTTCGAAATTTCCGAAAGAGCTTTTCGGGTTGGGACTTAATTAAGTCTGGCCCGATAAACATGTTTAGGTCGAATAAAACTCGAGAGTTTCGACCTAAACAGCAATTCGTCCACTTTTCTTGACAGAAACAGTAGACACACCAGAGAGATTCGAATCCCGTTGATCCGGCACTAGCATCCCGTTTTCAGCAAGCGTGCGTGTGTATCTGGTAGAGGCAAGGCATCTGCGTTGCTCCACTGATCTCGTTCACCATTCTCATTCCGCTGCCAGTTCAAAGGTAAGAACGAGGTTGGTTTTGATGAATCAGTTAAACAATTTGGTTTCATCAAGAACGAAGAGGAACCATGTGTTTACAAGAAGACTAGTGGGAGCAAAATTGCGTTTCTTGTACTGTATGTCGATGACATACTCCTCCTCGGTAATGACGTTCCGTTGCTTCAGTCTGTCAAGACTTGGCTCGGAAGTTGTTTTTCCATGAAAGACATGGGAGAAGCCACATATATTCTTGGAATCAGAATCTACAGAGATAGAGTAAACATGCTGATTGGATTGTCCTAGGACACTTATATTGATAAGGTGCTGCACAGATTCAGGATGCATGATTCCAAGAAGGGCTTCATACCGATGTCTCATGGCACTGGTCTCAGCAAGAAGCAGTGTCCAGCGACACATGCTGAGCGAGAACGCATGAATAGGATTCCTTATGCTTCTGCAATAGGATCTATTATGTATGCCATGCTCTGCACTCGTCCATGTGTAGCTTACGCGTTAAGCATGACGAGTAGATACCAATCTGATCCAGGTGAAGTTCACTGGACAGCTGTCAAGAATATTCTCAAGTATTTGAGACATACTAAGGATAAATTCCTTGTGTATGGAGGAAGTGAAGAACTTGTGGTGAATGGATTCACCGATGCGAGTTTTCAGACGGACAGAGACGATTTCCGATCACAATCTGGATATGTCTTCTGTCTAAATGGCGGTGCAGTAAGCTGGAAGAGCTCTAAGCAGAATACCGTAGCTGATTCCACAACGGAAGCTGAATATGTTGCTGCTTCAGAAGCGGCAAAGGAAGCTGTTTGGATCAAGAAGTTCATGACTGAACTTGGTGTGGTTTCTAGTATCTTGGAGCCAGTGGCTTTGTTTTGTGACAACAATGGAGCCATTGCTCAGGCGAAAGAACCCAGGTCACACCAGAAGTCCAAACACGTTGAGAGGAGATATCACCTGATTCGTGATATCGTCAATAGAGGTGATGTGAAGATCAGCCGAGTTCCGACAGACGAGAATGTCGCTGATCCTCTGACCAAGTCACTCCCAAGGCCTAAGCATGAGAGTTATACGACTGCTGTAGGCATTAGAGATCTTAAGATGTAATCTTGATTCTAGTGGGAGTTTCAGTTTTGTTTTAGTTATAATAAGATGCTCTTGTAAACATTCTTTGGAAGTGTTTTAATGAAATTTGATTTCAGCATTATTTATTGTGATCTAAATAATGGTCCCAAAATAAGTTTATGACATATTATAGGTCATCAAGTTGAGGACTTGATCATGAGACCCTGTAAGTTAAATATGACATAAATTATGTTTTGTCCCTAGTCGAGGTTATCAAAGTGGGACACTGACAACCGTGAGAGACTAGATTGTGAGGTGACTGTTGGCTAAGTTTCATGGAGCCAATGATATGATTATCACAGTCAGTCACATAGATATATGTTAGTGAACATATGATCGGACATGACCCGCTAATGAGAAATCTACAAGATAGTTATATCTGTGTCATAAGAGGTTCTCATTACGACTATAGAGTATAGTCCTTAGACCTGAGTTCATCATGCTTTCTTGCATATGAATTGGTATACTTTGACTTTGTCAAACGTCGACCCGTAACTGGCGACTATAACGGCACTGTTCAAGTTTATCATGAAGTGTGCGTTGAAACAGGGATGGAACAAGATGGGATTTGTCCCTCCTGTATAACGGGAGATAAATATCTCAGGGCCTATCGAAGATTTAATACTGAGAAAATGTGTAGCCGCACTCAAACGAACTGTAGTTCAGTTGTTTGTAATGTTTCAGTATGAGATCAGGAGTTCGATAAACACGATGTTGGCTTAATAAGGATGACACCAATCATGCCTTATGCCAAATCGAGATATAGAGACAAAAGGATTATAGGAATAGATGATTCCAGTACAAGTGGGAGATTGTTGGGATAGTGTCCTGAAATCACACTTGTACTCACTCCTGTGATAGTTGTGTGTCGAGATCAGACATTCGTATAATACTGGGCGGTTGCAATGTTTTGCTAGAAGCCTCTTGCAATCTGTAAGTTGTATGCTTACTGCCAGTATTATATGATCTTATAGGGTCACACACCTAAGCAAACTGGAAGCTACGACATGGGAATGATCATTATGGTAATGATCATATTAATGTGCATTGGATGCGCATTATAATCAATATAATGGTGTTGTGTCGATCGACACAGCTTGTGTGTCGATCGACACAGTTCAGAATTTCCGAAACAGCTTTTCGGGTTGGGACTTAATTAAGTCTGGCCCGTTAAGCATGTTTAGGTCGAATAAAACTCGAGAGTTTCGACCTAAACAGCAAGCCGTCCACTTTTCTTGACAGAAACAGTAGACACACCAGAGAGATTCGAATCCCGTTGATCCGGCACTAGCATCCCGTTTCCGGCGAGCGCGCGTGTGTATATGGTAGAGGCAAGGCATCTGCGTTGCTCCACTGATCTCGTTCACCATTCTCATTCCGCTGCCAGTTCAAAGGTAAGAACAAGGTTGGTTTTCATTCAATATATCAAACCCTAGATCCTAGGGGATCCAACACGTGATGTATAAACGCAAAGTCCCAAATTAAGATGCTCAACATGTAAACGAAATCAAAGAGCAATAGACTGTACGTTGAACACACGAAAAGATTTGACGAGATATTTACGATTTTGATCAAGAGTTTATCATGTTAATTTCTACATATGTTAGAGATATTTGTAATTCATATAATCATACATCATTTAAAGCGGAAAACTTGTAACAAAGCTAAAATCGATAAGTCACAAAGAAGTTGAATAGATCGGCATAATTTATAAAGCAATTGATGATGAGAACGCAAATTAGATTTTAGGTACTTATCTTGATAATCGGAGAGATCGAAAAATGATTTACGACGAAGACGAACTTAGTGTTGGGAATGTCCTGAAATCTACTGTACTATCTCTAGAAAGTATGATAAGTGTCGAGATCAGACATAAGTCATAAATACTGGGTGATCATGATGACTTGCTAGAGCCCGCTCTTGATATATAAGTTTAGGACTTATTACCAGTATTGTATGATCCCAAAGGGTCACACACCATAGCTAACGGGAAAGTTAAATGGAATTAATACGGTAAGATGCAAGGCATTTACTGTATTTGTACAGAGAATTGGGCCAGACAAAAGACAGTCTTTTGTCTGATTTGGGCCTTGGGCCCAAAAGCCTAATGAGCCATTAGTTTAATTACTTGGGCTCATATAAGGAAGAGGGAAAGCGCAGGAAGCCCTAATGCTTCTGCTTCTGCGATTTTTCACCTGAGCCGTCCTCTCTCTCTCTGACAATTCCAGCTTGGTCTAGCAGCCTGATCCAATAGCTTGTAAGAGTGTGGATACCTAGGAGGAGCGGGTTTCTATCAGCTCTTGCAGATCTCTTCATTCCTTTGATCAATCCGCTGCAATCACAAGGTAATGAATCTGATCTGTTTATGATTCATCTGCAAATCACCTAGATCCTAGATGATTATGTGCTAGGATGTAACCTGACAATTACACCATGAACACAAATAATCCTACAGTGGTATCAGAGACAGGTCATTAGGTTTTTGCTTTTGGATCTTTGTATGAATCGATTTTGATTTTGCTTAATAATCATAAGAATCGATTTGCATATGATCGCTCCTTTAGTGAATTGTCATAATCGCTAAGAATCGCTTGTTGACTTAGATAATTAATAATCGATAAGAAACGATTTGACTTTGTTCAATTAATAAAGAATCGATTTGATAAAGGGTTTGATAGATGACAAAATCATTTTGTCTTCTTGTGTTTGCTTGAAACGATTTGACTTTGTTCAATTAATAAAGAATCGATTTGATAAAGTTTGTTAGGGTTAAGAATTGCTTTTGTCTTTAGTGATTGCTTGAATCGATTATTGAATTGGTCAATGGTCAAAATCGTTTGTTGTCTTGTCATGATCGCTTGAATAAGGTTTGTTATGATCGTGAATAATTAATTATCAAACGATATGGCATAAGCAATTGGTTAGCGATCGATGGTGTAACAATAAGCAATTATTGAATTAAGTATCAAACAAATCGAATGTTGAGAATTGTGGTTCGTTTTTCCCAAACCCGCGACAATGAACCGATCAAACCGATTGTGGTTCATTGTCTGCTTTAGCCAAAACCGCAAGTTAGGTCAAAATTGGCTAAAACACAAGGTGTTTCTTCCTGATTTTGGACTTAACCGAACCGATCCAATTTAATTGGTGGTTCAAGCGGTTAACCCAAATTGCGGTTTGCTGGAAATTATTTAATACAATTGGTATTATTTAATTTCTGGTTAGACCGGATTTAAATTCAAAAATTGAATTTTTAACCTAAACCGAAGGCTGGTCTAAGTTTGATTTGGTTGGACCAAATAATTTAGAGCTGGTCTGGTTTAGTAAATAACCAGTTGGATTAAGTAGTTAATTTGGTCTTGGACCAGAATTAATGAACCGACTCGGTTATGTCAAATTATTGGGCCAATTGGAATTCTGTGGTCTTGGGCCAAGAATTGGGCCTATAATTTGTGACCCAACCGAAAACTTTAATAAAACATTAAATTAGAAGTTTCTATTTTTAGCATGTTTCTAAATTTAGAAAGTTTCTAAAATAAGCTGTTTCCCGATTTAGAAAGTTTCTAAAAATAGTAGGCTTCCCTAAATAGAAAGTTTCCATATTTAGTAAGTTACCTGAAATGGAAAGTTTCCCAAAATAGTAATCTTCTATTTTTGGGAGGAAATCTATTGAAACCTAAAATCCTCAAAACCAATATCAAGCTTGGATGTCTTGCCCAATCTTGTCAGCTACTTAACGCTTATTCAATTACAGATATGGCTTACAGTGTGAGGTGTCTGTTTTTGCGTAAGTAAAGTAGTATATAGTCACTGATTTCATTGGGAGTCCCAGATTTTAGTGATTATTTGGCTGTAAGAGATTGGTTTCCTTGACTGGGCCATCGGGAGTCCCGGGCCTTGAGACATCTGGTGAATTGGGCCTTGGGCCCAATCCACAACCGAGAGTTATATGGATATAACTAGCTGTGTGCATGCTTACCAAGTAAGCTAATTTCGGGTGACGGCCAGTGGCCCACTTTGGTTTTAGTTGAACATGGGTCTCGGAATCATTGCATTCTTATGAGGTTAAACAAAGAAATTTTGAATGCAATGCGAGTTTTCTTATAAGTTATTAAGATTACTCTTTTATGAACTAAATAACTAAAACTCTATTTATCTCTAAATTTCAGTTATGACTAGCACAAACAATCAAAACACTTTCTCGATCCGGTCTGTCCTTGAAATGGACAAACTGAACGGATCAAATTTCTTGACTTGGTCGCGGAACCTGAGGCTAGTCCTCAGGCAGGAGAGAAAGGATTATATCCTTGAGAGAGCTCTCCCCGAGAGGATCGGGTCCAATGCCTCTCATGCAGTATATGATGCTTGGAATAAGCATTATAATGATGCGGTAGATGTGTGTGGTCTGATATTGGCTACCATGGACTCAGATTTGCTGAAGCAATATGAGAACATGGAGTCGCCAATAGAGATGATCAGCAGCCTGAAATTGAAATTTCAGGAGCAGGTAAGAGTGGAGAGATACCAGTTGGTTAAGTCTCTCACTAGCTGCAAGCTACCAAATGATCATCCAGTGAGTCCTCATGTCAGTAAAATGATGGGTTACATTGATAACCTGAGGAAACTGGATTATCCAGTTAGCCAAGAATTGGCAACTGAGATCATTCTGCAGTCACTGCCGTCAAGCTATGATAAGTTCAGAAGGAACTATATCAAGAAAGGCTTAACGAAGACGCTGACTGAACTGCATGATATGCTCAAGACAGTTGAGCCAAACGTGAAGAGTACCCTGTATAATCTCGTAATGGAGAAGGGTAGGTTTACTAAACCTAATGCTGACAAGGGTGAAGACATAGTTGTCCAGATTTTGAATCATGGCAAGCGTGTGTCTTCTGAGCCCGAGTCAGATAAATCTTACATTGGTAAGTGCTGCTACTGTAAAGATCATGGCAAGCGTGTGTCTTCTGAGCCCGAGTCAGATAAATCTTACGTTGGTAAGTGCTGCTACTGTAAAGATACTGGGCATTGGAAGAGAGATTGCATTAAATTCATGGAAGATTATGAGGAGTTGAAGTTGATGTATAAGACTACTTCCTCAGGTATTCATGTTATTACTTCAAGTTCTACCTTATAGGTATTGGATATTGGTTGTGGCACTGATATTTGTTATAATATGCAGAGCCTAAGCAACAGTAGAACGTTGAAGGAAGGACAAGTGGAACTGCATGTCTGGAAGGAGCTATGGATGCTGCCTCAGCCGTAGGGTTTTCACTTGTAGATGCCTTTGAGGCTTGGTTTTGTATTAAGTAATTGCTACAATGTACCTGCTTTAAGCAGAGTTGTCTTTCATTTTCTTGTAAGGATTTGAATGTTTTTCATTTTGATAAAAGACAAGTTTTGTTCTTTTGATCTCAATGAAATATTGATTGTAGCACCCTATTCAAGGAATGGGTTTTATATCTTAAACCAAAGAGTGCCTAAATGTAACATAAATACCGAATTGGTTTAAATCTGATGAATTAAACCTGATTTTTCTTGGCGTAAATGTTTTGGTCACATAGAGTGAGTCGGATTCAGAAATCCCATAGTTATGGACTTTTGGGCTCATTTGATCGGATATCTTATGAGACTTGAATTCTGCTTACTGGACCAAAAGACAAAGGGCCCATCTTAGCCGAGCTAGAGAAAGGCCCAAAGGCTTATTGGACCTTGAACATACTCATGTATGTGGCCCGATGAGCAGTAATGCCAGAGAAAATTTCCTGTACTTCATTATATTTACTGATTACTTCAGTGAGTATGACTGTGTTCATTTGATGAGACACAAGTCAGAATTCTTTGAAATGGTCGAAAGAGTTCCAGAATGAGGTATAGAATTTGAGTGACAGAAGTATTGAGACTCTGGATTAGATCACGAGTGAGAATACTTAAGTCATTGATGGTGTGATCATCTGAATGAGTGTGAAGTCGTTTCAAAGCTCATTTCTCCTGAAAAACTTGAGGTGTTTCTGTGAGAAAGAATCATATCTTATTAGAAATGATTAAAGATGAGTCACACGAATCTTCCATGATATTCTTTAAGAATAACGCTCTAGAAATATCTAAGTTTACGCTGAAATAGTTCCACCAATATCAGTTGAAAGACACCACATAAATGTGGACTGGAAATGATCCAAATTCGTCTTTACTGAGTATTTGTAGTTGTGCTACTTCGCTGGTTGTCCTAGGGAAACCAAGGCTTGTTACTTTTTACGTCCATTCCGAAAACGAAGTTAGGTTGTTCGGAATTCTGTTTTCGAAAAGGAAAGTTGCTTTCCAAGAAGAACAGTGGGAGTAAAAGTATAACTCGAAGAAATTCGAGAAATACAGGAGGCTGCTCAACCTGTTGAGGGAGAGCAGCGGATGGATTTACAGATTTCTGTAGAATCTACACCTGTAGAGCCTGAAGTTCGCAGATCTGAATGAATCCGTCACTAATCCGAGAGTAATTTCTCGTGATTAGTTGCCATGATCTGATGATCATTGAAAGTGACGAACCTGCGAAATTCACAGAAGCGAAAGAGAGCCCGGACTCCGAAAAATTATACTGTATATAAGTTAGCTTCATCGATCCATTCATGGATAGAAGCAAGCATATCGGAGTTGGAATCTTCGTTCTGTTGAAGTAGTCAAGGTTTTGACTTGATCAGGAATGAAGTGGAACTGTGCGTTTGCTAATAGATAAGTGGGAGCGATATTGCATTTCTCATAGTGTATGTCGATGACATACTGATTCTCGGAAATAACGTCCCAATGCTGCAGTCGGTAAAGGACTGGCTTGGGAGTTGTTTTTATGATTGACATGGGTAAAGCCACGTATGTTCTTGGATTTTGGATCTAAAGATAGAGATCCAAAAGAGCTGGTAGGACAAAGTCAGGATTCTTAAATTGACAAAGTCCTACACGTTTTCAGCATTCCAAGAAGGGTTTTATGCCAATGTCACATGGCATTACGTTAAGCAAGAAACAGTGTCCTACGATAACTGCTGAGCTTGAATGCATGGATGAGATTCCATATGCGTCGGCAATTGGATCTATCATGTATGCCATGACACGTACTTGTTTTGATGTTGCTTTAATGTTAAGCAAGACAAGTAAAGACCAGTCAAATCCAGCAAAGAATCACTGGATAGCCGTAAAGAATATCCTGAAGTATTTGAGGAATACTTAGGATAAGTTCTTGATTTATGGAGAAAGTGAGGTGCTACAAGTCGGTAGAGTCTGAAAGGCAAGTTTCCAACAGACAAAGATGATTTCCGGTCACAGTCCGGTTATATCTTGTGTCTGTCTGGCGGTGCAAGGCACTGTTGCTGACCCCATGACTTAAGCTGAACATTTCGCAGCTTGGGAAGCGGCGAAAGAGGTTGTTTGGAAAGAAGAGTTCATCACTGAACTTGATGTGATTCCCAGCATAGATGAGGCTAGCTGCACATTAGAGGTCCAAACACCTTGAGGGTAGGTATAACCTATTCCGTGAGATAAATGACAGAGGTGTTAAGTAGATCAGCAAGTTTCAACGAATGAGAACGTTGCTAATCTATTAACGAAGCCACTCCTTAGGCCTAAGCACGAGTCGCGGACTGTAGCTGTAGGATAAGTGAAATTAAGATGTAGTCTTAATTTCAGTGGGAGTTTGTAAAGGGCTTTATTTAGTTGTTTTGAAAGGTTCATGTAAACATAATATTTTATGTTTATGAAATTTATGATTTCTGGATTATTTTAACTGTGATATAAATAATCGTTCCAAAATGATTCATGTCATTATATATGGGCCATCGAAGTACATGAGTAGACTTGATCCTGAAACCCCATATTTAACGAAATGACATAAATCATGGTGTCCATAGTCGAAGGTTGTTGAAATTGGAACACCAACAACCACTTGAGACTAGATTGTGTTGAGACTTATGACCAAGTTTCGAGGGGTCATAGATGCGCGGCATCAAAGTCGACACATAGGTATATGTAGGGGAGCATATGACCGGACATGGCCCGCTGATGAGAACTCTACAAGATATTAATATCTGTGTCATAAGAGGTTCTCATATACGACTATAGAGTATAGTCCTTAGACCTGAGTTCGCATGCATGTGGCTGCACATGGAGTGATGCGCTTTGATCATTGTCTAACGCTGTTTCGTAACTGGGAGCTATAAGGACCTTGGTTGGGTGTATTATAAAGTGTGTAGTTCATAGTGATGGAACAAGATGGGATTTGTCCCTGCCGTTTAACGGAGGTAATATCTCTAGGCCAATCGGAGACTTGATAGCTGGTAAGAGAGTGGCCACTCCCAAACGGACTTGCCCAAGTCGTTTGCATTGTCAGTATCAAACCTGGTCCGATGAACATGGTCTGGCTATATAAGGATGACACGCATCTTGCCTTATGCCAGATCGAGATATTGAGACAAAAGGATTAGGGAATGTAGGATTCCAGTACAAGTGGGAGATTGTTGGGAATGTCCTGAAATCTACTGTACTATCTCTAGAAAGTATGATAAGTGTCGAGATCAGACATAAGTCATAAATACTGGGTGATCATGATGACTTGCTAGAGCCCGCTCTTGATCTATAAGTTTAGGACTTATTACCAGTATTGTATGATCCCAAAGGGTCACACACCATAGCTAACGGGAAAGTTAAATGGAATTAATACGGTAAGATGCAAGGCATTTACTGTATTTGTACAGAGAATTGGGCCAGACAAAAGACAGTCTTTTGTCTGATTTGGGCCTTGGGCCCAAAAGCCTAATGAGCCATTAGTTTAATTACTTGGGCCCATATAAGGAAGAGGGAAAGCGCAAGAAGCCCTAATGCTTCTGCTTCTGCGATTTTTCACCTGAGCCGTCCTCTCTCTCTCTGACAATTCCAGCTTGGTCTAGCAGCCTGATCCAATAGCTTGTAAGAGTGTGGATACCTAGGAGGAGCCGGTTTCTATCAGCTCTTGCAGATCTCTTCATTCCTTTGATCAATCCGCTGCAATCACAAGGTAATGAATCTGATCTGTTTATGATTCATCTGCAAATCACCTAGATCCTAGATGATTATGTGCTAGGATGTAACCTGACAATTACACCATGAACACAAATAATCCTACACTTATAGCAACAAAAATGTTCTTTTCGGTTACGATGAACTCCAATCCGATCTTGGTATCCTTGTTACGATTCTTTTCGTTTTAGGTTGCGTCCATGCAATCTTCTCCATAGACGTCGATAGTCGTTGCGATCCTTCTTGGTTAGATTAGTGGTGGTAGATATTTTGTGTTAGATTTGTCCGAAGGAGGGTTCGCTTGTTTGCAGGTCGCAGTTGACGTAGCATAGGTTTCTCGTTGAGCTGCCAGGCATTTGGAAGTCGAGTCGCATATGCTTAGTTGGTCCAAAATTCACTTCCTGAGTGCTCCATGGTTTTAGTTCGAAGCTTCTACACTTGCTCGGTAACGTGGTATTCACCTTCTCCTGGTACTGAGTTTTTGCATCAGTACGGCTTTTGTCTCCTTTAAATCGGTTAACGCTACGTCGGCTATCAGTTGCGGCTATGTCTGTTTCAGCGTTGTTCGTCATTCGATGATTTGTTCTTTCTCCGTCGGTCACCAATGGGTGATCCGTTCTGTTTCCGTCAGTGGATATCTTCGGATCCGCTAATCAATGGTTTTTAAGTGTAAGAAACTTCTATGTCCCCACAGACTGCACCAAACTTTTAGAGTCGGAACTCGCACTGTCAAAGCTTGTAGAGCTATACTTTTAAGGAACAGAAATCTCATAAGTAAACACACCGAAATAGGAACCCGGGTGATATTTTATTGATAAGGATCGGATAAAGAGTACAAAGAATGAAAGATTAAGATGTTTACAACTGAACCTTATGAAAGGCTGCCTACGTACCATTAAGAAAGAGATCAAGCCATTCGTAGTTCTAAGTCTAGATGCTAGGGTTTTCCAAATATCTAAGTCGTAGGAAGTCCATCTCCTTATATAGCTGCGGAAAGTCGGCTTCGAGAATCTTCGTCCGCAAGATATTTGGAAATCTTCCTGTTATCGTCTCCTTCCATTTCTGTTAAGATTTTCATTTTCAGCTCGGATTTTCCTCTTCTTCTCGGAGATATCTTCCTCTTCCCTTCTTTGAGTTTATCTCTTCTTTTGGCGGCTAATTTTCCGAGGCTCAATTTATTTTGTCGAATGGGCAAAAAACGGATGGTCCGAGTCCGTTTGAGCATAGACTTCTTGATTCGGCCCAAAGTCTCGGAAATTCAAATATTGTAGGTTGGGTCCAAATTCGTATTTTGTTTGATTTTATCAGACGATTTTGGTTTAACGGCTAGGAACGTATAAGTCGATGTTTTGAAGACGGACTGCGGCTAGTTGTACATCCGAAGAAGGAGATATCGGCAAATGTTTGATCATACGATCAAAGTGGAATATCCGTTCAGAAAATTCTAGAAGTAAATTCATCTCGGAAGTTTCCAAGCAATGCATTCAGTTCGGAACTTCCGAAAGAATGGATTGTGCTTGGAGAAGGAGAAGGAGATGTTTATATTCGAGCTGGTTCAGCTCAGAATCCTAGCTGGTTTAGTTTGGATATCCGAGCTGGTTCATATCGGAAGTTACTTGTTCGGATGTTTCGTCTACCTGTTGCTTCTGTCGAGAGATGTATTTGTCTGATCGGTCCGTTCGGATTTTTTGGTGAATAACTATGTCCGTTTCGTATGAAATATCATCCGTTTGAAGCTTTTCGTATAAAATGTTGTTCATTCAAAGTCATCAGCACTAAAAGCTTCGTATAAAATATTGACTATATGAAGCTCCGTTCGTATGAAATATGATGAACGTCCGTGTCCGATCTTCCAATCATGTTTTTGGTTATTGTTTTCGTCGAGAGGGATTTTTACCCCAACAACTATGAGCCAAAATTCGTGGCTGTAATGACCATAACCACATATGCCCACAAAAATATTTTGTGGTTATGGGCTCGTGTATATCACAGAATCGTGGCATTTCGTTGCAACGCTTCCACGGATTAGCCACAATTTTTTTTGCTATTTGTAACGAATAGCCACATACATATTTGGTGACTATATTTACACGAATAGCCACAAAAATCTGTAGCAATAGTTGCGAAATAGCTACGAAATAATTTGTGTATATTTGTGGTTATTGTATTAAAAAAATTTAAAAATAATAATAAAATTAAACTCAAATTAATTAAATTATTTACTAAATGTTATTAAAATGATTAAATTTAAATATACAAATGTTTATGATTCAAAAAGAATGAATTAAACAATATTTGTTATTTTTATTTGTTATTTATTTATTACTAACAAATAAATATTTTTTTTTTTTTTGTAAAAGGTGAATTAATTGCCCAAAGGAATCAAGAACAATAAGTTATGTTACAACTCCGTACCCCCCCCAAAAAAATTAAAAAGAGGTAAAGAGAAAGGTTACAACAACACAAAGAAGCTAGGAATAAGTTAACCAGGCCGCTAACAAACGCTTGAACGCCTTTCGATCCTGCTTGCTGAGAATCCGGTCCTTAACACAACGGTCAATAATGCGGAAGAGACTGTCAGGTGGATGAGATGGACCACCATGGAGCCGAGCATTGCGTTCTCGCCAAAGGGAATAAACGATGCACTGAGCCAGCAGCTTTTTAAGAACAGAGGAAACCTGCCTAATAGACTGCAAAAGCCAAGAAATCATCTGTTGCCAGGTGCTAAAGGGATTGGCGGTTAAGCCAAGCCTAACCAGGCCCATACGCCAAACTTGGGCAGAGTATGGACAAAGAAGGAGGAGATGGTCTTTGGTCTCCATAAAAGTGTCACAAAGAACACATTGAGAAGAAACATTCAGTCCCCAGCTGATGAGACGAGACTTAACAGCAAGTCGATCCAGATGGGCCAACCAGAAAATAAAAGCATGCCTAGGAACATGATGCTTGAACCATACGGCAGGAAACCAGGTTAAACGAGGGCCTCGCGGTCTAAGAAAATTCCAAGTAGATGAGGTAGAAAAGACAGACGAAGAAGATCCATCTCCTGGAATAGTCCAACGGAAACGATCCAGGCCTTGACTTGGCGAGGGAGGATCAATCTGTGTAAGGGCAATGTGAAGAGCAAGAGCCTGAGGAGATCGAGCATGACGCAACCTCCACCCTCTCTGAGTCCCCACTTGAGAAACCAGGGCTTCACGAGGAATGCATAGCTGGCGAGGGCCTGTGTCCCCAAAGTAATCAATCAAGGGACCCAGAGAACACCATGAGTCAAACCAGAACCGATTACTACATCCATTCCTAACCTCAACATCCAGGAATGGACGAGCTAGATATCTTAACCTCTGCAGCTGCTTCCAAAGCCAGCTATCAGTTGGTTTTGCATCAATGTCCCAAAAGCTTTGATGCTTACAGTAATGAGACTTGGTCCAAGCCACCCATAATAAGCCACTTGAAGCAAAGAGGTTCCAAATTAGCATCAGACAGAGGACCTTGTTCCAAAGCTGAAGGTCCCGGAGCCCAAGTCCCCCCTCACTAACAAATAAATATACAAACAAATATTTGTTATTTACTAAAAAAGCTTCAACGATGGTGGAAGTAGATGGTGAAACGACAGTGGAGATCGAGGTAAAGCGACAGTGGAGATCGAGGTGAAGCGACGGTGGAGGTCGAAGGAGATGCGACGGCGAGGAGTTGAGATGGCGGCGAGACGTGACGGCGGAGACGAACATGCGATGGTGATGGAGATTTGACGGCTTGGTGAAGCGACGGTTGAGATCCGTGATGAAGCGTTGGTGGAGGTCGGTGGTGAAGCGATGGTGGAGGTCAGAGCTGTGACGAAGACGGCGGCATTAGTGGATGATGAGAAGCGGGAGACAGTGATGGAGAAGATGAAGGTGCGATTCTGACGAGACCGGTGGAACAGAGAGATCGGTCTTTGTCTTCGTCCAGCGCAGATTTGGTCTTCATCTACGTCCGGCGACGAGACGGGTGGAGCAGAGAGATCGGTTGTCTTTGTCTTCTCTCTCTCTCTCTCTCTCTCTCTCTCTCTCTCTTCCCCTACGATTCGTCTTCGTCTTCAAATGGTCTGATTCATCTTCGTCTCTTCTGGAAACATCGAAGCTCTTTGATGAGTGAAGTCAGGCAAAAGAAAAATGAAGGCGAAGTGTAACACTGATTGAAGAGTTTTTTTGTAACTTAAGAGGTCAATTAGGTTAAAGAGATCTAAAGGTCAGGATATGAGATGAGACACATATTCAACGGCTGAAAAGTTGATCTGCATGTCTATTAAAAAAGAAATATGGGCCGTGGATATATTTTAATCAGTAGTCCATATTTATGATCCAAGTGGTGGAATATTAGTCAATAGATTGTTTTGGATATAATTAATATATAATAATAAAAAATAATTTAAAATAACAGAATTGGTTAAAAAATTATTTTTATAAAAATTAATATAAAAGATAAAACTTTTCAAAGTGTTAAATTTTATAAATGATTTACAAATAACTAAAAATCAGCATATATAATAAGAAAATGATTAAATTTAATTTTAATTTTTACATTATTTTTTTATTTTAAAAGTGTTAAATTTATTTTCGAGTATATATAATAATTAATCATTTTTAATAATTTTTAATTTAGTATTAGTTTTAAAACATAAGTAGAGTTCAAAAAAATCCATTATAATTAATTTAAAATAGTTTTAATTAATTTTATGTAATATATATATATATATATATCTATATTTAAATGTTTAGATCTTAGTTTTATGATAATTAATTTTTATATTTTAATTTTATAGTTTATGATTAAGAGTAAGTTTTAGAGTATGATTATGGTTTATTATATAAGTTTAAAGGGTTGTGTTTATGGATATATGTTAATGTTTGGAAATAATAGGTTTGAAAAATATTTTCTTTTATAAGTGCTGAATATTAGTTTTGGATATGTTATAGTATTTGAAATTTTATTAATTAGAGTTTTGTTTATATTTTATAATTTTAGGGTTTGTTTAAGGTTTAGGGTTTTGAGGTTTAGATTTAATTTGAGGAAAGTATTAGTTTTATTAATATCTATTTATATTTTGATTTTAAAGTTTATGATTAAGAGTTTAAGTTTAGAGTTAATTTATAATTTAGGGTTTGGGTAATAGGGTTTGAAGGGTTATGTTTAAGGTTTTAAGAATGCTTGAAAATTATAATTTATAAAATAGAATATATTTATAAGTGTTAAATCTTAATTATGGATATGTTATAATATTTGTAATGTTATTAATTAGATTTTTGCTTATAGTTTATAGTTTTAGGATTTGTTTAGGGTGTAGGGTTTATCGTAGCCACAGATAGCCATAAAATGGTTCGTGGCTATATCCCACAAATAGCCACAAAGTTTATTTATGGCTAATTTCACGAATTTTTTTTGTGGCTGGTCGTGGCTAACTCCTCCCGTGAACATTTCGTGGCTACTCTTGGCAATATTTCGTGGTTATTTTCTACGGATAGCCACGAAATAGCCATGAAACTAATATTCCGATTAAAATGCCTAGACCTACATTCTTCTATTTTTTGTGTATATGCTCACCCGCCCATGACGGGTTAAACCCTAGTGTAAGATAAAAATCTTGCTTTCTTTTTTGATAAATATTGGGAATTCGGCCATATAAATCCTGAACTATGCAAGAATGGCTAATTGAGACCTAGACTTTGGTGTGGCAAAAAAAACACTAGACAAATCATTGACTTTTTGTTAAAATAACAAACTTTAGTTTGACTCACCAAATTAACACGCCGTTTACCAATTTAACAAAACTACTTTAACGCCATTAAGCAGACGTTTACTGTTGTCGTTAATGGAAACGACGTAGTTTCGTATCACAGATTCTCTTAAGACGAAGCATCAAACGACGTAGTTTTGCTTTTAAAATAAATCGAAAAATCGATCCACACCATTGTGGATCGAACTCGAGACATGGGGGAGGATTTATGGGATACGTTGCCATTGTGCTATTAGTGTCAATCGATAATATGTCAAACACATTACATTATATCGTGTGAAAACATCCTTATATTTTAAAACAAAATCATAAGTCCACGAACCCTAATTTCCCAGTTCCTAAATCGATTTGGGAATTAGCTCTCAATTCTCCAAACACTGACGATGGCGAATACTATATTTACCAGAGACGGAGTTGTGATACCGAATCCGGCGAAGAAATCAACTCCGGCGAAGAAATCCTCTGCCCCGAAGAAATCATCTCATGCGAAGAGATCCTCTCATGCGAAGAAATCGAAGCCTCTTGCTCCGAAGAAGATTGCGAAATCGAAGAATGCTCCCAAAAAGACAATTGCTGCTCGATCGAAGAATCCCAGAAGAAAGGTGCGAGTCTCGCCGGATCCTTCTATTATCAGTCTCTCTCTCACGCCAGATACTCATGAAGAGACTCATGAGCTCAAAGACACCGTAGACACCCATGAGTAGACTTCACATGAAGACCGTGAAGAGATGAATCCTGCTGAAGACAGAGATGAGCAGAATCCCGACGAAGGCAGAGACGAGCTTAATCATCCCGAAAACACAGAAGAGCTGAATGCTCCGAAGGCGACGATGACGCAGACGATGCTGATGGTATTGGTGGAACCCAGGAAGAAACATGTAGACACTTGAGTATTTACTTTGGAGAGGATGCTAGGAACGATGACTGTGAGGTTGAGGAAGACATTGGAGATGAATACGCATGGGATGATGATAAAATCCATGATCCTCTGTCTTCAGATGAAGAGAATGAAGAGGAAATGCGACCTTCAGAAGAGACTTTCAGCTGCTTCAATTGGGTAAGACATTCTCAGACGTTGATGACTTCAAGCACGCTTGCCTCAGGTACACAATGAAAACCAGGTTCAACATCAAGTACTATCGATCCACAAGTCTGAAGATGGGTGCAATGTGTGCTGCGACCATGAAAGAAGATGAGGCACCATGCCCGTGGAAAATATACTGTTCTTATGATAAGAGAAAGCAGAGGCTGCAGATCAAGACATATGTGAATGTCCACACATGTGAGGTGACGGGTGTATCGAAGATCCTGCAACGATCAGCTATTGCCGAATTGTCCAAGGAGAGGTTGAGGCTGAATCCAAAAATCACAGCAAAGGAGGTCCAAGCAGAGATTAGAAGAGAGTATCAAATGGAAGTCAAAGAGAATTCATGTGTTAAGGCCAAGACGAAGCTGATGAGACAGAGGAGGAAGACACATGAAGCGCATTTTAATCGAATATGGGATTACCAAGCAGAAGTTATTAGGAGCAATTGCAAACCAGGCGATACAACGAATATGGGAAGAACAACATTTGAGATTGAGACAATCCCAGGAGCTCATATTGGAGCCAAGCAGAGGTTCAACAGGCTCTACATTTTGTTTCCAGGCGCAGAAAGAGGCTTGGAAAAGGACTTGTAGGCCAGTGATAGGGTTAGATGGGGCCTTTTTAAAATGGGATATAAAGGGTCATTTGTTGGCTGCGGTTGGTAGGGATGGCGACAATCGGATTGTGCCTATAGCTTGGGCAGTTGTGGAAATAGAGAATGATACCAACTGGGATTGGTTTGTCAAGCTGCTAGCTGTTGATTTGGAGTTAGGTAATGTCAACAACTATGTCTTAGTGTGTGATAAGCAAAAGGTAAAGTCAGTTACAATCTTTAATGGTCTAATATGTGATGCTTGAATTGTATGTTTATGTTATTGCAGGGCTTAGTCAAAGCAATACACACTGTCCTTCCAGATGCTGAGCATAGGCAGTGTTGTAGGCATATATACGAGAACTGGAGGAAAGGAGGGAAGGATCTAAATGCAGAAGCTGTTTTGGTACATAGGAAAGAGCTACACACAAGGTCTTTACAAGCATAACATGGAGACTCTGAAGGAATATGATGCAGGTGCCTATCTCTCTTCTTCTCACCAAACCAGAGACATGGTCAAGAGCCTTCTTCAAGTTAGGCTCTCAGTGCAATGACGTCCTCAACAATTTGAGTGAATCCTTTAATAGGACAATCAAGGAAGCAAGGAAGAAGCCATTGCTGGACTTGTTAGAAGATATTAGGCAGCAATGCATGACTCGCAACTACAAACGGGCTAGGATTGCTGCGAGTTTGACAAGATGGTTCACAAAGAAGACAATGAAGGAGTTGTCTCGGGTTGAGAAGAAATCAACCAAGTGTCATCTTCGTTGGGCAATTGGACCAGAGACAGAGGTTGACTACAAAGGGCACACTTATGTTGTAAGTATGGAAACACAGACTTGTGCTTGTAGAAGCTGGCAGATGAATGGTATACCGTGTATACATGCTGCTAAGGTCATCCTAGGCCTTGGGAAGAAGCTGTCAGAGTATGTGGTTGACTGTTACACAACAATCAGGTTCGTGACATATAGCTACATTGTTTGATATTGCCTGATTTTAAACGCAAATGTAACTGATTTATGTTGTTAGGTGGCGTGAGACTTATAACTTTGGCATCAAACCGCTCAATGGGCAGATGGAGTGGCCATAGACCAATAGATTGGGCGTGATTCCACCACCAAATCGAAATGGTAGTCCGGGCAGACCAAGAAGCAATGCTAGGATGAAGTCTAAGTTTGAAACAGGCTCTAGCACAAAGTTAAGCCGTGCTCACAGGATCATGACGTGTTCTAATTGCAAAGAACAAGGTCATAACAAGCTAACCTGTAAGAATGCAGCAACAGCGGATCCACCTAAGAATCAAAAGGAAGACCAAAGAAGAACCAGGTTTGTTTTGGTTTAGACTTAGTTAGAACTATAATTATCAAGATGCATTTAGTTTGTTTTAACCATGTGTGTATTTGTGTGTTTTGTAACATGGACTTCATTTTGATGAGTCTTTTCAAGAACAACCATCATACACACCATGGGAAAATCCACCATTCTCAGAAGGCCAGTCATCTTAACCACAACCATCATGGGAAAATCCACCATTCTCACAAGGCCATTCATCCCAAGCACAAACACCATGGGAAAGTCCACAATTCTCACAAGATCAAGCCTCACATGATCAAGCCTTGCAAGGATGGAGACGTTGGTTTGAGTAGATGTTTCTCTGATCAAATTTAAGATCATATATTCTCGGTTTGTATTTTGTTGTCAAGTCCCTTAGAGCACCCACATCCGTGAGACCCATAGTTGGGTCTCTTAAAAAAAAATTATTAATTTTTTTTTTTGAACAGGTGAAAAAAAAAGAGGACCAATCCCGTCTCGCCACGTCACGTGAACAGTGACGAGACGGGTTCTTAAGTCTCTAATTTAAGAGACTATTGGGGGTGGGGTTCTTAACTATTGCACGGAAAACCGCGCTAAGAACCCCATAAAATGACCAATGGAGGTGCTCTTAGGAACTACTCGGTTTGTGTTTTGTAATCAAGTCCCTTAGGAACTACTCGGTTTGTGTTTGTGTTTTGTTGGCAGTGATTATAAAACTGTTTTATGCTTATGTGTTTTATGTAACAATGGTATTTGGTAACACTCAATGACAATGTTGTTTTATTTTTTTGTTATGACGGTTGTACAAACTAGAATGAAGCCAAATAGAATGTTTTATAACACTCAAACACGACACAAACATGAAACAAACAGACCAAACGTATGTCTCAAAGTTAACACAAACAGAAGCATGATCAACTTCTAGTAACTACCCACATACAAACCATTTGATTTCTCAAGCATGATCAACACCATACAAACAATAATGGTTAAACAAACACACCCGAAACACAACTTCATGAACAAGCCAAGCCTCTTCAATTCCATCTTGGCGTTCTTCACTTCTTCCATCAACTCTCCATTTATGTTTTTGATGCCTTCAATCTCGTCTTTAGTTTTGCAGATGTCAGAATGAAAACTCCCAACCATTGGTAATGCATCTGTCACCTCTTCATAAACAGCTTCTTCCACCCATTTGAACAAGTGATCCTGCATATTAACAATGCAGTCACACTCAAATTCGACAAAGATTAAACTGAAATCAAAAGCTCTTTTGAGCTTACCTTTCGAAACGTGGGACAATTGAAGAATGGCCTTCCCAGATTTTGTTTCATTTTGGCCGTCTTGATTACAGAGTCACGCCCACACATACATTTCACCGGAAATCCTCGAATTCCCATGGTGTTGACACACGAATCTTTTCTTCCAGAACTCATGATAAAACCCCCAAATCGATTTTGTCTTTGAAAATTTAGGAAATCGATTTGATTAATAAAGTGTTTAAATCGACGTCATTTTTTTCCTAATTAATAGACTAAACGACATTAAACGTCTGCTTAATGGCATTAAAAATTCTGCTAGATTGGTAAACGGCGGGCTATATTGGTAAGTCAAACTAAAGTTTGTTATTTTAGCAAAAAGTCAATGAATTGTCTAGTGTTGTTTTTTGCCACCCAATAAAATATTGACTTGTCTATTTTTTTGATAAATATTAGATTAATTTTTAACAAACGATCAACAATCTTATTATATAAAGTTTTAACTTCTAACTTTGTAGTTAATAAGATAGTGACATGTGGCAGTCAATCTATAAGATCTCGATACATATAAAAAAAATGTCAATAATACAGTTGTAACATGTGTCTTTCTTTTAATCTGATTTTGAAAAAAAAAAATTGTCGGTATTACCATTGTAACATATGTCATTCATTTAATCTGATTTGATACATGTAAAAAAAAAAATAACATTAAAAAAATTGTTACTTTTAAGAAAATAAAAATAAATTAAAACAAAATTTAAAATGAAAAATATATATTTTAAAAGGGAAATAATTTAAAAATAAATATGATTAACAAACAACATTATCATCTATTAACCTTAACCTATAAAAGAATAGATTTAAAACGAGATTAAAATAAATCTAAAAACAAAAATAAAACTACTGCTAAATTATAACTTAAAACACTAAAACGAAATTAATTATAAAACAATAAATCTAATTCAATTATAAATAATAGAATCAGTGGTCATTATTTCATAAAAATAAATATATAAGTAATTAAGTTTTTTAAAATAAATGTAATTCAAATCAGATTTAGAAGAACAAAAATTGAAAGGATGTGATAAAATTTATTTGGAAGATAAATAATACAATTAAGAGAATGAAAATAATTAGACGTTAAACTTTCTTTGTATAAAATTCTCTATAGTTTTTTTTTCATGGGTGATCTAACTATGTTTTCCACTTTTCAGTTTTAAAATTTTAGTCTTGGATTATGAAAGATAAAATTATAAATATGCATATATGTGGGTTCTAATCTAGTTTATTATATAAAATCATATTATACATAACAATCTTTTTATTAGTATTTAAAATTCATACTTCACAATATTTTTGTATATATCATCTTAATTTTTTAAAATGTTTTGTTTATGTAGATCTCCTAAATAAAATAAAAATTAGTTTTTAAAAATAAATATAAGAAATAGTAAATTTTCAATAAAAACTAATGTTAATATAGTAAAAAATTAATTTCATTAAGAATAAGTAAGTAACCAACCATTTTGATAGTCGATGAGAACTCAAAAAATATTTTTTGATTAATATAAAGATTAATTTGTGAAAACACAAAATATTATTGAAAATGTAATAATATTTGACATGTACAAAATATGTTAGAGTTTTACGAAATGGTGATGATTATTAATAAAAAAAAATTACAAAGCCATAGTTGAATATAGGCGATGAATCACACTATTGAATTATACGGAGAAAAAATCTATACAATTAAAATATAAAGGTTTTTTGAAAATAATAATTTTATGTATTATATTACAGAATTTCATTAGAATCATTAAATATTTAAATATTTTATTAAGATCAATAATGTTAAACAAAATTTTAACTAATTTATTCATAATATCTTTCAAAATCTTCTTCATTTTAAATATAAATGTATTATTTCATTTTTTACTATACCAAATTCTAATAATTTTTAAAATTTAATTTCATTTTTAGTTAATTAATTTTGTAATTAATTACATTTTGGTATACAAAAAATAAAAGAAACTTTATTAAAAATTTATATATAATCCATAATCATAGATATATTTAAATGATTTAATACACCAATTATATTTATAAATTATAAACACAAAAGTTTTCAAAACTCTTTTGAAAAAAAAAGAATTTTAAATTCACTAATTTTATCAAATATACACGTAAAACAACATAAAATTAAGTATTTTAACATACTTCATTTCGAAAAAGTGAATACTATAAAAATATTCAAATTACAATTAACTAAAATATAATTTATCTTAAAATAATCTAAAATATTAACAATTATATATATATATATATATATATTCAAATTGATATATTAAAATATCAAACATTAGTGAATATTTATATTATTCAAATATATAATTGTTCGGATTATAGTTGATTATTATACGATTGCAGTTTTATGGTGTGTTGTTTTACAGTTTTTATAATTTAAATACTATAAAATAGGCTACTTATTAATTAAATTTCTATATGAAGATATGTTATATGTTTTCTATACAAATATAAAATATTTTTAATCAAAATAATACATATTAAAAGTATATCATATAACTTTTACAATGACTAAATTATTAATTCGTATTTTTATTAAAATTTATTATAAAAATATATATTTACATTTTTGCTTTATTAACAAATATAATTTTTTTATATTTAGACTATTACACGATGTGTTAAAAATAATAAATTATCAATTTTAGTTATAAAATATTAAAAACAAATTTGCTTATCGTAAGACAGATTAAAATGAATTAACCAATTCCAATTACTGTATTATTAAGTTGATAAAATATTAAAATAATTCAGTATTTATGATATTTGAATATATGATGAGTTAGATTAAGGTTGATGTTTACGATCACAGGTTTTGATGGATTGTTTTATCAGATCTTTAAAATATTTATACTATTATAAGATGAGTTGCAAAATAGATTAATTTGTTTCGATTATAAAATATATAAAAATTGTTTAATAAAAGACAAATTAAAAAGATGAATTAACCAATTTAAATTATATAAACATTAAAGTAAACTTAAGCCAATATAAAATATTAAATAAACAGATTATCATATTTTAGTTTTTTAAAATCACTAATTATATTTATATAAAACTATAAAGTTAATTATTAAAATATTCTAAATACAATAAAATCTATATATGAACATAAAAGTTCTATAAAATATATTTTAAATCAACACAATACTTATTAAACTTATATCATATAACTTTTATAATTATTTTATTAAAAAATATATATTATAAAAATATTTTAAATAAAAATATTCAATGCATTTTCTCATTAAACACATAATCATCATACTATTAAATTACTAAAAATTATGTTGAATAATTGAAAAGTTTGTTATAAAATCAAAATTATTTTTATAAAGAAAAATATTTATTCGATTTTCTAACGCATGTCGAAACTTTGTCTATACTATTAAAGAAAAAGTACAAAATAGAAATTTCCATGGGTTTTAATTTATTTACAAACAATACTATTGGTTTATTTTGTTATTGTTTCAGCTCATTAAGGGTAAAGTAGTCTTTCTGTAACACACGTTTGTTAATTGTTTTCTAACTGATTTATATCAAACCGGTTTATAATAAAATCTGTAAATAATAACCAATCTTGAATACAATAATCAACATGTCAACAATTTACAACCTGGTTTATTCAGCACTATTATCGGTCCACCATATTCTATTAACAAATTCAAATTGACATAACCAGACCTGTCAACAGTAACCAAACCTGTCAACAATTCACAGTCATGTACATTTCATAAAGGTTGAGGCATATGCAAAGAACTTGTAGACATGCATGTACAGAACTGCTACATCTAATACCAGGAAAATAACCTGCAATTTTAATTTCGATACCCGTCTCCATCTTCCATTCATCTTTGTAATTTGTCACAAAATTGCTTAAACTGATCAGTTAAAAAAAGACATTCAATAAACAATTATAACTACAATCTTCTTAACCCAAAAGATACACCATGAGATAAATTACAACTACAATCTTCTTAACCGTAACATTCAAGACCAAGAGATAAACCATGAGATAAACCAATTATTTTTTACTGATCCATAAGATTCGTTTGATGAACGGTTAAATTAACCATTTTATCCTTTAGTCTATTCAACCAATTTGAATTCCAGATCTAAAGAAAATCATCCGATTGATATTCCAATCAACAAGAATATCCTTATAGCATTTAAACAAACCGTAGAATTAGATAAGATTTCCATGAATTAAAGTCCACTAAATTTCCAAACCAAAACCAAATATTCTTATGAGTGTATAAAGCCAAAATTACAGTTTAGTTATAGTCGAATCAATATTAACCAAAAGATGCTCCACTAATGACAAATCTGTATTTGCGGAAGTTTCTATACCTACCAAAATCTTTCAAATCGTTATTAATGTTGGGATTATGTCCTGAAATCACATTGTACTAACTCTAGAGATAGTTGTATTGTCGAGATCGGACAATTCATGTGATACTAGGTAGTCATAATGTTTTGCTAGAAACCGCTTATGACAAATGAGTTGTAACTCATTGCTAGTATTATGTGAACCTACAGGGTCACACACCTAAGCAAGTTGGATACACTTTGTATGGGATTGATCATTGGCATATGGTCTGATCGATGTGTATTAGATACACATTGAATTTGAGTTTCAAAGAGGTGTATCGATCGACACCATTGGGTGCGTCGGTCGATACAAGACGTGCGTCGATCGACACCAATGGGTGTGTCGGTCGACACAAGGCAAAAACCGAAACTGACCTGTATATATATGAGTTTATGTATTTCGACCTTGACAGACGTGCGCCGACCCAGAGAGTTTCTCTCAGAAAGAGAAAAACGCAGAAACCTCGAAAAACTCTATCCCAGGAGATCCGATTCCCGGCACTAGCATCCCGGCGGATTCCAGCTTGTGTGCGTGTGGACTGAAGTAGAGGCGCAGCATCTGAGGCGCTCCAGAGATCTCGTTTACCTGCTTATCTTCCGCTGCCAATCTCCAGGTAATCACGAGGTTAGATCTATGATTCAATTAACTAGACCCTAGATCCTAGGCTTCGGGAACATGACATCAATTCTGAATCTGGTAGAATTGGCTCCAAGTTCCAATTTGGATGCTTTTCATTCTGATAAAAGACAAGTTTTGCTCTTTTGATCTTAATGAAATATTATATGGTAGCACCCCTTTTGAAAGGGTTTTATATCTTAAACCAACATACGCTTAAATATAACATAAATATCAAACGATTTAAGTCTGATGACTTGAACTCGATTTTTCCTCAGCTTAGTCATGTTGACCAAATAGAGTAAAGCGGCTTCAGAAGTTCCATAGTTATGGGCTTCAGGTTCATTTGATTGTAAATCAATTGAGACATGAATTCTGCTTGCTGGGCCAAATGACTAAGGCTTTTTAGCAGAGCTAAAGAAAAGGGCCAGAGGCTTATTGGGCCTTACACGTACTGATGTATGTGGCCCGATGAGCATTAATGCCAGAGGAAATCTTCAGTACTTCATTAACTTATTGATGGCATCAGTAAGTATGGTTGTGTTCTTTTGATGAGACACGAGTAGGAATCCTTTGAGGAGTTCCAAAAATGAAGTATAGAACCGATTTGACAGAAGTATTGAGATCCTCGATTAGATCGCGGAGGAAAATGCTTGAGTCAAGAATTGGGTGATCATCTAAGTGAGTGTGAAGTCATTTCACAGCTCATCTCTCCTGAAAACCTTGAATGGTGTTTCTGAGAGAATGAATCGAATCTTATTGGATATGCTCCGATTAATGATGAGTCACATGAATCTTCCATTATTCTTTTAAACATACGCTCTAAAATGAACATGTTTATGCTAAATGAGTTTTCTATCAGAATCAGTGAAAAACACCACATTGGATGTGGACTGGGTGATTTCCAAATATGTTTTTCTGATTATTTGGGATTGCAAGGTTTGTGTGAGGCAGTTGTCAACAAACAAACTTGAACCCAAATCTGATAAGTGCTGATTCGCTGGTTATCCTAGGGAAACCGAGGCTTAGTACTTTTGCAACCAATCCGAGAACAAAGTTTTGTTGTTCGGAACTCTGTTTTTCCAAGAAGAACAGTGGGAGTAAAAGTACAGCTCGAAGAAATTCGAGAAACACAGGAGGCTGCTCAACCTGGTGAGGGGAACAGCGGTTAGATCTACAAAGTGTTGTAGGATCTACACCTGTGGAGCCTGAAAATTCGCAGATCCGAAAGGATCCGTCACTAACTCGAGAGTGATTTCTCGTAGCCGATTGTCGTGATCTATTGATCATTGAAAAGTGACGGACCTGCGAAATTCAAAGAAGCGAAGGTGAGCCCCAACTCCAAAAATTTGGCTAGTTATGCATGTTAGCTTCACCGATTGAAGCAAGCATCTTGGAGTTGGAATCTATGTTCTGTTAAAACGGTCAAAGGCTTTGACTCGATCAGGAACGAATAGAAACAATGCGTTTGCAAGTAAACTAGTGGGAGCGTAGTTGCAATTCTCAAAATGTATGTTCAGAACGTACTTAATCTCATAAACGACGTTCCGATGCTAAAAATCTTGTCAAGATTTGGGTCGGAAGTCAAACTTAACGATGGATATGGGAGAAGCCGCGTAAGCTCTTGGAATATGGATCCATTGAGATGGATCAGAAGAGCTAATTGGATCGTGTCAGAATCCTTATGATTATAAGGTAATGGACAGTTCCAATATGCATGATTCCAAGAATGGCTTCACACCAAAGGTCTTATGGCAATGATCTTAGCGAGATGAAGTGTCTTGGACACTGGCTGAGCTAGTGTCTATGAGTGAGATTCCCTTTTGCTCATGCAATAGAATCCATCATGAATGCCATATTTGCGCTCGTCTAAATGCAGCTGACGCATAAAGCATGACGAGTAGGTACCAATTTGTTCCGGTAAGAGTCACTGGACAGTTGTAAGGAATATCCCCAAATGTTTGAGAAACACTAAGGATAGGTTCTTGTACAACTGAGAAAAAGACGAATCAGTTATGAGTAGTTAGACGGACAAGGATGAATCCCGGTTCTCACCTGGTTATGTCTTTTGCCTGTGTAGCGGTGTTGTCTGTTGGAAAGGTTTCCAAGCAGAGGACCGTAGAATAGTGATCATTAAAGAATAGCAGTGTGGTTTGTTGGAATGGTTCCAAGCAAGAACACTGCAGCATCTCTCACAACCTAAGCACGAGTTGTATACTGTTGCTGTAGGTACTAGATATCTGAAGACTTGGTCTTGATTCTAGTGGGAGTTAATTTAGTTATGATGTTCAGATAGATATGATATGGTCATGTTTATGAAAAACTGACATCGACATTATTTGACTATTGGATAATTAAATAATGGTCCCAAGATAAGTTTATGTCATGCTATAGGTCATCAAGTTGAGGACTTGATCATGAAACCCTATAAGTAGCAAATGACATAAATTATGATGTGTCCCTAGTCGAGGTTGTTAAAGTGGGACAATAACAACCGCGAGAGACTAGATTGTGAGGTGACTGTTGACTAAGTTTCATGGAGTCAATGATATGAGTATCACAGTCAGTCACATAGATATATGTTGGTGAACATATAATCGGACGTGACCCGCTAATGAGAAGTCTCCAGGATAGTTATATCTGTGTCATGAGAGGTTCTCATTACGACTATAGAGTATAGTCCTCAAACCTGAGTTCATCATGTTTTCTTGCATATGAATTGATACACTTTGACCTTGTCAAACGTCGATCCGTAACTGGCGACTATAACGGCACTGTTCAGGTATATCATGAAGTGTGCGTTGAAATAGGGATGGAACAAGATGGGATTTGTCCCTCCTGAATAACGGGAGATAAATATCTCAGGGCCTATCGAAGATTAAATACTGAGAAAATGTGTGGCCGCACTCAAGCGAACTGTAGTTCAGTTGTTTGTATTGTTCAGTATAAGATCAGGAGTTCGATAAACACGATGTTGGCTTAATAAGGATGACACCAATCTTGCCTTATGCCAAATCGAGATATAGAGACAAAAGGATTATAGGAATTGATGATTCCAGTACAAGTGGGAGATTGTTGGGATAGTGTCCTGAAATCATACTTGTACTCAATCCTGATGATAGTTGTGTGTCGAGATCAGACATTCGTATAATACTGGGCGGTTGCAATGTTTTGCTAGAAGCCTCTTGCAATCTGTAAGTTGTAGACTTACTGCCAGTATTATATGATCCTATAGGGTCACACACCTAAGCAAACTGGAAGCTAAAATATGGGAATGATCATTATGGTAATGATCATGTTAATGTGTATTGGATACACATCAATATCGAGCAAATGGTGTTGTGTCGATCGACACAGTATGTGTGTCGGTCGACACAGTTCGGGCTTTCGAACAGACGTTGAGGGAGAGCAGCGATTGGATCTACATGAAGGAACTTGGAGCCAATTCTACCAGATTCAGAATTGCTGTCAGGTTCCCGAAGCCTAGGATCTAGGGTCTAGTTAATTGAATCATAGATCTGACCTCGTGATTACCTGGAGATTGGCAGCGGAAGATGAATCAGGTAATACAAGATCAGGAGCGCCTCAATCGCTGCGCCTCTATCGTAGTCCACACGCACACAAGCTGGAATCCGCCGGGATGCTAGCGCCGGGAATCGGATCTCCTGGGTTCTGAGTTTCTAGAGGAAGAGCCTCTGTTTTCTCTGAAGAAAACTCTCTGGGGCGGCGCTTATCTCTCTTGTCGAATTTCTGAGTCCATTTATTTATAGACTTCGACATAAACCGAAACATCAGTTTCGGTATTCCCCTTGTGTCGACCGACACACCTAATGGTGTCGATCGACACACATCTTGTGTCAACCGACGCACCCAATGGTGTCGATCGACACACCTCATTAAAACTCATATTCGATGTGTATCCAATACACATCGACCAGACCATGTGCCAATGATCAATCCCATATAAAATGTATCCAACTTGCTTAGGTGTGTGACCCTGTAGGTTCACACGATACCAGAAATGAGTTACAACTCATTTGTCATAAGCGGTTTCTAGCAAAACATTATGACTACCTAGTATCATATGAATTGTCCGATCTCGACAATACAACTATCTCTAGAGTGAGTACAATGTGATTTCAGGACATAATCCCAACAATCTCCCACTTGTACTGGAATCACTTATTCCTATAATCCCTTCGTCTCTATATCTCGATATGGCATAAGGCAAGAGACTGTGTCATCCTTATTATAGCCAATATCATGTTCATCGAACTCCTGATCTATACTGATAAAACAAACGACTGACAATCACCTCGTTTAAGCACGGCCATGCATTTTCTCAGTATCAAATCTTCGATGGGCCCTGAGATATTTATCTCCTGTTACAGGAGGGACAAATCCCATCTTGTTCCATCCCTGTTTCTACACATACTTCATGATACGTATAAGAAATGCCGTTATAGCCGCCAGTTACGGAACGACGTTTGATAAGGTCAAAACGCACCAATTCATATGCTAGAAAGCATGATGAACTCAGGTCTAAGGACTATACTCTATAGTCGTAATGAGAACCTCCCATGACACTGATATAACTATCCTGTGGAGTTCTCATTAGCGGGTCATGTCCGATCATATGTTCACCAACATATATCTATGTGACTGACTGTGATACTCATATCATTGACTCCATGAAACTTAGTCCAACAGTCACCTCACATGCTAGTCTCGCGCGGTTATTGGTGTCCCACTTCAACAACCTCGACTAGGGACAATCGTAATTTATGTCATCCTTTACTTATAGGGTTTCATGATCAAGTCCTCAACTTGATGACCTATATGATGACCATAAAATACTTTGGGACCATTACTTAATTATCCAATAATCAAGTAACACTGATGTCAGTTTTAACTTACACAAACTTTGCCATAGCATGTCTATGTAAAGATTATAACATAACTAAAATAACTCCCACTAGAATCAAGATCATCTCTTCAGATATCTTATACCTACAGCAACAGAACAAATTTCGTGCTTAGGTTGTGGGAGACTCTGCGGTGTTCTTGCTTGAAACAATTCCAACAAACCACACCGCCATTCAGATAAAAGCTCTATACTACGGTCCACTGCTTGGAGCCTTTCCAACAGATAGCACCGCTATTCAGACAAAGAGACATAACCAGGTAGAACCGGGAATCATCTTTGTCCGTCTAACTACTTTCAATTGGTTCGTCACTTTATCAGTTCACCACGAACCTATCCTTAGTGTTCCTCAAACACTTGGGATATTTCTGGTAACTGTTCGGTGACTATTACCGGAACATATTGGTATTTTCTCGTCATGCTTTATGCGTAAGCTGCATTTGGACGAGCGCAAAATATGGCATTCATGATGGATTCTTTTGCATCAGCATAAGCAATCACACTCATCGATACTAGCTCAGCCAGTGTTCAAAACACTTCATCTTGCTAAGATTATTGCCATAAGACCTTTGGTGTGAAGCCACTCTTGGAATCAAGCACATTTGAACTGTCAAATACCTTATCAACATAAGGATTTTGACATGATCCAATTAGCCTTTTTGATCCATTCCAATGGATCCTTATTCCAAGAACTTTTACGGCCTTCTCCCATGTCCATCGTTAAATTTGACTTCCGACCCAAGTCTCACAAGACTTAACCGACGGAACGTCGTTCATGAGATTAGGTACAGTATGTACATACGGTGTGAGAATTGAAATTACGCTCCCACTAGTCTTCTTGTAAACGCATGGTTTCATTTCTTTTCTGATCAAGTCAAAACTTTTGACCACATTATCAGAATGTTGATTCCAACTCCAAGATGTTTGCTTCAATCCAGAAATGGATCGGTGAAGCTAACATGCATACCCAGCCAATTTTCGGAGTTGGGGCTCACCATCGCTTCTTGAATTTCGCATGCTCGTCACTTTTCAATGATCAACAGATCACGAAAATCGGTTACGAGAAATCACTCTCAAGTTAGTGACGGATCCTTTCGGATCTGCGAATTTCAGCCTCCACAGGTGTAGATCCTACAGCACTTTGCAGATCTCACCGCTGCTCTCCCTCAACAGGTTGAGCAGCCTCCTGTGTTTATCGAATTTCTTCGATTTGTACTTTTACTCCCACTGTTCCTTTTTGAAAGTATGATCTTTCTCAAAAGACACAGTTCCGGACAACAAAACTTTGTTCTCAGATTGGTTATAAAAGTACTAAGCCTTGGTTTCCCTAGGACAACCAGCGAGGTAGAACTTATCAGATTTGGGTTCAAGCTTATCAGCTTTCATCCCCAAATTATCAGAAACAACTTACTTGAAAAACTTCCAGTCCACATTCAATGTGGTGTCTTTCAATTGATTCTGATTGAAACCCTTTTCTGCGCAAAGACAGACATTTTAGAACGTATTCTTAAATGATTATGGAAGATTCCTGTGACTCATCATTAATCGGAGCATATCTAATAAGATCCGATCTTCTCAGATGATCACCCAATTCTTGACTCAAGTATTTTTCTTCCGCGATCTAATCGAGGATCTTAATACTTCTGTCAAATCGAATCTATGCTTCATTCACATACATACTTACTGAAGTTATCAATAAAGGTAATGAAGTATAGAAGATTTCCTCTGGCACTTATGCTCATCGGTCCGCATACATCAGTATGTGTAAGGCCCAATAAGCATCTGGCCCTTTTTCTTTTAGCTCTGCTAAAAAGACTTAGTCATTTGGCCCAGTAAGCAGAATTCATGTCTCAAATGATTTATAATCAAATGAGCCCAAAAGCCCAAAGCTATGGAACTCTTGAATTCGATTCACTCTATGTGGTCAAAACGACTGTGCTAAGGAAAAATCGAGTTCAAGTCATCAGACTTAAACCGTTTGGTATTTATGTTATATGTACAATCGTACATTGGTTTAAGATATAAAACACATTCCAAACGGGGTGCTACCATAGAATATTTCATTAAGATCTAAAGAACAAAACTTGTCTTTTATCAAATTGAAAAACATCCAAATTCTTACAAGAAAATGAAAGACATCTCTGCACAAGGCAGATACATAGTAGCAATTACTTAATTTCTAAAACCAAGTATGAAAGGCTCCTACAAGTGGAGAATCTCTACGGCTCATGCAGCAACCATTGCTTCATACCAGACACGCAGTTCCACTTGTCCTTTATTCAACGTTCTATTGTCGCTTAGGTCCTGTATATTTCAAAATATCAGTACCACAACTAGTATCCAATACTCACGTAGAACTTGAAATAATAACACAATACCTAAAGAAGAAGTACAATACATCTTCTCCATCTCTTGTGAATCTTCCAAGAATTTAATGCAATTTCTCTTCCAATGCCCAAACTCTTTACAGTAGCAGCATTTATCAACATTAGATGGGCCTGACTTGGGCTTAAAAGATGACACAGGTTTATCCCGATTCCAAATCTGAACGGCCTTGCCATCACCCTTGTCTAAACAAGATTTCTCAAATCTTTTACCCTTTTTGATGTTTTGCTCTGCTGTCTTGAGCATGCCATGCAGCTCAGTCAACGTCTTCGTTAAGCCTTTCTTGATATAGTTCTTTATGAACTTATCATAACTTGACGGCAGTGACTGCAGAATGATGTCAGTTGCCAACTCTAAGTTGACAGGACAATCCAGTTTCCCCAGGTTATTAATGTAACCCATCATTTTAATGACATGAGGACTTACTGGAGCATCCTCTGGTAGCTTGCACCCAGTGAGAGACTTCACCATCTAGAATCTCTCAACTCGTGCCAGATCCTGAAACTTCAGTTTCAGGCTGGTGATCATCTCTATTGGCGACCCCATGTTCTCGTATTGACTTTTCAAGTCTGAGTTCATGGTAGCCAACATCAGACCACGCACATCTAACACATCAATATAATGCTTATTCCAAGCATCATATACTGCACTCGAGCGATTGGTACCAAGCCTTTCTGGAAGAGCTTTCTCAAGGACATAGTCCTTGCTCTCCTGCTTGAGAATTAATCTCAAATTCCGATACCAATCCAGGAAGTTGGATCCATTTAACCTGTCCTTCTCAAGGACGGATCGCAACGAGAAAGTAGTCATAGACATAAGCTGAAATCCAAGAATGACAAATATTTAGTTATGTATATCATGAGAAATCTTATCTAATAAGAAAACTCGCATTATATTCAAACAATGTTTCCTCTATGAATATAATGATCCAAGATCCACACTTCACTAAAATCTGAGTGGACGACTCGTCATCACCCAAAATTTAGTTATCTAGGTAAGAAAATCATTGCTAATTGTACCCAGTACAACTCTTGGTCGCAGATAAGACAATCCATGTCTCATCTACTCTGACGTCTCTGGGCCCAGAACTTCTGATAGCCCAGTCAAGTAAAACAATCTCTTCTGTCTTGTGAGCATTGACAGTCGCACTGCGAGTCTATAAATGAACACCCGCCTTGCTCATGTCACTGTGGATACCAAGGACTCCAAGACTATCCAACAATGAACCGAGTCTTGACAGTAGACGAGATTGGGCAAGACAACAAGGTCACTTGATGTTTAGTTGAGGAAACTAAACTCTGAAAGGTTAGCAAATCAATCTATTAGGTCATTTAATTGTTGATGTCAAGCACCGCAAGTCCATCAACATAATTACCTGCCTTACTCACCTAATTGTGGACACCAAGCTCTTGGCTAGACCATCACACAACGAAATGAGTCTTGACAGTTGACCATATTGAAGCTAAACTTTGATCAAGGTTTAAGTCTAGTTTGGTTTCTGCAAATTCAAAGTTCAATAACCAGAATTTAGAGCTCTGTGTCGATCGACGCAGACTATGTCTGTCGATCGACAACACCAAACTTAACCGGACTTTAATAACCGATTAATCCAATTAACCCGGTTTATTGAACCGGTCATGTCAATCGACACAACCCATGTGTGACGGTCGACATAGACCTAAACCGAAGACAGTTTTTAATAACTGGCTCAATCCAATTGAACCGACTTATCAGATCAAACTGACCTTAACCATTCAAATTGGTTTATACTAATTGCGATAACTGGTTCAATCCAATTGAATCAATTCATCCAATTTAAACCGTTTTAGCCAGTTTTAACTGATTGCGATAACCGGTCCAATTCAATTGAACCGTTCTATCCAATCAAACTGATTTAACCCATCGGTTCATGCTAATTGAGACAATCAGTTCAATCCAATTGAACCAATTCATCCAATTTAAACCGATCTATTCGGACTTAACCAAGCATGATAACCGGTCCAATCCAATTGAACCGATTAACCATTCGCTAGGTCTGTGTCGACCGACACTTGACCGAATTTGTTCTGTGTCGACCGACACTCAAACTGTGTCGACCGACACTTAACCTGTGTCGATCGACACAGCATCTTTTCTGATTTTTCTTCGCGAAAAACCCTAGCCGCCGATTCTGTCGAATTCACATCTCTGTGTCGACCGACACACCTAGTGTGTCGATCGACACTGTGCGAAAACACATAATCGTTTTTCGATCAGATCGATCTCACCTGTTCTTAATCAAACAACCTATTTTGCGAATCTAAATCATCAAATTCAATTAAACAGGTTGATTCAATGGAAAACCCTAAGGCTCTGATACCACTGAAGGAACTTGGAGCCAATTCTACCAGATTTAGAATTGCTGTCAGGTTCCCGAAGCCTAGGATCTAGGGTCTAGTTAATTGAATCATAGATCTGACCTCGTGATTACCTGGAGATTGACAGCGGAAGATGAATCAGGTAATGTGATATATCATGGTTTTTACTAGTTTTATGCCATGATATAGTTGTGTTTTTAGTGTCTTTTGTGTTCTTTTAGAGTCTTTTACAGGTATAATCAGGTTTGGAGCTGAATTGGAGATAATGGAGCATTTTGGAGATTTTTGGAGTGTTTGGCCGAGAGATAGAGTTCACTGTCCGAAACAGAGAAAGGTGTCGATCGTTGCACTCTAGCAACGGTCGATGCACCAGCGAGATGGGCCAAAACTCGGCGGTTTAGAAGAATCAAGATATTGCACTTTGATCCAGAAGTTCCTGATATTTACAAAGAAGCCCTTGGCCGAGATTATACCTATATAATCAAGTTTTAGTTGTTTTTATTAGGACGCTTTCATAATTAAGAGCAGAGGATTTTTAGAGCTTTTGGGGCTGATCTGAACCTGTTACATTGATATATCATGGTTTTTACCCATTTTAGACCATGATATAGATGTGTTTTAGTGTCTTTTGTCTTTGTTTAGAGTCTTTTACAGGTTAAATCAGGATTGGAGCTAATTGGAGATATTTGGAGCATTTTGGGACTTTTGGGACGTTTTGGCCGAGAGCTTAATTCACTGTTCGTATAATTGATCATGCGTCGATCGTTGCACTCAATGCATCGATCGATGCAGTCGCGAGATGGGCCGTACACGTCGGTTTGACAAGTATTGAAGATTTACAAAGAAGCCCAAGATAGTTCCAGTATTTACACAGAAGCCCCATCCGAGATTATGCCTATATAATAGAGTTTTTAGAGTTTTTATTATAAGTTTTGACATACGCTTTATAGTTGGTTTTCATAATTAAGAGCAGAGGATTTTTAGAGCTTTTGGGGCTGATCTGAACCTGATTCATCATCTGTATTTGGAGAAGATTTCGAACCCCTTTTACTCTTATTCTTTTATGCAATTTACTTATCATATGATCATGTTTTCATTATCTATGTCTGAGTAGATTCCTAGTTAGACTTAGGGTTTCTCACATAGGATTTCATGACTTGCTAGACTTGTTCAATTTCAGTTAAGGATTCAAACTATATCTGTTCTTCAATTTAATTGTGCTTAAAGCTAGTTCTAACCTGATCAATTAGAATCTAGATCTTAGGTTGCTAAATACGTCACGGAAGTGGGGTTTAGGAACCAGAACTAATTAAATTGGGCAATTAAACTTTGCGCAAACGAAAGTTTGGTTTAGGATAATTGTGAACATATCAAACTCGAACTTATTGCTAGTTTAATCTGTTAGTTCTCGCAAACGGAAGTTTGGTTTGCTGCACTTAGACTTAGAGAATTATCGCAAAGGAATTTGGTTAATTCTATATCTGTGTTTTGAGTTCTAGAACTGCGCTTAATTAGATCCTTGCTGAATGAACTGTCTGCTAGTCTGATTTCCTGAGAATACCCTAGGTTTGACGCTTTTAATTACTTGCTTTCACAACCAATAATCTCTGCTACTGATTTACTTTCTTGCACTATTTTCAATACAATCACATTGCTTATTTCTAGTATTCATTCCCTACGGTTTGATTCTCTTGAGACCAAGTGTCCCTGTGGATTCGATAACCCTATATACTACTTTGACATTGCTGTACACTTGCAGTTTAGTATAGGGATTAATTCTTGACCTATCAAGTTTTTGGCGCCGTTGCCGGGGACTCTTAGAGTCTTCGATAGGACCGAACTTAGGGTTTTACTAGAAATTTTTCGTTTTTCGTTTTTGTTTTTCGTTTTTTATTTTATTTATTTTATTTTGCTGATTTTTCTCTGTTTCTCTCTGTCGCAGGTACGAATTTCGCCTTGCGTCGATCGTTGCACCCTTGCATCGATCGTCACTGAGCGATTTGAGATTGAATCGATCGTTGCACTGATAGCATCGATCGTTGCTGGACGATTATAGACAGTTTATGCCAACACAGAACACTCGAAGTAATCCGAACTCGAGCTTAGTTAATCTCAATCTAGAGGAACTTGGACGTCTAGAGAGGACTATCAGAAGAGAAAAGAGAGAGAGAATGGTTCGAGAACGTCTGATCTTGATACCAGATGCTGAAGGTACCCTGAGGGACCAAGATAACAACCCGTACAATGCTGCTGGGCATCGGGTTGATGTTGAGGGAAATGTAATCCCTGACCCCCCTGAACCTGAGCAACAACCGCAAGATCAAGCTCAAGGTAGAGAGATTGTAGTTCATGAGAGGACGCTAGCTGACTACAATAGACCTGATGAGTTTCATGCAAACCGAGCAGCTCTAGTGCTTCCTGCCTTCGAGAGGAATGATTTTGAGGTAAAAACCATCTACTACCAACTGATGAGGCAGATTGCTTTTCATGGTCTTCAATCAGAGCAGCCTATGGATCACATTGACAAGTTTGAGGACATAGTCACTGGCATGAAGTATGAAGGAGTATGCCCGGACTATCTGTTCCTTAAGCTATTTCCGCACAGTCTTGCTGGAGACGCTAGTGCATGGCTGAGACAACTGGCACCTGGTCAGTATACTACTTGGACAGCCTTAAAGAGTGAGTTCCTGCGTCACTTCTACGACGCTGCGCGCTCAGATCAGTCCAGACAGGACATACTCACTTTTTCCTAAGGAGCTGTGGAGCATTTGACAACCGCATGGATGAGATTTAAGCAGTATCAGCGTGATTGTCCACACCATGGATTCACAGAAGTACAGCTGATAGGTATTTTCTTCAGAGGCATAGATCTCCCTTATCAGACTGCTCTGGATAATTCCAGTGATGCTAATTTCAGCACCAGAACTCCTACACAAGCTAAACGGTTGATAGAGAACCTGATTGGCAGCAATAGTTGCAAAACAATGGATGAAAGGAGGAAGAGATCTGGTGGAACTGTAGAGAATTCTGATATAGCTAATATTAGATCCAGATTGGACACAGTTTACAATCTCCTGACAAATAAGAAAGCTGTCCACTTTGCCCAAGATGTAGAGGTGATTCAGACTGAGGAGGACACTCAGGAAGAAGAAGTGAATTTCATAGGAGGTTCCGGTTTCCAAGGTAGTAGATTTAACAATCAACAGGGGAACAGATTCTCAAATGGAGGACAGAATGGTGGTTTTCAGAAGACCTATGGACAGGGTAATCAGAGAACCTATGGATCTACATCTTATCAGACTCCTCCTGCACCTACAGCCCATGAGAGCAAAATGGAAGCTATGATGGAACAACTGATGGAAAGTCAAACCAAGCTTTCTGTAGACAACAACAAGAAGCTGGACGCTGTCTATCAGGACCTCAATGGGAAGTTTGAGACATTGAGCACTCACATGAAGCAGTTGGACACTCAGGTGAATCAGATGTCCAGCTCACTGAAAGGAAAAGGAGTTGCAGACACTCATATTAAGGCCTGGTCTGTACTGATTAATGATGGATCTTATCTAGGGGAGAAATTTGAGCTAAGTACAGCTGAGTTGGTGACTGAGGAAGAATTTTCGGATTTCTGTGAAAAACTCTCGGGTGGAAGTTGTGATGATCGCGATGCAACGATCGATACACATCTGGCATCGATCGATGCAGGTCGTGAACAAGCAGAGAATCCGTGGGATGAAAATGAGATTGATGCAGAACTAGCCCGCCTATTCCCTGATACATCTGAAATCACTACAGAGGATGTTTATGCACGAGCTATTTGGCACAGTCCCAAGGTGTCTGAAGTGATTAAACAAGAGATTGAAGAGCTGAAAAGGCTAGAAAAGAGTGGTGAAGACTTGGAAGAAATTCCATCATCTGATGATCCACCTTATCATCCATGTGTTCAGAAATATTTGAACAAGATGTTGCCATTAGATGAAGAGCTGAGAGAATGGGTGATAGTAGTTCCTCAGCATATTAGTGATGTTCTGTTAACTAAGGTCCCAAAGAAACTGCCTGATCCTGGAGTCTTTGTACTTGATTGTTCTATCTTTGAAGATAGTTTTAGGCGTTCTCTGTGTGATTTAGGAGCTGCTGGGAGCATAATGCCTTACTCTGTGGCAGAGAAGCTGGGTATGTTGGATTTTGCTCCTACTAGGAAACGTCTTATCCTAGCTGATCAGTCCATACGAGTTCCTGAAGGGCTCCTTATTGATATTCCGGTAAGAGTTGGAAACTACTTAGTTCCAACGGACTTCCTTGTGCTGAAATATGCCTGCGATCCGGATGAAGCTTTATTGCTTGGGAGACCATTCTTGGCTACAGCAGGAGCTGTGATTGATGTTAGACAGAGTCTAATAGACCTCCACCTGGGAGATGAGACACTGCGATATGAGATGGAGAAGCTGCGGAAGTCACTGATAGATGGACAGACTTTCAAGATCTTGGAAGCAGATGATGAGCAGCTGAATGAGACTGTGATAATAGATCCTGGGGCGCATTTTACTCCATCTTTTCTTGGACTGAAGCATTCTGCAACAGCCTATTCTCCGCCATGGATGAGGAGACTTGAACAGAGACAGAAAAAGTCTCTGTCAGGATCTTCCGGAGCCTGAAAAACCCTTGCGCGTCCGGTCAAGCTATTGACCTTAAACAAGCGCTGGGTGGGAGGCAACCCACCATTAGGTATTAGTGTTTTTCTTTTTAATTTTTGGTGTTTTTGTTAGGATTTTACGTTTGTTTTTGTTTCTGGTGCAGTCATGTTTGCAAGTCTCGGATTAAATCGCAGTGCAGCGATCGATGCATATCTGCAACGATCGTCACAACACGAAAGGAATCGCATTGCAGCGATCGTTGCGGTCCTGAGCAACGATCGACTATACACGAAAAGTCGCCAAGTAACGGTCGATGCATCTAATGCACCGATCGATGCTGTGCGACAGAGGTAACCCGACAGACATAAACTCACCTTTTTCAATTTTTTTTTATTTTTTTTATTTTCTTTTTACCGATCCTTCGCTGGACACTACTGGGGACAGTGTGTCTTAAGTGTGGGGGAGGTGCTACTGACGTTTATCTTTCTGTTTTCTTATGAGTCAGTCCGTTTTTCAAAAAAATTTTGTTTTATTGAGTCAAAATTGTTTAAGTAAGAAACTATGATTTTCGGAGGAGATTTACAAAACTTGCAGGAACTTAAGTAACCATTGGGATGAAGTTGCAGGATCTATCTCTGACTATTAGAAAACCCCATCACAGATCAACCTACTGGGAACACCCATATCACTTCAGGTACCAGAGGATCCTTTACTGACTTCACCCCTAATACTGACTTAGATTTTCTCACCTAAGGGCTTGGTATACTTTATGTCGGATTCCCTGTTAGTTCTGACACAGCCTGTCAACCTATCCTATTTAGTTCCCTTCTCCCCTTCTATAAAGTAAAAAAAAAAAAAAAAAAGATAATAAACTGAGGATGAGTTAGTAACTCCGAAGTGGTCATGGGAATAGTAGCAAACAATATTATCTCTCATGTGATCCATGGAATGTGTCCAAAGTACACCCCATAACGGGAAGAACACTGATAAAAAAAATAAAATGATACCCAATGTGGGAAAAATCAGTTGTTAAAGAAGGGAAAGAGAAGAAAGGGACTAGAGAAAGATAGTATGGTGGTCTAGAGCTGGCTAGGTAAGAATCCATGTGCCTTTAGATCGATACTCCTTAGGTGAGACCGCACTTAAATACTTGCAGAAGTCAGTAGGGAGAATTTGAATGCTTGAATGTGATTGTGGAGTTTACCTAGGACAGTTGCTAAGTGTGGGGGAAGTACATGTTGGTCTTGATATCCTGTGATTAATTCTTTCAGTGGTTTACTAAGGGGAATCTGAGTATTGTAGCTTCTAAGATGAAATGAGTTTCTGAAGAGTTTTCAAACCTCTTCACCATGTTTTAGTTCTATGTTTTGCTTGAGGGCAAGCAAAGGCTAAGTGTGGGGGAGTTGATATATCATGGTTTTTACCCATTTTAGACCATGATATAGATGTGTTTTAGTGTCTTTTGTCTTTGTTTAGAGTCTTTTACAGGTTAAATCAGGATTGGAGCTAATTGGAGATATTTGGAGCATTTTGGGACTTTTGGGACGTTTTGGCCGAGAGCTTAATTCACTGTTCGTATAATTGATCATGCGTCGATCGTTGCACTCAATGCATCGATCGATGCAGTCGCGAGATGGGCCGTACACGTCGGTTTGACAAGTATTGAAGATTTACAAAGAAGCCCAAGATAGTTCCAGTATTTACACAGAAGCCCCATCCGAGATTATGCCTATATAATAGAGTTTTTAGAGTTTTTATTATAAGTTTTGACATACGCTTTATAGTTGGTTTTCATAATTAAGAGCAGAGGATTTTTAGAGCTTTTGGGGCTGATCTGAACCTGATTCATCATCTGTATTTGGAGAAGATTTCGAACCCCTTTTACTCTTATTCTTTTATGCAATTTACTTATCATATGATCATGTTTTCATTATCTATGTCTGAGTAGATTCCTAGTTAGACTTAGGGTTTCTCACATAGGATTTCATGACTTGCTAGACTTGTTCAATTTCAGTTAAGGATTCAAACTATATCTGTTCTTCAATTTAATTGTGCTTAAAGCTAGTTCTAACCTGATCAATTAGAATCTAGATCTTAGGTTGCTAAATACGTCACGGAAGTGGGGTTTAGGAACCAGAACTAATTAAATTGGGCAATTAAACTTTGCGCAAACGAAAGTTTGGTTTAGGATAATTGTGAACATATCAAACTCGAACTTATTGCTAGTTTAATCTGTTAGTTCTCGCAAACGGAAGTTTGGTTTGCTGCACTTAGACTTAGAGAATTATCGCAAAGGAATTTGGTTAATTCTATATCTGTGTTTTGAGTTCTAGAACTGCGCTTAATTAGATCCTTGCTGAATGAACTGTCTGCTAGTCTGATTTCCTGAGAATACCCTAGGTTTGACGCTTTTAATTACTTGCTTTCACAACCAATAATCTCTGCTACTGATTTACTTTCTTGCACTATTTTCAATACAATCACATTGCTTATTTCTAGTATTCATTCCCTACGGTTTGATTCTCTTGAGACCAAGTGTCCCTGTGGATTCGATAACCCTATATACTACTTTGACATTGCTGTACACTTGCAGTTTAGTATAGGGATTAATTCTTGACCTATCATACATCATCTGTATTCGGAGAAGATTTCGAACCCCTTTAATCTTTTTATCTTTTATGCAATCTATTATTTCTATGATTATGTTTTCATCAATCATGTCTGAGTAGATTCCTAGTTAGGTTTAGGGTTTCTCACATAGGATTTCATGACTTGCTAGACTTGTTCAAATTCAGTTAAGGATTCATAACTATATCTGTTCTTCAATTTAATTGTGCTTAAAGCTAGTTCTAACCTGATCAATTAGAATCTAGATCTTAGGTTGCTAAATACGTCACGGAAGTGGGGTTTAGGAATCTGAACTAATTAAATTGGGCAATTAAACTTTGCGCAAACAGAAGTTTGGTTTAGGATAATTGTGAACATATCAAACTTGGAATTAATGCTAGTTTAATCTGTTAGTTCTCGCAAATGAAAGTTTGGTTTGCTGCACTTAGACTTAGAGAATTATCGCAAAGGAATTTGGTTAATTCTATATCTGTGTTTTGAGTTCTAGAACTGTGCTTAATTAGATCCTTGCTGAATGAACTGTCTGCTTGTCTGATTTCCCGAGAACGCCCTAGACTTAGCGCTTTTAATTACTTGCTTTCACAACCGTTAATCTCTGCTACTGATTTACTTTCTCGCACCACTTTTAATTCAATTACATTGCTTTCTTCCTAGTTAAATTCCTGTTCTTGAGCTATTGAATACCGGAGTCTCTGTGGATTTCGATACCCTATATACTACATTGATATTGCTGTGCACTTGCAGTTTAGTATAGGGATTAAAAATTTGAGCCTATCAAGTTTTTGGCGCCGTTGCCGGGGACTCTTTGAGTCTTCGATAGCTTCGAGCTTAGGGTTTTACTAGGATTTTTCTTTTTGTTTTCGTTCTTGTTTTTTTATTTTATTTAGTTACTGACTTTCTCGGTTTTTCTCTCTGTCGCAGGTACCAATTTCGCACTGCGTCGATCGTTGCACCCTTGCATCGTTCGACACTAGGCGATTTGAGATTGATTGAACCGATCGTTGCACTGATAGCATCGATCGTTGCTGGACGATTACAGACAGTTTATGCCAACGCAGAAAACTAGAAGTAATCCGAACTCGAGCTTGCTTAATCTCGGACTAGAGGAACTTGGACGTCTAGAAAGGACTATCAGAAGTGAAAAGGGAGAGAGAATGGTACGAGAACGTCTGATCTTAATACGAGATGCTGAAGGTGTCCTGAGGGATCCGGAAAACAATCCTTACAATGCTGCTGGGCAGAGGATTGATGCTGATGGACGAGTGATCCCTGACCCTCCTGAGCAACAGGAGCAGAACCAAAACCAAGGTCAGGAACGGGCCCAAGGTAGAGAGATGGTGGTTCATGAGAGGACACTAGCTGACTACAACAGACCTGATGAGTTTCATGCAAACCGAGCAGCTCTAGTGCTTCCTGCTTTTGAGAGGAATGATTTTGAGGTAAAGACCATCTACTACCAGCTGATGAGGCAGATTGCTTTTCATGGTCTTCAAGCGGAGCAGCCTATGGATCACATTGACAAGTCTGAGGACATAGTCACTGGCATGAAGTATGAAGGAGTATGCCCGGACTATCTGTTCCTTAAGCTATTTCCGCACAGTCTTGCTGGAGACGCTAGTGCATGGCTGAGACAACTGGCACCTGGTCAGTATACTACTTGGGCAGCCTTAAAGAGTGAGTTCCTGCGTCACTTTTATGATGATGCGCGCTCGGATCAGTCCAGACAGGACATACTCACTTTTTCCCAAGGAGCTGTGGAGCCCTTGAAGACTGCCTGGATGAGATTTAAGCAGTATCAGCGTGACTGTCCACACCATGGATTCACAGAAGTACAGCTGATTGGTATCTTCTTCAGAGGCATAGATCTCCCTTATCAGACTGCGCTGGATAATTCCAGCCATGCTAATTTCAACACCAGGACTCCTACACAAGCTAAGCAATTGATTGAGAACCTGATTGGCAGCAACAGTTGCAAGACAATGGATGAAAGGAGGAAGAAATCTGGTGGAACTGTAGAGAATTTTGATATAGCTAATATAAGATCCCGATTGGACACAGTTTACAATCTCCTGACAAGTAAGAAAGCTGTCCATTTTGCCCAAGATGTAGAGGTGATTCAGACTGAGGAGGACACTCAGGAAGAAGATGTGAATTTCATAGGAGGTTCTGGTTTCCAAGGTAATAGATTTGGTAATCAACAGGGGAACAGATTCTCCAATGGAGGACAGACTGGGGGTTTTCAGAAGACCTATGAGGTACTCAGAGAACCTATGGATCTACATCCTATCAGACTCCTCCTGCACCTACAGCCCATGAGAGCAAAATGGAGGCTATGATGGAACAACTGATTGAGAGTCAGACCAAGATTTCTGTGGACTGCAACAAGAAGTTGGACGCTGTCTATGAAGACCTCAATGGGAAGTTTGAGTCTCTGAGCACTCACATGAAGCAGTTGGACACTCAGGTGAACCAGATGTCCAGCTCACTGAAGGGAAAAGGAGTGGCAGACACTCATGTTAAGGCCTGGTCTGTGTACATTAATGATGGATCTCACCTAGGTGAAAGATTTGAGCTAAGTACAGCTGAGTTGGTGACAGAACAAGAATTTTCGGATATTTGTGAAAAACTCTCGGGTGAAATCTGCTGCAGTGCGTCGATCGATGCAACATCTGTGCCGATCGATACACCAGACGGGATGGCAACGATCGACACACCCTTAGTGTCGGTCGTTGCAGGGCGTGAACAGACAGAGGCATAGATGCTGACTTGGAGCTTGATCGCCTATTCAATGGAGCCTCTGAGATTACCCAACAGGAGATCTACGAACAGATTTTTAGACAACACTCCTCAGTGTCTGCAGTAATTAGGCAAGAGATTGAAGAGCTTAAGAAGCTAGAGGAGATTGGTGAAGAATTGGAAGAAATTCCAACTTCTGATGATCCACCTTATCATCCTTGTGTGCAGAGGTACTTAAACAAGATGTTGCCTCTGGATGATGATCTGAAAGACTGGGTGATAATAGTTCCTCAGCATATTAGTGATGTTCTGCTAACTAAGGTCCCGAAGAAGCTACATGATCCTGGAGTCTTTGTGATGGATTGTTCTATCTTTGAGGATAGCTTTAGGCGTTCTCTGTGTGATTTAGGAGCTGCTGGAAGTTTAATGCCTTACTCTGTGGCAGAGAAGCTGGGTATGTTGGATTTTACTCCTACTAGGACTTCTCTTGTCCTAGCTGATCAGTCCATACGAGTTCCTGAAGGACTCCTTATGGACATTCCGGTGAGAGTTTGAAACTACTTAGTTCCAACGGACTTCCTTGTGCTGAGATATGACTGTGATCCGGATGAAGCATTATTGCTTGGGAGACCCTTTTTGGCTACAGCAGGAGCATTGATTGATGTTAGGAACAGCTTGATAGACCTCCATCTGGGAGATGAACCGCTGCACTATGAGATGGATAAGCTGCGAAAGCCGCTGATAGATGGGCAGACATTCACCATAAGGGACGCAGATTTTGAGCAGCCGGACAATACTATGGTTATAGATCCTGGAGCACATTTCACTCCAATCTTTCTTGGACATGAGCATTCCGCAACAGCCTACTCACCACCTTGGATGAGGAGACTTGAACAGAGACAGAAAAAGTCTCTGTCAGGACCTCCTGGTACCTGAAAATTCCCACCCGTCCGGTCAAGCTATTGACCTTAAACAAGCGATGGGTGGGAGGCAACCCACCATTAGGTACTGGTGTTTTTCTACTTAATTTTTGGTGTTTTTGTTAGGATTTTACGTTTGTTTTTGTTTTTGGTGAGTTTATGTTTGCAGGTCTCGGATAAATCGCAGTGCAACGATCGACGCACTTCTGTGTCGATCGTCACAACACGAAAGGAATCGCATTGCAGCGATCGTTGCGGTCCTGAGCAACGATCGACCATACACAAAAATCGCCAAGTAACGGTCGATGCACTTAGTGCAACGGTCGATGCCTGAGCGACAGAGGTAACCCGACAGACATAATTTCATCTTTTCATTTTTTATTTTCTTTTTACCGATCCTTCGCTGGACACTACTGGGGACAGTGTGTCTTAAGTGTGGGGGAGGTGCTACTGACTTTTGTTTTCTGTTTTCTTAAGAGTCAGTCCGTTTTTCAAAAAATTTTGTTTTATTGAGTCAAAATTGTTTAAGTAAGAAACTATGATTTTCTGAGAAGATTTACAAGACTTGCAGGAACTTAAGTAACCATTGGGATGAAGTTGCAGGATCTATCTCTGACTATTAGAAAATCCCATCACAGATCAACCTACTGGGAACACCCACATCACTTCAGGTATAAGAGGATCCTTTTACTGACTTCAATTTAATACTGACTTAGATTTCTCACCTAAGGGCTTGGTATACTTTGTGTCGGATTCCCTTGTTAGTTCTGACACAGCCTGTCAACCTATCCTATTTAGTTCCCTTCTCCCCTTCTATAAAGTAAAAAAAAAATAATAATAATAAACTAAGGATGAGTTAGTAACTCCGAAGTGGTCATGGGAAGGGTAGCAAACACTATTTTCTCTCATGTGATCCATGGAATGTGTCCAAAGTACACCCCATAACGGGAAGAACACTGATAAAAAAAAATAAAATGATACCCAATGGGGAAAAATCAGTTGTTAAAGAAGGGAAAGAGAAGAAAGGGATTAGAGAAAGATAGTATGGTGGTCTAGAGCTGACAAGGTAAGAATCCATGTGCCCTTTGATCGATACTCCTTAGGTGAGACCGCACTTAAATACTTGCAGAAGTCAGTAGGGAGAATTTGAATGCTTGAATGTGATTGTGGAGTTTACCTAGGACAGTTGCTAAGTGTGGGGGAAGTACATGTTGGTCTTGATATTCTGTGATTGATTCTTTCAGTGGTTTACTAAGGGGAATCTGAGTATTGTAGCTTCTAGGATGAAATGAGTTTCTGAAGAGTTTTCAAACCTCTTCACCATGCTTTAGTTCTATGTTTTGCTTGAGGGCAAGCAAAGGCTAAGTGTGGGGGAGTTGATATATCATGGTTTTTACTAGTTTTATGCCATGATATAGTTGTGTTTTTAGTGTCTTTTGTGTTCTTTTGGAGTCTTTTACAGGTATAATCAGGTTTGGAGCTGAATTGGAGATAATGGAGCATTTTCGAGATTTTTGGAGTGTTTGGACGAGAGATAGAGTTCACTGTCCGAAACAAGGAAAGGTGTCGATCGTTGCACTCTAGCAACGGTCGATGCACCAGCGAGATGGGCCAAAACTCGGCGGTTTAGAAGAATCAAGATATTGCACTTTGATCCAGAAGTTCCTGATATTTACAAAGAAGCCCTTGGCCGAGATTATACCTATATAATCAAGTTTTAGTTGTTTTTATTAGGATGCTTTCATAATTAAGAGCAGAGGATTTTTAGAGCTTTTGGGGCTGATCTGAACCTGTTACATCATCTGTATTCGGAGAAGATTTCGAACCCCTTTAATCTTTTATCTTTTATGCAATCTATTATTTCTATGATTATGTTTTCATCAATCATGTCTGAGTAGATTCCTAGTTAGGTTTAGGGTTTCTCACATAGGATTTCATGACTTGCTAGACTTGTTCAAATTCAGTTAAGGATTCATAACTATATCTGTTCTTCAATTTAATTGTGCTTAAAGCTAGTTCTAACCTGATCAATTAGAATCTAGATCTTAGGTTGCTAAATACATCACGGAAGTGGGGTTTAGGAATCTGAACTATTTAAATTGGGCAATTAAACTTTGCGCAAACGGAAGTTTGGTTTAGGATAATTGTGAACATATCAAACTTGGAATTAATGCTAGTTTAATCTGTTAGTTCTCGCAAACGAAAGTTTGGTTTGCTGCACTTAGACTTAGAGAATTATCGCAAAGGAATTTGGTTAATTCTATATCTGTGTTTTGAGTTCTAGAACTATGCTTAATTAGATCCTTGCTGAATGAACTGTCTGCTTGTCTGATTTCCTGAGAACGCCCTAGACTTAGCGCTTTTAATTACTTGCTTTCACAACCGTTAATCTCTGCTACTGATTTACTTTCTCGCACCACTTTTAATTCAATTACATTGCTTTCTTCCTAGTTAAATTCCTGTTCTTGAGCTATTGAATACCGGAGTCTCTGTGGATTTCGATACCCTATATACTACATTGATATTGCTGTGCACTTGCAGTTTAGTATAGGGATTAAAACTTTGAGCCTATCATAATACAAGATCAAGAGCCCCTCAATCGCTGCGCCTCTCTCGTAGTCCACACGCACACAAGCTGGAATCCGCCGGGATGCTAGCGCCGGGAATCGGATCTCCTGGGTTCTGTGTTTCTAGAGGAAGAGCCTCTGTTTTCTCTGAAGAAAACTCTCTGGGGCGGCGCTTATCTCTCTTGTCGAATTTCTGAGTCCATTTATTTATAGAATTCGACATAAACCGAAACATCAGTTTCAGTATTCGCCTTGTGTCGACCGACACACCTAATGGTGTCGATCGACACACATCTTGTGTCGACCGACGCACCCAATGGTGTCGATCGACACACCTCATTAAAACTCATATTCGATGTGTATCCAATACACATCGACCAGACCATGTCCCAATGATCAATCCCATATAAAGTGTATCCAACTTGCTTAGGTGTGTAACCCTGTAGGTTCACACGATACCAGAAATGAGTTACAACTCATTTGTCATAAGCGGTTTCTAGCAAAACATTATGACTACCTAGTATTATATGAATTGTCCGATCTCGACAATACAACTATCTCTAGAGTGAGTACAATTTTATTTAAGGACATAATCCCAACACTACAGAGGGCTGCAGGATCTACACCTGTGGAGCCTGAAATTCGCAGATCCGAAAGGATCCGTCACTAACTCGAGAGTGATTTCTCGTAGCCGATTGTCGTGATCTGTTGATCATTGAAAAGTGACGGACCTGCGAAATTCAAAGAAGCGAAGGTGAGCCCCAACTCCGAAAATTGGCTAGTTATGCATGTTAGCTTCGCCGATTGAAGCAAGCATCTTGGAGTTGGAATCTATGTTATGTTAAAAACGGTCAAAGTTTTTGACTCGATCAGGAACGAATAGAAACAATGCGTTTACAAGTAAACTAGTGGGAGCGTAGTTGCAATTCTCAAACTGTATGTTTAGAACGTACTTAATCTCATAAACTGTATGTTGATAGATGCTGCTACTGTAAAGAGTTTGGGCATTGGAAGAGAAATTGCATTAAATTCTTGGAAGATTCACAAGAAATGGAGAAGATGTATGGTACTTCTTCTTCAGGTATTGTGTTATTATTTCAAGTTCTATGTATGTATTGGATACTAGTTGTGGTACTGATATTTTGGAAATATGCAGGGCCTAAGCAACAGTAGAACGTTGAAGAAAGGACAAGTGGAATTGCGAGTCTGGTATGGAGCAATGGTTGCTACATGAGCCGTAGAGATTCTCCACTTGTAGGAGCCTTTCAAGCTTGGTTTTGAATTAAGTAATTGCTACTATGTACCTGCTTTATGCAGAAATGTCTTTCATTTTCTTGTGAGAATTTGAATGCTTTTCATTCTGATAAAAGACAAGTTTTGCTCTTTTGATCTTAATGAAATATTATATGGTAGCACCCCTTTTGAAAGGGTTTTATATCTTAAACCAACATACGCTTAAATATAACATAAATATCAAATGATTTAAGGCTGATGACTTGAACTCGATTTTTCCTCAGCATAGTCATATTGACCAAATAGAGTGAAGCGGCTTCAGAAGTTCCATAGTTATGGGCTTCAAGTTCATTTGATTGTAAATCAATTGAGACATGAATTCTGCTTGCTGGGCCAAATGACTAAGGCTTCTTTAGCAGAGCTAAAGAAAAGGGCCAGAGGCTTATTGGGCCTTACACGTACTGATGTATGTGGCCCGATGAGCATTAGTGCCAAAGGAAAACTTCAATACTTCATTGACTTATTGATGGCTTCAGTAAGTATGATTGTGTTCATTTGATGAGACAAGAGTCAGAATCCTTTGGAATGATCAAAGGAGTTTCAGAATGAAGTATAGAACCGATTTGATAGAAGTATTGAGATCCTCAATTAGATCGCGGAGGAAAATACTTGAGTCAAGAATTGGGTGATCATCTAAGTGAGTGTGAAGTCATTTCACAGCTCATCTCTCCTGAAAAACCTTGAATGGTATTTCTGAGAGAATGAATCGGATCTTATTGGATATGCTCCGATTAATGATGAGTCACATGAATCTTCCATTATTCTTTTAAAATACGCTCTAAAATGAACATGTTTACGCTAAATAAGTTTTCTATCAGAATCAGTGAAAAACACCACATTGGATGTGGACTGGGTGATTTCCAAATATGTTTTTCTGATTGATTGAGATTGCAAGGTTTGTGTGAGGCAGTTGTCAACAAACAAACTTGAACCCAAATCTGATAAGTGCTGATTCGCTGGTTGTCCTAGGGAAACCCAGGCTTAGTACTTTTGCAACCAATCCGAGAACAAAGTTTTGTTGTTCGGAACTCTGTTTTTCCAAGAAGAACAGTGGGAGTAAAAGTACAGCTCGAAGAAATTCGAGTAACACAGGAGGCTGTTCAACCTGTTGAGGGAGAGCAGCGGTTGGATCTACAGAGTGCTGTAGGATCGACACATGTGGAGCCTGAAATTCGCTGATCCTAATGGATCCGTCACTAACTCGAGAGTGATTTCTCGTAGCCGATTGTCGTGATTTGTTGATCATTGAAAAGTGACGGACCTGCGAAATTCAAAGAAGCGAAGGTGAGCCCCAACTCCGAAAATTGGCTAGTTATGCAGGTTAGCTTCGCCGATTGAAGCAAGCATCTTGGAGTTGGAATCTATGTTCTGTTAAAAACGGTCAAAGTTTTTGACTCGATCAGGAACGAATAGAAACAATGCGTTTACTAGTAAACTAGTGGGAGCGTAGTTGCAATTCTCAAAATGTATGTTTAGAACGTACTTAATCTCATAAACGACGTTCTGACGCTAAAGTCTTGTCAAGATTTGGGTCGGAAGTCAAACTTAACGATGGACATGGGAGAAGCCGCGTAAGCTCTTGGAATATGGATCCATTGAGATGGATCAGAAGAGCTAATTGGATCGTGTCAGAATCCTTATGATTATAAGGTACTGGACAGTTCCAATATGCATGATTCCAAGAATGGCTTCACACCAAAGGTCTTATGGCAATGATCTTAGCAAGACGAAGTGTCTTGGACACTGGCTGAGCTAGTGTCTATGAGTGAGATTACTTTTTGCTCATGCAATAGAATCCATCATGAATGCCATATTTTGCGCTCGTCTAAATGCAGCTGACGCATAAAGCATGACGAGTAGGTACCAATTTGTTCCAGTAAGAGTCACTGGACAGGTTTAAGGAATATCCTCAAATGTTTGAGAAACACTAAGGATAGGTTCTTGTACAACTGAGAAAAGGACGAATCAGTTATGAGTAGTTAGACGGACAAGGATGAATCCCAGTTCTCACCTGGTTATGTCTTTTGCCTGTGTAACGGTACTGTCTGTTGGAAAGGTTTCCAAGCAGAGGACCGTAGAATAGTGCTCATTAAAGAATAGCGGTGTGGTTTGTTTGAATGGTTCCAAGCAAAAACTCCGCAGCATCTCTCACAACCTAAGCACGAGTTGTATATTGTTGCTGTAGGTACTAGATATCTGAAGACTTGGTCTTGATTCTAGTGGGAGTTAGTTTAGTTATGATGTTCAGATAGATATGATATGGTCATGTTTATGAAAAACTAACATCAACATTATTTGACTATTGGATAATTAAATAATGGTCCCAAAATAAGTTTATGTCATATTATAGGCCATCAAGTTGAGGACTTGATCATGAAACCCTATAAGTAACAAATGACATAAATTATAATGTGTCCCTAGTCGAGGTTGTTAAAGTGGGACAATAACAACCTCGAGAGACTAGATTGTTAGGTGACTGTTGACTAAGTTTCATGGAGTCAATGATATGAGTATCACAGTCAGTCACATAGATATATGTTGGTGAACATATGATCGGACATGACCTGCTAATGAGAAGTCTACAAGATAGTTATATCTGTGTCATAAGAGGTTCTCATTACGACTATAGAGTATAGTCCTTAGACCTGAGTTCATCATGCTTTCTTGCATATGAATTGGTACACTTTGACCTTGTCAAACGTCGACCCGTAACTGGCGACTATAACGACACTGTTCAAATATATCATGAAGTGTGCGTTGAAATAGGGATGGAACAAGATGGGATTTGTCCCTCCTGAATAACGGGAGATAAATATCTCAGGGCCTATCAAAGATTTAATACTGAGAAAAATGTGTGGCCGCACTCAAACGAACTGTAGTTCAGTTGTTTGTAATGTTCAGTATAAGATCAGGAGTTCGATAAACACGATGTTGGCTTAATAAGGATGACACCAATCTTGCCTTATGCCAAATCGAGATATAGAGACAAAAGGATTATAGGAATTGATGATTCCAGTACAAGTGGGAGATTGTTGGGATAGTGTCCTGAAATCACACTTGTACTCACTCCTGATGATAGTTGTGTGTCGAGATCAGACATTCGTATAATACTGGGCGGTTGCAATGTTTTGCTAGAAGCCTCTTGCAATCCGTAAGTTGTATACTTACTGCCAGTATTATATGATCCTATAGGGTCACACACCTAAGCAATCTGGAAGCTAAAACATGGGAATGATCATTATGGTAATGATCATGTTAATGTGTATTGGATACACATTAATATCGAGAAAATGGTGTTGTGTCTATCGACACAGCATGTGTGTCGGTCGACACAGTTCGGGTTTCGAAAGGGCTTTTCGATTTTATGACTCAAACGAGTCTGGCCCGTCATGTGTGATTCTAGGTCGAATAAAATCTGATGGTTTTCGACCTACAACATCAGCCGTCGACTTTTTCTTGACAGAAGAAGTAGAAACACCAGAATCTCTCAGATCCCATACATCCGGCACTAGCATCCCGTTTTCCATTGTGTGCGTGTGTATCTGGTAGAGGCAAGGCGTCTGCGTTGCTCACTGATCTCGTTCACCAATTTCTGCTGCCAGTTCAAGGTAAGAACGAGGTTGGTAAATTTCAATATAACGAACCCAAGATCCTAGGAGTTCCTAGGTTGTTTGATTAAGAACAGGTGAGATCGGTCTGATCGGAAAACGATTCTGTGTTTTCGCACAGTGTCGATCGACACACTAGATGTGAATTCGACAGAATCGGCGGCTAGGGTTTTTCGCGAAGAAAAATCAGAAAAGCTGCTGTGTCGATCGACACAGGTTAAGTGTCGGTCGACACAGAACATATTCGGTAAAGTGTCGATCGACACAGGTTAGTGTCGATCGACACAGACCTAGCGAATGGTTAATCGGTTCAATTGGATTGGACCGGTTATCATGCTTGGTTAAGTCCGAATAGATCGGTTTAATTTGGATGAATTGGTTCAATTAGATTGAACTAATTATCTCAATTAGCATAAACCGATTTGGTTAAAATCAGTTTGATTGGATAAGTCGGTTCAATTGAATTGGACCGGTTATCGCAATTAGTTGAAACTGGTTAAAACTGTTTAAATTGGATGAATTGGTTCAATTGAATTGAACTAATTATCCCAATTAATATAAACCGATTGGTTAAGATCAGTTTGATCTGATAAGTCGGTTCAATTGGATTGGACCGATTATCAAAATTGTCTTCGGTTTAGGTGTATGTCGACCGTCACACATGGGATGTGTCGATCGACATGACCGGTTCAATAAACCGGGTTAATTGGATTAATCGGTTATTGAAGTCCGGTTAAGTTTGGTGTTGTCGATCGACAGACATAGTCTGCGTCGATCGACACAGAGCTCTAAATTCTGGTTATTGAACTTTGAATTTGCAGAAACCAAACTAGACTTAAACCTTGATCAAAGTTTAGCTTCAATATGGTCAACTGTCAAGACTCATTTCGTTGTGTGATGGTCTAGCCACGAGCTTGGTGTCCACAATTAGGTGAGTAAGGCAGGTAATTATTATGATGGACTTGCGGTGCTTGACATCAACAATTACATGACCTAATAGATTGATTTGCTAACCTTTCAGAGTTTAGTTTCCTCAACTAAACATCAAGTGACCTTGATGTCTTGCCCAATCTCGTCTACTGTCAAGACTCGGTTCATTGTTGGATAGTCTTGGAGTCCTTGGTATCCACAGTGACATGAGCAAGGCGGGTGTTCATTTATAGACTCGCAGTGCGACTGTCAATGATCACAAGACAGAAGAGATTGTTTTACTTGACTGGGCTATCAGAAGTTCTGGGCCCAGAGACGTCAGAGTAGATGAGACATGGATTGTCTTATCTGCGACCAAGAGTTGTACTGGGTACAATTAGCAATGATTTGCTTACCTAGATAACTAAATTTTGGGTGATGACGAGTCGTCCATTCAGAATTTGGTGAAGTGTGGATCTTGGATCATTATATTCATAGAGGAAACATTGTTTGAATATAATGCGAGTTTTCTTATTAGATAAGATTTCTCATGATATACATAACTAAATCTTTGTCATTCTTGGATTTCAGCTTATGTTTATGACTACTTTCTCGTTGCGATCCATCCTTGAGAAGGACAGGTTAAATGGATCCAACTTCCTGGATTGGTATCGGAATTTGAGATTAATCCTCAAGCAGGAGAGCAAGGACTATGTCCTTGAGAAATCTCTTCCAGAAAGGCTTGGGACCAATCGCTCGAATGCAGTATATGATGCTTGGAATAAGCATTATATTGATGTGGTAGATGTGCGTGGTCTGATGTTGGCTACCATGAACTCGGATTTGAAGAGTCAATACGAGAACATGGAGTCGCCAATAGAGATGATCACCAGCCTGAAACTGAAGTTTTAGGATCTGGCACGAGTTGAGAGATTCCAGATGGTGAAGTCTCTCACTGGGTGCAAGCTACCAGAGGATGCTCCAGTAAGTCCTCATGTCATTAAAATGATGGGTTACATTGATAACCTGGGGAGACTGGATTGTCCTGTCATCTTGGAGTTGGCTACTGACATCATTCTGCAGTCACTGCCGTCAAGTTATGATAAGTTCGTTGAGAACTATATCAAGAAAGGCTTGACGAAGACGTTGACTGAGCTGCATGGCATGCTCAAGACAGCAGAGCAGAACATCAAAAAGGGTAAAATATTTGAGAAATCTTGTATAGACAAGGGTGAAGGCAAGGCCGTTCGGATTTGGAATCAGAATAAGCATGTGTCATTTTTTAAGCCCAAGTCAGGCCCATCTGATGTTGATAGATGCTGCTACTGTAAAGAGTTTGGGCATTGGAAGAGAAATTGCATTAAATTCTTGGAAGATTCACAAGAAATGGAGAAGATGTATGGTACTTCTTCTTCAGGTATTGTGTTATTATTTCAAGTTCTACGTAAGTATTGGATACTAGTTGTGGTACTGATATTTTTGAAATATGCAGGACCTAAGCAAAAGTAGAACGTTGAAGAAAGGACAAGTGGAACTGCGTGTCTGGTATGAAGCAATGGTTGTTGCATGAGCCGTAGAGATTCTCCACTTGTAGGAGCCTTTCATACTTGGTTTTAGAAATTAAGTAATTGCTATCATGTATCTGCCTTGTCAGAGATGTCTTTCATTTTCTTGTAAGAATTTGGATGTTTTTCATTTTGATAAAAGACAAGTTTTGTTCTTTAGATCTTAATGAAATATTGTTTGGTAGCACCCCGTTTAGAATGGGTTTTATATCTTAAACCAATGTACGATTGTACATATAACATAAATACCAAACGGTTTAAGTCTGATGACTGGAAGTCGATTTTTCCTTAGCACAGTCGTTTTGACCACATAGAGTGAAGCGTATTCAGAAGTTCCATAGTTTTGGGCTCATTTGATTATTAATCATATGAAGTATGAATTCTGCTCACTGGGCCAAATGACTAAGGCCCTTTTAGCAGAGCTAAAAGAAAACGGGCCAGAGGCTTATTGGGCCTTACACATACTGATGTATGTGGCCCGATGAGCATTAGTGCCAGAGGAAATCTTTTGTACTTCATTACCTTTATTGATGACTTCAGTAAGTATAGATGTGAATGAAGTATAGAACCGATTTGACAGAAGTATTGAGATCCTCGATTAGATCGCGGAGGAAAATACTTGAGTCAAGAATTGGGTGATCATCTAGGTGAGTGTGAAGTCATATCACAGCTCTTTTCTCCTGGAAAACCTAAATGGTGTTTCTGAGAGAACGAATTGGATCTTATTAGATATGCTCCGATTAATGATGAATCACAGGAATCTTCCATAATCTTATAAGAAATACGCTCTAGAAAGGTCTGTGTTTGCGCAGAAAAGGGTTTCAATCAGAATCAATTGAAAGACACCACATTGGATGTGGACTGAAAGTTTTTCAAGCATGATGTTTCTGATCATTTGGGGATGAAAGCTAACAAGCTTGAACCCAAATCTGATAAGTTCTACATCGCTGGTTGTCCTAGGGAAACCAAGGCTTGCTACTTTTACAACCAATCCGAGGACAAAGTTTTGTTGTTCGGAACTGTGTCTTTTGAGAAAGATCGTACTTTCAAAAGGGAACAGTGGGAGTAAAAGTACACATCGAAGAAATTCGATAAACACAGGAGGCTGCTCAACCTGTTGAGGGAGAGCAGCGGTGAGATCTACAAAGTGATGTAGGACCTACACCTGTGGAGCCTGAAATTCGCAGATCCGAAAGTATCCGTCACTAACTCGAGAGTGATTTCTCGTAACCAATTGTCATGATCTGTGGATCATTGAAAAGTGGCGAGCATGCGAAATTCAAAGAAGCGATGGTGAGCCCCAACTCCGAAAATTGGCTGGGTATGCATGTTGGCTTCACCGATCTATTTATAGATTGAAGCAAACATCTTGGAGTTGGAATCAACGTTCTGTAAATACAGTCAAAAGTTTTGACTTGATCAGAAAAGGAAATGAAACCATGTGTTTACAAGAGGACTAGTGGGAGCGTAGCTACATTTCTCACACTGTATGTAGGAAACATACTTAATCTCATAAACGACGTTCAGACGCTAAAGTCTTGTCAAGATTTGGGTCGGAAGTCAAATTTAAACAAAAGGACATGGGAGTAGCCTCGTGAATTATTGGAATAAGAATCTATTGATATAGATTGAATAGGCTAATTGGATCGTGTCGGAATCCTTATATATATATATAAGGTGTTGGACAGTTCCAATATGCATGATTCCAAGAATGGCTTCACACCAAAGGTCTTATGGCAATAATCTTAGCAAGATGAAGTGTCTTGGACACTGGCTGAGCTAGTATCAATCTTAGCAAGATGAAGTGTTTTGAACACTAACTGAGCTATTATTAATGAGTGTGATTGCTTATGCTGTTGCAATAGAATCCATCATGAATGCCATATTTTGCGCTCGTCTAGATGCAGCTTACGCATAAAGCATGACGATAAAATACCAATATGTTCCGATAAAAGTCACTGAACAGTTGCCAGAAATATCCCAAGTGTTTGAGGAACACTCAGGATAGGTTCGTGGTGAGCTGATAAAGTGATGAACCAGTTGAGAGTAGTTAGACGGACAAAGAAGACTTCCGGTTCCCACTTGGTTATGTCTCTTTGTCTGAATAACGGTGCTATCTGTTGGAAGGGCTCCAAGCAGTGGACCTTAGAATAGTGTTTTTATCTGAATGGCGGTGTGGTTTTTTGGAATTGTTTCAAGCAAAAACACCGCAGTCTCTCCCACAACCTAAGCACGAGATTTACTCTGTTGCTGTAGGTATAAGATATCTGAACAGATGATCTTGATTCTAGTGGGAGTTATTTTAGTTATGTTATAATCTTTACATAGACATGCTGTGGCAATGTTTGTGTGAGATAAAACTGACATCGGTATTATTTAATTATTGGATAATTAAGTAATGGTCCCAAAGTATTTTATGTTCATTTTATAGGTCATCAAGTTGAGGACTTGATCATGAAACCCTATAAGTAAAAGATGACATAAATTATGATTGTTCCTAGTCGAGATTGTCAAAGTGGGACACTGACAACCGCGAGAGACTAGCTTGTGAGGTGACTGTTGATTAAGTTTCATGGAGTCAATGATATGAGTATCACAGTCAGTCACATAGATATATGTTGGTGAACATATGATCGGACATGACCCGCTAATGAGAACTCTGCAGGATAGTTATATCTGTGTCATGAGAGTTTCTCATTACGACTATAGAGTATAGTCCTTAGACCTGAGTTCATCATGCTTTCTAGCATATGAATTGGTGCGCTTTAACCTTGTCAAACGTCGTTCCGTAACTGGCGGCTATAACGACATTGCTTAGGCGTATCATGAAGTATGTGTAGAAACAGGGATGGAACAAGATGGGATTTGTCCCTCCTGTAACAGGAGATAAATATCTCAGGGCCCATCGAAGATTTGATACTGAGAAAATGCATGGCCGTGCTCAAAAGATGTGATTGTCAGTCATTTGTTTTATTAGTATAGATCAGGAGTTCGATGAACATGATGTTGGCTATAATAAGGATGACACAGTCTCTTGCCTTATGCAATATCGAGATATAGAGACGAAGGGATTATAGGAATAGGTGATTCCAGTACAAGTGGGAGATTGTTGGGATTATGTCCTGAAATCACATTGTACTAACTCTAGAGATAGTTGTATTGTCGAGATCGGACAATTCATGTGATACTAGGTAGTCATAATGTTTTGCTAGAAACCGCTTATGACAAATGAGTTGTAACTCATTGCTAGTATTATGTGAACCTACAGGGTCACACACCTAAGAAAGTTGGATACACTTTGTATGGGATTGATCATTGGCATATGGTCTGATCGATGTGTATTAGATACACATTGAATTTGAGTTTCAAAGAGGTGTATCGATCGACACCATTGGGTGTGTCGGTCGATACAAGACGTGTGTCGATCGACACCAATGGGTGTGTCGGTCGACACAAGGCTAAAACCGAAACATCAGTTTCGGTTTACGTCAAGGTTTGTATATATATGAGTTTATGTATTTCGACCTTGACAGACGTGCGCCGACCCAGAGAGTTTCTCCCAGAGAGAGAAAAACGCAGAAACCTCAAAAAACTCTGTCCCAGGAGATCCGATTCCCGGCACTAGCATCCCGGCGGATTCCAGCTTGTGTGCGTGTGGACTGAAGTAGAGGCGCAGCATCTGAGGCGCTCCAGAGATCTCGTTTACCTGCTTATCTTCCGCTGCCAATCTCCAGGTAATCACGAGGTTAGATCTATGATTCAATTAACTAGACCCTAGATCCTAGGCTTCGGGAACATGACAGCAATTCTGAATCTGGTAGAATTGGCTCCAAGTTCCAACAATTAATTCAAATTAACATAATTTGCTTCGACTCCAATTCTTTATAAATACCTAACACAAGAAGAATAGAAATATTGCATCGATTGTTATTCATGTCATTATTTATTATTATTTTTTTTTTTTTTTTGCGAAATACATCATGTGTGTAGCAACTAACCTTTATCATGTGTAGTAAACCTCCATGCTTAAGCTTGTGTGGTCTGATCCAATTTGTTTTTGTATAAGATTTCAAGGAAGATATCAGATTTTGTATTGAAAAAGACACCATAAAAAAAGAGGAGGATCAATACAGGTAAAAACTTGCGAGTTTATTGATATAAGTATAAATCAAGATCTTCTTCTTTCATTTTTTTATTTGTTATTCGAATTTACTAACAAGTGTTAGATGAGAAACATCCACACAAATATGTAGATGATCAGTTCGAAGTAAGCAAAATCTTTCATTGTCGTATTCTTATTTTATTAGCATTTTCAAGTTTTATATATATTTTCATGTGATTGCGTTCTGGCAATGTATTGGACGGAAGACACAATACACAAAGATTAGCTTTATGATCCAAAACATTTCATACATCAGAAAAGTTAATTTCAAAGATCTCCAAAACATTTCAGACTAATCTCCAAAAGCTCTCTTTCTTTCTTCATGTAACCATATACTTAAAAACTTTTTGTTGGATCAAAATTTTGCAGGACTACTTGGGGCAGCTTGTGGAAAATTAGCCAATATACTCAAACAAAGCTGCCAATATTTATTTTTCTATGTCGATACCAGCCTAATATTTATTTTTCAAAGGGATTTTACAAAACATAGAAGCTATTAAAAACTTATAAAACAAAAGTTATGTTTAACTCTTTACCATTGCATATTTGTTTCAGTTTTATTGCTATCTCTTTAATTACAATAAACTATTTTCCTTTTACAACATTTTATTTTTGTTTTAACATCATCATCATGCACAAAAAAACTTGAGTGATCAAAGGAAGAAGATCAAGCCATACAGTTAAGAATGTCTAACCTTTGTACTCCACTGGTCGGTAAGGTTGCCCTATAAAGATTTCCGGCTTTAAGAAGCCAAAGGTTTGTGCTCGCTGAATTGGAGGACTACTACAAGCAAAAGGTTTGATATAGAAAGTTAAAGAACTTAAGAAAATGAGCTCTTCATAAGAAATTTCTAGGCTCACAAACAGCATAATAATCTCGCATAGAAAAGCAAAGGTATTATCTAACCTTTGAATTCCATCTGGTCCAAAAGAGTATCCTGCCAGCTGAATGGTTTTAGGATACCTATGGTTGAATTGGTGAATTTTTTTAGATAATCAAACATGATAGAAGCGCGCAGAGAGATAGAGGGAGGGAGAGAGAGAGAGAGAGAGAGAGAGAGAGAGAGAGAGAGAGAGAGAGAGAGAGAGAGAGAGAGAGAGAGAGAGAGAGAGAGAGAGAGAGAGAGAGAGAGAGAGAGAGAGAGAGAGAGAGAGAGAGAAGAGAGAGAGAGAGAGAGAGAGAGAGAGAGAGAGAGAGAGAGAGAGTATCAGCTCATGAATCAACTCCTCTGGTAAGGGTGGTGAGACCAATTATGTCACATTCAAATCTTAATACTCATTTGATTGAGTTCTTGATATCAGACCCGCTACATAGAGCCACCAACTGATTTCTTTCTTTCTTTTTTGTCACACCGAGAACTCTTTGTACTGCTGAAAACTATGAATTCGCCTGCCGAAAAAAAAAATCAACATCTCATAATTTAGAAAGAAGTTATCATGCTTATCAGCCACAATAACACGGTATATTGAAGCTTTAAGATCTTAATGATCAATTGTTAATTAAGGATATGCTCATAAGTCTAAATCATACTCATACGATCATAGAGAATTCATTAGCTGAGAAAAATAATTTTTTTAAGTGAAGCTATGTTACTAGGAAATGGATGTAAAAAAAAATCCCAATTTGCATGGATATCTTTATCGAGCTTGAGCAACAAAATCAATAGGAGAAAAACAGAAATCACATATGAAAATTAAGTAGCTCAACGTCTAATAACAGATCATAAGTAAAACAAATAACAAAGATTACGGTGTTGTTCTTTTGTGCGTTGAGAAACTGCATCTCGCTGCAAAAATAAGATGTTGTTCTTCTAGTGGTATTTAAGAAGTGCATCCAGATGCAAAAATCAGATATTGCATCCAAAATAGTTGGAAATTCTAGATGCATTTGAAAGTTGAGTTAAGTGCGTCTCGATTACCAAAAATCTAAAATAATCTCATTTTTTTTTAAATAGCATTTTTGCCTAAACCGTAAAATAGCGTTTTCCCGCCAAAATAAATAAATTATGTTTTTCCACAAAAACCGTAAAAACGTATTTTCCGCTAAAACCACAAAATTGTGATTTTCTGCAAATAATCACAAAATCGCGTTTTCCTGCCAAAACCGCAAAATCGCATTTTCCCGCCAAAACCGCAAAATCACGTTTCCCGCCAAAACCGCAAAATCGTGCTTTCTCGCCAAAACGCGTTTTCCCGTCAAAACTGCAAAATCGTGTTTTCCCGCCAAAACCGCAAAAACGCGTTTTCCCGCCAAAACCGCAAAATCGTGTTTTTCCGTCAAAACCGTAAAATCTTGTTTTCCCGCTAAAACAGCAAAATCGTGTTTTTCCGCCAAAACGCGTTTTCCCGCCAAAACCGCAAAATCGTGTTTTCCCGCCTAAACCGCAAAATCGTGTTTTCCGCAAAATCGCGTTTTCTCGCCAAAACCGCATAACGCGTTCTCGCCAAAACCGCAAAAACGCGTTTTCCTGCCAAAACCGCAAAATCGTGTTTTCCCGCCAAAACCGCAAAATCGCGTTGTCCCGCCAAAACCGCAAAAACGCATTTTCCCGCCAAAAACCGCAAAAACGTGTTTTCCTGCCAAAAACGCATAATCGCGTTTTCCCGCCAAAACCGCAAAATCTCGTTTTCCCGCCAAAATCGCAAAATCGCTTTTTCCTTCAAAAATATAAAATCGCATTTTCCCGTTAAAACCACAAAGTCTCGTTTTCTCGTCAAAACCGCAAAATAATGCATCCAACTACAATACACAAACACACAAAAAAACATAACTACATCCAAACGCAGTTTCCAAACGCAATTTTTAAATGCACAAAAGAACTACATTTGGATGCAACATCCAGAAACTGCATTCAGATGCAGTTTCTAGATGCAAATTTCCAACTGAGGAAAAGAACATGGCCTACCTCTTTGAGAGACAAAGACAAATAATGTCTTATATGGGGAACGGAAGCCTCCAGAATCGTTCGAAGTCGCCAAGGAATCACGATTTTAAAAAATTGAAGTTTGGAATCACTGAGGAAACATCTGATTTGGAACTAGAAGCGGATTGTATATAGATCAAAAGCGTTTGTCGTTGTTCTGGTTTTTCCAAATGAAGAAGACGAAGCGCTTTGTCATGTTGTAAATATCATTTGTTATGTAGGCATTCGATTTTTTGGCTCAGATTTGTTTACAAATGAAGCTCATTAATTTAACAATTAATAGAACATGACCAATGAACGTGAAGCATATGTTAATTTTAAATTGATCCAATAACCTTTTAGCTATTATTTAATATATTTGTTCTACTGATTTTTCATTTTAGGTTATATAAACATACTGAATCAATCTCAAATTTCTTATAGTTTGAAAAATCAAAACTATATATATACACGCTTCCAACACGTACTTGCTTCTTAATTTTTTTTTAAAAAATCTGCTTCCACGCTTTTGCTTACCCGCTTCTTATTCCTTATAACTTAGCTTACATCACGGAAATACCATTTATGTATTCTTTAATTGAAAATTGAAATATATTATTGTAGGAGATAAAGAACGATTTGATCTCGATGTTGAAGGTAGGGGATAACGAGTGATTGAAAATCATGAAATCAGATCTTGATCTGAAAAGAGAAGGGGAATCGTCGAGAGAGAAAAAGTAACCCTAATTTCTTGTTTTTTCATTATAGAGAATAATTTGTCGGTTATGATTTTCATTTTGGCTTACAATATACTATTGTTTTACTTTTTCAGCCCAAATTATGATGTGTATAAAATAATATTTATAGTATAATTTATTATTTTCTGTTATAATATATGAATATAAGATGAATTGATAACCAAAACTAAAATCATGTATTTTCGATATTAAATTTAAAATATAAAGGTTAAATTTCTGTATTTTGTATTAAATTTAAAATATATATATATATATATATATATATATATATATATAGGCCTAAACGGATTTAAATATGCATGTGTTACTTCTGACCGGTTTAAACAACGGATCTAAATGAGTCTTCAAAATAAATGAGTCTAAACGGGACAGACCTATATGTTTTAACATCTCTATCCCAATACAAATTTACATAGAAAATCCAAAAAATTAAAAACTCCTTTATATTTTAATATTTTTCGTATTTTGATACTAAATTTAAAATATAACATTTAATTTTTGTATTTTGTATTAAGATTTTAAAATAATAATTTAGAAACGAGCATAAACGGGTTTAAATAGGCATATGTTACTTCTGACGGTTTTAAACGGACGGATCTAAATAAATCTTAAATATAAACGAGTTTAAACATGTCAGATCCGTTTATTTTAACATCTCAATGTAAACTCAAATAAACTTTTAGAAAGTAAATCCAAAACATAAATATTTTACAAAATAGCTTTTGCAAGAATATTTTCGTATAAATAATGTACATATTCTAATCCAAATTTTTTAATCATCACAATATTTATTTTTAACCATAGTCAAACACACTTCTAAAATTAATTAATTTACTAAATAATGATAAAATGTAAATATAAACTTTTAATCTTACATAATAAAAACTACAACAATATATAATATGAAATACTATGTGGCCAAAATAGTCAAAATAAACATTTAAAGACGGTAAAACTATCTAAAAAACCATTTAACTAATACCTTATGTTGAACATGGATCAAAATATTTAGTGAGATGATGTGCCATTCATTTTTGAAATAACGGGTTAAATAAAGTATAAATCAAGAAATAGATTTTTTAAAATTATCGTACTATTACTCCGCGTTCAACGCGTGTCAAAATCTAGTACTAATTAAATATTGAACGGACCAACTAGACGTTACATGATATTGACTTGTCATATATCCATACCAAAATTCAAAAATTATTATTAAAACCATTGGGTGTGGAGTAGATCAAGCATAATTATCCCGGATTATGTGGCCTTGTTTCTTGACATTTAACTTGTACAGTGAGAATCACGTTATCTATCTGTAATCATTCATGTACGTCAAAGAATTGTCTCCCCGGACACGCCTTTATCTTCTCCCTAATCACGTTATAAGTATAACCGGGGTATGAGTGAATGTAATTGCTGCTTCACAAACTCCCATCTTGAGATCAAATCCACTTATTTTCTCGTCTACATGATTTTCAGTGATTCATTCTATAACTTTTGAATAGGAAATAAAAAATGAGAGTGGCGGTGATCGGAGGTGGAGTAAGTGGATTAGGAAATGCCTACGTTCTTGCAAGAGAAGATGGAATCGAGGAGGTGGTGTTGTTCGAAAAGGAGGAGTCTTTTTTAGGAGGTCATGCTAAAACGATGCGTTTCGATGGCGTTGATTTAGATGTTGGATTCATGGTCTTCAACCCTGTACGTACGCTTGCACTTCTTCTCTCTTCTCGAATTGTAAACTAAATAACCATTCTAGTTTTATAATTGAAAACCGTGATCTTAAGCAATAACTACGTATCATTTTTGCATTAAACTTCTGCTCTTTTTTATATATATATATATATATATTGAGAATATGTAACATATATTTGGTTAATAATATGTATATATACCTAATGATGTATATCTGTGGGCCAAATGCACTAAATCTATTGTAACTTCTGCTCTGGAAGAAGAGCCAACGCAACGGTTTGCTAGGCCATGAGTAACACTAAATTGTTAATATGTTAGGAGCATCTCCATCAAGAGATTTTTCATGGAGTTTTAAATATTAAAACAAAAAAAAATTAGAAAAGTAGAAGAGATGATGGAGAGGGGTTCTCCATAAAAAAAACTATAGATTCTCAAATAAAAAACTATGGATTCTATATTAGAACTCCATAAAACACTTATTTCTATTAGTGGTTTAATTCCTTTTTAAATACAAATTTTAATTAGATAATTAAATTCAATTAAAATATTAATATTGTATTGGTTTAGAAATCCATTTGGGAATGAAAAAATTGCCCAATGAAAAATCTGCAAATATAATATGTAAAGCAAAGTTTACCAAATTCAAACAGACTTTGTAACGGGTCTCGTTATACAATTTAAGAGGTCAAAAATCCAAAGTTCGATAAGCAACTTTTCTGACTCATAATTGAATATCTTTTATCGAAAAAAAAAAATTGACTCACGTAATGAGCACGTTTTGGTGTTCTTTATTTTTCTTCTTGAAACCTAACTTTCAAATTCTTCTTACTACCGCTTCTATATATATATATATATAAACAATTTTAGAACCTAAAGTAGATACGATAGTTCACTTAGTTATTAAGGATCTTTTCGAGGAAGGTTGTCTTTGTTTCTTGAATCGAGTCTCCGTTAGAAAAAGATGATTTGTGTTTTTTAACATGTCTTATTATAGTTTGTTCTCACGTTAAATGAAATTATACGTCTAAAACTTGAACAAGAAATAACTAAGTGCATGCCAATTCTTTAAAAACATTTTAGGAAATCGATTAGTTGTGGTCTCATGGCAGTAGCTTTCCCCTAATTTGATTACCACAAGAAACAAAAACACGCTTGTTGGACTAGTTGGTTTTGGGCTTTGGTCCGGATTTTCTTGATGTATGTTTAGTTTGTATCCAATGACCTTGCACATTCCGATAAGTCCGAAAATGTTGGATTTTTTTTGTAAGATAGGAGATGTGACTTTTATTACAGTGATTATTTTATAAATAATATGGTTAATGAAATATGAAATGATATAAATACAAATAACTACACGTCATTTTATAAATAAGTATTTATCTATGTAACACGCTATATAATTGTATGACCAATTACAAATCTGTGTTTTAAATTATGATTCAACGATCGAAAGTTCCAAAGACAATCGAAAATTAACCTACACTTGCTAGTTTCTTATGTCATGGAAAATTGTGAGAAGTGTTAAACACTAACAAGGAACCGAATTGAAGTATTCAACGGAGTATTCAAAGTATTAAATTCAAATCTGCTTTTACGTTCAGTTCGCCGAATCTTGATTTTGTTTGTCAGTATTTACATTTGCATTTATATTCACGTTTTTTTGGGTAAAAAAACCAACTCGTGACTGAGTTTCTAGGTTTCTTTGGAACGAAGTCATTAGAGCATCTCCAACAAGGAGATCTAATATGGGTTCTAAGTTTAAAATATAATAACATAATTAAAGTATGAAAAGAGTATTGAGGTTCTTATTAAGAAACTAAGGGTTCTTCTCTGGAAATTCGGCCATAAAAATCCTCAACTTTGCAGGAATGGCCAATTGAGACACCAACTTTTTGTGTGGCCAAAAAAACATTAGACAATTCATTGACTTCCGTTAAAAACCCAAACTTTAGGTTGACTTGCCATTAAAGCACACCGTTAACTTTTTTAATGGAAAATTAAACACCATTAACCTCACTGTTTATTATTATCGTTAATGAAAAACGACGTCGTTTTTCTATTAAAAAAATTCTGCCATAAAAATCCCCAACTTTGCAGGAATGGTCAATTAAAACACCAACTTTGCAGGAATGGTCAATTAAAACACCAACTTTTTGTGTGGCCAAAAAAACACCAGACAATTCATTGACTTCTGTTAAAAACTCAAACTTTAGGTTGACTTGCCATTAAAGCACACGGTTAACTTTTTTTAACGGAAAATTAAACACCATTAACCTCACCTTTTATTATTATTAAACGTGGATCGAACTCGAGACATGAGGCAAGAGTATACAGAACTTTACCATTGTGCTATTGTTCATCGTCGGTAATATATGAAACACATTTCATTATATCACCTATTAATAAGTCTTCCGGGATCAATTACAATTACTAAATCAGCCATGGCATCTGCATTTTCTTCGTCTCCGATGAATCGTTTAGCTTACACTCTTGAATGGTGAGGCTCGTCTCAGTGAATCCAGCATCGACAAAGCTAGATCGAGCAGAGAATCTGATGAAGAACTCCATGAATCATCTAGCTAAAGAGTTTTACAGAATTCTCAAGTCAAATCGACGGTATCTCCATCCAGAATCCGTCTCCGTTCGTTCTAGTAACTCTGCAAGAAACGTCTCTAATTCAGACTCAGAGGGCGAATTTGAGAATCAAATGCCATGGCTGATTTAGTAATTGTAATTGATTCCGGAAGACTTATTAATAGGTGATATAATGAAATGTGTATCATATATTACCGACGATGAACAATAGCACAATGGTAAAGTTCTGTATACTCTTGCCTCATGTCTCGAGTTCGATCCACGTTTAATAATAATAAACGGTGAGGTTAATGGTGTTTAATTTTCCGTTATAAAAAGTTAACCGTGTACTTTAATGGCAAGTCAACCTAAAGTTTGAGTTTTTAACAGAAGTCAATGAATTGTCTGGTGTTTTTTTGGCCACACAAAAAGTTGGTGTTTTAATTGACCATTCCTGCAAAGTTGGTGTTTTAATTGACCATTCCTGCAAAGTTGGAGATTTTTATGGCAGCATTTTTTTAATAGAAAAACGACGTCGTTTTTCATTAACGATAATAATAAACGGTGAAGTTAATAGTGTTTAATTTTCCGTTAAAAAAATTAACGGTGTGCTTTAATGGCAAATCAATCTAAAGTTTGGGTTTTTAACGGAAGTCAATGAATTGTCTAGTGTTTTTTTGGCCACACAAAAAGTTGGTGTCTCAATTGGCCATTCTTGCAAAGTTGGGGATTTTTATGGCCGAATTCCCGTTCTTCTTTAAAAACTCACAAGTTCTTAAAGCAAAACCATCAGTGAACCTCTCCTTAGAGTTTTTAAAACTTTTTTTAATATTTTTTTTTTGTAGATGGTAAAAAAAAATCAAAAATCAAAAAAAAAAAGAAGGACCTATCAAAATGTGTCACATATGCTAAATAGTGAAGAATCCTAGCTATTACAGCTATTAAGAACCTGTAATAGCTCGGATTCTTCACTATTTAGCATATGTGACACATTTTGATAGGTCCTTCTTTTTTTTTTGATTTTTGATTTTTTTTTTACCATCTACAAAAAAAAAATATTAAAAAAAGTTTTAAAAACTCTAAGGAGAGGTTAACTGATGGTTTTGCTCTAAGATGAGGTTCTTAAATAAGAACCTCATCTTAACTATTCAATTAAAATATCATTACTTTAGTTAATTATTTCTAAAAACTAGTGCTAAGAACCTATTAAAAACTCTCGCTGGACCTGCTCTTATCTAGATACTCATTAGAGCACCCACAGCCGTGTTACTGCTGTGGGTTTCTTAACTTTTTTTTTTTTTTTTTTTTTTTTTTTTTTTTTAATCTGTCAAAAAAAAAAATTAAAAAAAAAAACAATAGTATCACGCCACGTGACGTGAATAGTGTAAGGATCGATTCTTATATAAGGATTTTAAGAGACATTTTCTTAACTATTCATGTGGGCCCCACGTGGAACCCACAATAAATTATTAATATTTTGTTAAGGATTCCTCCCTAAGAAACACCAATGGACAAGCTTTTAGACACATGTTTCTATATAATTGGTTTACTTCTTGTCTAAAACAAAATTTTAATTAATTAGTTAAATTAAATTAAAATATTAATATTCTATTATTAAGAACCTCTAGTAGTAGTAGAGTATCGAGGTTGCTCTAATATTGTACTGGCAAACAACATTTTACAAAAGTATATTATGAAAACGGAACATATTGTATATATAAAATTTACAAACTTTTTAAAACTCCTTTTCTTCTCATCCCATGTAAACGCAAACATATAAACTGCATTTGAAAAAATGGAAACACAAGTGGATAACGATCATGAATAATTGAATATGAATGTGATTAGGTTACGTATCCGAACATGACGGAGTTCTTCAAGAACCTAGGAGTAGACATGGAGGTTTCAGACATGTCTTTCTCAGTGAGCCTCGACAATGGCAGAGGCTGCGAATGGGGAAGCCGCAACGGACTTTCCAGCTTGTTTGCTCAGAAGAGAAACATTCTCAACCCCTATTTCTGGCAAATGATTACAGAATATATGAAGTTTAAAGAAGACGCACTAAAATATATCGAAGAGCTGGAGCGCAACCCTGATACTGATCGAAACGAAACCTTAGGAGAGTTTCTCAAGTCTCATGGATACTCTGGCTTGTTTCAAAAGGCTTACTTGGTGAGTTTTGGCATGTTTTTTCCCTATAACTTCTTGAAAGACAAGAAAGCTTATATTATGTTGTTGTTGGGACAGGTACCGGCATGTGGTTCCATATGGCCTTGTCCACCAGACAGCGTCCTTAACTTTTCGGCTTATTCTGTTCTTTCCTTTTGCCGCAACCACCATTTGCTTCAGGTTCATGTATATATATTACTAGTTAAAGAGTGTTTTCTAACTTCCAAGTCTTTAACCAAAAAGAAGAGTGTTTTCTTACTTCGTTTTTCATCTCGTCCTCAGATCTTTGGGGGCCCACAATGGCTGACTGTTGCAGGACGTTCGGAGACTTATGTCGCAAAGGTTCTCAATGATTACAATTATTGTATTTATACACTCATGCATGGTTTGGTTACTTATATTACTTGTGAATCAGGTTAGGGCAGAATTGGAGCAACGGGGATGCAAGATTCGAACAAGTTGCAATGTACAATCTGTTTCAACATCTGAGGATGGTTCCATCATAGTAACAACTGAAGATGGCTCTCAGGAAGTATTCGATAGGTGTATATTAGCTGTGACCGCACCAGATGCTCTGAGATTGCTCGGAGAAGACGCAACATCTGATGAAACAAGGGTTCTTGGTGCTTTCCAATACGCTTACAGGTAACCTCATACATGTACTGATCTGTTTAATTATTGAGATTTATATTAACACGTCAATGTCATCGATATGTAGTGATCTTTATCTCCACGGTGACACTGATCTCATGCCGCGGAATCCTGTTGCATGGAGCGCTTGGAATTTCCTAAGAAGTTCTGAAAATAAAGCGAGCCTCACATATTGGCTCAATATACTTCAGGTATACTGCTGACACGTTCATATAAATTTTACCATTATATGATGTGATTGGAACTGCGTTTTGTTTGCAGAATCTTGGAGACGATCATGATCCATTCTTTCTCACCTTTAATCCTGAAGTTACCCCAAAGAAGACATTGTTTAAGTGGACCACTGGTCATTCTCTGCCATCTGTTTCTGCTTGGAAAGCTTCACAAGAGCTAAACAATATTCAAGGGAAGCGAGGTCTATGGTTCTGTGGTGCCTATCAAGGTAGTGCCTAGCTAGATTTTCTTTTGTTACTCAAATTCGTTTAAGAAAAATTTACTCATTCTATCTTCTTTTAAGAAAATTCTTATGGATCTACACGTACACAAAATAATACTAGAAATTGTTACTTGTCCATATTCCATATTGTGTTTTATCAAAACTTGTCAATATGTCAAGACATAACCCATAAATTTTTTTTGATAAAAATTAAATTGATTGCCCAAAGGAAAAGCATACAACAAGTTTAATACAGCTCTTTACTCCCAAAAAAAATTAAAAAAGAGTAAAAGAGTCACAACCAAAGCTTTAGAAAAAAGCAAACCAAGCAGCCAACAAATTATGGAAGGCTTGCTTGTCTTGATGGCTAAGAATCCTATCCCTAACACATCTGTCAATGGAACAAAAGACATAACCCATAAATTTGGTAAGTAATTGGTCTATTTTAACTGAAAACTTAAATATAATCCACTACTAGTACATTTTGTACATGTGATTTACAAACAAATCATTTATGGACAAGGCTTGGTGGTGGCAATCTCTAGCTAGATCCACAAGATTTATTAAAAAAATGATAGAATGAGTAACCCTAATCCATGTGAATATTCATTTAGTTCCTTACCATTTTGCAGGATATGGTTTTCATGAAGACGGGCTAAAGGCATTGATAATTTCTATAATTCATCCAATTCAATTCATTGTTCCTCTGATGAGTTTTTTCTTTTTGTAAATTGAAAGTTTGTTAATATTATTATGACAGTCTGGTATGGCGGCTGCACAAAGTCTGCTAGGGGAAGATATGGTTCCTCCTCTGAGAAGCTCAAGACATATGGTCCTATCTCTAACCGAGAAAGGGGCTCGGTTTTTCTTTACTAGATTCTTGAGACATTTCATATCAACCGGTTGTGTAACGTGAGCACTCTCCTCTCTCCATAATGCCTAGCTTCATATTTCTAACAATTCTTCAATGTTACATATACTTATTAAATAGTTCCTAACAGAATACATGAACAAGGAGGAACAGTGTTCACTTTCAAAGGAAAGGATTTGAGATGTCACTTGAAATCTGTCATGGTGATTCACAGTTCTCATTTTTACTGGAAGGTTGGCACCTAGGTTCACACCGATTTTAGAAGAGCTTTCTGAATCAATGAATAATGTTTCTTCCAAAGCTTAAGAACTTGGAACCTTGATTATTTCTCCCACAGGTTATGACACAAGCAGATTTAGGACTTGCCGATGCTTATATCAATGGAGATTTTTCGTTTGTCGATAAAGAAACAGGACTTCTCAATTTGATCATGGTATGGTACATGCACTTATTGATGAAGAACTGAGAGTGAGTAAGAAGCTTCTGACATATATCTATCTGCTTGATGAAACACTTGTAGATTCTCATTGCTAACAAAGAATCGAACTCAAAGAACTCAAATCTTTCTAAGAAAAGGTAAAGTTTCAAACTTTTAGCTAAGTTATAATGTAAGCTTTCTATTGTCATGTTGCATATGTTTTTTATTTTGTAGGGGTTGGTGGACACCGATGTTTTTGACTGCTGGTTTAACATCTGCGACGCATTTCCTAAAGCATTTCTCTAGACAGAACACATTAACCAAAGCTCGAAGGAACATTTCACGTCACTATGACCTTGTAAGTTGTCTTATGCTCACATCCTTTCTGTCTCAAGAGAACACATTATTTTTTGTTTTGTGTTTTTCTTTATCACTGTATTTTGGTTGTAGAGCAATGAGCTTTTTGCTCTATTCTTGGATGATACCATGAGTTATTCCTCTGCGGTATTCAAGGTGACAGTGAGATTTCATCATTCTTTAATTGCTCTTCTATTATTTTGCTAACTTTAATCTTTCGCCATTTAACATTTTATAGCCAGAAGATGAGGATCTGGAAACTGCACAGATGAGGAAAATATTTCTTTTAATTGATAAGGTAGGATAACATAATCTTCTTGATTTAGAACATATGATTTTTTTTTTCTTTCTCATCTTTAATAAATAAAGTTGCAAATTTTCAGGCGAGAATAGAGAAGAACCATGAGGTTTTAGAGATTGGATGTGGGTGGGGAACTTTGGCCATAGAAGTTGTGAGAAGAACTGGATGCAGATACACCGGCATTACACTATCTATCGAACAGCTTAAATATGCCGAGGCAAAAGTGAAAGAAGCTGGACTTGAGGTTTGTGTTGATAATCGATTGATTGATTGATTTTATTTTATTTTTGTTCTGATCCCAAGGCTATAACTAAGGATATAACATCTGAATCTCCAGGATCGGATTGCATTTGAGCTTTGTGACTATCGTCAACTATCTGATGCTAAAAAATATGACAGAATTATATCTTGGTAATATATATTTTTTGACTCTCCCTTGTATATAAATGTCTAATCTGTTTTATGAGTCTATGACATAACAATTTGGATGTTTCAGTGAGATGATAGAACATGTTGGCCACGAATTTATGGAGACATTCTTCAGTCACTGTGAAGCTGCGCTTGCAGAAGACGGCATCTTTGTCTTGCAGGTAGCACTTGTTTCAACTCTTTCCTCATAGTTCTTTTTGAGCACATTTATCTCTAATCTCATGGTTGCACAACCTTTGATCTTTTATTTTAATTTTATTATTGTTTACCTATAATAACAGTTCATAGCGATACCTGAAGAGCGTTACAATGAGTACAGACTAAACTCAGATTTTATTAAAGAATACATATTCCCAGGTGGATGCCTTCCTTCTTTAGCCAGAGTTACTTCTGCCATGGCTTCTTCTTCTAGGCTATGGTAAAGCCTTATTTTCTTTATCAGATTTTAGTTTGAAATGCATTTTCTCTACTCTCTTCCTTTTACCTATCTAACCTTTAAGAAAATACAGCATTGAAAATGTTGAGAACATTGGGATTCATTACTACCAAACATTGAGATGCTGGAGAAAGAACTTCTTGGAAAAACGAAAGTATAATATCAATATTAAAAACCAGTTCTCTGTTTGGAATTTTTATATTTGCACTCACAACAAAATTAATATTTGCACAGACAAATCATGGATCTTGGATTCGACGATAAATTCATAAGGACGTGGGAATATTATTTCGACTATTGTGCAGCTGGTTTCAAGACTCTTACCCTTGAAGACTACCAGGTAACACACATATTATCTCGACCATGCTTTTTCCTCAGTGTCACTCAACAAATACTTGATTGAATAGCTTCATCCGTTTCCACATTGCAGGTAGTTTTCTCACGTCCGGGTAACGTACCTGCATTCGGAGATCCATTCCGTACCTTCTCTTCTGCTCATATATAAATAAGAGTAGAGGAATCCTTTCAACATATTTATGTATCACCTTCATTTATCGTGCTGTTCCCCATAAAATATTCATAGTTTACGTGTGAAAGTATTTGTAAACTTAAAAACAAAACACTGCGTTCATGATTTATTCTGCATTCTGTACCAACAATCTTGTACTGTCTAGACCATATATCAACTTATTCTACAATAAAATATCAAAACCACCTTATATAATTTGTTTCAAGCTGTTATTCACTATATATCAGTAAGATCCTGAAAAACTTCTAGTAGCCGGACAACATTAGCTCAAGACTAATTCATATATCATGGTATTTAGGGTTTAAGCCATGAAATATGTTATATGTGATTACCGAGATGGTCACAAGATCGAGATGCGCGTCTTGCTCGAGAGTTGACGTGCTCGGTCAGAGGGAGCTAGTTGTTCCTAAGAGAGAACCGACTAGATTCAGAGATAAGCAAGAGTGGACTTGTGTTCGGGATGAACAAGAAGAAAATTACGTTCGGGATTCTTTGAAGAGAGTGATGTGCTCGGTAACGAGCGTGTCTTGTATTCAGGTTCCCGAGCAGGCCGAAAGACGTGCTTGATTTACAATTCGGGAAATTGACTCTAGAGAGAGAAAGTAGTAAGAAGTGCACAGATCCCCCAAAAGTTACATTAATGTACAGTGATGACTCCTATTTATAGTAGAATACGGTCGTACTTTTTACAGGCCGTTGACCTCTTGTCGAGCTCGTGCGGATTGGGCCGTACTTGGTGACAAGATGGGCTGAGCCGTACATTCTTTTGGCTGTTAGCGTAGCCGAGCCGGCTTGTTGTCGTTGAGCCGAGCCGAGCCGATGATGATCAGCTTGGTTCGGGCGTGTATGTTCGGGCCTTTACTGCTCGTTGGGCCGTTCTGTTTTTGTTGGGCCGACCCTTGATCAAAGAATTAAGTATTGGGCCTTCTAAGTGGATGGGGTGCTAAACCCATATGTGACCGTAAGCCCCCCAGTTCGTTGATCTTCATAGTTCTTGAAGTCGACGGATTTGGTTGATTTTTAGTTGGGCCGATACTTATTCGGTGTAGGCCTGGTCGGGCAGTTGGATCTGCTTGCTTCGTTGCTTCCGTCTCGGGGAGCTCGAAAGGTTTCTTGGGAAGCGGCTGGGTACTGAAGAATCGCACCGTCGTAATGATGGTACCTATAGAGGCTGGAAGCTGAAGGGTTGCGTAGGGGTCATCATTGCGCTTGTCTCGAAATTCCCCCGATTGGCTTATATATATCGCGCTCTGCTCTTCTCCGATTTCATTTCTCTCCTTTCGCAGGTACTTCGCTCTCCCTTCTCTCTAGAATTTACTTTCTCTCTCTAGTTTTTGTTGTTGTTGTATTAGTAAGTCATGAGAATTGACTCCAGTTCAGCATCGTCCTCGGGTCGGGACCTTTACTCGGTAAGGTTGTCCGAGGGTAATTCTGCTCAACCTAGTTCGTCAGTTGCGCAGCAGGGTTCTTCATCCAGCTCGGGGCGAACAGAGATCATTTCCCAAAATACCGAGGATAATCGAGCTCGGACTCCTTCAGCTTCGGGTAGCGTGCAGAGCTTCCGGGTTCTGTACTTGATAGACTCGGAGGACGACGGTGCTCGGCCTTGGCTCCTCCCACCGGTTCAGAATTTAGGTTCTCTCCCAGTGAAGGCGGAAGCAGTGGCCATAGTTGATCAGGCTCGGTGCGACAGAATGGTGTTGGAACCGAGCAGATCTAAGAAAACTCGGAAAACACAGCGAAAGGCTGCGGATGGCTCGGAAAAGAAAGCGCGTCCTGTTCGTCCTGTTCTTCCAACGAAGTGCTCGGACGACGATTTGGCTTGGCTGCCGTTCAGAACCTGGTCGGCTCTATGATTCTGGCCTCTGAGTGCGGGGTGGATTTGTCTCTTCGGTTTTTCGAGGAGATAACGACGATTTCGACGAATCCTACGACCGTTGGGACTCGCTATGTTTGTATGAGGACTCGCTTCGGAGAGAAGGTCGTCATAGGGAAACCGTTTAAAGTTGACGACTGGCAAGATCGTTACTTTTATGTTCGGGTCAATTCAGCCTCGGTTCCCGACCCTGAGAGGCCGTACAGGACGCATTGGAACCATCTCCATGGTAAATCTTTCTGCTTTGCTCGTTCCTCTAAATAGACTAACTCATGCTCTTTTTTTTTGTAGATCGTCATTCTTTTGACCTCCCAGCGCCGGATCGTTTTTTGTCGGATCTTCACAAGCTTGTTGCTCGGGGAATTCAGAAGTGGCCGGACGTTCACGCTAATCAAGTCAGGCGAGCCGTAGAGTGTTTGGACGAAGGTACGCCCTTCCACTTCCTCCTCTTTTTTTGCTCGGATTTCTAAAAATATTGAGTTTGCAGGTTGTCATCTTCGTTCGATTGAGTCGCTAACCGAGTACAACAATAGGCCTCTCGTTCCCGTTGTCCAGAAAAAGAGCAGGAAGAAGGAAATGGGTCGTATGGATCTGGAGATCGTGAACTACGTTGAGGAGAATCTCACCAGTCAGCAGGAGAATCCTATCATGGAGCAGGAGAATCCTTCTGGACCACAGGTAAATCCTGTTGCCCTGGATCCAAACCGACCATTTTCGCCATGGGTTGGGGAGGTCCCCCGTGGAATGGTTTTTGTGAACGAATATCACCGAGATTTGTTTCGTCAGGTGTGCGAGGCGGTTGAGGCGGTCGAGGCTCAGAAGAAGAAGAAGAAGAAGAAGAAGAAGAAGAAGAGATCGCGACCCGAGGAAACGGCTGCCGCTGAGCCGGGGACTCCTCTTGTTCCTGAAGATGGTCGGGAAGCCGAGGAGACTGCCGATGTTCCTTCCTTAGTGAGGAAAAATAAGAAAAAGAAGACTGTTGCTACCGAGGGCCAAATGGTTGATGCCACCGAGCATACCGACGGTGGTAGGACGGATCTGGCGATTCTTCCTGAGATTGCGGATAATCAGGTTGTGAATGCTAGGGGCCTAAGTATCGAAGAGGCGGCTCTTTTGGAACGTCCGGGTGATGATCAGGTCGCAGACCAAGGTGAAATGGATGGTCGGGAGGAGAATGAAGATTCTGATCCTCAAACCGAACGGAATATTCCCGACCTGGATGAGATTGCCGGGCTCACTTTCCTTGGTGGGCCTGGTGAGGGCGCTTTCACAGATTATGGCTTCTCTGTGAGGTATGAAGGTTCGAAGCCACTCCTTCGCGATGGGGAGGGTTGTGCGGATTTGCTTCGGTTGATGAGAGATAGTCCTCCGAGACCGTTGCCTCCTGTTACGCACACACACTTCTCCGACCGTAAACAGGCAGTGGCCAAGGATTTTGTTCGGGTGAGTTTTTGCTTATTTTTCTTTTTGATAATTATCTGGTTTTGACTTAGCTTTCCTGTTCTAGGGTTTTGCCAATTATAATCTGCTCCTTGACGAGTATGAGCAGAGGGAGGTCGAACTTGAGAGGGCGATCAACAGTTTGAAGAGGGAGCTCGGTAAAGCCGAAAGATCCATTACCGAGCTTGAAGGATACCGCGAAGCGGCGGCAGCTACGGAGGCGCTCCGTTGTTCTCTCAAGGTCGAAGAGGAGAAGGTGTCGGCCTTGGAGGCGAAGATTGCTGATCTCTCCACCGAGAATGCTCGGTTGGAGAAGAGATTGTAAGAAATTCCAGGAAGGTCTAAAGGAATTAAAGAAGAAGACTTTCGAGACTTCTTCATCAGGTATTTTTGTTATAGAAGTTAATACAACTACTTCTGATAATACCTCATGGGTCATGGATACTGGTTGTGGGGCTCATATTTGTACTAATATGCAGGCACTCAGCAACAGTAGAAGGCTGAAGCAAGGACAAGTGGAGCTACGAGTTGGGAATGGAGCGAAAGTTTCAGCACTAGCTGTAGGCACATACTTGTTGTCTTTACCTTCGGGATTGATTTTAGAACTGAATAATTGTTATTTTGTACCTGCTATAAGCAGAAATATTATTTCAATTTCTTTGTTGGATTTGGAAGGTTATGATTTTTCAGTTAAGAATAAATTATGTTCCTTCAATCGCAACAATTTGTTCTATGGTTCTGCCCCTCTTACGAATGGGCTTTACATACTCGATCAATCCGCACCAATTTATAACATTAATACAAAACGGTTTAAACCTAATGAGGAAAACCGAACGTTTCTATGGCATTGTCGTTTAGGGCACATCAGCGATAAACGCATCAAGAGGCTCCATTCGAATGGACTTCTTGGCTCATTTGACTTTGAGTCATGTGAGAAATGCGAATCCTGCATGATGGGCAAAATGACACGGGCCCCCTTTAATAAACCTAACGAGAGGGCCAGTGACTTATTGGGCCTGATACACACTGATGTGTGTGGCCCAATGTCCACAAATGCAAGAGGAAACTATCAGTACTTCATTACCTTCACTGATGATTTCAGTAGGTATGGATATGTTTATTTGATGAAACATAAGTCTGAATATTTTGAAAAGTTCAGAGAATTCCAAAATGAAGTACAGAACCAACTTGGCAAAAGCATTAAGGCTCTTCGGTCCGACCGAGGAGGAGAATACTTAAGCCAGGAATTCAGTGATCATCTGAGAGAGTGTGGGATCGTATCCCAACTCACTCCTCCTGGAACACCTCAATGGAATGGTGTGTCTGAGAGGAGAAATCGGACCTTATTGGATATGGTTCGATCTATGATGAGTCACACAGACCTTCCAATATCCCTTTGGGGATATGCTCTGCTAACAGCAGTGTTCACTCTAAATAGAGCGCCATCAAAAGCAGTAGCAAAGACACCATATGAATTATGGACTGGAGAAGCTCCAGTGCTGTCTTATCTCAGAATTTGGGGTTGTGAAGCCTATGTAAAGAGATTAATCTCAGATAAGCTTACACCAAAATCTGATAAATGCTACTTCATTGGTTATCCACGGGAAACCAAGGCTTATTACTTCTATCTACGTTCCGAGAACAAGATCTTTGTTGCCCGGGATTGTAACTTTCTTGAGAGAGAATTTCTCTCTAAGAAAGACAGTGGGAGTAAGGTACTGCTTGAAGAAATTCAAGATGAACTGGATACTGCTCAACCTAACGAGGAAGAGCAGCAGGAGGACCTACAAGAAATTGTAGAGCCTGAACCTGTAGTACCTGAAGTTCGAAGATCCGGGAGGATCCGTCACGAACCCGAGAGATATCAAGGATTCCTCGTGACTAACTGTCATGATCTTTTGATCATTGATGGTGATGAACCATCGAACTTCAATCAAGCCATGATGGGCCCAGATTCCTCTAAGTGGCGCAAGGCCACTGATTCCGAAATGGACTCCATGTCGGTCAACCAAGTGTTTTCGTTGGTTGACTTACCCGCTGGTGTAAAAGCCATCGAGTGCAAATGGATCTTCAAGAAGAAGATTGACGTGGATGGAAATGTCCAGATTTATAAAGCCAGGTTGGTGGCAAAAGGTTTCAGACAAGTTCACGGAGTGGATTACGATGAAACCTATTCACCAGTGACTATGATGAAATCTATTCGGATTCTACTAGCAACTGCAGCTTTTCATGATTATGAAATTTGGCAGATGGACGTGAAAACCGCCTTCCTGAATGGAATTCTGGAAGAGGATGTGTATATGACACAACCTGACGGTTACATAGATCCAAAGAATGCTGGGAAAGTATGCAAACTTCACAAATCCATTTATGGATTGAAGCAAGCATCGAGGAGCTGGAATCTTCGTTTTGATGAAGCGATCAAGCAATTTGACTTCATCAGAAACGAAGAAGAACAATGCGTGTATAAGAAATCTAGTGGGAGCAAGATTGTATTTCTTATTCTGTATGTCGATGACATACTGCTTCTCGGAAACGACGTTCCAATGCTAAAGTCGGTAAAGGACTGGCTTGGAAGTTGTTTTTCCATGAAAGACATGGGTGAAGCCGCATACGTTCTTGGAATTAGGATCTATCGGGATAGACCTAAGAAGCTGATAGGCTTGTGTCAAGATTCATACATTGACAAAGTCCTACAAAGATTCAGCATGAAAGATTCCAAGAAGGGCTTCACGCCAATGGTACATGGCACAACGCTAAGCAAGAAGCAGAGCCCTACGACGGCTGCTGAGCTCGAGCGTATGAAGAACATTCCCTATGCATCTGCAATAGGATCTGTTATGTATGCCATGATCTGTACTCGTCCTGATGTTGCTTATGCATTGAGCATGACGAGTAGATACCAGTCAAATCCAGGTGAAAACCATTGGATTGCCGTAAAGAATATCTTGAAGTATCTAAGACATACTAAGGATAAGTTCTTGGTGTACGGTGGAAGTGATGTGCTTAAAGTCAGTGGATTCACGGACGCAAGTTTCCAGACAGACACAGATGATTTCCGGTCACAGTCCGGTTATGTCTTTTGTCTGAATGGCGGTGCAGTAAGTTGGAGAAGCTCCAAGCAGGACACCGTTGCTGATTCCACTACAGAAGCTGAATATATCGCCGCCTCAGAAGCAGCGAAGGAAGCTGTTTGGATACGAAAGTTCATTATGGAACTAGGTGTGATACCAAATGCGGCTGAGCCTCTGGCACTGTTTTGTGACAACAATGGTGCTATAGCTCAGGCAAAGGAACCAAGATCACACCAGAAATCCAAGCATGTTCAAAGAAGATTTCACTTGATACGTGACATCGTTAATAGAAAGGAAGTCAAGATCAGCCGAGTCCCGACAGATGATAATGTCGCTGATCCGTTGACAAAGCCACTCCCAAGGCCTAAGCTCGAGTTCCTGACTGAAGCTGTAGGCATTAGAAACATTGAAATGTAATCTAAATTTGAGTGGGAGTTTTGTGAGCTTTATTTTAGTTATTTGATATGTTCTTGTAAAACATTATTTTATGTTTTAATGAAATTATTATTTCAAGATTATTTTAACTGTGATGAAATAATCGTTCCAAAATGATATGAACCATTTTATAGGTCATCGAAGTAAATGACTTGATCTTGAGTCATCGAAGTCATTTAGCTTGATCATGAGACCCTATATTTGATAAATGTTTTATATCATCCTGTCCCTAGTCGAAGGTTGTTGAAATTGGAACACCAACAACCGTGTGAGACTAGATTGGTATGTGACTTATGACCAAGTTTCATGTGTCATAGATGCGCGGCATCAAAGTCAGTACATAGGTGTATGTTGGGAACATACGACCGGACAAGACCCGATTATAAGAACTCTTCAGGATATTTATATCTGTGTCATAAGAGATTCTTACTACGACTATAGAGTATAGTCCTTAGACCTGAGTTCGCATGCATGTGACTGCACATGAACTGATGCACTTTGATCATTGTCTAACGCTATCGTTCTGTGATAGTTATAAGGACCTTGTTTGGGTACATTAAGAAATGAGTAGTTTACAGTGATGGAACAAGACGGGATTTGTCCCTCCAATATAAATGGAGTGAATATCTCTAGGCCAATCGGAGATTTGAATACTGGAAAATGCATGGCCATGCTCAAACGGACTTTCCCGAGTCGTTTGGATTGTCAGTATCAAATCAGAGTCCGATGAACAAGATTAGGCTTTATAAGGATGACACTAATCTTGCCTTATGACTAATCGAGATATTGAGACAAAAGGATTATGAATACAGAGATTCCAGTACAAGTGGGAGATTGTTGGAATTGTGTCCAGTAATCTCGGTACTGTCTCTAGAAAGTAAGAGTATGTCAATGATCAGACATAAGTCATATAATACTGGGGGTCATGATGGCTTTCTAGAGTCCGCTCATGATCTATAAGTCTTGGACTTATTGCCTTTATTATATGATCCCATATGGGTCACACGCCTAAGCTAACAGGAAAATGTGTAGGAACGTTTTAGCAGAAGTACGGTAAAAGTGCTAGGCATTTACTGTACTTAGAGAGAATAAAAGGTTTAGCCACTGTGCATCGATCGATGCATAAGGTGCAACGATCGATGCAGTGCAAAAACGCTTTCGAGTTAATTGGCATTTGGGCCAAATGGCCCAAACGGAACCGAACAAGTTTTATAAATAAAACTCGAGTTCAGAACCAAAATAACCCTAATCTGAGCCGTCAACTCTCTCTCTCCCCTGCGCCGGTTTCTCCCAGTGGCCTAGCAGCCTGCTTCCTGATTGGTGTGCGTGTGTGAACCTCTGGAGGAGTTATCTCTCGGTGGCTCTCTGATCTCTGACCTGTTCTATTCCTTCCGCTGCAACAAACAGGTAAAAGGTGAGATCATGTAATGTTTCTATTCAAGAGAACCTAGATCAGCATGTTTAGGATAATCTGAATCTGGAATTGAATCAGGATTTATCTAAACATTCCAACAGTGGTATCAGAGCTTTTGGTTCTGTGTTTTTCTTGTTTAGATTCATGTTTAGGACTGTTTTCTTGTTTAAAAGTGTTTTGAATCAACTACTGATAAGATAAATCACTTAAGAAACAAGAATTGAATCCTGAACAAACTGTTTAAAAATCGCATGACCAAACTATATTGATTTGGTATGTGATCTAAACTGATTTTGCATCGACTGAGATCGCATTGCATCGATCGATGCAATGCAAGGATCGATCGTTGCAGTCGCGAGAGATTGACCGCGATCGCATGGATCATTCAAACGATCGCATGGTTCTCGCGAGAATCTCTCGGCCAAACCTGATGAACGATCGTTGCAGGATCGATGCTGTGAGCATCGATCGATGCGGTTAGGGTTTTGGCTCGGTTTAATTTAATTGAAATTAATCGTCTCGGTTTAATAAACAGATTTAATAAATTTATTAAGTCTGGTTAAACCGGGATAAGAAATCCAATGTCGAAAGAATTATTGGATTTAGTGCCTAAACCAGGATTTTCTAATTTGATTTGGTTGGACCAAATAAATTGAGAAAATTCGGTTTAGTTAATAACCGGTTGACAATTGTGGTCGTCGTAGTAATTGATTTTGGTTAGACCAATTTTAATGAACCAGACCGGTTATGTCATTTAATTGGACAATTGGGTCATGTCTTGGACATGGACAAATTCTTGGGCCTCGGGCCAAGAAGTTAAAACAATTGGGCCAATTATTTGAGTCTTTCTTCAGATTAATTTAAAATTTATTTTATAAAATTATAAAGTCGATTTTAAATTAAAGTTTCCGAATTTTTTAAATTAGAAAGTTTCTTTAAATAGAAGTTTCTGGATTTGCGGGTTTTGGATTTTAAGAAATTTCTAAAGTTAGAAAGTTTCCGTTTTTAGAAAGTTTCCAATTTTAGAAAGTTTCCAAAAATAGTAGGTTTCCAAAAATAGAAAGTTTCCCGAAATAGTAATCTTCTATTTTGGGAATGAATTTTAATAAACCTACGAACCTCAAATAATATCAAGCGTTGGATGTCTTGTCCAGGCTATGTCAGCTGTCGAAGCCCATTCAATTGTATTCATGGCCTTACAGTGTGAGGGTGTCTACTTTTGCGTGGATAAGACGGTTTGTGATTCATAAATGTCATTGGGAGTCCCAGACATTAATGATTACATGACTGTATAGTCTGGTTTTCTTGACTAGGCCATCGGGAGTCCCGGGCCTTGAGACATCAGAGTGGATTGGGCCTCGGGCCCAGATTCACAACCAAGAGTTATATCACGGATATAATTAGCCGATATAGGGCTTACCGATATAAGCTAAGGTTTGGTGACGGCCAGTGGCCCACTTTAATCTTAGTTATATGTGGATCTTGGAATCATTATATTCTATTGAGGGTAACTTGTGTTATTGAATATAATGCATGATTAATCATATTAATTTTAATACGAGATTAGTCATTTTGAACATAATAACTAATAACCTTTTTATTTATATATTTCAGATATGACTACTACAAGCACACAAAACACATTCTCGATCCGGTCTGTTCTCGAGAAGGAGAAGCTGACTGGAACGAACTTCCTGACATGGTCAAGGAACTTGAGGCTGGTCCTCAAGCAGGAGAAGAAGGATTATGTCCTTCGAGATCCCCTCCCCGAGAGGCCTCTTGCCAATGCTGCCAGGACTCTGCACAATGCTTGGGAAAAGCATTCGTCAGATGAAAATGATGTCTATTGCCTGATGTTGGTGACAATGACTCCTGAGCTGCAAAAGCAGTTCGAAAGTGTATTGTCTCCCATCGAGATAATGGCAAGCCTGAAATCGCTTTTTCAGGAGCAGGCTAGGACTGAGAGGTTCCAAACAGTTAAGAACCTCTTGGACTGTAAGTTGGCTGCGAATGCGGCAGTGAGTCCTCATGTCTTGAAGATAATGGGTTATCTCGATCATCTTCAGAAACTCGACTGCCCAATCAGCCAGGAACTTGCCTGCGACATCATTCTGCAGTCTTTACCTGCAAGCTATGATCAGTTCATTCTGAACTTTAACATGCATGGCTTGAGTAAGACACTACCTGAGCTTCACGGAATGCTCAAGACTGCAGAGCCCAACTTGAGGAAAACCGCCAAGGACCCCAATGTGCTTATGGTGCAAAAGGGCAAGGGGTTTAAGAAATCCTCTGCTAAGGATAAGGGAGCGGCCAAGGCTGTCCAAGTCGCGGACAAGGACACGCCAAAGCCCAAGCCCAAGTCCAAGGCTGGGCCTACTGACATGTGCAGGTTCTGCAAAGAACTGGGGCATTGGAGAAGAGATTGTAAGAAATTCCAGGAAGGTCTAAAGGAATTAAAGAAGAAGACTTTCGAGACTTCTTCATCAGGTATTTTTGTTATAGAAGTTAATACAACTACTTCTGATAATACCTCATGGGTCATGGATACTGGTTGTGGGGCTCATATTTGTACTAATATGCAGGCACTCAGCAACAGTAGAAGGCTGAAGCAAGGACAAGTGGAGCTACGAGTTGGGAATGGAGCGAAAGTTTCAGCACTAGCTGTAGGCACATACTTGTTGTCTTTACCTTCGGGATTGATTTTAGAACTGAATAATTGTTATTTTGTACCTGCTATAAGCAGAAATATTATTTCAATTTCTTTGTTGGATTTGGAAGGTTATGATTTTTCAGTTAAGAATAAATTATGTTCCTTCAATCGCAACAATTTGTTCTATGGTTCTGCCCCTCTTACGAATGGGCTTTACATACTCGATCAATCCGCACCAATTTATAACATTAATACAAAACGGTTTAAACCTAATGAGGAAAACCGAACGTTTCTATGGCATTGTCGTTTAGGGCACATCAGCGAGAAACGCATCAAGAGGCTCCATTCGAATGGACTTCTTGGCTCATTTGACTTTGAGTCATGTGAGAAATGCGAATCCTGCATGATGGGCAAAATGACACGGGCCCCCTTTAATAAACCTAACGAGAGGGCCAGTGACTTATTGGGCCTGATACACACTGATGTGTGTGGCCCAATGTCCACAAATGCAAGAGGAAACTATCAGTACTTCATTACCTTCACTGATGATTTCAGTAGGTATGGATATGTTTATTTGATGAAACATAAGTCTGAATATTTTGAAAAGTTCAGAGAATTCCAAAATGAAGTACAGAACCAACTTGGCAAAAGCATTAAGGCTCTTCGGTCCGACCGAGGAGGAGAATACTTAAGCCAGGAATTCAGTGATCATCTGAGAGAGTGTGGGATCGTATCCCAACTCACTCCTCCTGGAACACCTCAATGGAATGGTGTGTCTGAGAGGAGAAATCGGACCTTATTGGATATGGTTCGATCTATGATGAGTCACACAGACCTTCCAATATCCCTTTGGGGATATGCTCTGCTAACAGCAGTGTTCACTCTAAATAGAGCGCCATCAAAAGCAGTAGCAAAGACACCATATGAATTATGGACTGGAGAAGCTCCAGTGCTGTCTTATCTCAGAATTTGGGGTTGTGAAGCCTATGTAAAGAGATTAATCTCAGATAAGCTTACACCAAAATCTGATAAATGCTACTTCATTGGTTATCCACGGGAAACCAAGGCTTATTACTTCTATCTACGTTCCGAGAACAAGATCTTTGTTGCCCGGGATTGTAACTTTCTTGAGAGAGAATTTCTCTCTAAGAAAGACAGTGGGAGTAAGGTACTGCTTGAAGAAATTCAAGATGAACTGGATACTGCTCAACCTAACGAGGAAGAGCAGCAGGAGGACCTACAAGAAATTGTAGAGCCTGAACCTGTAGTACCTGAAGTTCGAAGATCCGGGAGGATCCGTCACGAACTCGAGAGATATCAAGGATTCCTCGTGACTAACTGTCATGATCTTTTGATCATTGATGGTGATGAACCATCGAACTTCAATCAAGCCATGATGGGCCCAGATTCCTCTAAGTGGCGCAAGGCCACTGATTCCGAAATGGACTCCATGTCGGTCAACCAAGTGTTTTCGTTGGTTGACTTACCCGCTGGTGTAAAAGCCATCGAGTGCAAATGGATCTTCAAGAAGAAGATTGACGTGGATGGAAATGTCCAGATTTATAAAGCCAGGTTGGTGGCAAAAGGTTTCAGACAAGTTCACGGAGTGGATTACGATGAAACCTATTCACCAGTGACTATGATGAAATCTATTCGGATTCTACTAGCAACTGCAGCTTTTCATGATTATGAAATTTGGCAGATGGACGTGAAAACCGCCTTCCTGAATGGAATTCTGGAAGAGGATGTGTATATGACACAACCTGACGGTTACATAGATCCAAAGAATGCTGGGAAAGTATGCAAACTTCACAAATCCATTTATGGATTGAAGCAAGCATCGAGGAGCTGGAATCTTCGTTTTGATGAAGCGATCAAGCAATTTGACTTCATCAGAAACGAAGAAGAACAATGCGTGTATAAGAAATCTAGTGGGAGCAAGATTGTATTTCTTATTCTGTATGTCGATGACATACTGCTTCTCGGAAACGACGTTCCAATGCTAAAGTCGGTAAAGGACTGGCTTGGAAGTTGTTTTTCCATGAAAGACATGGGTGAAGCCGCATACGTTCTTGGAATTAGGATCTATCGGGATAGACCTAAGAAGCTGATAGGCTTGTGTCAAGATTCATACATTGACAAAGTCCTACAAAGATTCAGCATGAAAGATTCCAAGAAGGGCTTCACGCCAATGGTACATGGCACAACGCTAAGCAAGAAGCAGAGCCCTACGACGGCTGCTGAGCTCGAGCGTATGAAGAACATTCCCTATGCATCTGCAATAGGATCTGTTATGTATGCCATGATCTGTACTCGTCCTGATGTTGCTTATGCATTGAGCATGACGAGTAGATACCAGTCAAATCCAGGTGAAAACCATTGGATTGTCGTAAAGAATATCTTGAAGTATCTAAGACATACTAAGGATAAGTTCTTGGTGTACGGTGGAAGTGATGTGCTTAAAGTCAGTGGATTCACGGACGCAAGTTTCCAGACAGACACAGATGATTTCCGGTCACAGTCCGGTTATGTCTTTTGTCTGAATGGCGGTGCAGTAAGTTGGAGAAGCTCCAAGCAGGACACCGTTGCTGATTCCACTACAGAAGCTGAATATATCGCCGCCTCAGAAGCAGCGAAGGAAGCTGTTTGGATACGAAAGTTCATTATGGAACTAGGTGTGATACCAAATGCGGCTGAGCCTCTGGCACTGTTTTGTGACAACAATGGTGCTATAGCTCAGGCAAAGGAACCAAGATCACACCAGAAATCCAAGCATGTTCAAAGAAGATTTCACTTGATACGTGACATCGTTAATAGAAAGGAAGTCAAGATCAGCCGAGTCCCGACAGATGATAATGTCGCTGATCCGTTGACAAAGCCACTCCCAAGGCCTAAGCTCGAGTTCCTGACTGAAGCTGTAGGCATTAGAAACATTGAAATGTAATCTAAATTTGAGTGGGAGTTTTGTGAGCTTTATTTTAGTTATTTGATATGTTCTTGTAAAACATTATTTTATGTTTTAATGAAATTATTATTTCAAGATTATTTTAACTGTGATGAAATAATCGTTCCAAAATGATATGAACCATTTTATAGGTCATCGAAGTAAATGACTTGATCTTGAGTCATCGAAGTCATTTAGCTTGATCATGAGACCCTATATTTGATAAATGTTTTATATCATCCTGTCCCTAGTCGAAGGTTGTTGAAATTGGAACACCAACAACCGTGTGAGACTAGATTGGTATGTGACTTATGACCAAGTTTCATGTGTCATAGATGCGCGGCATCAAAGTCAGTACATAGGTGTATGTTGGGAACATACGACCGGACAAGACCCGATTATAAGAACTCTTCAGGATATTTATATCTGTGTCATAAGAGATTCTTACTACGACTATAGAGTATAGTCCTTAGACCTGAGTTCGCATGCATGTGACTGCACATGAACTGATGCACTTTGATCATTGTCTAACGCTATCGTTCTGTGATAGTTATAAGGACCTTGTTTGGGTACATTAAGAAATGAGTAGTTTACAGTGATGGAACAAGACGGGATTTGTCCCTCCAATATAAATGGAGTGAATATCTCTAGGCCAATCGGAGATTTGAATACTGGAAAATGCATGGCCATGCTCAAACGGACTTTCCCGAGTCGTTTGGATTGTCAGTATCAAATCAGAGTCCGATGAACAAGATTAGGCTTTATAAGGATGACACTAATCTTGCCTTATGACTAATCGAGATATTGAGACAAAAGGATTATGAATACAGAGATTCCAGTACAAGTGGGAGATTGTTGGAATTGTGTCCAGTAATCTCGGTACTGTCTCTAGAAAGTAAGAGTATGTCAATGATCAGACATAAGTCATATAATACTGGGGGTCATGATGGCTTGCTAGAGTCCGCTCATGATCTATAAGTCTTGGACTTATTGCCTTTATTATATGATCCCATATGGGTCACACGCCTAAGCTAACAGGAAAATGTGTAGGAACGTTTTAGCAGAAGTACGGTAAAAGTGCTAGGCATTTACTGTACTTAGAGAGAATAAAAGGTTTAGCCACTGTGCATCGATCGATGCATAAGGTGCAACGATCGATGCAGTGCAAAAACGCTTTCGAGTTAATTGGCATTTGGGCCAAATGGCCCAAACGGAACCGAACAAGTTTTATAAATAAAACTCGAGTTCAGAACCAAAATAACCCTAATCTGAGCCGTCAACTCTCTCTCTCCCCTGCGCCGGTTTCTCCCAGTGGCCTAGCAGCCTGCTTCCTGATTGGTGTGCGTGTGTGAACCTCTGGAGGAGTTATCTCTCGGTGGCTCTCTGATCTCTGACCTGTTCTATTCCTTCCGCTGCAACAAACAGGTAAAAGGTGAGATCATGTAATGTTTCTATTCAAGAGAACCTAGATCAGCATGTTTAGGATAATCTGAATCTGGAATTGAATCAGGATTTATCTAAACATTCCAACAGTATGGCCCTTCCCAGTTTGCGCCAAGTTTCCCTGCTCGGTATTCCCGTGTGTTTTCGAACACTTTCCGGAGAACGAGGTCGCCTTCTACGAAACGTCGGCCTTTGACCTTCTTGTTGTAGTGTCGGGTGATTTGTTGTTGATAGTTTTGGAGACGCAGGAGCGCTCTGATAAGCAAAAATCTAGTTCCTCTTTACTATTTCAGTTGCAAGTTTACAACCTAGTCGATGTAATTTTCGAGGTGTCAATCCTCTTGGGTGATCAAACGCACTAAGAATACAGATGTTTTATTAGTCTAAGTGCAATCAAAATGAGTTTGTGAGTTTATTCCTAAAACTAACAATAGTACCAAATTCCAAACATAATTAACTTGATAAAATAACAATTATGAGATTAAAACAGAGCTAGAACAGAGTACAAAACAGAGCAACGAGTGATTGAAAACAATTGATTAAAAGATAAGCTCCTTGGGTTGAGTTTCAGTTCGGGTGATCAATTAATTGTTTAGAAACATTAAGCAACTATGGGTGATTTCTTAGGCCAAGAACAACAAACAAAGTTACTCCACTCTCATGATAGCAACCCTATATCTATCAAGCATTAACATCAACTCTCGTTGGCAATTTCAAGATAGCTATGCAATAAGGTCAAGTTCTTACTACCACTAAACACCTTAAACATCAACTCTCGTTGGCTAAGAATGTAAAGCACTTGATAGAGATTCAAACATAAACTACACCTCTCGGTGCTAGCAACATTTAAGATCAAGGAGTTGAGTGGCCATTTCAATCCTAGCATTAAGAACTTCTAGCAAGTAAGAAACCAATATTCCCAAGTTATTAAACAACCTAAACCATTTCTAGATCACCCTTACCTCAGCTCAAACCCAGAAACTTAAAGGAAACTACTCTCTAGCCATAGCAAACATCAAACAAAATATGATTCAACAAGAAAATAAGATGAACAAGAAGAAGAACTCAAGAACTAAAATTGCATAAAAGAGATTGAAATCTTTGGAGAGAATTGTTTACAAAATGTGATATGGCTCTTCATACACACTAAGAGCCCTTAAATAGATCTAAAAACGTGCAATGGTCGACCACAAACACATGGGGTGGTCTACAAGCCAAAAGCAAAAAGAAAAAGTGGCATGTGTGAAAAGTAGGCTCACAGCGGCCTGGGGAGGCCGCTGCGGAATCCCGCTATGAGTGCCCAGCGGCCTAGGTGGGTCGCTGCGCTGGCCGCTGGATAATCTGGTCTTTCGCTGTTCCTTCATAGCGGCCTGGGGTGGCCGCTGCGCTATCCCACTGTGAGGTCTCAGCGGCCTGGGTTGGCCGCTGCGCAGGTCGCTGGAGAAATAGATCTTCCGCGGGTCTTTCATAGCGGTCTGGGGAGGCCGCTGCGCGAGCCCGCTATGAGTTCCCAACTCGATCCTTGGCTGTTTTTCTACTTTGTCTAGGTGCTCCTTTGGTCCCTACCTTCTCCATTACTCCTTGGTGCTCCTTTTGGTCATCCACCACCTACAAAAAGAAGAAACAAAGCAAAACCTAACCTAATGATGCCTACATGCACTAACCTAAAGTTAAAACACAATAATGTTGTCTAAATGCTTTTCCTAAAGCCAAATAACACTCTTAATCATGCCTAAAAACACTCAAAAACACAACACATCAACTCCCCCAAACTTGTTTTCTTGCTTGTCCTCAAGCAAACAACAATAAGAACAAAGGGGAGAGGTTTGAAGTTGGAGACTCATAACCAAAGAAATCTATTTTAGCCTTCAATATGATGTCCTTAGAAAATAATAACATGTTGCAAAAACAAACTCCCTAATCCACTCTAATTTCTCTAGGCTTATCAACACACCAAATTTTATTCTCTTAAGCACATTGTCAAGATTCAACTACTCAACATTCCACCAACTCTTACATTCATTCTTCTTATTAAAGTGAGGTCTCACAAATGGGGATTAGATCTCAATCAATTGGCTTGGCATTGGAAGGCTTCAAATGGTGTTTAGAGGAAGGCTTTATCTTTTATTATGGTGACTAACTCTCAAGAAAAAGGAATGCTAGACATATTGCAAAATGTGGCAAGACAAGAACAATTCATGCATACAATTCTTAACTCCCATAATCTTATCCAAAGTGTTTCCCATTCCCAATCAGCCAATCTCCCTTCATTCTCTAACTCAACCATTTTGACTTTTTCATTTTTGGGTCTTGAGAAGTTAATCTTTTTATTTCCTTAAACTCTTTATCTTTCATTTCATTCATATTTTGCACTTAGAGTTTTCCCATTTCATTTTCTTTTCCCAAGTGTTTCCCTTTTCTTTTTACAAGCCATTGGTCTTTTATCCTTTTACTCCCCATTTCACTCTTTTTCTTTTCTCATTCCCAATCCCCTTTTAAGTGCTTATACCCCAAATGCTAAACCAATATGTGAACTCCTAGACTAGCCTATGAGAGCTAATCATTGTCGTTCTCATACTTTTAACCTTTTGCACATGTTAGCATTATCAAAAGGAGGCCTCACTCAATCAATCAAATGAAGGTTTAAAAGAAAAGGGTAGGGTATTAAGGTGTGGAAACCATTCTAAGAGTGAGAATGGCCACTTGGATTAACAAAGAATGGTAAAATGAGGTAAAGATAATCCAAGTGTGTATGTAGTGACCATGATCAAGCATTTAAAACCCATAAGTGAGAAGATTAAATTCATTTAAGTCCAATAAGTGAGTTGGTTTCAACGTTGAGGGTATCCTACTTGACAAACAGATTGGAGTGGTGTGATCAAAGCTCGAAATTTACAAATGTTTTAAGGGTTGTTTAAGCAACATGGTATGATTAGCAAGGGCATCATATTGAGTTCTAAAATCTAGACTTCTTGTAAGGCATTTATATCATTGTCTCCTATGCAAATGCTTCCTAGAATGCTACTAGACTCGATCCTAAGAAAGCGAGAAATATGAGACTAAATGTTCTCTTTTTTTTTTATGTTTTTCAAATTTTTCAATTTTTTTTTTGGTTTTTTCAAAAACATAGATATTCACAATGCATCACACAAAATAAAAGACTCAAGAGAAATAAAATGTGATAAGGTGATTACCCCCCCAAACTTACTTCACACCGGCTCGGTGTGAAAGCAAATTTAGGAGAGCTAAAGATGGTAAAAGAAAAATAAACTGAAAACTATGTACAAAGTGGTGGTGGTTACCTCAGTAGTAAGGAGGTGCGGTGTCGTCCTCTTCCTCTCCTAGGGATAGGGACTCGTTGCTGGAGCCGGGTGATGGTGGTGGGATGTGGCGTCTGGGTCTGCGACGTCGCTCATCAAGGGGAGCGCGACCAGGTGCTCTTTCGGATGAGCTGGTACCTTCTCCTTGGTACTGCTGCCTCGGGAAATCCTCCGAGCTTGCCTCTTCCTCGCTTGATGAGTAGCCTTCGGGTTTCTGCACCTTTCCCTTCTTCCCTGACACCATGTAAGCCAAGTACTTAACCTGTCGCTTCAGTGCCTTCGTCTTCTCCTTGTACACCTTCTTTGTCTTGCGTCCCAACTTCACCAGCTTCCCAATGGTTCTATCCTGAAGCTTGTTCCAGCGTTCCAGCTTCCGGATGTAGCTATGAGCCTTCCTCAACTGTGCTCCCTGAATCACTTCATCGGAAGCATGGAGGCGATAACGGGCAGTCCCGTAGACATGACTCGGTGGCCTGATCTGCTCAGTATCCTCTGCTGGCTCAGTAGCTTGACCTGCTCCGCTGCTTGTACCTGCTTCCACACCTTGCGAGGAGGTCTCAGCTGCCTTCCTCTTCTTCTTCTTGTTCAGGGTCTCAAGCGGTTCTACAATTGAGATGTGGAAGTATCGCGGGTCAGGTGTGAACATGATGTTGTTCTTGTCCTGTAGAGAAGTGATGGCCAAGTTTGGGAGAAGCACATTTGCGGTTTGCTGCGGACCGGCCCTGAAGGTGTAAGCGATTCTGTCCTGTATCTTCCCAGCAAGGAAGTAGGTCCTGTTGAGGTGGCTCTCGTCCAACCTCGATGATGCTTTCCCGTTGACCAGCAGGATTCCCAATGCCCTGAAGATCGGTGTCAATAGTCCTCCAAATCTGAACACTGGTGTACTGTCATGTGACCTCAATGCCTTCTTCCTCATAACCGATAATTGCCTCATGAAGTACCCTACCATTCCCAGCTCATGGTAGTCCCCGTAGTTGATCTCAGGGACATCGAACTCTGTCATTACCGGCTGTAGACCCACTGCCAAGAACCTCAACCCTTCTTTTAACACCTTGTTGTTCTCCCTCCTTGCAAACAAGGTGTAAGCCAGCAGCTTCTCTACATATCGGATGGCTGGATGTGCAATATCCGAATTCTTCATGTTTCCTGTCTCGTAGGGAGTCCGGGAGATTGTGCTCCACATCACTGTGGGGAGAAGTCCAATCTCTGGCAGCTGGTTGTTCCACTTGTCTCGGAATCCAAGAAGTTGGGATATCTGCTTGAAACTTATCTGGTACCTTTTCCCACCGCAGGTGAAGGTTACGTGCCCATATCCATTCTCCTCGGAATATCCATCCGTGTATTCTATTACCTTAAAGGTACACATAAATTGATGGCATGCTTCTCTATACACCGGATAGGCTTCTCCCAGCATCAAGCTCTCTAAGCTCATGGCGCTCAACATAGTCATCACGTCGTCATAGATACCCAGCTTCTTACAGACTTCTGGATCCCCGAACTTTGTCTCAATCCATGTGTACGAATCCAGCTTGATCCGTATCTGCCCAAAAGTGTAACTCTTCGGGACCTTCTTCTTCTTCTTTGCTGGTTTCTTGGCCGGTTTCTGTGCGGGTTTCTTCGCCACTTTCTTTCTTTTCTGTTTCCCTATCTCTTCATCACTACTTCTTGAGACTTCAAGCATCTCCTCTTCCTCCTCATTTTGAACAGCAGGTTCCTTACCCGAGCGATGGGTTTGTGCGCTTTCCTCTGTCTGGCCAGCTCGCCTTTCGGTCCTTACCATCTGCATAGATGCAAATTTAAAGTGATCAATCCGCGTAAACATCAACACAAAAGCAATGCCTACAGTCTGAGCATTTTAGTTTTCAACCAATAATTCCTCAAACAATCCTCATATAGGCTATTACCAACTCCAAATATCAACCAGAAATCGTTCCCACTCAAATTCCAACATTATCTCAAGTTTTTCATCATGTTCTTCACTAGGTTCTTTCTTTTTCCACACAAATCTCAATGTGTTATGAATTTGGCATGGTTCCTTTTGCAAAGTATGATCAAGTCACCCAACAAAGCATTAGGAGCAATCAAATCACCTTTTCCCCAATTTTCAACTTTTCTCACCAAGAACCCTAGAATCTGAAAAATCCGAATTTCAAGCAATTTAACCGATAGTTTTCCGAATTGACAGTATGGGTGTGTCTAGAATCATTCAGTTAGGAAGTTCAGAGCATCAAACATCATGAAAATCGAAACCAAAATTTTACCATGAAGAACAGTTGATCCGAAATCTCATACCTTTGTTTGATTTGATGATGGATTATGATTCTAGATAGGAAGATGATGAAAAATCGTGAGTGAAAGCACAAGAAATCGCTGAATTTGGTGAAAAACCGAGAGAGAAATCGCAACTTTTGAGTTTTTGGATGAAAATGGAGTTTTGAGAAGAAGAGTGAGAGAGAGGGGCTGGGCCGCGATGGATACTCGCGAAAAAGACCCTCGCAGCGGCCCTAGTACCTCGCTGCGGGTTGCCGCTGCGAGGTTATTTTACCTGTAGCGACTTGGCTCCCTCGCTGTGTGGGCCGCTGTGTAAAATGAAGTTTCGCAAATTTTCTCCATAGCGGCCTGGGTACCCCGCTGCGCCTGGCCGCTATGGATTTTTCTTACATGTAGCGGCTGGATGACCCCGCTGCCTATGCCGCTGCGATAATTCCACTTTCGCATAAATTTGCCAAAGCGGCCCAGGTACCCCGCTGCGGGTGGCCGCTGTGAGTCCTTTTCTTTGATCCGGCTCCTCCTTAAGGTCATCCTTGCCTCCGTTTATTTCCACATGCCTGAAAACTTACACACAAAACTAAAGAACACATAAAAATTTCACAAGAACACACCAATCAAATCAAATCAAAGAAAATTCACACATATATACAAAGGATAACATGGGAATGCCTCCCAAGCGCGCTTGTTTTAAGTCTCGAGCTTGACTCTTTTACTTTCTCAGGTTGGGGTTGGTTCCGTGAGAAGAATCGATACCTCCTCTTCCACGGGGTTTGATGCTGAGTAGACCTTGAGCCTTTGTCGGTTCACAGTGAACTCACTTCCATTCTTGTTGAGAAGAACAATGGCTCCGTAGGGTCTTACCTCCTTGATGGAGAATGGTCCTGACCATCTTGATCTGAGCTTCCCAGGGAACAGTCTCAGCCGGGAGTTGTACAGCAATACTTGATCTCCTGCCTTGAACTCTTTCTTGATGATCTTCTTGTCATGGAATGCCTTGGTTCTTTCTTTATAGATCCTTGAGTTTTCATAGGCATCCAATCGTATTTCATCAAGTTCTTGGAGTTGGATGAGCCGCTTCTCTGCTGCTGTCTTAAGGTCGAAGTTCAACAACTTTACTGCCCACATTGCCTTGTACTCTATTTCAACTGGTAGGTGGCATGATTTCCCATACAAGAGGTTGAATGGTGTAGTGCCGAGAGGTGTCTTGAAGGCAGTCCTGTATGCCCAAAGAGCATCATCAAGTTTCTTTGCCCAGTCTTTTCTTGAGTTCCCAACAGTCTTCTCCAGTATAGCTTTGATTTGCCGGTTTGAGACTTCTACTTGTCCGCTGGTCTGAGGATGGTAAGGTGTTGCTACCTTGTGTTTCACTCCATACTTCCTAAGAAGACTTTCAAACACCTTATTGATGAAGTGAGTTCCTCCATCACTGTTCACAATTCTTGGGATGCCAAACCTGGGAAATATTATGGATTTAAATAGCTTGATAACTACCTTTGCATCATTTGTAGGACTTGCAATGGCTTCTACCCATTTCGACACATAGTCCACCGCTACTAGAATGTACTGATTCCCATAAGAGGATGGGAAAGGTCCCATGAAGTCAATCCCCCACACATCAAACACCTCAACTTCTAGTATCGGGTTTTGTGGCATCTCGTTCCTCCTTCCAATGTTGCCTTTCCTTTGGCATGCATCACACTTCGAAACATAGTTGTGAGCATCTTTGAACAGGCTGGGCCACCAAAAACCTGAGTGTAGTACCTTTGTAGCAGTCTTGAATGATGCAAAGTGTCCTCCATACTCAGAACCGTGGCAGTGATACAAGATCCCTTCCATTTCCTCTTCCGGGACACATCTCCTGTAGAGTCCGTCTGAACACCTCTTGTATAAGTATGGCTCATCCCAATAGTATCGAGTAACATCCCGGTAAAACTTTTTTCTATGGTAGCTGTTGAGGTTGGATGGCTCTCTTCCACATGCTAGGTAGTTGACAAAATCTGCATACCACGGCAACTGTACTTCTTTTAATCTCTTCACTTCCTCCATCTTCAAGACCATGTCATATCCCTCTCTCAAGCTCTGAATCATGAGAAGTTGTTCTTCAGGTAGAGAGTCATCAATTGGTAACTCTTCATTGATCTTCAGTCTTGATAGGTGATCAGCTACCCCATTCTCAACACCCTTCTTGTCTTGTATCTCAAGATCAAATTCTTGCAGTAGAAGTATCCATCTTAACAACCTTGGCTTAGCATCCTTCTTGGCCAACAAGTGTCTCAATGCCGCATGATCTGTGTACACCACCACTTTTGATCCCACCAATTATGACCTGAATTTGTCAAATGCAAACACAACTGCCAATAGCTCCTTCTCTGTGGTTGCATATCTGGTTTGAGCATCATCTAAAGTTCTGCTTGCATAATAGATCACATGGAGTTTCTTGTCCTTCCTCTGGCCCAAGACTGCTCCAACTGCATAGTCACTTGCGTCGCACATGATCTCAAAGGGGAGGTTCCAATCTGGAGCTTGGACTATTGGTGCACTCACTAGTGCATTCTTGATCTTGTTGAAGGCTTCAAGGCACTCTTCATCGAAAATGAATTCAGTCTCCTTGCACAGCAGCCTTGTTAAAGGCCTTGCGATCTTTGAGAAGTCCTTGATGAACCGTCGGTAGAAACCTGCATGACCCAAGAAGCTCCTTATTCCTTTGACTGAGTTTGGTGGCTGCAACCCCATCATCACATCTATCTTGGCTTTGTCCACTTCAATCCCCTGTTCTGAAATCTTGTGCCCAAGCACTATTCCTTCTTTTACCATGAAGTGGCATGATAGGTCAAGAATTAATCCCTATACTAAACTGCAAGTGTACAGCAATGTCAAAGTAGTATATAGGGTTATCGAATCCACAGGGACACTTGGTCTCAAGAGAATCAAACCGTAGGGAATGAATACTAGAAATAAGCAATGTGATTGTATTGAAAGTAGTGCGAGAAAGTAAATCAGTAGCAGAGATTATTGGTTGTGAAAGCAAGTAATTAAAAGCGTCAAACCTAGGGTATTCTCAGGAAATCAGACTAGCAGACAGTTCATTCAGCAAGGATCTAATTAAGCACAGTTCTAGAACTCAAAACACAGATATAGAATTAACCAAATTCCTTTGCGATAATTCTCTAAGTCTAAGTGCAGCAAACCAAACTTCCGTTTGCGAGAACTAACAGATTAAACTAGCAATAGGCTCAAGTTTGATATGTTCACAATTATCCTAAACCAAACTTTCGTTTGCGCAAAGTTTAATTGCCCAATTTAATTAGTTCAGATTCCTAAACCCCACTTCCGTGACGTATTTAGCAACCTAAGATCTAGATTCTAATTGATCAGGTTAGAACTAGCTTTAAGCACAATTAAATTGAAGAACAGATATAGTTTGAATCCTTAACTGAAATTGAACAAGTCTAGCAAGTCATGAAATCCTATGTGAGAAACCCTAAGTCTAACTAGGAATCTACTCAGACATAGATAATGAAAACATGATCATATGGTAAGTAAATTGCATAAAAGAATAAGAGTAAAAGGGGTTCGAAATCTTCTCCAAATACAGATGATGAATCAGGTTCAGATCAGCCCCAAAAGCTCTAAAAATCCTCTGCTCTTAATTATGAAGTTGTCTTTAATAAAAACTCTAAAAACTCTATTATATAGGCATAATCTCGGCCAGGGGCTTCTTTGTAAATATCAGGAACTTCTGGATCAAAGTGCAATATCTTGATTCTTCTAAACCGCCGAGTTTTTGGCCCATCTCGCTGGTGCAACGATCGTTGCTAGAGTGCAACGATCGACACCTTTCTCTGTCTCGGACAGTGAACTCTATCTCTCGGCCAATCACTCCAAAAATCTCCAAAATGCTCCATAATCTCCAATTTAGCTCCCAACCTGATTATACCTGTAAAAGACTCTAAACAAAGACAAAAGACACTAAAACACATCTATATCATGGCCTAAAACTAGTAAAAACCATGATATATCAACTCCCCCACACTTAGCCTTTGCTTGCCCTCAAGCAAAACATAGAACTAAAACATGGTGAAGAGGTTTGAAAACTCTTCAGAAACTCATTTCATCTTAGAAGCTACAATACTCAGATTCCCCTTAGTAAACCACTGAAAGAATCAATCACAGGATATCAAGACCAACATGTACTTCCCCCACACTTAGCAACTGTCCTAGGTAAACTCCACAATCACATTCAAGCATTCAAATTCTCCCTACTGACTTCTGCAAGTATTTAAGTGCGGTCTCACCTAAGGAGTATCGATCTAAAGGCACATGGATTCTTACCTAATCAGCTCTAGACCACCATACTATCTTTCTCTAGTCCCTTTCTTCTCTTTCCCTTCTTTAACAACTGATTTTTCCCCACTGGGTATCATTTTTTTTTTTTATCAGTGTTCTTCCCGTTATGGGGTGTACTTTGGACACATTCCATGGATCACATGAGAGAAAATAGTGTTTGCTACCCTTCCCATGACCACTTCGGAGTTACTAACTCATCCTCAGTTTATTATTATTTTTTTTTTACTTTATAGAAGGGGAGAAGGGAACTAAATAGGACAGGTTTACAGGCTGTGTCAGAACTAACAGGGAATCCGACATAAAGTATACCAAGCCCTTAGGTGAGAAATCTAAGTCAGTATTAGGGGTGAAGTCAGTAAAAGATCCTCTGATACCTGAAGTGATATGGGTGTTCCCAGTAGGTTGATCTGTGATGGGGTTTTCTAATAGTCAGAGATAGATCCTGCAACTTCATCCCAATGGTTACTTAAGTTCCTGCAAGTTTTGTAAATCTTCTCCGAAAATCATGGTTTCTTACTTAAACAATTTTGACTCAATAAAACAAAAAATTTTGAAAAACGGACTGACTCTTAAGAAAACAGAAAGATAAACGTCAGTAGCACCTCCCCCACACTTAAGACACACTGTCCCCAGTAGTGTCCAGCGAAGGATCGGTAAAAAGAAAATAAAATAAATTGAAAAGGTGAGTTTATGTCTGTCGGGTTACCTCTGTCGCTCATGCATCGATCGGTGCATTAGATGCATCGACCGTTACTTGGCGACTTTCGTGTATGGTCGATCGTTGCTCAGGACCGCAACGATCGCTGCAATGCGATTCCTTTCGTGTTGTGACGATCGATGCAGAAATGCATCGATCGCTGCACTGCGATTTAATCCGAGACCTGCAAACATGACTGCACCAGAAACAAAAACAAACGTAAAATCCTAACAAAAACACCAAAAATTAAAAAGAAAAACACCAGTACCTAATGGTGGGTTGCCTCCCACCCAGCGCTTGTTTAAGGTCAATAGCTTGACCGGACGCGCAAGGTTTTTCAAGTGCCAGAAGATCCTGACAGAGACTTTTTCTGTCTCTGTTCAAGTCTCCTCATCCATGGTGGAGAATAGGCTGTTGCAGAATGCTTCAGTCCAAGAAAAGATGGAGTAAAATGCGCTCCAGGATCTATTATCACAGTCTCATTCAGCTGCTCATCATCTGCTTCCAAGATCTTGAAAGTCTGTCCATCTATCAGTGGCTTCCGCAGCTTCTCCATCTCATATCGCAGTGTCTCATCTCCCAGGTGGAGGTCTATTAGACTCTGTCTAACATCAATCACAGCTCCTGCTGTAGCCAAGAATGGTCTCCCAAGCAATAAAGCTTCATCCGGATCGCAGGCATATTTCAGCACAAGGAAGTCCGTTGGAACTAAGTAGTTTCCAACTCTTACCGGAATATCCATAAGGAGTCCTTCAGGAACCCGTATGGACTGATCAGCTAGGACAAGAGAGGTCCTAGTAGGAGCAAAATCCAACATACCCAGCTTCTCTGCCACAGAGTAAGGCATTATGCTCCCAGCAGCTCCTAAATCACACAGAGAACGCCTAAAACTATCTTCAAAGATAGAACAATCAAGTACAAAGACTCCAGGATCAGGCAGTTTCTTTGGGACCTTAGTTAACAGAACATCACTAATATGCTGAGGAATTATTATCACCCATTCTCTCAGCTCTTCATCTAATGGCAACATCTTGTTCAAATATTTCTGAACACATGGATGATAAGGTGGATCATCAGATGATGGAATTTCTTCCAAGTCTTCACCACTCTTTTCTAGCCTTTTCAGCTCTTCAATCTCTTGTTTAATCACTTCAGACACCTTGGGACTGTGCCAAATAGCTCGTGCATAGACATCTTCTGGAGTGATTTCAGATGTATCAGGGAATAGGCGGGCTAGTTCTGCATCAATCTCATTTTCATCCCACGGATTCTCTGCTTGTTCACGACCTGCATCGATCGATGCCAGATGTGTATCGATCGTTGCATCGCGATTATCACAACTTCCACCCGAGAGTTTTTCACAGAAATCCGAAAATTCTTCCTCAGTCACCAACTCAGCTGTACTTAGCTCAAATTTCTCCCCTAGATAAGATCCATCATTAATCAGTACAGAACAGGCCTTAATATGAGTGTCTGCAACTCCTTTTCCTTTCAGTGAGCTGGACATCTGATTCACCTGAGTGTCTAACTGCTTCATGTGAGTGCTCAATGTCTCAAACTTCCCATTGAGGTCCTGATAGACAGCGTCCAGCTTCTTGTTGTTGTCTACAGAAAGCTTGGTTTGACTCTCCATCAGTTGTTCCATCATAGCTTCCATTTTGCTCTCATGGGCTGTAGGTGCAGGAGGAGTCTGATAAGATGTAGATCCATAGGTTCTCTGATTACCCTGTCCATAGGTCTTTTGAAAACCACCAGATTGTCCTCCATTTGAGAATCTGTTCCCCTGTTGATTGTTAAATCTATTACCTTGGAAACCGGAACCTCCTATGAAATTCACTTCTTCTTCCTGAGTGTCCTCCTCAGTCTGAATCACCTCCACATCTTGGGCAAAGTGGACAGCTTTCTTGTTTGTCAGAAGATTGTAGACTGTGTCCAATCTGGATCTAATATTAGCCATATCAGAATTCTCTACGGTTCCACCAGATCTCTTCCTCCTTTCATCCATTGTTTTGCAACTATTGCTGCCAATCAGGTTCTCTATCAACCGTTTAGCTTGTGTAGGAGTTCTGGTGCTGAAATTTGCATCACTGGAATTATCCAAAGCAGTCTGATAAGGGAGATCTATTCCTCTGAAGAAAATACCAATCAGCTGTACTTCTGTGAATCCATGGTGTGGACAATCACGCTGATACTGCTTAAATCTCATCCATGCGGTTGTCAAAGGCTCCACAGCTCTTTGGGAAAAAGTGAGTATGTCCTGTCTGGACTGATCTGAGCGCGCAGCATCGTAGAAGTGACGCAGGAACTCACTCTTTAAGGCTGTCCAAGTAGTATACTGACCAGGTGCCAGTTGTCTCAGCCATGCACTAGCGTCTCCAGCAAGACTGTGCGGAAATAGCTTAAGGAACAGATATTCCCGGGCATACTCCTTCATATTTCATGCCAGTGACTATGTCCTCAAACTTGTCAATGTGATCCATAGGCTGCTCTGATTGAAGACCATGGAAAGCAATTTGTCTCATCAGTTGGTAGTAGATAGTTTTTACCTCAAAATCATTCCTCTCGAAGGCAGGAAGCACTAGAGCTGCTCGGTTTGCATGAAACTCATCAGGTCTATTGTAATCAGCTAGTGTCCTCTCATGAACTACCATCCGGCCTTCTGGCTCAACTTCATCAGGGATCACTCGTCCCTCAGCATCAATCCTTTGCCCAGCAGCATTGTAAGGATTGTTCTCTGGATCCCTCAGGATTCCATCAGCATCTGGTATCAAGATCAAGCGTTCTTGTACCATTCTCTCTCTCTTTTCTCTTCTAATAGTCCTCTCTAGACGTCCAAGTTCCTCTAGATTGAGATTAACTAAGCTCGAGTTCGGATTACTTCGAGTGTTCTGCGTTGGCATAAACTGTCTGTAATCGTCCAGCAACGATCGATGCTATCAGTGCAACGATCGATTCAATCTCAAATCGCTTAGCAACGATCGACGCAAGGGTGCAACGATCGATGCAAGGCGAAATTCGTACCTGCGACAGAGAGAAACAGAGAAAAATCAGCAAAATAGAATAAATAAAATAAAAACGAAAAACGAAAAATTTCTAGTAAAACCCTAAGTTCGGTCCTATCGAAGACTCAAAAGAGTCCCCGGCAACGGCGCCAAAAACTTGATAGGTCAAGAATTAATCCCTATACTAAACTGCAAGTGTACATCAATGTCAAAGTAGTATATAGGGTTATCGAATCCACAGGGACACTTGGTCTCAAGAGAATCAAACCGTAGGGAATGAATACTAGAAATAAGCAATGTGATTGTATTGAAAGTAGTGCGAGAAAGTAAATCAGTAGCAGAGATTATTGGTTGTGAAAGCAAGTAATTAAAAGCGTCAAACCTAGGGTATTCTCAGGAAATCAGACTAGCAGACAGTTCATTCAGCAAGGATCTAATTAAGCACAGTTCTAGAACTCAAAACACAGATATAGAATTAACCAAATTCCTTTGCGATAATTCTCTAAGTCTAAGTGCAGCAAACCAAACTTCCGTTTGCGAGAACTAACATATTAAACTAGCAATAGGCTCAAGTTTGATATGTTCACAATTATCCTAAACCAAACTTTCGTTTGCGCAAAGTTTAATTGCCCAATTTAATTAGTTCAGATTCCTAAACCCCACTTCCGTGACGTATTTAGCAACCTAAGATCTAGATTCTAATTGATCAGGTTAGAACTAGCTTTAAGCACAATTAAATTGAAGAACAGATATAGTTTGAATCCTTAACTGAAATTGAACAAGTCTAGCAAGTCATGAAATCCTATGTGAGAAACCCTAAGTCTAACTAGGAATCTACTCAGACATAGATAATGAAAACATGATCATATGGTAAGTAAATTGCATAAAAGAATAAGAGTAAAAGGGGTTCGAAATCTTCTCCAAATACAGATGATGAATCAGGTTCAGATCAGCCCCAAAAGCTCTAAAAATCCTCTGCTCTTAATTATGAAGTTGTCTTTAATAAAAACTCTAAAAACTCTATTATATAGGCATAATCTCGGCCAGGGGCTTCTTTGTAAATATCAGGAACTTCTGGATCAAAGTGCAATATCTTGATTCTTCTAAACCGCCGAGTTTTTGGCCCATCTCGCTGGTGCAACGATCGTTGCTAGAGTGCAACGATCGACACCTTTCTCTGTCTCGGACAGTGAACTCTATCTCTCGGCCAATCACTCCAAAAATCTCCAAAATGCTCCATAATCTCCAATTTAGCTCCCAACCTGATTATACCTGTAAAAGACTCTAAACAAAGACAAAAGACACTAAAACACATCTATATCATGGCCTAAAACTAGTAAAAACCATGATATATCATGGCACTTCTCCCAGTTTAGTACTAAGTTTGTCTCCTCGCAACGCTGAAGTACCCTGCACAAGTTAGACAAACAAGCAGCAAACGAAGAACCATACACAGAAAAATCGTCCATAAATACTTCAACCATTTCTTCAATTAGATCGGAAAAAATTGACATCATGCATCTTTGAAATGTTGCTGGAGCATTACACAACCCAAATGGCATCCTTCGATATGCAAAGGTGCCATAGGGACATGTAAATGTCGTTTTTTCTTGGTCATTTGGGTGGATGGATATTTGAAAGAATCCACTATACCCATCCAGGAAGCAATAGTATGGATGGTTTGCTAAGCGTTCAAGCATTTGGTCAATGAATGGGAGAGGGAAGTGGTCTTTTCTAGTGGCTGAGTTCAACTTCCTATAATCAATGCACATTCTATGACCGGTTATAGTTCTTGTAGGGATTAGTTCATTCTTTTCATTTTTAACCACAGTTATACCTCCCTTCTTTGGAACTACATGAACAGGTGAGACCCAAGTGCTATCTGAAATAGGAAAGATAATCCCTGCATTCAAGAGTTTCAGAATTTCTTTTTTAACAACTTCTTTCAAATTAGGATTCAATGTCCTTTGGTGCTCAATAGAAGTCATTGTTTCATCTTCCAAGTGAATTCTATGGGTGCAAAGAGTGGGTGACAATCCTTTTATATCATCAAGTGAATAACCTATGGCTCTCCTATATTTTCTCAATTCACTTAGGAGTAAGTTTAGTTCATTTTCATCAAGGTTTTCACTCACAATGACAGGATACGATGAGTTGGGTCCTAAGAAAGCGTACCTTAGCCCTTCGGGAAGTTGTTTGAGTTCTACCTTAGGTGCCTTCAGCTCACACCAGTCACTGTCCAAGCTAGACTCACCATTGCTAGCTGGTTTGGTTGCTTCTTCTCCTTCCATGGATTTGATACTGTGGACTTCTTGAGGAAGTTCCAAGAATTGATCATTCCCTTCCAACACCTTGCGAGAATCCAGCAGTTTTGCATACTCATGTCCTTCCTTGTTGATCATCTCACTCACGTCTTTCTTTGTGGTCATGACCATCTCCAAGGAGTCTTCCATGGCTAGCTCTTCCAAGTATTCATCAGCCAAAGCATCCAACGTTTCGATCCAAAAGGCCTGCCCTTGAATTGTCGGTTTCTTCATCACCTCATTGATGTCAAACTTGAGGATATGGTTCTTTCCTAAGTGCAAGTCAATCTTTACCTTCTTGACATCAATTATGGAACCAGCAGTGGCTAGGAAAGGTCTTCCAAAGATCAGAGGGTCCTTTGGTTCTTCATCCATCTCTAGAACCACAAAATCTGTCGGTATTTCGAAATTACCAACCATGACCGGAATGTCTTCAAGCATACCAACTGGAAGTCTTGCTGACCTATCAGCCAACACAAGTGAGATTCTACACTCTTTGTAGCGTGTGAAACCAAGGCTCTTTGCTACTGAGAGTGGCATCAAGCTGACACTTGCTCCAAGATCACATAAACATCTCTCAAAGGAGAGTGGCCCCAAAGCGCATGGTAGAGTGAAGCTTCCCGGATCTTCTAGCTTCCTTGGACTGGTTTTTCTCTGGATGATGGCACTACACTCGTGGGTTAGGACAACCATTCCTTCCATCTCTTTTGTTCTTTCTTTGACTGCATCTTTGAGGAATTTGCTATATTGAGGCACAAGCATGAATGCATCCATCAATGGCATGGTGAGCTGAATCTTCTCCATTTGCTTGTCAAAGAGTGCTCTATACTTCTCCAAGAGTTTCTTCTTAAACCTTCAAGGAAAGGGGAGTTTGGGTTCATAGGCTGGTGGTACGAAAACTTTCTCCTTGGATGTAGAGGCTGAACCGGTTTTTGCTTTCTCCTTTGTTTCCTCATACATTTTGCCTTTCCCTTTTATATCTTTGACTTCTTCTTCATCATGCCTCTTCTTCTCAGTGGTTTCCTTCTCTTCTTCAAGTTCAAAATCCATCCCCCCATCTTGATTCTCATTGTCCTCAATGACTTCTTTGGATGGTAACTCTCTTCCACTTCTTAGCGTGATGGCATTGATATACTCTTTTGGGTTTTGCTCCAGTTTTCCAGGGAGAAAGCCTGGTGGTCGGTTTGATGATGGTCCGGCTTTGTTGGATTGCTCCATGTTCCCAACTCTTGATGCTAGGCTTTCCATTTGTGTCTTCATTTCCGTCATGGCTTTGTTGGTACTTTCTATAAAGTGCTTCAGCATTTGTGCTTGATCATCTGTTTTTTGGTAGGTGTTTGAACTTCCTTGTCCCTGAAAATGTTGGTTACCTTGATAGTTACCTTGGTTGTTGATGTACTGTTGGCGTTGTTGGAAGTTGCCTTGGTTGTTGTAGGGTTGCCTCTGCTGGAAGTTTCCATTGTTGAAAGCTGGTTTTGTTTGGAAGTTTCCTTGAAGTGTGGTTTGTTGCTTTAATGGGGGGTAAGACTGATCTTGTGGGTTCTCCACATTGTTACTTCGGTATGAGAAGTTTGGGTGATTCCTGTAGTTCTGGTTGAATCCTTTGTTGTAGCCTAGTCCTTCAATATAATTCATCTCAACCTGTCCATCAAAACACATATCAGTATCATCTTCTATGTATCCTTGGTGTTGATCAAATTCTCCCACAAAGTTTACTTCCCTTTTGTTTGCTTTAAGAAACTTGTCCAGTTTCTCATTGAGGGCTTTGATCTCTCTCCTTGAATCATCTCTGTCTCCTCCTTCTCTGTAGGTCCTGTCATAGTCCTCCCCATAGTTGGTGTCACTGGTGGCCAAGTTCTCAACCAGTTGCATGGCTTCTCTTTCATCTTTTTGCAGGAAGTTGCAGTTGCTAGCAGTGTCTAGCATCATCCTGTACTTTGGGAGTATCCCTCTGTATAATGTGCTGAGAAGACTTTCCTTGGTGAAACCGTGGTGAGGGCATTGGTTGGTGTAGCTCTTGAATCTCTCCCAAGTTTCTCCAAAGTTTTATGTTGTTTTTTGTTTGAAGCTGGAAATCTCATTCCTCAACTTTGCTGTTCTTGATTTGGAGAAGAACTTGGACAGGAAGAGTCTTTTGCATTCATCCCAAGAAGTGATTGAGTCTTGTGGAAGGTTCTTCTCCCATTCGTGGGCTTTGTCTCCAAGTGAGAATGGAAACAGTATGAGCTTCATTGCATCTTCAGAAATTCCATTGATGCGAACTGTTCTACAAGCTCTGTCGAAGTTGTGAAGGTGGTCTAGTGGATCCTCCATAGGTAGGCCATGGAATTTATTTCTTTCAACCATGTTGATGATGCTGGCTTTAATTTCGTAGTTGTTGTTGTCGAACCCTGGTGGAGTGATTCCAGAATTGTAGTCGTTGATGTTTGGTTCGTCATAATATCCAATGGCTCTAGTTACTCTTGGTGGATGTTGTGGTCTTCTTCCTTCGTTGTTTTGTCCACCTCCCTGTTGTTGTTGTTCCGGGTCAGCCATATCTATTTGTTCTCCTGTCAACCTTTTTTCTGCTCTCTTTTTTCTTGAAATCTCTCTTTCCAATGCTTTGATGTTTTCAACTCTTGGCACAAGGTTTGTTGGTCCCCTGCTCCTCAAGTTCATTCACCTGTAAAACCCAAGAGAAAAAGGTAGAGAAGATTAGTAAAACAGAAATAAAATGACTTAGTCCCAATTAAACACCAAATCTCAATGGTTCAATTAAACACCCAAGATGGCAACGACGCCAAACTTGATAAGCAAAAATCTAGTTCCTCTTTACTATTTCAGTTGCAAGTTTATAACCTAGTCGATGTAATTTTCGAGGTGTCAATCCACTTGGGTGATCAAACGCACTAAGAATACATATGTTTTATTAGTCTAAGTGCAATCAAAATGAGTTTGTGAGTTTATTCCTAAAACTAACAATAGTACCAAATTCCAAACATAATTAACTTGATAAAATAACAATTATGAGATTAAAACAGAGCTAGAACAGAGTACAAAACAGAGCAACGAGTGATTGAAAACAATTGATTAAAAGATAAGCTCCTTGGGTTGAGTTTCGGTTCGGGTGATCAATTAATTGTTTAGAAACATTAAGCAACTATGGGTGATTTCTTAGGCCAAGAACAACAAACAAAGTTACTCCACTCTCATGATAGCAACCCTATATCTATCAAGCATTAACATCAACTCTCGTTGGCAATTTCAAGATAGCTATGCAATAAGGTCAAGTTCTTACTACCACTAAACACCTTAAACATCAACTCTCGTTGGCTAAGAATGTAAAGCACTTGATAGAGATTCAAACATAAACTACACCTCTCGGTGCTAGCAACATTTAAGATCAAGGAGTTGAGTGGCCATTTCAATCCTAGCATTAAGAACTTCTAGCAAGTAAGAAACCAATATTCCCAAGTTATTAAACAACCTAAACCATTTCTAGATCACCCTTACCTCAGCTCAAACCCAGAAACTTAAAGGAAACTACTCTCTAGCCATAGCAAACATCAAACAAAACATGATTCAACAAGAAAATAAGATGAACAAGAAGAAGAACTCAAGAACTAAAATTGCATAAAAGAGATTGAAATCTTTGGAGAGAATTGTTTACAAAATGTGATATGGCTCTTCATACACACTAAGAGCCCTTAAATAGATCTAAAAACGTGCAATGGTCGACCACAAACACATGGGGTGGTCTACAAGCCAAAAGCAAAAAGAAAAAGTGGCATGTGTGAAAAGTAGGCTCACAGCGGCCTGGGGAGGCCGCTGCGGAATCCCGCTATGAGTGCCCAGCGGCCTAGGTGGGTCGCTGCGCTGGCCGCTGGATAATCTGGTCTTTCGCTGTTCCTTCATAGCGGCCTGGGGTGGCCGCTGCGCTATCCCGCTGTGAGGTCTCAGCGGCCTGGGTTGGCCGCTGCGCAGGTCGCTGGAGAAATAGATCTTCCGCGGGTCTTTCATAGCGGCCTGGGGAGGCCGCTGCGCGAGCCCGCTATGAGTTCCCAGCTCGATCCTTGGCTGTTTTTCCACTTTGTCTAGGTGCTCCTTTGGTCCCTACCTTCTCCATTACTCCTTGGTGCTCCTTTTGGTCATCCACCACCTACAAAAAGAAGAAACAAAGCAAAACCTAACCTAATGATGTCTACATGCACTAACCTAAAGTTAAAACACAATAATGTTGTCTAAATGCTTTTCCTAAAGCCAAATAACACTCTTAATCATGCCTAAAAACACTCAAAAACATAACACATCACGCTCGGTCTCGTAATTCTTCTGTTTGATCAAGGCAGTCAATGATCATATTGTTGTTAAGTTCTTCGTGCTCGGGTGCAATACTCAGGCGTATTGTAGGGACGCACATCTCGGCTGGGGACATTGCCTCCATTCCGTGGGAGAGTGAAAAAGGTGTCTGGCCAGTTGATGTTCTCGGGGTGGTCCGGTGAGACCAGAGGACACCATCGAGCTCGTCGGCCCAGAGATCTTTTTTACTTTCCATTCGCTTCTTTAAACCGTCTATGATCGTTTTGTTGGTCGCCTCGGCCTGCCCATTCCCTTGTGGGTATCTCGGTGTCGATTTGCTCAGACATATTTTCCATCTCGCGCAGAATCCTTCGAACAGATTGGAGATAAACTGAGAGCCGTTGTCGGTTACGATCTCGTAGGGAACACCGTGGCGACATATTATGTATTTCCAAACGAACTTCTGAACGTCGAGGTTTTTGATCTCCGAGTAGGATTCAGCTTCGACCCATTTGGTGAAGTAATCAGTCATTATCAGGATGAACTTCTTTTGATGCGAGGCTGGGAGAGGTCCGACGATGTCCATCGCCCACCGCATGAACGGATAGGGTGTGGCTGCAGTGGTGAGGAGCTCGGCTTGCTGGTGTATGCTCGGTGCGTGCCTTTGGCATTTCTCGCATCGGGCCACGTAGCTTTCGTAGTCAGCGATCATGGTCGGCCAGAAGTGGCCGTGTCGCTTTATTTTTGCGGCTAACGCTCGGCCGCTAGTGTGGTTTCCGCCAGCTCCTTCGTGTGTCTGTTCGGTGACCCATTGGATTTCTTGCCCGTTGATGCAGCGCAAGAGAGCCTTGGATGCACTCCAGCGAAAAAGCTCGTCTTTCATCATTACGTATTGCGCGCAGCGGGCTTTTAGTCGGCGAGCTGCCCAACGATCCTCGGGAACCTTTCCGGTTAGTATATAGTCTTTGATCTCGTCCCTCCAATCGATCATGTCGGTATGCTCGGGGTCTGCGTGTTTAACGACTTCCTCGTTGCTTTTATGGGCATCATCCAGTCCCTCGTCTTCCTCAGTAATGAGCATTACATCTTCTGGTGCTATGCTCGGTCGGGCTATGCATTCGACTGGGATGCCTCGGCGGAGGTCGGGATCTGAGGTCGAAGCTAGGGCAGCCAAAGCGTCTGCGGAGGAGTTGTCGCTTCTAGGAATCTTTGTTAGCGTAACCGACCCAATTCTTGCGACGATTTCTTGGACGAGCTTTAGGTATGCGTCTATGCGTTCGTTTTTTGCTTCGTATTCTCCGTTGAATTGGTTCACCACGAGCTGGGAGTCGGCGAACGCATCTACTTGCTTGGCCCCTACCACCTCGGCTAGTCGCAGTCCAGCGAGCAGTGCTTCATATTCGACTTCGTTATTTGAGGCTGGAAATCCTAGGCGGAAAGATTGTTCGATCAGTTCACCGGTCGGGGATGTCAGTTTGACTCCTACTCCTGAACCATTTCTTGACGATGAACCATCCACGAATAGAATCCATTTCTCGTTTGAGCTTTGCCCTTCGGTTATGGTGAGCTCGGCTGGTAGTTTGATGATGAAATCTGCGAGGACCTGGGACTTGGCGCTGGTTCTAGGCTTGTACTCGATGTCGTATTCGCTTAACTCGACGGCCCATTTAGCGATTCTTCCTGACTGGCTCGGGCTATGCAGTATGGTTCTGATCGGTTGATTTGTGAGTACGACCACCGAGTGTGATTGAAAATAAGGGCGGAGCTTCTGAGCTGAGACGACGACTGCCAATGCGAGTTTCTCAAGTGTGTTGTAGCGTGTCTCTGCGTCGTCAAAGATCTTGCTGATGTAGAAGATCGGTCTTTGGTCGCCTCGATCGTCGCGGACGAGTACACTGCTGACTGCCGAGGATGATACCGAGATGTATAAGTACAGCATTTCTCCTTCCTCGGGCTTGGCCAGAATCGGTGGGGTGGAGAGGTAGGTTTTTAGTTGTTGGAACGCGTCCTCACATTTAGCGTCCCACTCGAATTTCTTATTCCCTCGAAGGAGATTGTAGAAAGGGAGACACTTGTCCGTCGATCGTGAGATAAATCTATTCAAAGCTGCGACGCGCCCCGTTAGGCGTTGGACTTCTCTGGTATTCCTCGGGGACGGCAGCTCGGTGATCGCCGTTATTTTCTTCGGGTTTGCTTAAATTCCTCTTCTCGTGACAATGTAGCCGAGGAATTCTCCCGACGTGACCGCGAACGAGCATTTCGCCGGATTCAGTTTCATTCCGTATTTATTTAAACTCGCAAAACATGTTGTGAGGTGATTGATGTGGTCGTCCGCCGAGGCAGATTTGACGAGCATATCGTCGATGTAAACTTCCATTGTGTCGCCGAGCTGGTCGGCGAACATGCGATTCACGAGGCGTTGGTATGTCGCTCCTGCGTTCTTGAGCCCGAACGGCATAACCTTGTAGCAATATGTGCCGCGGTCGGTGATAAAGGAAGTCTTTTGCCGATCATCAGGGTGCATCATGATCTGATTATACCCTGCAAAGGCGTCCATGAACGATAGCAGCTCGTGACCGGTGGTTGATTCTACGAGCCGGTCAATGTGTGGCAGTGGGAAACTATCCTTGGGGCACGCTTTGTTGAGATCGGTGAAATCTACACACACTCTCCACTTGCCGTTCTTCTTTTTTACCACAACGGGATTCGCCAGCCAGTCAGGATACTTTACCTCGGTGATCGAACCTGCCTTTGAGAGCCGTTCTACTTCATCGTTGACAGCTTTGGCGTGATTGGGGCCGAGCTTCCGTCTTTTCTGCTTAACTGGTTTGAAAATCGGATCGACGTGCAGTTCGTGGCATGCGATGGTTGGGTCGACTCCGGTCATATCACTGGTGGTCCAGGCGAAGGTTGTAGCATTTTCCTTGAGAAATTCTATGAGCGTGTCTCGCAAGTCTGCGCGGAGATCGGCTCCTCTTCCGACGCCACGCTCGGGATCCCTGATGTCGATATTGACTTGTATTACTGCATCTTTCTGCGATTGATTGGGCGGTGGTAGCTCAACTCGAGGTTCTGCGACTAAATATGCCTGCGATTTGTGGCGCATCTTGTGCTCGATACGGAAGCATGTGCGGGATATCCTCTGATCTCCTCGTAGTGTAAACACGCCGAATGGGGTCGGAAATTTGACGCATTGATGAAATGTGGACGGGACCGCCCTCATTTCGTGAATCCAAGGCGTACCGAGGATGACATTGTAGATAGCTGGTCGGTCGACGACCACGAACTTGATCAGCTTGGTGATTCGGCCGACGTACACGAGAAGTTTGATTGTTCCGATTGTGTTGATCGAGTCCCCCGAGAAGCCGGTTAGTGGTCTTGTCGATGGTTTGATGCGATAATCATTAAGTTCCATCCGCTGCAGCGTCTCTCTGAAGATTAGATCTACCGAGCTTCCAGTATCGATCATAATCTTCTCGACCTCGCAGTCGCCGATCCGCATGGCGACGACGAGTGGATCGTTATGCGGTCGGTCCACCCCTTCGGAATCTTGCTCGGTGAAACTCACTTCTTCGCCGATTTTGAGCTCATCAGTGGCGTTTCGTCGGTAATGCTGGGCCGCTATGGCCCGCCGTTCGTACTCCTTGATCGATCGCACCGAGTCGTTTACCATAGGTAGTCCTCCCATAATCATGTTTATTCGTCTCCTCGGTGGACGTGCTCCATCTTCGTCTTCTTCGTCACAGGCTCTTTTATCCGCAGTTGCTGCTGCGTTGATTTGCTCAATTTCCTCGTCGAAGGTAACCTGTTTCCTTCGTTCCTCTTGGACGATCCTGAAGCGCTCGGCTTCGTTCTTCGGTTGCGTCACCTGGTTAATTTGCTTCGGGTGAGGTTTGTTGCGATCTAGCACTAGTTTCTTCCCGTCTTTTTGGTAGTCGGCGAAGAGGAGGGCTTGGAGGTGCCTGCATTCCTCGGTGCTGTGACCTGTTCGCTGATGATATTTGCAAAATAACTTGCTTTTATCGGCCCCTCGGACGAATTTGTTCCACGGCCTGCCTTGATTTTGACCTTGGTAGCCTTGGGTGGGTCGATCCTGCTGATGATTTTGGGAGCGGTCGGGATGAGTTTGTTGATGATCCTGGGGGAGCGTTCCTCGTCCTGCCGGTGACCTTGTAGCTGATCGCTGACGTAATACGACGATTTCCCTTTTCTCGCGGTTTCTTCTTCCTTGGCCTTCTTGTAATCCTGATCAAAGTGTTGCCGAGGTTCGTATTGCTCGGTATTCTTCTCGGCTTTGTCCTTTGAAGTCGAACTCTTGGGCCCGAACTTCTTGGCTAGGGGTTTCCGTTTCTTCCTCGAGATCAACAAAGATCGATGCTCGGTGAAGAGCGTCCTCTAGTGAGCTTGGTCTGTTTTTCTTCAGTTCTTCGCGGAAGCTCGATTCATACCAGAGGCCGTTTCGGAGTGCGGGCAGACCTTCGCTATCGGTGATCGTGATTTTGGCCAGAATGCTTTTGAAGCGGGTGATGTAAGATCGGAGGCTTTCCTTTGGTCCTTGGGAAATGGCCCATAGGTCGGCGTTTGATACTTCCTCCTGAATATACATTGAGTAATGTTTGAGAAAAGCGTGCGTTAAGTCGTTGTATCCGTCGATCGAGTTCGGTTCTAAGCGAGAGAACCAATCCAGAGCTGAGCCGGTCAGATGCTCGACGAATAGTTGGCAGTATCCTGCATCACGTTATCCCATGCTGAACTTTGTCCACCCCATTGCGATGCGGAATGCCGTCAGAAACTGTCTTGGGTCGGATTTGCCATCGTAGGTCATCATCTTGATTTTGACCGCAGAGACAGGATGCTCAAACTGGATATCCATAAGGCGACGAGTGAAAGGTGTGTTCTATGTTTCCTCCAGTACGCGGTCGATCTCTGGTGCTGAGCTGATTGCTTGGTGGACTTTGGACGTCATATTTTTTAACATCAGCTTCAAGTCTTCAATTTCGCTATCTCTGTTCGGTCCGAGTGCTGAGCTACCCGGGATATCAGTATTAGGAGGTTGTTCGTCCTCGGTCTGCTGCGATACCGTTCGGTTTCTCGGATTTGGGGGCGGCGTTTCTTCGAATAACGCTCGGTGGAGATGAGTTCGGGGAACGGACCCTTGTTGGCTTGCCATCCGTAGATCGTTGATTTGCCCTTGGCATATTGCGTGTGCCGTGGCGAGCTGGTCAAAGCGTGCATTGCTCCCCTGAGAGAGTTCGATTACTTGAGTCATGAGAGTTTTGAGTAAGGTGGATATGTCCTGCTCGTTTGTCTGAGTTTCTGCGGCTTGTTGAGGTCGTTCGGTGTTTTGAGGTTGCTGCTCGGCGCCGGCCGGCTGGATGATTGGATCTGCAACCTGAGAAACGTGCTGGGGTTACCCCTAGCTCTCGAAGCTGTTTCTGAGCTCGTTATATCTTCGATGTGGACGTAATCTTTGTTCGGTGGTGCTCCTGTCATCGCTGAACCTGTCCGTTAGTGAAGAAAAAACTTATGTCCCCACAGACGGCGCAAATTGTGATTACCGAGATGGTCACAAGATCGAGATGCGCGTCTTGCTCGAGAGTTGACGTGCTCGGTCCGAGGGAGCTAGTTGTTCCTAAGAGAGAACCGACTAGATTCAGAGATAAGCAAGAGTGGACTTGTGTTCCGGATGAACAAGAAGAAAATTACGTTCGGGATTCTTTGAAGAGAGTGATGTGCTCGGTAACGAGCGTGTCTTGTATTCAGGTTCCCGAGCAGGCCAAAAGACGTGCTTGATTTACAATTCGGGAAATTGACTCTAGAGAGATAAAGTAGTAAGAAGTGCACAGATCCCCAAAAGTTACATTAATGTACAGTGATGACTCCTATTTATAGTAGAATACGGTCGTACTTTTTACAGGCCGTTGACCTCTTGTCGAGCTCGTGCGGATTGGGCCATACTTGGTGACAAGATGGGCTGAGCCGTACATTCTTTTGGCTGTTAGCGTAGCCGAGCCGGCTTGTTGTCGTTGAGCCTAGCCGAGCCGATGATGATCAGCTTGGTTCGGGCGTGTATGTTCGGGCCTTTACTGCTCGTTGGGCCGTTCTGTTTTTGTTGGGCCGACCCTTGATCAAAGAATTAAGTATTGGGCCTTCTAAGTGGATGGGGTGCTAAACTCATATATGACATTATATATATTTAGATTTTTTTTATTTGTTTTCGAGTCTTAGTTCTTTACAAATTTATACACTTTTTGAGATCATTTGGAGATTAAAGTATTCTAGAGCTTTGTAGCCGAAAAGATTTACAAGTTGGTCTAGAAGTTTCATTTTTTACAGAAGAGACCCAAGACATGTTTAGCCTTACAATTTTATTCATTCATATTTTTATACTTTGAGAGATACATCGATTTTAATTGCTTAGGGTTGATCTGAGACTGTGTTCGTTTGAGAAAGGATTCTGAAACCCTTTTCCTATTTATCTATTATCTCTTTGATATCTATTATGATTATGTTTGAGTAACTTTATTGTTAGATTTAGGGATTCTAAACATGGATTCATGGAATGTTAGATTGATTGGTTAGTCAGGATTTCTAACTTGATAGTTCTTCACCTAAATTGTTCTTAAAGCTAGTTATATATGGACTGTTCACTTAGAATCTAGATCTTAGACTGTTAAATTGGAATGAAAGTGTGATTTATAATCTCACAGACCTACAGTGAGAAAATTAGATAAATGCAAAAGAATTTGGAATAAATAATTTGTTAACAAATTAAACACGTGCTTAATGCTTGTTTAGACTTTAGGAAGTGCAAAGGAACTTGGATTCTTAGGTTATATGTATAGTTAATTCTCGCAACACAAGCTGACTTATTATATCTTTGTGATTTTAGTTCTAAAACCTTTGCTTAACTGAATTCTAACTTGCTGACTAATCTGTATTGCTTACCTTCTTGAGAAATTCCCAAACCAGACACTCTTCCAATCGATTTTACACTAGTTTAATATACTGCTTTTCTTATTTCATTTCATTATGCTTAGCTTAATTCGAAACTGAAAATATATTGTGAGAAATTAGAGTCTTTGTGGATTCGACCCCAATATACTACAACTGCATTATATGCACTTGAGGTGTAGCTCCTAGGGAGTTTGAACTTTAAACATATCCAGCTTTGGGAGACAATGTCGGGACTCTTTCGAGTCTCCAATTGATTTATGTGTAGAATTTAGACTAAGTTTTTATCTATAGTTTTACTCACATTTTTCTATTTTTTATCTCGTGTGTTTCATGTTTATGCCTAATCCCGTTACCAGGAGAAACATGAACAATCAACTTTTGAAGATCTCGAATCATGAGCTAGCAAAGTTAGAATGACTGAACAGAAAAAGGAAAGAAGCCAGTGGAAATGATGTATCCTATGATCTTACATCAGGATGATGCTAGTACTTTCAGAGACCAAGATGGTCATGTGAAAAACAATTTGGGTCAAAGTCTAGATGAGGACGTAAACCTCATTGATGTGCCGATATCAGATGCAGGCGTAGAGCACAGACAATAGGGCCAGGCGCAAGCTGCTGAAAGAGAAAGAACACTCAGTGACCACAATATGTCTGGTGAGTTCTATGCTAAAGGTCTGCCATCAGAATTCCTACCTTTGAGACAACATGGCTTGGAGAGTTATAAGCCATGAAATATGTGTGTATATATATACATATTTAGAGTTTTTTATTTGTTTTTCAAGTCTTTTTCAGATTTATACACTTTTGGAGATCATTTGGAGATTATGGAGCATTATGGAGCTTTATAGCTGAGAAGATTTACAAGTTGATCCAAAAGTTTTATTATTTAAAGATGAGACTCAAGATTTAAACTTACAATATGGTTTTTTAGAGTTTCATTTATTTATACTTTTCATATTTTAAGAGATATACAGATTTTGAGAGCTTGGGCATGATCTGACACTGTTCGTTTGAGGGAAGATTCCAAAACTTTTTTTCTAAATATCTATTATCTCTTTGATATCTATTATGATTATGTATTTTGATTCAATTGATATGTGTGAGTAGATTCTATTGTTAGATTTAGGGATTCTCATCACAAATTTCATGGAATGTTAGATTGATTGGTTAGTTAAGATTCCTAACTTGATAGTTCTTCACCTAGGTTTTTCTTAAAGCTAGTTATGGAATTATAACATAGAATATCTTAGGTTGTTAAATTGGAATGAAAGTGTGATTTATAATCTAACAGACCTACGGTTAGAAAATTAGATAAATGCAAAAGAATTTGGAATAAGTAATGAGTTATTTACTCTAAAAGGCACTTCTACACATACAAATATCAGAATAAGGCACTTTCAGATTGTAGGGTACTTTGATACCATGAAATTCCTAAATTAACCTTTATCCTTTGTTTTCTGATTTTTTTTTTTTTACTTTATAAAATCCTAATCTCATTATTTCTTCTTCATCTCCTTCCTTCGACACCTCTTCCATTTTCATTTACCATAGAAACTCCTCCTTTCTTGCTATCTTACTCCCTTAAAGTTTCTTAATTTTACAGTTTATAAAATTCATCTTCATTAAAATCCCTATTCGAAAGTCACTCTTTTCCAAAAATCCATCCATCTCTATCTTCTTCCTTCATAAATTACTTCTCTTTATGCCATGACCACTCTTCCATTTTTTTCCTTTCAAATGTCGTTAAAACATGCTAGATTAACAACCCCATACATCTTCAGCTTCACTGATTTTACAGACTGATATCCACCCTCTGAACATGTTTGGTGAGTATAATTGGATATTTCAATGTTAATTTCCCAGATCTGGACAATTCCCTTTCTCATCTCCTACAAAGCTTTGATAACTCCCTCATCTCTGGTCCACTCTCTTCTTGCCTCAGAGCTCCGTCACTCCCTCTTTTGATCGCCATCTCCAACAGAGGTCCAACGGAGCTTCATTCTGTCTTCGCCGTCCTAAATCCAATCTTATACCACGTCTGGTGAGTTAAGATGCCCGATTATATGAGAAATTACTCGATTTGTACTCACATTTGTCATTTAGATTTAGGGTTTTATGCTTGTTTTTCAATTTATGGAAGGGCATTTGTGGACAATGATCGGTGGACATCCAATTATCCATAGATTTGCTTTATGCTCATTAATCACTCTCATTTGCTATATTCTCGTGGACACTGATTTGTGTACGCCGTTTACAGCTTGGTTAAAGTTCTCAAATACTTGTAGTTAGTGGACACTAGTAGTTAGTGTTCTGAAATACTTTTAGCTAGTGTTCTAAAATACTAAATAGCACACGTTTTGTAATGGACACTTATCTTTGGACTGTGCTCTCATGAAGACAGTACACATCACACATTACACTTATCTATGCATATATCTATACATACATTAGTATGTTGACTTGTCTCTGTGTACACTAGGTGGACACAAAATATTTTAGACAAATAGATTGTACAAATGATTGTGGACACATTTACATGGACACTTGTATTTAACTTCATTTATGTATTAACCCAGTTGTGGATGTATTCAGGTGGATACATGTTGTGGATCGTTTTTGTGTACCTGTCTTTCTGAAGACTATCCACAACAAACAACTATCCGAGCAAGAAGCTGAAAATTTATTACAACTAGATTTTTTTGAAGATACGTTTCCGTATGCACTACCTTGTGGAGATGATATGTTTCCATATTTTTCTAAGTTTCTCTAGACAACATCAATATAAATCTTGTGTTGTTTACTTTGTGAAAATTGTATTTATACATTAATTTATGTTTGTTTGCTCCAACGTACATTTGTTTGTCATAGTATGTCGTTACGCTTTTATGTTAGGTACATTTGGACATATTTATATGACTAATTTTAATTTGAGCATATGCCTAGTGTACATATTTAAATGGACGTTTTCTTGTGGATACCACATAATCATTTTCATATCATTTTTCTTCTGTTGCTTACTACACAAAACATAACATTAATATACCATATAGTTATTGTTATTACAACTGCAATATTCCCTAACAAACAAGTAACAACTGTAACAACACAAAATCATTATAAACTTGTTTTGGTTTCATGTACACTATTATATAATAGATGGATACACACCTTTTCATAACTACGTTCATTTGTCTACGTTATCTTGTCCACATTTAATACTTCTATTAAATCGTAAATTGAGAGCAATGACTTTACATTTTCTTCTTCTTCGTCAAATTCATGACATTATAAATTATTCACGATATGATGTCTACTTATTTTTCATATAATCTTTGTTTATGTTGTCCACAAGATCCCCATTTCATAAAGTGTTTTTTTTTATTCATTGTTTGATGTCTACGTTCACATTGTCCACAATCCTTAATTCGAAAAGTTTTTCCTCTATTCACCATTGGATGTCCATGTTTATTAGGCCTGGGACGGATCCGGATATCCGGCTTTTTTGAGGTATCCGGATCCGGATCCGGTTCCACCGGATATGCAATACGATTATCCGGATCCGGATCCGCTTGTTCCGGATATCCGGTTTACGGGTATCCGTAACAATACCGGATATCCGCGGATATCCATGGATATCCGATATGGAATTTAACTAAATTTTTTAGAGTTTACATTTTTTCACACAAATATATAATAGCAAAAGGTCATATGTGATGATATAGTAGTAAAAGATCATTGTGAAAGAGATAAAAAGAAATAGCTTAACTAACAAAAGATCAAGTAACATAAGATAAAAAAAAAAGCAAAAGAGATTGTATCTTCAAGTCCTTGTCTATCTTTTGCATTACGACTGTTTATATGACTTCAAAGAAATTTATATGACTGAATTAATACATGTCAACTTCTGTATTAATTGCATATGTGTTTATATGACTGAAAAAAACAGCTAAAATTACGGTTAGATTGTTCTACCCATCAAAAATTTCAAGCTTAACAAACAATATACAATCAATTTAAAGAAAATGACATGATCGCAACTAGTGTTAACTTCCAAAATGATTACATGCAGTTAGCACTCATTTGTACATATCCATTACCATTATGGACATATATGATTCCACGTTTCCATAATTTATGGTTAATACAAATAAATTTAGGATGTTTACTATAACATATATAATAATAAAAATATTATAATATAATACAAACGGATATCGGATATCCAGTTCTGAAATTTTCTGTTATCCGGATCCGGATCCGGTTCCGACGGATCCATGAAGCCAGTGGAAATGGTGTATCCTATGATTTTATGAAGCCAGTGGAGCTAGAAAAGTTAGAATGACCGAACAGAAAATTTAATGAAGCCAGTGGAAATGGTGTATCCTATGATTTTACATCATGATGACGCTGGTACTTTCAGAGACCAAGAGGTTCGTGTGTAAAACAGTTTGGGTCAGAGACTAGATTAGGAAAGAAACCTCATTGTTGTCAAGATAGCTTCTGCAGGCGTAGAGCATGGACAACAGGGCAAGGTGCAAGCTGGTGAAAGAGGAAGAACACTCGGTGACCACAACTGTCCTGATGAGGTCTATGATAAAAGGTCTGTGATCAGAATTCCTACCTCTCGGAGGAACGCTTTTGAACTGAAACCATCATACTACTACTCTATGGTTGTCACCTTCCTTTTCATGGACTTTCTCATGAGAGTTATATGGATCCCATTGAAAGGTTCGAAGACTGATGACTAGCATGAAATAAAATGGAGTCAGTTATGACTATCTATTCTGCAATCTTTTTCCACACTCTCTTGCTAAAGAAGCAACTTACTGGTTGAAGCAGTTACCATGGGATGAGATCTATAATGCCTTTTCATGGAATTTCTATGATGATGCAAGGTCTGGAGATTTGAAGAACAAGATTTATCAATTCTCTCAATGACACTGAAGCATTCAAGGCTGTTTGGGTGATATTTAAAGCTTATGAGCGAGACTTTACACACCATGGTTACACACTATGGTTCTAGATGCTACCAGAAATGTGAACTTCAACACGAGGTATCCAGAAGATTCTCATGTACCTATTGAAAATTTGACATCTATCAATAGTACCAAGAATGCTGATTTTGAGAGGAAAAAGTAGATATGAGAACATGGATGGAAATCATGTTGCAGAGGATAAGGCTAAGCTGGATTTATGCACAACATTCTAGTGAAAAATAAATTAGTTCAGTTTTCTACAAAGGCTGAGACATTTGAGCTAGAGGAAGTGTGAAGAAGAGGATGTCAACTACATCAGTGGAGTTGGTTTTTAGGGTTTGAGATTTTGGAATCAACAAGGCAACAAATGCTACAATTGAAACGGCCAAAAGAGTACCTTTTACATGTAAGCAAAACTCTTCTGGTTATTTCCAAAAACCCAGTATCAAAAGCCTTTCCAGAATAACAACAACAACTTCACCATGAACTATGGATCTTCATCGTTTCAGACAACTCCTACACAACTTGTGGATAGTGATGTGAAGTCCATGCTTGAGCAGATACTAGAAGTTCAGCAGAAGATCACAGTTGACTGCAATGGAAATATTGATGCTCTGTACCAGGAATTGAATGGAAAATTTTAGGCATTAAACACTCATGTCAAGAAGATGGATGCTCATGTTGCTCAAACTGTTGGTTCTGTGAAGAGGCAAGAAGGATTCCTTCATGGAAGGAAAGATGCCAACCGAAAGCATAAGTGCAATTCTATCATGTTAAAATGTGGAAAGAGCTCATGGGATTAGAAGAGATTAAAGAATCTGAAATTGCAAGTGAAGGCACAATGTCGATCGACACCCCTCGATGGTGTCGGTTGACATCCATGCATAATGAAGAGATTTTTAGTTTTCACAACAAACCGAGATCGAAACGAATGAGAAATAAGTGTGGACCAAGAGAAGTGTCAATCAATACCACCCTAGTGTCGGTCGAGACCAGAGACCACAACCCAATAATTTGTGTTCTGACGGACCGAAATTGACTGAAGTTGACATGTAGCTCGACACAAAGGGAAAATCGAAGAAAGATTGGACACCAACACTTTACTGAGGCACCTTGTTATGTGAAACCAAAAGCTTTAGAGGAGTTGTAACGCCCCTTTCCCGTCATCCGCTGACCAACGAGCTGACCGGTCAACAATAAAACAAGAACCTGACCGATCGAACCCGAGTAGGCCAAACGAGAAAAGTTCGTTACAATACGGAAGACATAGACGATCTAGCTTGAGTAAAATAATCAAACTAAACCATCTTTGACTCCGTTTACCTCATTTCCACAATACAAAGTTTTTCAACCAGTATTGCTTCCACGAGTTGTGTCGGTTCGGACTAAACCATATACCAGGGAACAATTCCATTTCTAAGTGTTTTAAGTATTTTAAATCCTTTAGCATATTTACATCTAGTTCCAAATTGTTTTTAAAACAATATTTAGGCGCCCATAAAAACCCAAACCGAAATAAATCATCCAAATTAAACTGTGGCCAAATGCAAACCCGAGTCTATACCGAGATTCTCCGTGACCGCCGAGCTAAGCAAAACCTGAAAAACACAACAAAAAGAGTCTAATGAGCAACCTAAGATTACTTAACGAGTTGGCTCCCACTAACAGGCTTCTAAACAATACTACTGAATAATCTTGCCCTAAAACCCCAAAAATAAAAGCATGTAAATAGAACAGAAAAGTAGCTGATCACGTGCCACCATGACGTGATGAACTCCAAAACACACACGCATTCTCTATCAAATAAAACAGCTATGGAAATCGAGATCATTGCATCACATGTCCTCGATTAGACTCGATCTAACTATCGCGATACTATCACTATCTCCACACCTCTGGGCACATTATGCGAACTCGGTAACTTCCACATGAACACTTAGCAACCCCCATGGTAACTAAAACTTCCCATGAGTCCTAGCCGTAAACAGAAAGTCCTACAACCTAGGACACTGTTCTCTGTCCATCGACGCGGTGACTTGGGCTACCCCTAGATAGTCAAATCTTCCATGTAGTCCGGCCCAAGCACATGACCCCGTATTCTCCTGACCACACACCTACCGGCGTCACTTAGTAGGTTAACACCATAACCATAACAACTACCCGAAAGGTACGTGAACATATATGGTAACTACCCGAGGATCTAGTTGGGACAGAAGTACCAGAACACCTTCATTATACTTGCAGGATCTAACGCACCCTAGAGTCCTGATAATATAAAAATAAGCAAGCAGAATATCTGGGAGTCTACAACAACACACAAAACCGACAAGGTCAACACAAATAAATAACACAGTCCCAACACCCAGTCTACCCCACAAGTCCTAACACCAAACTACACATCACCTGAACTTATCCGGTTCCGCACCGGAATAAGTGTCTCCTCAAACTTACCCGGTCCCGTGACGGGGTAAGTAACAATCAATATGGTCTATTTGGACCAATACCAGAATATACTAAATACCACACAATCAATCCGTCTACCCGGCCCAACAGCTGAGTAGAACAATAACCAAACAAGCGCCAATAACCACTCATCAATAACCACACAATAATAACCATTTAACTTTTTAAGTTTGCTTATTCATCACTTTAGTAACTTATTGAATTACCCGCTACATTGGGATTAGTAGCTTACAAATCTCGTAGACGGTTCAGTTCCCAATAACATCTTTTAAATAACTCTTTTCTTAATTAATATTTTAACTTTTCGATCTGTCATCTTGTAAACTTACTAATCTCGTGACTTCTCATTATTCTTTATTTAATTCAATTAACCCGATAACCCCGACTACCGTCTAATTACCACACCCGTTATTATATTCTAAGTCTGTTGAGTGTTTTAATCCGTTTTTTAATTAACTATTAATTCCTTTTATATAGAATCGTATGAATGCATCGTTCAATTTAACAACTAACGACATAACCAATCAATTACCTGTTGGGAATGTCCTGAAATCTATTGTACTTGCTCTAAGTGAAAGTCGTATTGTCGAGATGAGACAATCACATAACACTAGGTAGTCATAACGCTTTGCTAGAAGCCACTTATGATCAATGAGTTGAGAACTCATTGCTAGTGTTATATGATCCTCCAGGGTCACACACCTAAGCAAACTGGGCGTTAAAGACGAGGTTGATCATTAATGTAATGATCCAGTGAATGCATATATGATATGCATTCGATATCAATATTCTGTGGCAGTGTCGATCGTTGCAGTAGTGCATCGATCGATGCAACTCGCGGATTAATCAGATTAATTCGGTTTAATCGTTGGTTAATTCCGTTGTGGTTTAAGCCGACATATATAAGATATATGGTCGACCTAAACTGACTTCTAACCTAATTCACAGCCACCAGAACATAGAAAGAAACCTCTCTGGAGATTAGATCTCTGTAAGGCACTAGCATCCATGCGGTCCAGTTTGTGTTCGTGTGGATACCAGTAGAGGCGCAGCATTTTAGGCGCTTCTTGATCTCGATTATCTGCTAATACTTCCGCTGCAAATCAACAGGTAAATCTGAGATCCCATAGATTCAATTACTTGAACCTTAGATCCTAGGCTCGGAATTCAGACTAGGGTTGCTAATCCTGATTAGAACTGCTAGAAATTCCTTCAGTGGTATCAGAGCTTTAGGGTTCCATTGAATCTGTAGCATGTTGATTAGATTGGTTGAATCTGAATCTGTGTATGATTGATAAAAACTTGCTAAAATTCGTTTTCATGAAAAACCTAGTTTAGGGTTCTGTTCGAAAACGTTTTAGGGTATTTTCGCATGGTGTCGATCGATGCCAATCCGGCATCGATCGACACAGGGCGAAAACCCGAATAAAATTTAGGGTTTTTCGCATGGTGTCGGTCGTTGCCAATCCGGCATCGATCGACACAGGGCGAAAACCCGAATAAAACTCAGTTTTCGCCTAGTGTCGATCGACACAAATGTTGTGTCGGTCGACACAAACCTCGCGAGATTGATGAATCGGTTCAATTGGATTGGACCGGTTATCGAGCTTGGTTAAAGATGGTCGAACACTGTGAATGGTTTAATTGCGATTGGTTTGATTAGGTTGGCATCGACCGATGCTAACATAGCATCGATCGACGCTGACCGGTATTCAAAACCGGATCAATTGGATTGATCAGTTATCGCGGATTGCTTTTGGTTATCCTGCATTGATCGACACTATAGTAGTGTCGGTCGACATCAGGTTTGATGATTGGGTTATTGAACCTGAAATCACAGAACCGAAGCAAGACAAATCAATAAATTATAAGAATTAAAACATAATAAAACTGAACGTTTTAAATGGTTCCGTTCCTCAACCAAATATCAAGTGATACTTGATGTCTTTCCAATCTTGTCAACTGTCAAGACTCATTTCATTGTACGATAGGCTTGCAGTGAAAGGTATCAACAATTACATGAGTAAGGCAGGAAGTAATCGTGTTAATGGGCTTGCAGTGCAAGGCATCAACAATTACATGACTGAAGAGATTGGTTTGCTTGACTGGGCTATCAAAATCGTTTTGGGCCCAGAGACATCAGGTGGATTGGACATGAGATGTCGATCCACAAACCAAGAGTTATATTGGATATAACTATCAAAGTTGTTGCTTACCTAGATAGCTAAATTTGGGTGATAGCCAGTGGCTCACTCAAGATTAGTGAAGTATGGGTCTTGGATCATTATATTCATCTGAGGAAACATTGTTTTGAATATAATGCAAGTTTTCTTAAAAGTTAAGATTTCTCATTTCCTGAACATCATAACTAAACCTTTTTCCTTTTCTTTGTTCTCAGCAATGACTAACACTCATAATAACTCTTTCTCCCTGCGATCCGTCCTTGAGAAGGACAAGTTAAATGGATCGAATTTTCTCGAATGGTATCAGAACTTGAGAATTGTTCTCAAGCAGGAGAAAAGGGACTATGTCCTGTTCTCCCTGAAAAACCGAGAGCCAATGCTGCACATGCAGAAAGGAGTGCTTGGGATAAGCATTCCAATGATGTGGTCGATGTGAATTGTCTCATGTTGGCTACCATGAACTCGGACTTGCAGAAGCAATACGAGAACGTGGAGTCGCCAGTAGAGATGATTACTAGCATGAAAAGCATGTTTCAGGAGCAAGCACGAACTGAGAGATACCAGACGGTTAAATCTCTCATTGAATGCAAGCTACCAAAGGACAGTCCGATCAGTCCTCATGTCATTAAGATGATGGGTTATATTGATAACCTGGGGAGACTGGATTGTCCCATTAGGCAAGAGTTGACTACTGACATCATTCTGCAGTCACTGCCGTCAAGTTATGATCAGTTTGTTATGAACTATAACATGAACAACTTGACGAAGACGTTGACTGGACTGCATGGCATGCTCAAGACAGCTGAGCCTAATATCAAGAAGGGCACTCCTAATGTACTTATGGTACAAGGGGGTAAGAAGTTTAAGAAACTTGGCAAAGGCAAGAGAAAGGGCAAGGCAGTCCAGGTTGAGAACCAGGACACACCTGCGCCAGCCCCGAAGCCCAAGCCGGGCCCATCTGAGACTGATAAGTGCCATTACTGTAAAGAGCCTGGGCATTGGAAGAGAAATTGCAACAAATTCTTGGAAGAGAAGAAAAAGAAGAAGAAGACTTTCGAGACTTCATCTTCAGGTATTTATGTTATAGAAGTAAATGTTACTACTTCTGGTTCTACTTCTTGGGTATTGGATACCGGCTGTGGTGCTCATATTTGTACAAATATGCAGGGCCTAAGCAACATTAGGACGTTGGAAAAGGGACAAGTGGACCTGCGCGTGGGAAATGGAGCAAGAGTTGCTGCATTAGCCGTAGGAACATATAACTTGTCTTTACCTTCTGGTTTGGTGTTAAAACTTAATAATTGCTACTATGTACCTGCGATAAGCAGAAATATTATTTCTATTCCTATTTTGGATGTGGAAGGATATCAATTTTCAATAAAGAATAAATGTTGTTCTTTTGATTACAATGATATATTTTATGGTAGTAGCCCATTAGAGAATGGGCTTTATGTTTTAAACCAAAGCACACCAATCTATAACATTAACACCAAGAGATTCAAATCAAATGACACGAATCAGACTTTTCTATGGCATTGTCGTTTGGGCCACATAAACGAGAAACGGATTCAAAAGCTCCATAGTGATGGGCTTTTGGGCTCATTTGATTATGAATCATGTGAGAAATGTGAATCTTGTTTACTAGGCAAAATGGCGAAGGCCCCTTTCAACAAACAAAATGAAAGGGCCATTGACCTATTGGGCCTTATACATACAGATGTATGCGGCCCAATGAGCACAAGTTCCAGAGGAAATTTTCGATACTTCATTACCTTCACTGATGATTTCAGCAGGTATGGCTATGTCTATTTAATGACACACAAGTCGGAATCCTTTGAAAAGTTCAAAGAGTTCCAAAATGAAGTACATAATCAACTTGGCAAAAGTATTAAGGCTCTTCGATCAGATCGTGGAGGAGAATACTTAAGCCAAGAATTCAGTGATCATTTGAGAGATTGTGGAATTGTTTCACAACTCACTCCTCCTGGAACACCACAATGGAATGGCGTTTCTGAGAGGAGGAATCGGACTTTATTAGATATGGTTCGATCAATGATGAGTCTCTCAACTCTTCCATTATCCTTTTGGGGATACGCTCTAGAAACGTCTGCGTTTACACTTAATAGGGTTCCGTCAAAATCAGTTGCAAAGACACCACATGAGATGTGGACTGGAAATGTTCCGAATGTGTCTTTCCTGAAGATTTGGGGTTGTGAAGCTTATGTTAAGAGATTAATTACAGATAAGCTCGAGCCCAAATCTGATAAATGCTACTTCGTTGGTTATCCTAAGGAAACCAAGGCATACTACTTTTACAACCAATCCGAGAACAAAGTGTTTGTTGCTCGGAACTGCGTCTTTCTTGAGAGAGAATTTCTTTCCAAGAAAAACAGCGGGAGTAAAGTACAACTCGAAGAAGTTCGAGAACCGCAGGAAAATGCTCAACCCATAGAGGAAGAGCAACAGTTGGATCTACAAAGAGTTGTAGAGACGGCGCCTGTGGAGCCTGAAATTCGCCGATCCGAAAGGATCCGTCACGAACCCGAGAGATATGGATTTCTCGTAACCAATTGTCATGATTTGTTGATCATTGACAGTGACGAGCCAGCGAATTTTGAAGAAGCGATGATGAGCCCTTACTCCGAAAAGTGGCTGAAAGCCGCTGAATCCGAAATAGGATCCATGTCACAGAACCAAGTATGGACTTTGGTTGATTTACCCGATGGTGCAAGACCCATTGAGTGTAAATGGATTTTCAAGAAGAAAATTGATGTGGATGGAAATATTCAGATATATAAAGCAAGGCTAGTGGCAAAAGGTTTCAAACAAATTCATGGTATTGACTATGAAGAAACCTATTCACCTGTCGCCATGCTTAAATCCATTCGGATTCTCCTAGCAACAGCTGCTCATTATGATTATGAGATCTGGCAGATGGACGTGAAAACAACTTTCCTTAATGGAATTCTGGAAGAGGATGTGTACATGACACAACCCGAAGGTTTCATCGATCCAAATGCAGCTAGGAAAGTATGCAAACTTCATCGATCCATTTATGGATTGAAGCAAGCATCTCGGAGTTGGAATCTTCGTTTTGATGAAGCAGTCAAAAAGTTTGATTTCATCAGAAGCGAAGAAGAATCATGTGTTTACAAGAAGACTAGTGGGAGCGCAGTTGCATTTCTCGTGTTGTATGTAGATGACATACTTCTTCTCGGAAATGACGTTCCGTTGTTACAGTCTGTTAAGACTTGGCTCGGAAGTTGTTTTTCAATGAAAGACATGGGAGAAGCCGCGTATATTCTTGGAATAAGAATCTATAGAGATAGATTAAACAAGTTGATTGGACTGTGTCAAGACACTTATATCGATAAAGTCTTACACAGGTTCAGAATGCAAGATTCCAAGAAGGGCTTCATACCAATGTCTTATGGCATAAGTCTCAGCAAGAAGCAGTGTCCTGAGATACCTGCTGAGCGAGATCGCATGAGTCGGATTCCCTATGCCTCGGCGTTGGGATCCATCATGTATGCCATGCTCTGTACTCGTCCAAATGTTGCTTGTGCTTTAAGCATGACGAGTAGATACCAATCGGATCCAGGTGAAAGTCACTGGACAGCAGTCAAGAATATTCTGAAGTATTTGAGAAATACTAAGGATAAATTCTTGGTGTATGGAGGAAGTGATGAGCTGGTAGTAAGTGGTTACACAGACGCAAGTTTTCAGACAGACAAAGATGATTTCCGATCACAATCTGGTTACATCTTCTGCCTGAATGGCGGTGCAGTCAGCTGGAAGAGTTCCAAGCAGGACACTGTAGCAGATTCCACAACTGAAGCTGAGTACCTCGCTGCTTCTGAAGCGGCAAAGGAGGCTGTTTGGATCAAGAAGTTCATCACTGAACTTGGTGATTCCTAGCATTTATGAGGCAGTGGCTTTATATTGTGACAACAATGGAGCCATTGCGCAAGCAAAGGAACCTAGATCACACCAGAAATCCAAACACATAGAAAGGAGATATCACCTTATCCGTGATATTGTGAATAGAGGAGATGTGAAGATCAGCAGAGTCCCTACGGATGAGAATGTTGCTGATCCACTGACCAAGCCCCTCCCAAGGCCTAAGCATGAGTTTCATACTACTGCTGTAGGCATTAGATTTCTTAAGATATGATCTTGTTTTCAGTGGGAGTTATATTTGGTTTTTAGTTATGACTTGATGTTCGTACAACATAATTTGGTTATGTTATTTTAATGAAATTGTTTCAGTATTATTTAATTGTGTTATTAAATAATTGTCCCAAAGTAATTTATGACATTTTATAGGTCATCAAGTATGTGACTTGATCATGAAACCCTATAAGAAACAAATGACATAAATTATAAATGGTCCCTAGTAGAGGTTGTTAAAAATGGGACATTAACAACCACGTGAGACTAGCATGTGAGGTGACTGATGACTATGTTTCATGGAGTCATTTAATAAGTGTATTAAAGTCAATCACATAGATATGTGTTAGAGAACACATGATCGGACTTGACCCGTTAATGAGAACTCTACAAGATGTTATATGAGTGTCATAAGAGTTTCTCATTACGACTAAAGAGAGTAGTCCTTAGACCTGAGCTCATCATGTCCTCTCTTATATGGATTGGTTCGTCTTGACTTTGTCAAACGTCAGCCGTAACTGGTGATCATAAAGACACTGATTAGGCGTATCATGAAATATAAAAGAGACATGGATGGAACAAGATGGGATTTGTACCTCCTATATAACAGGAGTTAAATATCTCTGGGCCTATCGAAGATTTGATACTGGAAATGCGTGGCCGCGCTCAAACGAGGTGATTGTCAGTCGTTTGTTTTATCAGTACAAATCGGGATTCGATAAACGTGATCTGGCTTAATAAGGATGACACAGTTCTTGCCTTATGCTAGATTGAGATATAGCTACAAAGGGATTAAAGGAATAGATGATTCCAGTACAAGTGGGAGATTGTTGGGAATGTCCTGAAATCTATTGTACTTGCTCTAAGTGAAAGTCGTATTGTCGAGATGAGACAATCACATAACACTAGGTAGTCATAACGCTTTGCTAGAAGCCACTTATGATCAATGAGTTGAGAACTCATTGCTAGTGTTATATGATCCTACAGGGTCACACACCTAAGCAAACTGGGCGTTAAAGACGAGGTTGATCATTAATGTAATGATCCAGTGAATGCATATATGATATGCATTCGATATCAATATTCTGTGGCAGTGTCGATCGTTGCAGTAGTGCATCGATCGATGCAACTCGCGGATTAATCAAATTAATTCGGTTTAATCGTTGGTTAATTCCGTTGTGGTTTAAGCCGACATATATAAGATATATGGTCGACCTAAACTGACTTCTAATCTAATTCACAGCCACCAGAACATAGAAAGAAACCTCTCTGGAGATTAGATCTCTGTAAGGCACTAGCATCCCTGCGGTCCAGTTTGTGTGCGTGTGGATACCAGTAGAGGCGCAGCATTTGAGGCGCTTCGTGATCTCGATTATCTGCTAATACTTCCGCTGCAAATCAACAGGTAAATCTGAGATCCCATAGATTCAATTACTTGAACCTTAGATCCTAGGCTCGGAATTCAGACTAGGGTTGCTAATCCTGATTAGAACTGCTAGAAATTCCTTCATTACCGGTACAAACTATCTAGCATATCATAAACCTAACCATTTAATCAATCAAACGAGTCATCAATTAAGCTAGCCATTCTAACCCTTTCAATCATACATGTATGCAATCTTATTCTATGGTTCATAAATCCTGGGTCTAAATGACCTAATCCAAATGCATCACACAATTTAGCAAACTCACGATGCGTGGAAAATGAGGGATCAATGATTTGTTGGAAATATGAACCCCGAGACCGAGCTAAATCCTTCCCCGAACCTTTCCCGAACCAATCCAACCAAAACGAAAGCTAAACCGGCTTTGACCCAACCGCTAACTAAATAACTGAGTGTATACCAATGTTTGTCCTAACCGGACGTTTACCAAACCAAACCAAGCGTTGACGTGACCTTTGACTGCGACTGAAGACCCGCATTGACCGCAGCTGAAGGATGATTTGATCAGAGTTGACCGGTGGCTTCCAGCATTGACCGGTGAAGAAAGCGTTGACTGGTTGGTGGAGGATTTCACCTGTGACCTAACCGGGGAAGGGTGATCCCGGTTAAGAAGTCGGCGAGGAGAAAGAGGATGACCGGCGAGGAGCTCATGGTGTGAAAGAGAGATTCGGCGATGGCCAAAGAATCCCAACGACGGTGGCGTGTCTCCGGAAAGATCTCCGGCGGCGGTGAGGGTTCCGGTGAGAGGAGATACCGGAGTGTGGAGAGGTGAACCGACTAGAGGAAGACACGAGAAAGGGAGATAGAAAATGCGGAGGAGCTCAACACGGTGGCTTCTACGACGGTTCTCCGGTGAGTCTCTAGCGGCGGTGTGAGGTTTTCGCCGGCAGTTGTTGAGAGGAGGTTTGTGATCTCAGATCCGCTAGTGGCTTGACCATATTATTCAATACTTGGATGTTATTTAGGTAGCTTGGATTGTAAGTCTTCAAGAACACTATGAAGAATGAATAAAACCTTGAAGATTGAATGAATGTTGAGAGAGAAAGATTAATGTTTGGTTGAATATGGAGAGAGAGAGGTGGATCCTTGGGGAGGAGAGAGGAGAGAGTTGAGAGGATTTTGTGAGAGGATTCTTTGAATCTTTGGGTGTGTGAGAGAGTGAAGTGAGAGGAGGAATAATAAGACAGTTGAATCCACAAATATGCAAGGTGTCAACATTTTAGCCTCCCCTAGTGACACTTGTCCAAGATTCTCCTCCAGATTCCTTTTGTTCAAGCCCATGAATCTAGAAAACATTCCTCGGATCTCAAACGTACCAATCGGTGAATATTTAGCAATCTCGGTTCATTCTCTATGATTTAGACGAGGTCGATAATGACAAGATCATCCTTGATTAGTGACAATCCCGATTTATCAGAACAACAGACTCTGAGCTCGCTCCCTCAGAGCTTGTTGTCACCAAGCTTGATCACCATGACAACAACAATGCTAGAACTAAATGTTGGGATTGTGTCCTGAAATCACATTGTACTTACTCTAATGATAGTTGTGTGTCGAGATCAGACATTTGTATAATACTGGGTGGTTGCAATGTTTTGCTAGAAGCCTCTTGTAATCTGTAAGTTGTACACTTACTGCTAGTATTATATGATCCTATAGGGTCACACACCTAAGCAAACTGGAAGCGCAAATATGGGGTGATCATTATGGTAATGATCATGACGATGTGTATTGAATACATATCGATATCGAGTTTTAAGAGGTGTGTCAATCGACACAAGGCTGGTTCCGAAACTGATGTTTCGGTTTATGACTTAAACGTTTTGGGTTTTGATCCAATGGACGGTTTTTGTCATTCCAGGTCTATATATAGGCTTATATGCACGACCTGGAATATGAGCCGTCGTTTTTGTTTTGCAGAGACAAAACTTAGCCAACTAGAAACTCAGTGATTCCAAGATCTCCGACACTAGCATCCCGGCTTTCCAGCTTTGTGTGCGTGTGTACTCCTCTAGAGGCGAGGCATCTGAATCGCTACTGATCTCGTTATACCAATCATTCCGCTGCCATTAACAAGGTAAACACGAGATCCCTGTTTTATGATTCAATTAAATAAACCCTAGATCCTAGGCAATCTGGAACTAGTGAGGATTCTAATGGCGCTTAGAATGGCTCAAGTTCTTTCAGTGGTATCAGAGCCTTAGGATTTTCCACTGAATCAAACATGCTGATTGAATTTGATGAATTAAATTCGCACATATGAGTTGTATGAAAAAGAAGCATGTTAGATTTATTTCTCTGAAAACGAATTCTGAGTTTTTTCGATACGGCATAGAAAAATCGTAATGAATTAGGTTTTATTTGAAATCGGCGGCTAGGGTTTTTCGCGAAGTGTCGACCGACACCAAGCTGGTGTCGATCGACACATGAAAAAAACCTAATTAAAATTTAGGGTTCGATCAAAGGATCAAAAACTTCCTGTTGCCCTACTGTGTCGATCGACACAGGTTGAGTGTCGGTCGACACAGGCCTTGCGATTGGTTGATCGGTTCAATTGGATTGAATTGGTTATCATGCTTGGTTAAGTTAGATCAGATCGGTTTAAATTGGATGAATTGATTCAATTGGATTGAACTGGTTATCTCAATTAGTATAAACTGATCTGATTGGTTAAGATCAATTCAATTGGATAAGTCGGTTCAATTGGATTGGACCGGTTATCGAAATTGTGTTCGGTTTAGGTCTATGTCGACCGACACACATGTGTTGTGTCGATCGAGATGACCGGTTCAATGAACCGGGTTGATTGGATTAACCGGTTATTGAAGTCCGTTTGTTTGGTGGTGTCGATCGACAGACTTGGTCTGTGTCGATCGACACAGTGCTCACAATTCTGGTTATTGAGCCTTAAATTTGCAAAACCAAACTCGACTTAAACCTATTCTATTAGAACATTTAAAACTCAATTAAAAATTAGAAGTTAAAAATGTTCTAAATCTATTTGGATACACACTGGATGTGTATTAGATCAAAGCTTAGTTTTCAATATGGTCAACTGTCAAGACTCATTTCATTGTCGTGATAGTCTTGCCAAGAGCTTGGTGTCCACAATTACATGAGTAAGGCGCGTAATCGTGCTGATGGACTTGCAGTGTCTGACATCAACAATTACATGACCTAAGAAATTGATTTACTAACCCTTTTAAAGTTCCGTTTCCTCAACTAAATATCAAGTGACCTTGATGTCTTGCCCGATCTTGTCAACTGTCAAGACTCGTTTCACCGTTGGATAGTCCTGCAGTGCTTGGAATCCGCAGTTACATGAGTAAGGCAGGTAAATGTTGATAGACTTGCAGTGCGACTGTCAACAGTTTACATGACTGAAGAGATTGGTTTACTTGACTGGGCTATCAGAAGTTCTGGGCCCAGAGATATCAGAGTGGATAAGACATGGATTGTCTTATCTACGACCAAGAGTTGTACTGGGTACAATTATCAATGATTTGCTTACCTAGATAACTAAACTTTGGGTGATGGCGAGTCGTCCACTCAGATTTTGGTGAAGTATGGGTCTTGGATCATTATATTCATAGAGGAAACATTGTTTGAATATAATGCGAGTTTTCTTATTAGATAAGATTTATCATTTCCTGAACTTCATAACTAAAACTTTTCTTTTCTTAGATTTCAGCCTATGTCTAAAACTACTTTCTCGTTGCGATCCGTCCTTGAGAAGGCAAGTTTAATGGATCCAACTTCCTGGATTGGTATCGGAATTTGAGAATTGTTCTTAAGCAGGAGAGTAAGGATTATGTTCTTGAGAAACCTCTCCCCGAGAAACTTGGGACCAATGCCTCGCATGCAGTATATGATGCTTGGAATAAGCATTATATTGATGTGGCAGATGTGTGTGGTCTGATGTTGGCTACCATGAACTCGGACTTGAAGAGTCAATACGAGAACGTGGAGTCACCAATAGAGATGATCACCAGCCTGAAACTGATGTTTCAGGAACAGGCACGAGTTGAGAGATACCAGATGGTTAAATCTCTCATTGGGTGCAAGCTACCAATGGATGCTCCAATGAGTCCTCATGTCATTAAAATGATGGGTTACATTGATAACCTGGGGAAACTGGATTGTCCTGTTAGCCTAGAGTTAGCTACTGAGATCATTCTGCAGTCACTGCCGTCAAGTTATGATAAGTTTATAAAGAGCTATATCAAGAATGGCTTGACGAAGACGTTCACTGAGCTGCATGGCATGCTCAAGACAGCTGAGCAAAACATCATAAAGGGTAAAAGGTTTGAGAAATCTTGTATAGACAAGGGTAGAGGCAAGGCCGTCCAGATTTGGAATCAGGATAAGCCTATGTCTTCTCATAAGCCCAAGTCCGGCCCATCTGATGTTAGTAAGTGCTGCTACTGTGAAGAGTTTGGGCATTGGAAGAGAAATTGCATTAAATTCTTGGAAGATTCACAAGAGATGAAGGAGATGTACGGGACTTCTTCTTCAGGTATTGTGTTATCACTTCAAGTTCTACGTAGGTATTGGATACTAGTTGTGGTACTGATATTTTTGAAATATGCAGGGCCTAAGCAACAGTAGAACGTTGAAGAAAGGACAAGTGGAACTGCGCGTCTGGAATGGAGCAATGATTGCTGCATTAGCCGTAGAAATTCTCCACTTGTAGGAGCCTTTCAAGCTTGGTTTTTGAATTAAGTAATTGCTGCTATGTACCTGCTTTAAGCAGAGATGTCTTTTATTTTCTTGTAAGAATTTGGATGTTTTTCATTTTGATAAAAGACAAGTTTTGCTCTTTTGATCTTGATGAAATATTCTATGGTAGCACCCACTTTTTTGAAAAATGGGTTTTATATTTTAAACCAATGTACGCCCGTATATAACATAAATACCAAAAGGTTTAAGTCTGATGACTCGAACTCGATTTTTCCTTGGCATAGTCGTTTCAGCCACATAGAGTGAAGCGGATTCAGAAGTTCCATAGTTATGGGCTTTTGGGCTCATTTGATTATAAATCATATGAGATATGAATTCTGCTTACTGGGCCAAATGACTAAGGCTTCTTTAGCAGAGCTAACGAAAAAAGGGCCAGAGGCTTATTGGGCCTTGTACATACTGATGTATATGACCCGATGAGCATTAGTGCCAGAGGAAATCTTCTGTACTTCATTACCTTTATTGATGACTTCAGTAAGTATGGCTGTGTTCATTTGATGAGACACGAGTCGGAATCTCTTGAAATGATCAAAGGAGTTCCAGAATGAAGCATAGAACCGATTTGACAGAAGTATTAAAGATCCTCGATTAGGTCGCGGAGGAGAATACTTGAGTCAAGAATTTAGTGATCATCTGAGTGAGTGTGAAGTCGTCTCACAGCTCATTTCTCCTGGAAAACCTGAATGGTGTTTCCGAGATAATGAATCGGACCTTATTGGATATGCTCCGATTAATGATGAGTCACACATATCTTCCATTATCCTTTTAAGAATACACTCTAGAAATATCTGTATTTACGCCAAATAGGTTTCTATCAGAATCAGTTGAAAGACACCACATTGGATGTGGACTGGGAGAATTCCAAGTATGTTTTCCTGATTAATTGGGATTGCAAGGTTTATGTAAAGCAGTTTTCAACAGAAAAGCTTGAACCCAAATCTGATAAGTGCTGCTTCGCTGGTTGTCCTAAGGAAACCGAGGCTTATTACTTTTGCAACCAATCCGAGAACAAAGTTTTGTTGTTCGGAACTCTGTTTTTCTAGAAATAAAGTTTCTTTCCAAGAAGAACATTGGGAGTAGAAGTACAGCTTGAAGAAATTCGAGAAACACAGGAGGCTGCTCAACCTGTTGAGGGAGAGCAGCGGTTGGATCTACAAAGTGCTGTAGAATCTACACTTGTGGAGCCTGAAGTTCGCAGATCCGAAAGGATCCGTCACTAACCCGAAAGTGATTTCTTGTGACCGATTGCCGTGATCTGTTGATCATTGAAAAGTGACGAGCCTGCGAAATTCAAGGAGCGATGGTGAGACCAACTCCGAAAATTTGCTAGGTGTGCATGTTAGCTTCACCGATCTATTTCTGGATTGAAGCAAACATCTTGGAGTTGGAATCTACGTTCTGCTAAAACGGTCAAAAGTTTTGACTTGATCAGGAACGAATAGGAACAATGCGTTTACAAGTAGACTAGTGGGAGCGTAGTTGCATTTCTCACACAGTATGTTATAGTTCTTGGAATAAGGATCTATTGAAATAGATTGGGTAGGCTAATTGGATCGTGTCAGAATCCTTATGTTGATAAGGTATTGGACAGTTCCAATATGCATGATTCCAAGAATGGCTTCACACCAAAGGTCTTATGGCAACAATCTTAGAAAGATAAAGTGTCTTGGACACTGGCTGAGCTAGTATGTATGAGTGTGATTCCTTATGGTTCTGCAATAGAATCCATCATGAATGCCATATTTTGCACTCGTCTAGATGCAGCTTACGCATAAAGCATGACGAGAAGATACCAATATGTTCCGGTAAAAGTCACTGGAAAGTTGTAAGGAATATCCCCAAGTGTTTGAGGAACACTAAGTTAGACGGACAAAGACGATTTCCGGTTCCCACCTGGTTATGTCTCTTTGTCTGTGTAGCGGTGCTATCTGTTGGAAGGGCTCCAAGCAGGAGACCGTAGAATAGTGCTTATTAATGAATGGCGGTGTGGTTTGTTGGAATGGTTCCAAGCAAGAACACCGCAGCATCTCTCACAACCTAAGCACGAATTTTATACTGTTGCTGTAGGTATTAGACATCTGAAGACGTGGTCTTGATTCTAGTGGGAGTTATGTTAGTTATGATGTTCACATAGACATACTATGGTCATGTTTATGAAAAACTGACATCAGCATTATTTTATTATTGGATAATTAAATAATGGTCCCAAAGTATTTTATGTTCATTTTATAGGTCATCAAGTTGAGGACTTGATCATGAAACCCTATAAGTGAAAGATGACATAAAATTATGTTTGTCCCTGGTCGTAGGTTGTTAAAGTGGGACACTAACAACCGTTAAGACTAGTATGTGAGGTGATGTATGACTAAGTTTCATGGAGTCATAGATATGAGTATCAACGTCAATCGCATAGATATATGTTGGTGAACATATGATCGGACGTGACCCGCTAATGAGAACTCCACAGGATAGTTATATCAGTGTCATGGGAGGTTCTCATTACGACTATAGAGTATAGTCCTTAGACCTGAGTTCATCATGCTTCCTAGCATATGAATTGGTGCACTTTGACCTTGTCAAACGTCGATCCGTAACTGGCGGCTATAAAGGCTTTGCTTGGGTGTATCATGAAGTGTGTGAAGGAACAAGGATGGAACAAGATGGGATTTGTCCCTCCTATATAACAGGAGATAAATATCTCAGGGCCCATCGAAGATTTGATACTGAGAAAATGCATGGCCATGCTCAAACGAGGTGATTGTCAATCGTTTGTTTTATCAGTATAGATCAGGATTTCGATGAACATGATATTGGCTAAAATAAGGATGACATTAATCTTGCCTTATGCCATATCGAGCTATAGAGACAAAAGGATTATAGGAATAAGTGATTCCAGTACAAGTGGGAGATTGTTGGGATTGTGTCCTGAAATCACATTGTACTTACTCTAATGATAGTTGTGTGTCGAGATCAGACATTTGTATAATACTGGGTGGTTGCAATGTTTTGCTAGAAGCCTCTTGTGATATGTAAGTTGTACACTTACTGCTAGTATTATATGATCCTATAGGGTCACACACCTAAGCAAACTGGAAGCGTAAATATGGGGTGATCATTATGGTAATGATCATGACGATGTGTATTGAATACATATCGATATCGAGTTTTAAGAGGTGTGTCGATCGACACCATTGGGTGTGTCGATCGACACAAGGCTGGTTCCGAAACTGATGTTTCGGTTTATGACTTAAACGTTTTGGGTTTTGATCCAATGAACGGTTTTTATCATTCCAGGTCTATATATATGCTTATATGCACGACCTGGAATATGAGCCGTCGTTGTTGTTTTGCAGAGACTAAACTTAGCCAACTAGAAACTCAGTGATTCCCAGATCTCCGGCACTAGCATCCCAGCTTTCCAGCTTTGTGTGCGTGTGTATTCCTCTAGAGGCGAGGCATCTGAATCGCTACTAATCTCGTTATACCAATCATTCCGCTGCCATTAACAAGGTAAACACGAGATCCCTGTTTTATGATTCAATTAAATAAACCCTAGATCCTAGGCAATCTGGAACTAGTGAGGATTCTAATGGCTCAAGTTCTTTCACTAAACTCACTAGTCCCACCTTTAGATACTCTAGCCGATCAGACCGTGATAAAAGCCAAGCTAAAAAACCAGACTCTAGATGCTCTAGTTAATGATCATGACGTCTCTTCACTTATAAAGTTTATGATGACACAGGTTGAAGAGCTGGCCCGAGGTAACAACATTCGCTTCGATCAGCTCACGACCGCTAAGAACTTATGCCAAGAGCAGGTCAACGACCTTCAGTCGTCCGAGAAGCAAGCATCACAGAGAATGGTGGACTTCTCAACTCCAAAGGACTCTGTTCGACGTATCACAAGTTCAGGTTGCCGAACCAAGTAGGCGGCCACTCATACCTTCAACATCCATATAGATCGGATTAGGAGCGAACCAGGCACATCCTACCAAACAGACGCGTAGCCAATCATAAGAAATTAGGAATAGCGAGATTGAACAGTTGAAAGCGCAACTAGATCACATGACCTCGAAGCTACACAAAGAAAATAGCTCGGCAACAGAGATCAACTGAGTACTCAAAAAGACACAAAGCACTCCGTTGACCTGCAAGATAACAAGCACCATATCCGACACCCTAGGAAGATCAAGCTGCCGACCTTCAAAGGGAACTCGGATCACCGTCAATATCTGACAGACTTCAGCATCACAATGGGACGAGAACAGTTCTCCCTTGAGGAACGCGATGCCGGTCACTGTTATCTCTTTGTTAAAAACTTAAGCGGAGACGCGCTCAACTGGTTCTCACACCTTGAGGCGCACTCCCTCGATAACTACCATTATTTTTCAACCACTTTCCTCAAGCACTACTCTATGTTCATTCATAAAGGAGCCTCAAACGCCGACCTCTGGATGGTAGGCCAGGGACCAAATAAGCCCCTCATCTCTTATATTGACCGGTTAAAAATCATCGTCTCCAAGATATCGGGGACTAATGGCGAAGGACTCCCAGCATTGCGCAATGGACTCTGTTACGAGCCACCTTTTTGCAAAGAGATGATAAAGAACAGACCAGAAACGCTCGAGGGCGCTCTTCACTGGGCAGTTATCTTCATCGAGATCGAAGAAAAGAGAGAGAGATGCTCGCTAAGAAGTTCACTGCAGGGAAGGACTCAACCGCAAAGGGGAAAAAACCAAAAACAGAGTACCTCGATAAAAAGGCAAGAAAGGGGCGACATACTACGTCGGTGAACAACAGACAAACCGAATGCAGGGCCAGCAGTAAGGACACAACCAGCCGAATAACCAACAAAACCTGGCATGCAACAAATATGTCCGCATTGACGAACACGAAAAATATTTCTGAACTTTTCATCAACAATCCGGGCACAACACCGCCGCATGTCACCACCTGAATAGCCATCTGCTCGGAGAATACCAAAAAAGAATAATGGACATAAAAAATCGGAATGCGCCAATGACACCCCCTGGGAACCAAGAAACGCAACAAAAACCCAAGAACGATGGAGAATGATTTTGACTCGTCCGAGAAAAGAAAGAAAAGCAAGGCGATCCGCAACAAGTAAAGCAGGACGATGCCGACATGGAGCTGCCAAAACGAGTTCATGATGATAGCAAGGAAGGGACTCCCTCACCAAGAAGACGCATCAACATGGTCATGGGAGGAATCCCTAGCTGCAATGACTCAGTGCACTCGATAATGATATATGGCCACAAAGCAAACATACATCGGCAATGGAAGAGAAACATTGCCGACAGACAAAGTTCAGAAGCGAATTCACTTTCACTACATAGGATTAAGAAGGGCTAGATAAGCCGCATAATGACTGATAGGCTCAGAGTTTTAATCCTATTCTACTACAAGTGCACAATTATGCAATGTAGTACTTAGGGTATCGAATCCACAAGGACTCATGGCTCACACGATAGATTATGAGTAATCGAATTAAGCTAAGCGAAGCAGATTGTAAAGCAGTAAACAAGACAGCAAGTAAATGAACGAAGTGAGGTGAATGTAGACAATTAACGAAGGCGCCATGTTTCAGGAAGTTCTCAGGAAATCAGGAAATCATATAACAGACAATCAGGATTCAATCCATTTGTGTTCTTGAACTAGAATCACAGAAGTAAAACTAACCAGCTCTCGCTGCGATAATTATCTATGTCTAACAACCTAGCAAACCAACTCTCGTTGCGAATCCTAGAGTTCTAAACATGCATTTATTCCAAGTTCGTTTGTTCACAACTTCTCTAAACCAAATCTCTTTGCGAATAGATAAGTTGCTCACCTAAATCCTTTCTAGCTAATTAACCAACTCTCGTATTGTAAATCAACCTAATATCAATAATCTAAATGGCTACTTCAGATTAAGGGCTACGAACGATTTAGATGAAGAACTAGATGATGAATCCAAATTAATCAGTTAATCTAGCATTCCTTCAAATCCATAATGAAAATTCCCTAACCTAACAAGAGGTCTACTCAGACATAGCAATCATAACAGAAAACATAGTCAAAATAGATATCATAGATAAATCAAAAAGAGTAAGAACAGGGGTTCGAAATTGAGTCTCTCGAGAACAAAACTAGCCCCAAAATCTCATAATCTCTGATAAAAGAAAGCTTGAATAAAACTTAGCCTAAACAATGGCTGTAAAACCTAATTAAAAGCTAAAACACGATTTGGGTCACTTTGTAATTATGAAAAACTTCTGGGCTAATTTGCAGATTCTTCAAAGTCTTCATTAATCGGCCAAATCTTTCTGCTCGCGAACCGTGTCGACCGACACATGAGTGGTGTCGATCGACACCCAAGCCAGACGATTATATTAACTCTTCTGCCATCGCATGAATGCTCTATAAAGCTCCAGAATGCGCCATAATGTCCAAGTAAGCTCCAAACGTGGTAAAACCTGTAAAGTATCTGGAAGGACTTGAAAGACTCTATAGAAGACTCGATTATGTACATATATCATGGCCTAAAACACCTAAAAACCATGATATATCAACTCTCTCACACTTAGCTGTTGCTTGCCCTCAAGTAAGTAAAGAACTAAAGTATAAGAAAGAGGTTTGAAAACTCAGAAACTCATTTCGTCCTAGGAACTTTCGCATTTACATTCACTTAGTAAGCCACTGAAAACTTTCCTGCAGATGTCAAGACCACAATATACTTCCCCCCCACACTTAGCAACTGTCCCAAGTAAACTCCACAATCAGATTAGGACATTCAGGTTTGCCACACTTGCCTTTGTATACAATTAAGTGTGGTCTCACAGAGGGAGTCTCGATCAGAGAACACATGGACTCAACTCATTCAGTACTGACCACCAAACTGTCGATTTCTGGTTCCTTTCTTTTCTCTTTCTCCCTTAGCAACTGATTTTTCCCCACTGGGTATCATTTTATTTTTTCTATCAGTGCTCTTCCCTTTCCACTTGGGGTTTAACTTTGGATCTTTCCATGGATACACAGGAGGTAATAGGGGTCTCTACCACTCCCGTGACCACTTCGAAGCTACTAGCTTATCCTAGGAGAAAATCAAGAACCATACTCGAACAGGATCATAGGCTGTGCCAGCACATCAGAGGAATCCGATCCAGAGATCTCAAGCTCCTAAGTAAGAAATTAGAGTCAAGATTAGAGATGAAGCTAGTGATGGATCCTCTGAATAACTGGTTAGATATGGGTGTCCTTGGTAGGCTGATCTGTTTGAGGTTTTCTAATAGTCATAAAATTACTGCAAGTCTGTCCAATGGCCACTTAGTTCCTGTTCCAGCGAAAAATTGCCACGAAAAATCATAGTTTCATACACTTTTTGACTCAATAAAACAATTTTGAAAACAACTGAAAACAAGGGACTGACTCTAAGAAAATAAAACACAATGTCAGTAGCCACCTCCCCTACACTTGAATAACACTATCCCCATTGTTACCGAGTATAGAGTAAGTGAAATTGGGTCAATTTTTTTAAGAATTTAGGAAAACAGTGTTCTTACCTTCTGTCGCGAATGGTGTCGACCGACACACAGCTTGAATCGATCGATTCGAAGCTGTCGACCCATGGTTTGGCGTGTACCAGATCGGTCGCCACAGTGTTCCTTTCATGTCGACCGACACGAAGACTGAATCGGTCGACACGCTGCGCGTTTTTCAGTACCAACGCCACAGACTTGAACAAGATCCGAATTAGTTGTGTTTAGTCACACAATTTCCTAAATGTCAGCACTGTCAGATCACTTAGAAACAAGTCAAAAGAAACAAGATAGATATAAAAGAGTTCCACAAAGTTCAATCCAAAAGTAACATGACAAACTGACTCAAACAAAATCAAAACTGACTCAAGAAAAGTGAAAATGAAAAGAAAAGCAAACTCAGGGAAATGTTAGGATCACAGAGAAACTAAGAATCAGAATCATCGTCGTGTCCCCCTGGTGGTGTAGGTGAGCTTTGACGCCTGCGACCGTGAGAAGGACAAGTGCAGGTGCAGCTGAAAGCTCTATCAATGCCACCCCAAAGTGATCGGATTGTGTCTGTCAGGAACTTCATGTGTGAATCCGCATCGTAACCAGGAAGTGGTGGAGGGGCATCCAGTGGAAGAAACCAATGCGGATGTGGGTGTGGACCCCCAGCAGGGTCAGGAACAGGCTCGTTCTCAGCAGGAGTAGGAGCAGCCTGAGAAGAAGCTCCTCTGCGGGAACGAGCAGGAGGTGCCCGCCTCTCAACTCTCGGATCAAGTCTGAAACGCAAGTCATCCTGCGTATCTATCGATAGCGGTTCATGTCGTATGTCAACTGTGAGCTCGTCCACACCATGTCTGTGGCACCAAACCAAATCTGGCTTCAGCCAGCCTGCACTCAACAAATGTGACTCATCTATCTCAGGGAAAGACTGATCGCATCTATACTCATGTAGTGGTATCCTGAAATGCTGAAATATCGGTGTCAGAAGACTGCCCACTAACTCTGTCTTGACTTTCTCAAAACCTCTGAATGGCTTTGCCTGTAGCGTGACCAAATGCTCTGCAAACACCGCACCCAGGTTGGTCCTATCGTAGGGACCATCATGCTCATACTCATGGGAACACAGATGTCCCACTGTTGGATGAAGTAGTACCAACTCCTGCATCCTCATCCTGTTTGGCTCCATCTTGCACAAGAGAGTAGTGTCCAGGACGCGTACGACGTATCTCAGAACCGAATGTCGTAGATCCTTCATCTTCGTATCCTTGGCGAAATAAGGCGTAGAACCGAAGTTACCCCAAAACTTCTCAAGGTCAGGAAAACCCTCTGGGAGCGTAGCTCGTGTGTAGCCCTTCTTGAACCCATAAATAGCACAGAGGTCTGGCATTGGCAGTCTGTATATCCTGCCATGTACCATGAAGCACAAATGACCTTCCTGCGCATTCTTGGCATTCCAGTCCCTGTATGTGACTTGCACTGTAGCCATAAACTGACGTACCAACTGCGGATACAGAGCATACAGGACATAAGACATGGTACCTAAACCCATCATCCTCAAACACAGCACAACCTGGTCTCGCATACTAGTCATCCTCAGAAAATCAGGGCATACCAACTTTGTAGGCTCAATCTCAACATCGCACCACCCATTGTATAACAAGGTGTCATACTCATCCCAGGTGTCTAACACATCTCTGTGCATACAATCATTACTGATCACAACCTGTCTGGCTGGCATACCCCACTCCTTCTCTGTAAGTATCTTCTCCTTTTCTCCTCTGAGCCATGGATGTGTCGGGAACTCTGCAGGTAACTGTGGAGAACTAGGAGGAGACTGAGGAGTCATAGGAGGAGGTGGCTCTGCTGGTGTTGACCCAGACAAACTCGCCCCGTCTGTCCGGATCTTCTTCTTACGAGGCATCTGTGAGCAAAAATCAGAACAAAAGCTGATATCAGTTGAAAAAATCAGAAACAACTCTTCAAATCCTCAACAACCAAATGATCAGTGGCGAAACCAGCAACAAACAAAGCAGTAGTAGCGGTTCATTCATGATTTATTTCTGTCATTTTCGCACTAATTCACAAGTTCAATCCTAAAATCAAATTTTTCAGAAACTTGCAAAATCAATCATGAAAACTACCTAGGCATCACCATTCCACTACCAAACAACCTAAATCAGTGATATTTCATCACGGGATTAAGAAATGAAAGCCAAAATCGAACTTTTACCTTTGGAACCGAATCTGAAAAGTTGAGAATAAAAGTTCATACCATGTTTTCGACACAAATGGAGTAGAGATATGGATAGAGGGTGAGATTTCGCCCAAGATAGGCTTTTGAATCGATGGATTCGGTGAAGAAACGAGGGAGAACGAGTTTTTGAGAGAGCTCTCGGCTATGGAGGTTTCGGGTGTGAATAAGAATAGACGCGAAAGAGAAAAGAAGTACTTACCTTGATTCGCTTTGTGTCGATCGATCCAGATTAATTGTGTCGATCGACACGTTTTTTTAAATTTGAATCGGTCAGAGCAGTCTAACCGAGGTCAAACCTCGATTTCGCGAAAAAAGTGGATCGATCGACCCAAAGTGCTGGATCGATCCTTTTGTCCTTTGTGTCGATCGATTCATAACCTGGGTCGATCGACACAATACATTCCCGTCGCTTGATTTCCCTGTAAAGACTCAAGAAAAAAAAAACGAAAGATTAGAACGAAAACTCATATGTACAGACTCACCAGTGGGTTGCCTCCCACTCAGCGCTCGTTTTAAGTCATTAGCTTGATTGTGGCACGTGGTTAGATGTCTGGCTGCTTCGCTAAAGGCAGAGTGTCCCTTTGCGAAATTCTTCTCATCCATGGTGGCGTATATGCATTGTGTGCGTGAGACTGAGCGAGGAGCTTGGGAATCACAACAAGATCAGGCTGAACATTTCGTTTCCTGACTCTATTCCCTGCAGAATCAGCATCATAGTTAGTATACTTGAGGTCAGAGGATGCGTACCTTGGCTTAGGTGTGATGTTTGGAGCCTTCTGCTTAAGAGAAGGTATAGGCTTTGAAGATGTTAAAGCAGGCTCAGCATGCACCGCCATCTTTTCTTCTCCAATCTCAGCCTCTGGTTCTATCTTAACACTGAAACTTTGTCCATCAATGGTGGATCTCTGCAACCCATCCATCTTGAACTCCAAAGGTTTATCTCCTTGATGGAGATCAATCAGACCATGTCGCACATCAATTACAGCACCATCAGTGGCTAAGTGATATATCATGGTTTTTACCGGTTTTACGCCATGATATAGTTGTGTTTTTAGTGTCTTTTGTGTTCTTTTAGAGTCTTTTACAGGTTTGTAGCGGAATTGGAGATATTGGAGCATTTTGGGACTTTTGGAGTGTTTTGGCCGAGAGTTTAAACTCACTGTCCGATTTGATGATCATGCATCGATCGACACACCTTTGGTGTCGATCGACACACTAGCGAGATGGGCCGAACGCGGCGGTTTAATGAAGTTATCAAGACTTTGCACTTTGGCCCAGAAGTTTCCAGTATTTACGAAGAAGCCCCAGCCGAGATTATGCCTATATATTTAGGATTTTGGTGTTTATTTTAGATACGCTTTCATACTTAGAGCTAAGAGATTTTTAGAGCTTTTGGGGCTGATCTAATCCTGTACTTCATCTATTTTGGAGAAGATTTCGAACCCTTTTATCTATTTAATTTCTTATATGCAATCTATTTATTCATTGATTATGCTTTCATATTCTATGTCTGAGTAGATTCATAGTTAGGTTTAGGGTTTCTCATTAAGGATTTGATGACTTGCTAGACTTGTTTAATTCAGTTAAGGATTCACATGATTAGAATGTTCTTCGATCTAAATTGTGCTTAATGCTAGTTCTAACCTGATCAATTAGAATCTAGATCTTAGGTTGCTAAATACGACACGAGAGTGTGGTTTAGAATCTGAACTATTTAGGTTGAGCAATTAAATTATTCGCAAAGAGATTTGGCTTAGTTTAATTGTGAACATATCGAACTTGAAATTAATGCTGGTTTAATCTGTTAGTAATTGCAAAGAGATTTGGATTACTGCACTTAGACTTAGAGGATTTTCGCAAAGAGATTTGGTTAATTCTAATTTCATGATTTGAGTTCTAGAATTGTGTTTAATTAGATCCTGACTGATTTACTTGTCTGCTTGTCTGATTTCCTGAGAATTCCCTAGACTTAGCGCCTCTAATTAACTGCTTTCACAACAATCTGCTATTGATTTACTTTCTCGTATTGCTTTTTAGTTTATTTCACATCTGCTTTCTTCTTAGTTTAAATACCTACGGTTCTTATTCTATCGAGACCAGAGTCTCTGTGGATTCGATACCCTATATACTACAATCACTTAACTGTGCACTTGCAGTAGAATAGGATTAAAACTTAGACCCTATCAAGTTTTTGGCGCCGTTGCCGGGGACTCTTAGAGTCTTCGATAGGATCGAACTTAGGGTTTTTACTAGGATTTTTATTTTTGTTTCGTTTTATTTTGTTTTTATTTTAAGTTACTGATTTCTCTCTGTTTTCTCTCTGTCGCAGGTACCGATTTCGCTTTGCGTCGATCGTTGCACCTTTGTGTCGATCGTCACTAGGCGATTCTGAGATTGTATCGATCGTTGCACTGATAGCATCGATCGTTGCTTGACGATTACAGACAGTTTATGCAGACGCGTGAAACTCGAAGTAATCAGAACCTGAACTTAGTTAATCTCGGACTTGAAGAACTTGGACGTCTAGAGAGAACTAACAGAAGAGAAAGAAGAGCAAGGATGGTGGTACAGAAGGTAATCATTATGCCTGATGCTCAAGGTACCCTGAGGGATCAACAAAACAATCCTTACAATGCTGCTGGGGAGAGGATTGATGCTGAGGGACGTGTGATCCCCGAGGTTGAGGAACCTGAACCACAACCACAGCCACAGGCGCAAGGACAGAACCAAGGTAGACAGATGGTTGTCCATGAGAGGACTTTAGCTGACTACAACAGACCGGATGAGTTTCATGCAAACCGGTCAGCTCTAATTCTTCCTGGTTTTGAGAGGGATGATTTTGAGATCAAGACCATCTACTACTCGCTGATGAGACAGAATGCCTTCCATGGTCATCCTACGGAGCAGCCTATGGATCACATTGATACATTTGAGGACCTAATCAATGGCATGAAGTATGATGGAGTCTGCTAGGATTATCTGTTCCTCAAGCTCTTTCCATACAGTCTCGCTGGAGACGCTGCTGCATGGCTGAAGCAACTGGCACCTGGTCAGTATACTACTTAGGCAGCCCTGAAGAGTGAGTTTCTGCGTCACTTCTATGATGATGCACGTTCCGATCAATCCAGACAGGACATTCTGACATTTACCCAAGGTCCTACTGAGCCACTTAAGACTGCTTGGATGAGATTTAGGACGTACCAGCGTGACTGCCGACACCATGGATTCACTGAGGTCACATTGCTAGGTATCTTCTTCAGAGGCATAGATCTGCCATATCAGTCTGCGCTGGATAACTCCAGTAATGCAAACTTCAACACCATGACTCCTGCACAAGCTAAGCAGTTGATTGAGAACCTAGTGAGCAGCAACAGTTGCAAGACTATGGATGATAGGAGGAAGAAATCTGGTGGAAGTGTAGAGAATTCAGAGATGGCTGAATTTAGATCTAAGCTGGACACAATTTGCAATCTCCTGGCTGGTAAGAAGGATGTCTACTTTGCACAAGATGTAGAAGTAATTCAGACTGAGGAGGACACTCAGGAAGAAGATGTGAATTACATTGGAGGATCTGGTTTCCAAGGTAACAGATTTGGTAATCAGCAGGGAAAAATATTCTTCAATGGAGAACATAAGAGTGCCTTCGTAGGCAATCAGAACTCAGCTGGTTCTGGACAGACTAGTGGTTTTCAGAAGCCTTTTGGACAAGGTACTCAGAGACCCTATGGATCTTCATCTTATCAGACTCCTCCTGCAGCCACTGCTCATGGGAGTAAGATGGAGGCAATGATAAAACAACTGCTGGAGGGTCAGATTAAGAGTGCTGCAGACTTCGACAAGAAGATAGATACAGTCTATGGGGAGCTGAATGGAAAAGTTGAATACCTGAGCGCACATATGAAGGAGCTTGATGCTAAGGTTGCAAGAACTGATGGATATGCTCAGAGGGAAGATGGATATCTCCCAGGACGAACTGATGCTAATCCCAAGTACCAATGCAATGCAGTGACGTTGAGAAGTGGTAAGGAGTTGCTACCTGGCCAGAAGAGGCAGTTAAGTGTTGAAGAGCTCGTGGAAATTGAAGAATTGGAAGAAGGGATCCGTGACATTCGCAATGCATCGATCGACGCAACCAAGCAACGGTCGATGCAAGGCGATAACGAAGAAACTGTCGTCACAAAGTTACCCAGCAACAATCGACACAATGCCAGTGACGCTCGATGCAAGGCGACTGCAGAAGGCTCAAAACCAGAGAAACCGAAACAGTCGACCGAGAGGGTTTACAAGCCTAAGGTACCTTATCTTAAGAATCCCAGAAAGGCTAAAAACGATAGGCAGTATGCCAAATGTAAAGAGTTCATCAAAAAGGTGAAAGTTGAAGTGCCTTTGATTGATTCCATGGAAACCTCTCTTGTGATGAGAAGATGTCTCAAGGATATGATTGCTGGGAAGTGGTCTGACGAGGAGAGTGTAATGATGATCAATGAGGTGTGTAGTGCAGTGATTCAGGGCAGAATTCCTGAGAAGTTAAAAGATCCAGGAAGCTTTGTACTAGATTGTGCTATCTACAGGGAGAGATTCGAAAGGTCTCTATGTGATCTTGGTTCCAGTGTGAATCTTATGCCTTTCTCAGTTGCTAAGAGGCTCGGGATGACTGACTTTATACCCACTAGAATATCACTGGTTTTGGCAGATAGAACAATCCGGATTCCCGAAGGATTGTTGGAGGATGTGCCAATAATGATTGGCCAATGCGTGATTCCTACTGACTTTGTGGTTTTGCAGTATGGAGAGGAACCAAAGGATCCACTGATTTTAGGCAGGCCTTTCTTAGCTACAGCTGGTGCGATGATTGACTGTCAAGGAGGTAGAATAGTTCTGAATGTGGGTGATCTAAAGATGAGTTTTGATATGGACAAGCTGGCAAAGAGACCAACCATCGACGGACAGACCTTCTATGTTGACACACTAGGTGATTTGGCTACAGAATACTTTCACAGGTCACATGCTGAAGATCCACTAGAAAGAGCTTTATTGAGCTCTATATTGGAGCTGGAGTACCTGCAGGACGAGCCAGCAATGTGCTATGCAAGACTGATGGATTCGGTTGAAGTGGCGATGAAGGTGGAAGTGTCTGACGCGACGATGCAACGATCGACACAAACCAAGCATCGGTCATTGCAAGTCGACGGAGACTGGGCCGAGGAAAAAGCTCTGAAAATAGAGCTGAAACAACTTCCATCCGGGCTAAGGTACGCGTTTCTTGGACCAAATTCAACTTATCCAGTGATTGTTAATGCTAGTTTGAACAACGCAGAGCTCACTTTACTGCTAAGCAAGCTGCGCAAGCATCGCAAATCTCTTGGCTATTCTCTTGATGACATTTCAGGTATCTCACCAGAGCTGTGCATGCATCGGATACATCTTGAGGATGAGTCTAAGACATCTGTTGAGCATCAGAGAAGGCTTAATCCTAATCTACAGGAAGTAGTTAAGAAGGAGATTATGAAACTCCTTGATGCTGGGATCATCTATCCTATTTCAGACAGTGATTGGGTAAGTCCAGTCCATGTAGTGCCTAAGAAGGGCGGAGTTACAGTTGTGAAGAATGAGCTGATCCCTACTAGGACTGTGACGGGTCACAGAATGTGCATAGACTACAGGAAGCTGAATGCTGCAACCAGGAAGGATCACTTTCCCTTGCCTTTTATTGATCAGATGCTGGAGAGGTTAGCTAATCATCCTTATTATTGCCTCCTCGATGGATACTCAGGTTTTTTTCAGATTCCTATCCACCCAGAAGATCAGGGAAAGACCACTTTCACTTGTCCATATGGCACATTTTCTTACCGTAGGTTGCCTTTTGGACTCTGTAATGCTCCTGCCACCTTCCAGAGATGCATGATGTCCATATTCACTGATATGATTGAGGACTTTATGGAGGTATTCATGGATGACTTCTCAGTCTATGGATCATCTTATAATGATTGCTTAGATAATCTGTGTAAGGTACTGACTAGATGCGAGGAAAAGCACTTAGTTCTTAATTGGGAAAAGTGTCATTTCATGGTCAGAGATGGCATTGTACTTGGACATAAAGTGTCTGAAGCGGGGATCGAAGTGGACCGCGCTAAGATTGAGGTAATGACAAACCTTCAGGCGCCTGATTCTGTTAAGTCTATAAGAAGCTTTCTTGGACATGCTGGCTTCTATAGACGTTTCATCAAAGACTTCAGTAAGATTGCTAGGCCACTAACTGCTTTGCTGTGTAAGGATACCAAATTTGAGTTCAATGCAGACTGTCGGACTGCATTTGAACAGATCAAGCAAGCATTAGTGAGTGCTCCAATAGTACAGCCACTGGATTGGGATCTACCTTTTGAGGTTATGTGTGATGCAAGCGACTATGCTGTAGGAGATGTTCTGGGGCAGAAGAAGGATATAAAGCTTCATGCTATCTATTATGCTAGTAGGACACTAGATGATGCGCAGAGAAACTATGCAACCACGGAGAAGGAGCTGTTGGCTGTTGTCTTTGCATTTGAGAAATTCCGACCTTATCTTGTTGGCTTTAAGGTGATTGTTCATACTGATCATTCAGCCCTGAAGTATCTGATGCAGAAGAAGGATGCTAAGCCAAGATTGTTGAGATGGATTCTGTTGCTTTAGGAGTTTGACATTGAAGTGAGGGACAGAAAGGGAGTTGAGAATGGAGTTGCTGATCATCTTTCAAGGATGCTGGTTGAGGAAGACGTCCCCATAAATGATTATTTATCTGAGGAAAACGTCAACATGGTTGGTACAATTTCTCAGATGGATTTGGGCAGAAACGTACGGAACTGTCAGGACAATCACACTGTGTCGATCGATGCCACATTAGCAACGGTCGATACAAGTATCGGGGAAGCAACGATCGACACATGCACACGCAACGATCGATGCATACCTGATACAAACCGAGAATCTTTCAGGATCAGAATTGGGAATTACGACCTTGAGATTTCCGCTGTAGCAACTACTGATCGACCCTGGTATGCAGATATAGCTAATTACCTCGCTGCTGAGACTGAACCAGATGATTTAAAGGGTTATGAAAAGATAAAGTTCTTTAGGGAGCTTAGAAGGTACTACTGGGATGAGCCATATCTCTATAAGCACTGCTCAGATGGTCTCTACAGGAGATGCATTGCTGAATCAGAAGTTCCAGACATCCTCTTCCACTGTCATGGATCAGATTATGCTGGACATTTTGCTACATTCAAGACTGTGTCTAAGGTTCTGCAAGCAGGGTTCTGGTGGCCTACAATGTTTAGAGACACTCATTCTTTCATCTCTCAATGTGATGCCTGTCAGAGGAGAGGGAAAATCAGTAAGAAGCATGAGATGCCTCAGAATTTCATTATGGAAGTTGAGGTTTTCGATTGCTGGGGCATAGATTTCATGGGTCCTTTTCCCTCATCCTATGGGAATAAGTTCATCTTGGTTGTTGTGGACTATGTGTCTAAGTGGGTTGAAGCAATAGCTAGTCCAACCAATGATTCTTCGGTAGTCATTAAGCTGTTTAAGACCATAATATTCCCCAGATTTGGAGTGCCTCGTATAGTGATTAGTGATGGAGGATCTCATTTTATCAATAAGGTCTTCGAGAAGCTGCTGAAGAAGCATGGAGTTCATCACCGAGTCGCTACTCCTTATCACCCTCAGACTAGTGGACAAGTCGAGGTTTCTAACAGGCAGATTAAGGAGATCCTAGAGAAGACAGTTGGAAAGACAAGGAAAGATTGGGCAGCAAAGTTGGATGATGCATTATGGGCTTACAAGACAGCATTCAAGACACCACTTGGGACCACTCCATTCCATCTGCTATATGGAAAAGCATGTCATCTGCCAGTAGAGCTTGAGCACAAGGCAGCATGGGCTGTAAAACAGATGAACTTTGATCTTAAGACTGCTGCAGAAAGGAGATTAGTACAGCTTAATGAGTTGGATGAGATTAGACATTTTGCTTATGAGAACTCAAAGCTGTACAAGGAGAGGACTAAGGCATATCATGACAAGAAGATTGTCTCCAGACAATTTGAGCCTAATGATTAGGTACTTTTGTATAACTCTCGTTTGCATTTATTTCCAGGTAAGCTGAAATCAAGGTGGTCTGGTCCTTTCACAATCAAAGAGTTGCGTCCATATGGAGCTGTTGTTCTAACTGGTAAGGACGGTATTGAATTCACTGTGAATGGTCAGAGGGTGAAACATTATTGGGCTAAGGCCGAGATTCCTGAAGGTCAGATTCTGCCTCTGGATGATCCACCCTCTACCTAAATCAGTTAAAGCGTCAAGCTATTGACGTTAAACAAGCGCTGAGTGGGAGGCAACCCACTGTTTTTGTTTTTGCATTTTAATTTTAGTGTTTTTGTAGGATTTTACGTTTTGTTTCTGGTTTTGGTGAGTTTTTGTTTGCAGGTCTCGGACGATACGCAGTGCGTCGATCGACACACTATTGTGTCGATCGTCACAACACGATCGAAATCGCACTGCAGCGATCGTTGCGGTCCTGAGCAACGATCGATCATACACGAAAAATCGCCTAGCAACGGTCGATGCACCTAGTGCAACGATCGATGCCTGAGCGACAGAGGTAAAACCCGCCAGAACTTAACCATTCCTTAAAAAAATTTTATTTCTTTTTGCCAATCCTTCGCTTGACACTACTGGGGACAGTGTGTCTTAAGTGTGGGGGAGGTTCTACTAACTTCTTTCTTCTGTTTTCTTAGAGTCAGTTAAAATTTTCAAAATTTGTTTTATTGAGTCAAAATTTGTTTAAGTAAGAAACAATGATTTTTTGAGAAGATTAGCAGCACTTGCAGGAACTTAAGTGACCATTGGGATGAAGCTGCAGATTATCTCTGACTATTAGAAAACCCAGACATGGATCAACCTACTGAGAACACCCACATCACTTCAGGTATCAGAGGATCCTTTTACTGACTTCACCCTAATACTGACTTAGATTTTCTCACCTAAGGGCTTGGTATACTTTGTGTCGGATTCCCTTGTTAGCTCTGACACAGCCTGTAAACCTGTCCTATCGAGTTCCCTTCTCCCCTTCCATAAAAAAAAAAAAGATAATAAACTGAGAATGAGTTAGTAACTCCGAAGTGGTCATGGGAATGGTAGCTAAAACTCTCATATCCTGTGCATCCATGGAATGTGTCCAAAGTACACCCCTTAACGGGAAGAGCACTGATAAAAAAAATAAAATGATACCCAATGGGGAAAAATCAGAATGCTAAGGAAGGGAAAAGAGAAGAAAGGGACTAGAGAAAGATAGTATGGTGGTCTAGAGCTGATAAGGTAAGAATTCATGTGCCTTTGATCGATACTCCTTAGGTGAGACCGCACTTAAATACTTGCAGAAGTCAGTAGGGAGAATTTGAATGCTTGAATGTGATTGTGGAGTTTACTTAGGACAGTTGCTAAGTGTGGGGGAAGTATATGTTGGTCTTGATGTCTGCAGGTTGATTCTTTCATGTGGTTTACTAAGGGGAATCTGAGTGTTGCTGCTTCTAGGATGAAAAGAGTTTCTGAAGAGTTTTCAAACCTCTTCACTACATTCTAGTTCTCTGTTTTGCTTGAGGGCAAGCAAAGGCTAAGTGTGGGGGAGTTGATATATCATGGTTTTTACCGGTTTTACGCCATGATATAGTTGTGTTTTTAGTGTCTTTTGTGTTCTTTTAGAGTCTTTTACAGGTTTGGAGCGGAATTGGAGATATTGGAGCATTTTGGGACTTTTGGAGTGTTTTGGCCGAGAGTTTAAACTCACTGTCCGATTTGATGATCATGCATCGATCGACACACTAGCGAGATGGGCCGAACGCGGCGGTTTAATGAAGTTATCAAGACTTTGCACTTTGGCCCAAAAGTTTCCAGTATTTACGAAGAAGCCCCAGCCGAGATTATGCCTATATATTTAGGATTTTGGTGTTTATTTTAGATACGCTTTCATACTTAGAGCTAAGAGATTTTTAGAGCTTTTGGGGCTGATCTAATCCTGTACTTCATCTATTTTGGAGAAGATTTCGAACCCCTTTATCTATTTAATTTCTTATATGCAATCTATTTATTCATTGATTATGCTTTCATATTCTATGTCTGAGTGGATTCATAGTTAGGTTTAGGGTTTCTCATTAAGGATTTGATGACTTGCTAGACTTGTTTAATTCAGTTAAGGATTCACATGATTAGAATGTTCTTCGATCTAAATTGTGCTTAATGCTAGTTCTAACCTGATCAATTAGAATCTAGATCTTAGGTTGCTAAATACGACACGAGAGTGTGGTTTAGAATCTGAACTATTTAGGTTGAGCAATTAAATTATTCGCAAAGAGATTTGGCTTAGTTTAATTGTGAACATATCGAACTTGAAATTAATGCTGGTTTAATCTGTTAGTAATTGCAAAGAGATTTTGATTACTGCACTTAGACTTAGAGGATTTTCGCAAAGAGATTTGGTTAATTCTAATTCCGTGATTTGAGTTCTAGAACTGTGTTTAATTAGATCCTGACTGATTTACTTGTCTGCTTGTCTGATTTCCCGAGAATTCCCTAGACTTAGCGCCTCTAATTAACTGCTTTCACAACAATCTGCTATTGATTTACTTTCTCGTATTGCTTTTTAGTTTATTTCACATCTGCTTTCTTCTTAGTTTAAATTCCTACGGTTCTTATTCTATCGAGACCAGAGTCTCTGTGGATTCGATACCCTATATACTACAATCACTTAACTGTGCACTTAAGGATCTACCGAGTAGTAGAGGATCATCAGGCTCAATCTCATACTTCAGCACCACAAAATCCGTTGGAATAAAGTAGTTTACAACTATGAGAGGGATGTTCTCAAGAACTCCTTCTGGATACCTCTTTGATCGATCAGCTAGGACAAGAGAGATCCTAGTGGGCTGGAAGTTCAACAGTCCTAATCTCATAGCCACATAGTGTAACGCCCCTTTCCCATTCTCCGATGACCGTCGAGCTGACCGGTCAACAATCAAACAAGAACATGACCGATCGAACCCGAGCAAGTCGAATGGGAAAAGTTCGCCACAGGACGAAGCCAAAGTTAGTTCGGTTTGAGACAAAGGCTCGCACCAATCTATCCTCGACTCCGCTATCCTCATATCCATAGTACAAGCGGTACCACTTGCACTACTTCGATGAGTTGTGTCGGTTCGGACTTAAACCTCATATCAGGGAAACAATTTCATTTCTGAGTAATCAACATTGAGTACAACGTTTAATAGAATTTTCACAAACAATCGTCAAGTCAAATATACAAAGAAATCAACACACGAAATAACAATAACGCCGAACCGAGAAAACACTCAAAAATCACGAATCAAATCCCGTCACAAGCCATCCCGAAACTACACCGAGATCCTCCCGCGTCCGTCGCTGCTAAACCTGAAAAACACAAAAAGAGTATAATGAGCGATCTAAGATCACCCAGTGAATCGACTCTCCACTAATGGCTTCTAATCTATCTAAGTCTACAAATTCCCGCCCCAAAACCCAAAATAACAATCAGCAGGAAAAATAGTCGATCACGCACTACCATGTCGTGATAAACCCAAAATACACAATCAATGCCAGAGATAAAGTGAATTAAGGGAAATCGAAGGCACTGCGGCACATGTCCTCGATTGGACTCGATCTATCTATCGCGCAATGAAAGAAAGAATAAACAACAATGGGCCCTACGAACTCGGTAACTTCCACGGGTTTACATCGTCACCTATATGGTAACTAACCCACGACTCCTAAACGTGTACACAAGGTCCCACGAGTAGGACACCGTTCTCTGTCCATCGATACGCGGTGACTCGGACTACCTCTAGATAGCCAGAGTTTCCATGTGATTCGGCCCTAGGACATGACCCCGTATTCTCCGAATCACACACCTACCGGCGTCACCCAGTAGGTTAACACCATAACCGGAACCACCATGGTCCGGTTAGGCAAAACCCGAGGATCCAATCGGGTCGGAAGTACCAGAACGTAAACAAAACCTAGGCTTGCGGAATCTAACGCACCCTAGAGTCCTAGTGCAGAAATATAAACACGCAGACTCGCTGGGACTCTAGCACAGATCACGCAATCAATATCAATAATAAATCCCCAACCATTCCGCAAGCCTCTATACTACCACCGCTCTGACTAGGTAAGATACCTAGTCAGCACCACTAACTTACCCGGTCCCGTGACCGGAGTAAGTATCCGCAATAACTGCTCGGCCCAACACCGAGCAGTCTAACAAGCCTGCACACAAAGCTCACGACAACAGCAATACAATCACGCAATCACAATCAATCACAATCACACAATCACACACAAGCAGGCTTATTAGGGTTTCTAAGTCTTTTAATCCATTTCACGCCCGCTACCTTGGGTTAACCGCTTGTTAACCCGTAGACGGTTCACCAATCATAACACTTCTCATTTCTTAACCAAACCTAGTCATCATTTATTAACTCCCCGATATGTCGGTTTAGAGTTAGTAAACTTACTAACTCCCCGACGTCTCATTATTAACTTAATTTGATTCATTACCCAATCCCGCTATTAAACCTAAACCCCAATCCCGTTACAATATTCTATATGTTCGTTTAGGTTTAACCATATTTTAATGTCGTCTCAATTCCCGTATATAGATTCATTAATTATCGTTCTTAATACATATATAGATGCATATACGGTCCTAAACAACGGTCTATATGAATGCATCACCCAATCAATACTAACAACCTAGCGGCACACAATTGATTTACCATTTAATTCTTTAAACCTAGCGTGCTTATCTGATCCTAACCGGTTTATCATTAACGTCCAATTAATTATTGATTACTAATTAGGTTAAGTAACGGGTATGCAATCCTAGCACTACGGTTTATCAATTTATGGTCTATATGAATCTATGAGTTTGTGAGCCGACTCACAGTGAGATAGGCGCGAAAATGGCGGCTCTGACACGGTATGAATCCCGAGACCCCCGAACTGGAACCCGAACCTCCCGAATGCACGAACTCGAACTTGACCCGCACTTGACCTTGGTGATTCCGAACCTCCGGATAACCCTCATATGATGGCTACTACAACCGTCTATCCTATTTCTAAATAAAAGAAATCCGGTTTATCGGGAAGATTATTACGTCGGAAAAATTCCTTTCCGAAGAATATTCTTTAGAATATTCCGACGTATTAATATTCCTTTCCCCATCTTTCTTCTATTTTTTTCACTCTCTCTCTCCTCCATTTCTCTCTCTCCTCCCTCTCTCTCCCCTCCGGATCCTCCTTCTTCTCTCCTCCCTCCGGCTTCTCCTTCTTCTCTCCTCCCTCCGGCTTCTTCTTCTTCTTCCGGCTCCTCCTCCTCTTCCTTCTTCTTGCCGCCTCCTTCTTCTTCTTCTTCCTCCCTTATCCCTCTCTTCTTTCTCTCTTCTTCACTACTCTTGTTGAGAAGTGTTTTTGGTGTGAAGAAAAGTGAGGGGTGGAGGCCTCCTTTTATAGCTAAAGTGAAGAGATCTCCACCTTCCACTTGTCACCTCTTCTTCTCCATCTTAAGCCACGACCTCTCCACCAAAAACCATCCACAAACAATGAATTTTATCATCCACCATCCACTTGTAGCCTCCTCCATGCAGCCCTTGGATTGATGACAACACATCTTTGGAGATTCATGCACCTAAGAAGCTTCTATTTCTTGGGCTCAAATTTCGTGGCCCATGCTTCATACTGAGCTGGATTTAAGTCCAATATGGTCTTGGTAAACTGTCCCAAATACCCTGACTCAAGCCCAAGCCTCAAGGAATTTATTTTGAATTTTTAAGACTTAATAACCCATTAAGGACTCAAAATTCATAACTTGATCTAGACATCAAATCTTTCTGAATCCTTTTAACCATATCTTCTTCATCTTCTAATGTAGCTTCGGTCAAAATTTCATAATTTTTGGTGGACTTTAGAGGGTCTTCTTTCTTGCCCGAACGATGTATCGGTTTCTCGGAAAAACCGGCTTTACGTTGAATATTTAAAAAAAATCCTTTAGCTGCTTCTAAAAATCCACCAAGTCTCATTTTCAGATTCTAGAAGATCTTAGATGAATTTAGAAATTTGAATCGCCTCAAACGGACACCCGTAGCTCCCGTTATGGATTTTACAAGTTTTATCGGTTCTATAGGTTTCCTTTCCCGATAGTCCGTAAAACTCGTTTAATCTTCGTTTCTTCCACGTCTGGTCTTCTAAATGTTCTTTTGGACAAAAATAAGAACACTTGGCCCGTCTCCACTTCCAGATCGCATTTTGGTAAAATTACCAAAATGCCCTTCATCTTCTGAAAATTACGAAAATGCCCTCCGTTGACTTCTCTGCTGCCCGTTGACTATTTCTTGGAACAGGATATTACATTCTTCCCCACTTACAGAAATTCGGTCCCCGAATTCTCCGTTACTAAAAACTTCGAGTCGGAAACTGAACTCTGTAAGTCGCCACTCTGGAACAGATTCCACTGCTCTGATGCTCGAACGATGAACCAACTGAACTGGACTCCCGATACTTACTGACCTCTGAAACACCGTCTTGAACAAACCCAAAATACTGACGCCTTGAACACTCCACACTGAGAACTTGGATCACGATCACTCCTGGTTCCTCACCTCATTGCTTCACTGACTTTAATCTGGATTCTTGAAATCACTAATCCTGACTGAACTGCTCCACTCGAGTTTCTGATTCTATCTGCGCCAACTAATGATCGTCTTGAATCGACACTTTTGACTTCCCCACTTTGCTTCGACCTCCGTGAATGGCACAACACCGACTCTCCCTCCACTCTCGATACTTGTTTCATCTTTACTGCTCTCTCTCCCCATCGGTATTATGGTAATATCGATGTTCCTCCTCTCAACTGAACCGCCATACTTATGTACACCTCGAAATTCCTTGATCACTGAACTCCACGCTTCATGGATTCATCTGTGCCGATCAATGCTCCAGGCTTCCTTGATCTCGCAATAATAACTCGCCCTCCATTCCCATTGCTTAACTTGTTTCTAATGAATACCGCCTCGAGTGACTTTCTTCCTTCCAACTAACCGCCATACTCATGCACTCCTCGACCTTCCTCAATCACTGATACCCACTCTGGTGATGAAACTCCACTGACTCACTTGCAGGTTCAGGTTAAACTGCTTCTTGTAACACCATCTTGTTTCTAGGGTTCGGGTTCGGTCTCGGATTCACATCGCGTCGCCATTCCGTCCTACATTCAATACAACAACTCACTGAAACAATTAGTTTCATCCCGATCTATCCTCGATATCACTTTCCCATAGAAATATGGTTACTTAATCACGTACCCGATGGTTACCCGTGATTAAATAACAGTACTCTATAAGTCCGCTCCCTCGTGAATTGTCGGTTAAACACAACCGTCCCCCAAGTCGGCTCAACTCGAAGTAAAATTAAAATAAAAATCAACACTTTACCTTTTTTTTAACAAAACCGAAGAAAAGTGATCAACCCCTAATCAAACTTCCGAACAACTATCAAACCAACGATCTTTAAAACCAAAACAATCAGTCTACTAAAACCACGCATGCTAACACTACGCAATCTACCGCACAAGAAAATCAATCAATCAATCAAGCAACAAGAAGAGAAAAACAAGCAACCACCACACAATCACGCAATCTAATGATCGGTCGGATGCGTCGTCGGTCCGGGTTCCGGTCATGATGAACGGTCGTCAGTTCCGCTCATCATTTAATTTCACGTAGTAATCTACTTGCTTTCATAACCATCTCAATCCGGCAAATAGGTACTACGCTACTCAAAACGATCAGCGGAACACTCTGCATCCACCACATACATAAAACGATATATCGTACACAATAAGGTTTTCAGTACATGGTTATGATCAGAGTCCACACATAAGACCGTCATCACATCCAAAAACCCATACGACGCCGCTGTACATCAGAAAAGTCAAAGACGACACGCAAAGTCGCCTATCCGCCGATCTATCTATAATACAAAAAGAAGTTAGTGCCCCACTTACCTGGCCTAACTACTCCTATCCCAACTTAACGCCTCCAGCAAGACCGAAATGCCCAACACCACTGGCAAAACGGCTCGCTGAAGTATCCGCTGGCAGGTGCGCCGGAAGGGTGTGGCGAGTGTGTGTCTCGAAATGGTGCTCCAACATGCCGTGGCTCAGCTATCGGACAGAGATAAGCATCGTGACCTGCATGGCCACACATCTGACAAACTGGAACGGACGCTGGGCGTACTCCACGGTAACATACGGACGCATGATGATCATAATCTCCACACAACTGATAAGTCCTCACTGGCTCGGGTCTGGACAACGAAACAACCGGTACTGCACAACGGGCGGCTGACTGGGCTCGGGATCTCTGCGGCTGGGTCCCGCTCGATAGTCCTCTGGTACTGGTACTCGGTACGGCTCTCCACCGGAAGTATACTCACCTGATCTGATGGTAGGGCAAGTCAGTGCTCCATGTCCCTCGTGATCACAGAGCGGACAGTCGTCTGGTCCGGGCAATGGATGGTATGGTTCTCGAAGACGCGGGTCTATTGCTCGGGGATACCAATGTAAATTAACTCATACACTCCACATCCGTTGCATGTCCTGTACTCCGGTATTGCTGGCGGCGAGACTGACTGGTCCCTGCGGACTCATGGCGCTCAACTGTAACTGCTCCGCGCACACACACACACATCTCCACTCCACCCAGGACACACTGCTGCATGACTGCAATCACAACTCAACGATAAGTTAGTACAAATAATACAAAAATGCTACTCCCCATCCCAACCCCGGGTTTAACGGACGCGGCTCGGTTTCCTAATGGATGCTTGTGTGACACATTTGACTCGATAAAACACGGAAAACACTCAGAAATGAAATGTTTCGAAACCCATGCAGAACCATGCTCTGATACCACCTTTCTGTAACGCCCCTTTCCCATTCTCCGATGACCGTCGAGCTGACCGGTCAACAATCAAACAAGAACATGACCGATCGAACCCGAGCAAGTCGAATGGGAAAAGTTCGCCACAGGACGAAGCCAAAGTTAGTTCGGTTTGAGACAAAGGCTCGCACCAATCTATCCTCGACTCCGCTATCCTCATATCCATAGTACAAGCGGTACCACTTGCACTACTTCGATGAGTTGTGTCGGTTCGGACTTAAACCTCATATCAGGGAAACAATTTCATTTCTGAGTAATCAACATTGAGTACAACGTTTAATAGAATTTTCACAAACAATCGTCAAGTCAAATATACAAAGAAATCAACACACGAAATAACAATAACGCCGAACCGAGAAAACACTCAAAAATCACGAATCAAATCCCGTCACAAGCCATCCCGAAACTACACCGAGATCCTCCCGCGTCCGTCGCTGCTAAACCTGAAAAACACAAAAAGAGTATAATGAGCGATCTAAGATCACCCAGTGAATCGGCTCTCCACTAATGGCTTCTAATCTATCTAAGTCTACAAATTCCCGCCCCAAAACCCAAAATAACAATCAGCAGGAAAAATAGTCGATCACGCACTACCATGTCGTGATAAACCCAAAATACACAATCAATGCCAGAGATAAAGTGAATTAAGGGAAATCGAAGGCACTGCGGCACATGTCCTCGATTGGACTCGATCTATCTATCGCGCAATGAAAGAAAGAATAAACAACAATGGGCCCTACGAACTCGGTAACTTCCACGGGTTTACATCGTCACCTATATGGTAACTAACCCACGACTCCTAAACGTGTACACAAGGTCCCACGAGTAGGACACCGTTCTCTGTCCATCGATACGCGGTGACTCGGACTACCTCTAGATAGCCAGAGTTTCCATGTGATTCGGCCCTAGGACATGACCCCGTATTCTCCGAATCACACACCTACCGGCGTCACCCAGTAGGTTAACACCATAACCGGAACCACCATGGTCCGGTTAGGCAAAACCCGAGGATCCAATCGGGTCGGAAGTACCAGAACGTAAACAAAACCTAGGCTTGCGGAATCTAACGCACCCTAGAGTCCTAGTGCAGAAATATAAACACGCAGACTCGCTGGGACTCTAGCACAGATCACGCAATCAATATCAATAATAAATCCCCAACCATTCCGCAAGCCTCTATACTACCACCGCTCTGACTAGGTAAGATACCTAGTCAGCACCACTAACTTACCCGGTCCCGTGACCGGAGTAAGTATCCGCAATAACTGCTCGGCCCAACACCGAGCAGTCTAACAAGCCTGCACACAAAGCTCACGACAACAGCAATACAATCACGCAATCACAATCAATCACAATCACACAATCACACACAAGCAGGCTTATTAGGGTTTCTAAGTCTTTTAATCCATTTCACGCCCGCTACCTTGGGTTAACCGCTTGTTAACCCGTAGACGGTTCACCAATCATAACACTTCTCATTTCTTAACCAAACCTAGTCATCATTTATTAACTCCCCGATATGTCGGTTTAGAGTTAGTAAACTTACTAACTCCCCGACGTCTCATTATTAACTTAATTTGATTCATTACCCAATCCCGCTATTAAACCTAAACCCCAATCCCGTTACAATATTCTATATGTTCGTTTAGGTTTAACCATATTTTAATGTCGTCTCAATTCCCGTATATAGATTCATTAATTATCGTTCTTAATACATATATAGATGCATATACGGTCCTAAACAACGGTCTATATGAATGCATCACCCAATCAATACTAACAACCTAGCGGCACACAATTGATTTACCATTTAATTCTTTAAACCTAGCGTGCTTATCTGATCCTAACCGGTTTATCATTAACGTCCAATTAATTATTGATTACTAATTAGGTTAAGTAACGGGTATGCAATCCTAGCACTACGGTTTATCAATTTATGGTCTATATGAATCTATGAGTTTGTGAGCCGACTCACAGTGAGATAGGCGCGAAAATGGCGGCTCTGACACGGTATGAATCCCGAGACCCCCGAACTGGAACCCGAACCTCCCGAATGCACGAACTCGAACTTGACCCGCACTTGACCTTGGTGATTCCGAACCTCCGGATAACCCTCATATGATGGCTACTACAACCGTCTATCCTATTTCTAAATAAAAGAAATCCGGTTTATCGGGAAGATTATTACGTCGGAAAAATTCCTTTCCGAAGAATATTCTTTAGAATATTCCGACGTATTAATATTCCTTTCCCCATCTTTCTTCTATTTTTTTCACTCTCTCTCTCCTCCATTTCTCTCTCTCCTCCCTCTCTCTCCCCTCCGGATCCTCCTTCTTCTCTCCTCCCTCCGGCTTCTCCTTCTTCTCTCCTCCCTCCGGCTTCTTCTTCTTCTTCCGGCTCCTCCTCCTCTTCCTTCTTCTTGCCGCCTCCTTCTTCTTCTTCTTCCTCCCTTATCCCTCTCTTCTTTCTCTCTTCTTCACTACTCTTGTTGAGAAGTGTTTTTGGTGTGAAGAAAAGTGAGGGGTGGAGGCCTCCTTTTATAGCTAAAGTGAAGAGATCTCCACCTTCCACTTGTCACCTCTTCTTCTCCATCTTAAGCCACGACCTCTCCACCAAAAACCATCCACAAACAATGAATTTTATCATCCACCATCCACTTGTAGCCTCCTCCATGCAGCCCTTGGATTGATGACAACACATCTTTGGAGATTCATGCACCTAAGAAGCTTCTATTTCTTGGGCTCAAATTTCGTGGCCCATGCTTCATACTGAGCTGGATTTAAGTCCAATATGGTCTTGGTAAACTGTCCCAAATACCCTGACTCAAGCCCAAGCCTCAAGGAATTTATTTTGAATTTTTAAGACTTAATAACCCATTAAGGACTCAAAATTCATAACTTGATCTAGACATCAAATCTTTCTGAATCCTTTTAACCATATCTTCTTCATCTTCTAATGTAGCTTCGGTCAAAATTTCATAATTTTTGGTGGACTTTAGAGGGTCTTCTTTCTTGCCCGAACGATGTATCGGTTTCTCGGAAAAACCGGCTTTACGTTGAATATTTAAAAAAAATCCTTTAGCTGCTTCTAAAAATCCACCAAGTCTCATTTTCAGATTCTAGAAGATCTTAGATGAATTTAGAAATTTGAATCGCCTCAAACGGACACCCGTAGCTCCCGTTATGGATTTTACAAGTTTTATCGGTTCTATAGGTTTCCTTTCCCGATAGTCCGTAAAACTCGTTTAATCTTCGTTTCTTCCACGTCTGGTCTTCTAAATGTTCTTTTGGACAAAAATAAGAACACTTGGCCCGTCTCCACTTCCAGATCGCATTTTGGTAAAATTACCAAAATGCCCTTCATCTTCTGAAAATTACGAAAATGCCCTCCGTTGACTTCTCTGCTGCCCGTTGACTATTTCTTGGAACAGGATATTACACATAGTATGGCATGAGATTCACACTTGAGCCAAGATCACACAATGACCTCTTAAATTTGTCTCTGTATATAGAATAGTCTATCATGAAACTCCCTGGATCCTTTAGTTTCTCAGGAATCTTGCCATGAATAACGGCATCGCACACTTTAGATACCATCAAGACACCTTCTTTGTCAGTCGTATTACTAGAGAGTATGTCTGTAATACATCTCTTCACCAGAGGAATGGTATTATTAGTGTCAATAAATGGAACTTCAGTCAGCTTATCTCTCATTATCTTCTTGTACTTTTCCAACTGAATCTCTTGCTTGGACTTCCTAGGGAATGAGATTTTCGGTTTGTAGACTCTCTCTTTGGCCACATTTGGTTTCTCTGGACAAACTGGCTGCTCACGTCTGTGGTGTCGATCGACACTGAAGTGATGTCGATCGACATTGACACGATTCGAGTTGACCTTGATGTCGAGGTGGGTCGATTTCGGTTCTTCACGAAAATTCGAAACTGGTGTCGACCGACATGGCTCTGTGTCGATCGACACATGATCTTTATTTCGAATTTCACTCGAATTTTGCAGCTCCAAAGTCTTTACATCATAATTCTGCTCAGCTTCATCCTCTACCAAAACCGCTTTAACATGTTCTTTCTGAGATCGAGTCATCCTTTCCTTAATACCGGCCTCTGCTTGCGTCATCCTAGTATCCAGATCATCAACTCTGCTTATCAAAGCTTCCAATTTGCCATTTAGATCTTGATACATGGAATTCAGCTTTCCATTCAGATCTCCTGTCATCTTATTCTGCCCAAGTAGCAACTGCTCAAGCATGGACTCAATCTTTGTCTGCTCATTATTGGGAGGAGCTTGATGAGACGAATAACTATTATCCCTTGACCTTGGTGTGTAACCAGAAGTTTGTCTCTGCTGATTTCTATATGTCTGCTCATAATAATCAGTCCCAGCGATAAAGTTAACCTCTGCAAACTCTTCAGCTTCTGCATCAGATCGGATTTGCCTCTTCCTAAATAGGACGCTGTGGACAGAATCAATTTTGTCCCTCATCTCGGCTATCTGCGAGCTATCGTCTTTGCCACCAGATGCCTGATTTTCCTTGTCAGCATTCTTGACACTATTGCTAGCTATCAAGTTCTCAATAAGCTCCTTTGCTTCCTCTGGGGTCTTGGTATAGAAGTTACCGTTACTTGCAGTATCCATAGCCGTCTGATACCACAAATCAACTCCCCTGAAGAAAACACACAACAACTGTACTTCAGAGAAACCATGGTGTGGAAAATCTCCTTGGTACCTCTTGAACCTCACCCAAGCAGTCTTAAAAGGCTCTGTAGGTCCTTGCTTGAATGTCAAAAGATCCTGTCTAAGCTGGTCGGATCTAGCATCATCATAAGAGTGTCTAAGGAAATCCCTCTTAACCGCATCCCAAGTAGTCAATGATCCTGGTGGTAGCTATTTCAACCAGTGGGCTGCTTCTCCATTGAGAGAAAATGGGAAGAACTTGTAGAAAAGATAATCGAATGAGACTCCTTCAGCCTTAATACTGCTATCCAATTCCTCGAAAGTCTCTATGTGATCCATAGGATGCTCGCTAGAGAGACCATGAAACTGATGCTGCCCAACCAATACATAGTACTCTGGTTTCAGCCTGAACTCAGCTCTGGTAAATGGAGATGGTCGAATCGCAGACCGATTAGCATAGAATTGATCCGGTCTGTTGTAATCAGCAAGTGTCTTCTTGTGATCAGCTTCTTGTTGTGCATGTTCCGCGCCAACGGCAACATCTGGCACGATAGGGTTTCGTTCCCCATCAAGTTTCTGACCTTTCGTGTTGCATATATGACCCTCTTGGTCTCGTAAAGTGCCGTCTTCACCGCGAATCAGAATTGCAGGTTCCATAGAGAGAAACCTGCTAAGTGCTCAAGCTCTTGGTGTCTCTGGTCGTGACTGGTGTCAACCGATTCACTACTAGTGTCGGTCGACACGGAGAGGTTCCTGCAACACCCAAGAAATAAGAACGTGAGTAAACTAGAATAAAAAATGCTTAGTCTAGTAGTGAATCGGTCGACACGGAGCGGTTCCTGCAACACCCAAGAAATAAGAACGTGAGTAAACTAGAATAAAAAATGCTTAGTCTAAATTCTAATACTGAATCTATCGGCGAACTCAATTGAGTCCCGGCAACGGCGCCAAAAACTTGATAGGCTCAGAGTTTTAATCCTATTCTACTGCAAGTGCATAGTTATGCAATATAGTACTTAGGGTATCGAATACACAAGGACTCACGGCTCACACGATAGATTATGAGTAATCGAATTAAGCTAAGCAAAGCAGATTGTAAAGCAGTAAACAAGACATCAAGTAAACGAACGAAGTGAGGTGAATGTAGGCAATTAACGAAGGCGCCATGTTTCAGGAAGTTCTCAGGAAATCAGGAAATCATATAACAGACAATCAGGATTCAATCCATTTGTGTTCTTGAACTAGAATCACAGAAGTAAAACTAACCAGCTCTCGCTGCGATAATTATCTATGCCTAACAACCTAGCAAACCAACTCTCGTTGCGAATCCTAGAGTTCTAAACATGCATTTATTCCAAGTTCGTTTGTTCACAACTTCTCTAAACCAAATCTCTTTGCGAATAGATAAGTTTCTCACCTAAATCCTTTCTAGCTAATTAACCAACTCTCTTTGTGTAAATCAACCTAATATCAATCTAAATGGCTAGTTCAAATTAAGCGTTACGAACGATTTAGATGAAAGAACTAGATGATGAATCCCAATTAATCAGTTAATCTAGCATTCCTTCAAATCCCTAATGAGAATTCCCTAACCTAACAAGAGATATACTCAGACATAGCAATCATAACAGAAAACATAGTCAAAATAGATATCATAGATAAATAAAAAAAGAGTCAGAACATGGGTTCGAAATTGAGTCTCTCTCGAGAACAAACCAGCCCCAAATCTCATAATCTCTGATAAAAGAAAGCTTGGATAAAACTTAGCCTAAACAATGGTTGTAAAACCTAATTAAAAGCTAAAACACGATTTGGGTCACTTTGTAATTATGAGAAACTTCTGGGCTAATTTGCAGATTCTTCAAAGTCTTCATTAATCGGCCAAATCTTTCTGCTCGCGAACCGTGTCGACCGACACCTGAGTGGTGTCGATCGACACCAAAGCCAGACGATCATATTAACTCTCTTGCAATCGCATGAATACTCTATAAAGCTCCAGAATGCGCCATAATGTCCAAGTAAGCTCCAAACGTGATGAAACCTGTAAAGTATCTGAAAGGACTCGAAAGACTCTATAGAAGACTCGATTATGTACATATATCATGGTCTAAAACACCTAAAAACCATGATATATCAATGACCTTCTCATCGTCGAACTTAAAATAGGCAATTTCAAAGTAACTAAAGTCTTGATTAATATTGGAAGCTTGGTCGACTTCATCTTCAAAGAGACCTTGCAAAGGATGACGTTGTGGGACTACAATATGAAGAGGTAGAAAACCCCCTCAGTGGTTTTGCCAGTGATAAAACCACCACAATCAGAACCAAGGTCGTTAATTTTGTCGTCATCGACCAACCAGCAATCTAAAATGTCCTCCTAGGAACTCCATGGATCCACGGGATGTAAGCGGTCCCCTCGACTTACCACCAGTGCGTAAAATTCTCGAACTCGGGAGGAATCTTCATTCTCCGAGGAAGTCAGAAACTCTCAAATACATTTTTTGCAGTAGAGCACAAGATGCAGAAGACGTCATGTCTTATAACAGCACAAAAGAAAGAGCTACCAAACTCGGTACACTTCTACAACCAAACAATCACATATCCAACATTAAAGCAGGCAGAATAGACTCACTACTCAGATGAGGAACTATTCTAGCGAGCTCCGGCTCAACTTTCAAAATCAAGTATGTAAGCCAGCCCATGCTCCCTAAAAAATAGCTTCGGCTCTATAAATATATATATAAGTAAGCGAGCTCTGGCTCCAGAACTTGTAAAAAAAAAACTACGCTCAACTTTATCCCTCGTCAGAGGGTATATATGCACCCTCTACGAGGTTCAACCACCTTTATATTTTCAAATTTTCAATTTCCCTTTTTCGATTACGCTCATACTTCTTAATACATAACATCAATATTCTGGTCAAATGATCGATCAAAACAAACGTGTTTCATATACAGTGGCATCGTGCATCACGCCGTCGTTCTCGATGACCTTAAGTTGGGGCCAGACCCGCACAAGTCCTAAATAGAATAAGTTTAGTAGGACAACCTCCTTCGCATAACAAAAATTCGAGGACTTCACAGGTTAAGCCGAGCATGTACGCACACCTAGATGTTTAACAAATGACAGGATGAGCTAAGACCAAACTTGCACCTAAAACCATTTTCAAAATCCAAGCATAGTTTCGAACCAAAAAAAAAAAAAAAAAGATAATCCGAGCACGTATTCGCACCTATAAATTTGATCTCGTGACAAGCCAAAAATCGAGTCGCAAATCTCATCAATTCATCTCTCGAAGGGGGGGGAATGAACATCTCGTATACATTTGCCCCGGAGAAAAATGAGAGCAATATAAGGAAAAGCAAAGATGGGAATAGCTCGTCTTTACTTACTTTCTTCGTCAAAATACAAGAAAATAAACATCAACATATGAATAGAAACAAGAAAACACACAAAACGAGCTAGTTTCTTAAAAGACGACTTCGTCTGGGATAGTTTCATTCCACAAGGAGCCGAGCTTCTTTCTTGAAAGACGAATTTGTCGTCTGCTCCCTGCAAGGCTATCCTTGGAGATTATCAGCATAGATGGGAACACTGATGAAGTCATAACCATGGAGGATCTTCTTGGGGTAAAAATAATTCGGAGGAGTCGACCTCAGCACACCTAAAGGTGAATTGGTCTCCAAATCCAGACCCCATGGTTCCCCTGACCAGTCTGATGCGCGAGCTGCCCTCTTTAAAGGAATAGCTTCTCCTATGAAAAAGAAGAAGGGCCAGTCTGACACAACATCTGCTCCTCGGCGATAAAATAAAATATTTCAAAGTGAGATATAAAAAGCCAAGTAAACAAAAAGTGAGAAACTAAAACACTTTAACGGGAGCCGACATGTCCTAGAGGGAGCAAACTGAGACGCATTATTGAAACCAACGACACATCATATCTATCCAAAAGAAGGATTTTTGTGTCGCCCTTAAGTTTGGAAAGACGAAAAACGGAGGTAGCCGTCCATATATTTTCACATATCGACGAGCTCCTCTTTTACAAGAAAAAATGAGCTCGTCTACGAGAAATAACGACGAGCTCAGAAATTCTAGATGTCGGGAAAGGTTAACATCAAAAAGAAACGAAAAGCTCATCGGCAGAATTGCCTTGCTGCCACGATCCATTGAGATTCGGCCCTCTGTCGCCAAAATTCGACCATATAGATAAACACGAGGCACGAAGGAGAAAAACTCTAAAGAAGAAATAAGGGAATGAAGAGAGAAATAAATTGTGGAAAATGAAAGGAGAAAGTTGTATTTATAGTAAGGAAACAATGGTTATCAGCCGCATTTAATGCAATGCGGCGGTTACCAATGCAGCCTTATTCTTGATTCCGCAATTTTAGCAGTAAAGGACTCATTATCCTCTCTTTAACTTAAGCTTGTCAAGGCAATTCGAGGCCTTCTTGTGCAGTACCTTCTGTTCGCCGTGAAAGTTCTCGTTAAAAATAGCTTGAATTGATCACGCTCAGACACAAGATGATCAACCTCGAACCTAACAGAGTCAACCACTCCCTTATATTCATCCAGGTAGTTTCTTCTCTCATCCTTGAGCTCGACCACCCTCTTTTCCATCTCCTATACCCATTGCCTCTCTGAGGACAAGCCTGAAGCGAGCCCATCCATCTCAACAAACCTCTTACGAGAATCTTTCAACTTTCGAATATAATCATGCGACCTATCAAGCTTCTCCTTGATATCCTCCTCCGTTGACTTAGCCTGCCTTAACTCTCCCTCATATGAATCATTGATCCGGTTGAGTTTGGCAAAAGTCTACAAAAGAAAAAATGAGAGAGAGAATAGAAAGGAAGGGAGTGAATTAATACCAAACTAGCACCCAAGTTCTTAAATATCACAAAGTTACGATCAAAACGCTTTCCATAGAAAATAATGACTAAATCCCTAATGAAGCGGAGGTTTATGCATCTCATTGACAGGGATCAAATTCTGGGGCGCTCCAAACATTATCTTCTGAAACAGGGTTGCACACGAGAGCTTGTCATTTACAAACAATCATTTTCCTTTATAATAATATGACCACGTGAAATCTCACGGCTCGAGATCACGACCTTCTCCCAACCACCTTATGTTCCTGTCAAATACACGCTCAACCATGGCGGGAGACACATCATCAGGCCTCAAACAACTGTGGTCCGAATCAGTCACAGCTCGTCAATGCGCACATAAGAAGGAGGAAGGATCGCATCACCCGAATGCTCAGTTTCATTCCATGGATTCGACCTACGCCTTTTACTGCCCAGGTGGTCATGAATATCATATTGGGCCTCGAAACCAGCATTCCCTTCCTCAGGAAAAGCATAACCTTGGTTAGCGACCTCCTCATCACGAGTAATCTCCATATCCTCAGTCTTCTCCTCTTCTACGAAAGCCACATTTTCGTCCCCAAAACTTCTAGTAGGCATCGGCTCATTAGCAGTCCAATTGTCTTCTACGGCATCACTCAGACTGGCATCAAGATCGATTATTAGAGAATTCAGAAAGTCTTTTCCTAGCATAGTTAGGCAAGTCAATGTTCACGCGACCCATCTGCTCATTAGACACTCTACGCCTTTTTTAGATGAACGGGAAGACATTGGTTCACCCGTTAGATTCAGAGGAGGAGGAGATCCCAAGAAATTTGTTAAAGATACCAAAAAATCTATAAAAGCCTTTCCCTTCTTAAAAAAGGCAGGCAGTGATATGAAGAATAAAACCATACCTGAATCAATGTTCGCAAAACACTCACTGGTACTCTCGTCACGAATGCGAGGCCAGTCCAATGCGCTGTGAGCTCTTAGCTTCTTCAAATCGCTATGGAAATATATAGGCCAACTACCCAAAAGCGAATGATCTGTAAAACAAAAGGAAAAATATAAGTCAATCAATATCGATGAACATACATACAGAGGAGACAAAGCTACCAGCATCGTGATTCCACACCGATCTGAAAACCTTGTTCATATCAAATGCCAACGCGTCATTAACCCGCACAAATAGTAGATGTCTTGCCAAGCAGTATCTTTGTCCGGTACACTAGACAAAATCTTCAAAGAACGGTTGGGCCTCACCGTCACATAAAAGGTCCCCGAAGTCCCTCTATTGATCTAAATCAAGGTAAACTCCTCGAAGAAGCAAATTGACATGTCAACGTTGCAGTGAACCAACAGAATAAGGACCCCAAGCATATTAAGAATATCCGCCGAGCAAATCTGAGAAATGGCCATCTTCCTCGCTTCGCATTATTCAACTAGAAGCCTTGGGAGGGGGAATAAAAGATAGTATTCTGAAAACCAAAAGTCGTATAAAAAGACCTAAAGAGAAGGATCATCCCTAGTTCGATCGTCCGAGGTTGGCAAGCAAAGTTCAATACTCGAAACACGAGCACAAGATTTCAGGATATCCTCCAGTGAACTCTGCTTACAAACGGATGAATTGATTCCCCGAGGAACGACAGTTTTCTTCTCTGGCGTCATCTTATCCTCTACCACCTTCTCCTTATTCTTCCTCTTCTTCTTTTCCCTCGAAGCGGTCGCTCTAGGATGACCCCCGGAAACAACTGCACTTTTCCCCGAACAAGCCTATGCTCCTTCAGAACCAACAGGCTCATCATCACAACATCTGTGACTTTGCTCGTCATCACCGCCCCTCTGAATTCGCTCGAATCGCCTTCCCGTTCTTCTTCAATGGGAACATCCAATTTCTCCATCTCGGGAAACTGAGAAGGAGAAGCATCGACGAGCGGCAGACAATTAAGAGGTTTTATCACTATCAGAGCGCCCTGAAATGGACGAGCTTTCCATCTGAATCGCGTTTTAATAAAATCATTATCCCCCTCAATTGACCAAGATTGAACATGACTATTGTCCGACAACTCAGAAGAATCAAGGTCATTGTGGAAGAAGCCGAAGTACAACTACAATCTACCCTCATATTAGTGAATCTAAGCAACCAGCAAAACACGACAATTCAGAAAGAAAAAAGATGTGATGGAAACTAGATAGAGAGAGTAGTACCTGGGTAAATGAAGCAAATTGAGGAAATGAAAACCCAAAAAGGGTTTTTTAGGAAAGAGGAGCGGTTGTCAGGAAAACACAAACAACGCGACTTTTTGATTTTGAAAGACGTCTTTTCAATCCTGAAGCCACGAAAGAAGTTCAACAGTTCAAGCAGCACCAAATGAGCATGATAAGCCCACCAGATTTCTACCTGACTTAAATACTCGGAAAATTCGCCGTCCACGACCAGAACCGAAGACCGACGAACTGGGGGAGACTAATTTTTGGATATGGTTTAGCACCCCATCCATAAGCCCAGCAAAATCTGTCCAGCTCATCGAAAAATTCCGGCTCAACAATTGAAGTCTATTAAGGATTCAACAACCCAACAAGAATTTTGGCCAATTCTACTATAAATAGACCAATCACTGTTCATTTATCCTAAATTGTAATTTTCTAAGCTCCAAGCTACTCTTTATAAAGCGACGAGCCTAAGCAATCTTTGGAGAGCTTGTCAATTGAGAACCTCCCATCTCGTCCATCATGTTTATTGTTCGGCCTCAGCCTAATTTGTAATACAGTGAGCTTCCTACCCCACTTTTATCTCATTTAACTTGTTTGTTCGACCCTTTTGACCCCAACTCTGACTTTCCCAGACTTAGTCGAAATCCCACAACAACATGTGCGGTCTCTCAACTTAAGTAGATTGGGAGTTCCAGGAGCCACGATTTTGATAGCCATCACATGATCCAGCTTGAGCGACGTTGGCAATCACCGGAATCTATGATGGTGTACTCTGAAGATGGAGAAGATTAGCTTCACGATTAATCTGATGAATTTATTCAAATGTCATCGGGTATTACAACCATTAGCAATATAACCTATAGCTTTGTATTCTTCGGGAAGACCATCATGAACATATTCAATGAGATCCTCATGACCAAGAGGTTTCCCGAAAATCGACAGCTGATTAGGTTTTGCTCGAATGCTTCTCATGTATTCATCAATGCTTTTAGTACCTTTCTGCGAGTTCTTCAATTCATTCTTTAATTGCTTCAAGTGGTCTCGAGATGGATAACCATATGTCTTCTCAAAGATGCACTAGAAATCGAGTGTTAATGTTGCACATGAGACCAGAGTTTCAGTGGTGAGAGGATTGGGTTGGTGAGTCCTCCTTCAGTAATCACTATATGAGGAACTTTTTTGGTGTCGGAGATGAATCCGAGGAGGTCGTGTCCTTCGAGGAGAAAGTGGATCTTCTGGGTCCAAGTGATGTAGGTGGTGGCAATGCTTTTTGTGATGTTATCCATGTAGAGAGAGAGAGAGAAGGAGACTGTTTGGGTTGGTTGGGTCGAAAACAATATTTTCTTTACGGTGGAACGGCTTTGTGAGGAAGCGGATTTGGGTGACACACGGTTCACCATCGTTAGGGTTTTGAAAGAAAAAGGCTTAGTGGATAAGCAAAAGCTTGGACGGGGGAGACGATGATGGAGGTTGTGCCTTAGGGTTGTAGATATTTGTGATTTTAAAAGGTCTGATACCATATAAGACTATAATTGAGAATGATACAAGAGTATTTATACAAGTACATAGAAGAGTAAACCCTAAACATAAGAATACATAAAAAAGAATATTATATACAATAATATTTCCTTAAGCTCCCGAAATTATTATCGACTTTAACATCAGTATTAATTTAAATTATTATTCTCTCCAAAAAAATCATGATGCTTTACACCGCCTCTATCTCCTTTGCTATGTTTATCAAGAAACAAAACTTAGGAAAGGTAATGACTATAGTCAAGCAATAAGTTCTTACGTGTTTGCCTTAATCCTCCCAGGTGACTTTCACAAGGAGGACTGCCGTATAACACCTCTGATTCGATCTATAAGACTAAGAACCAGACGTGCCACAATTATCAACCGAGAGTGATCTGATTCAAGCAATGGACAAGACCATAATATGATCTAACCTCCCAAGGTGCTTTAACTCTCAACCTAAGCCTAAGTCTTTTAAACCCGTACGAAGGTTTAAGAGTTGTGTTAGCTCAGACAAAGCTAATATCCGAGGAAACCCAGTCAAAATATAAAACACATCTTTATATATATATTTTGGTTTTCAAAACATACAATAGAGTACTTAAAGGTTTCTTGCTTCCGGACCAAGAGCCCCAAAATATCATACACGATCAGAAACATTATTTTAAAAAAGACAACAAAACCCTACACTGACTGGCCTAACGTTCCTCGCTTCCCCGCTAATTCCCACTACTGGTTTCCTGCAAAAGAGAGTGAGGGATGAGCGCTACTCGCTCAATGAGTTATAGCTCCCCTAACATGCAATATATTCCCCCCCCCCCCAAAACCCAAAATAACAAGCAACATACAACAATCATTCAGAGCATAGAATATATAAAGCTTAAACGTAACAACATAATATTAACACCCCGTCCTAAATCTCCCGCATTCAATCTTTCCTTTCAAACGTGAACACCTATGTCATAGCCACACATGCAAATGAGCATAGAACTTCACCATCCCAGACCCGCCTCCACGGTAACATCTCGGTGGATTCCGTCTAACCACGGCTATCCCAACTATCCTGTCGGATAGAACTCGGCCCAAGTCTTCTCACCTAAACGGTCCTTCTCTAGAGTGAGGCAGAAAAAGGAAAAATTGAACCATCATCTTCCACCCTACCCAACCAAAGCCTCTAACACAAGGTACCATCTCAAGCATGAATTTACTTGCCAAAATTCATTGCAAGATAAGAAAAACATCAAACGAAACAACATAAAACATAACAATAGACAAGCATGCAACACATCAGCATATACTATTAAGCTTCAACATAAACCACATATTTAAACATAGATCACAAAATCTAACATGCCATTCCTAGCAGGCAATCACACATCACCATAACTCACAGTGCTTTCGAGTGACGGTTTTCTAAACTTGGGTTTCTGGCTTATCGGGTACTTCCTCGCGTCCTACTTTCTTTCCCTTCTTTCTACTTCTTACTCTTTCTTTTTCTAGAGTTTAATATGATTTAAGAGTGGGTGTGAAGGAATGTTTAGTTGAATCCTGATTCAATTCTCTGATTCAGATCATCCTAAACATGCGGATCTAGGTTCTCTTGAATAGAAACAATAGATAATCTCACCTTATACCTGATTTGCAGCGGAAAGGGACGGTATGTATGAGATCAGAGAGCCACCGAGAGATAACTCCTCCAGAGGTTCACACACGCACACCGAGCAGGAAGAAGGCTGCTAGGCCACTAGGAGAAGTCGCAGGAGAGAGAGAGAGGCGCGGCTAGTTAGGGCTGGAGAAGAAAAAGACTCAAGTTTTTCTTATAAAACTTGTCCAATTCCGTTTGGGCCATATGGCCCAAATACAAAATAACTCGAAAGCGTTCGCGCACTGTGTCGATCGACACTCCTTGTGTATCGATCGACACAGAGTCGCCAAACCCTTTTATTCTCTCTAAGTACAGTAAATGCCTAGCACTTTTACCGTACTTCTGCTAAACCGTTCCTACACATTTTCCTGTTGGCTTAGGCGTGTGACCCATATGGGATCATATAATAAAAGCAATAAGTCCAAGACTTATAGATCATGAGCGGACTCTAGCAAGCCATCATGATCCCCAGTATTATATGACTTATGTCTGATCATTGACATACTCTTACTTTCTAGAGACAGTACCGAGATTACTGGACACAATTCCAACAATCTCCCACTTGTACTGGAATCTCTGTATTCATAATCCTTTTGTCACAATATCTCGATTAGTCATAAGGCAAGATTGGTGTCATCCTTATAAAGCCTAATCTTGTTCATCGGACTCTGATTTGATACTGACAATCCAAACGACTCGGGACAGTCCGTTTGAGCATGGCCATGCATTTTCCAGTATTCAAATCTCCGATTGGCCTAGAGATATTCACTCCATTTATATTGGAGGGACAAATCCCGTCTTGTTCCATCACTGTAAACTACTCATTTCACAATGTACCCAAACAAGGTCCTTATAACTATCGCAGAACGATAGCGTTAGACAATGATCAAAGTACATCAGTCCATGTGCAGTCACATGCATGCGAACTCAGGTCTAAGGACTATACTCTATAGTCGTAGTAAGAATCTCTTATGACACAGATATAAATATCCTGAAGAGTTCTTATAAGCGGGTCTTGTCCGGTCGTATGTTCCCCAACATACACCTATGTACTGACTTTGATGCCGCGCATCTATGACACACTGAGACTTTGTCATAAGTCACGTACCAATCCAGTCTCACACGGTTGTTGGTGTTCCAATTTCAACAACCTTCGACTAGGGACAGGATGATATAAAACATCTATCAAATATAGGGTCTCATGATCAAGCTAAATGACTTCGATGACTCAAGATCAAGTCATTTACTTCGATGACCTATAAAATGATTCATATCATTTTGGAACGATTATTTCATCACAGTTAAAATAATCTTGAAATAATAATTTCATTAAACATCTTAAATGTTGTTTCAAGAACATATCCAATAACTAAATAAAGCCCTTTAATAACTCCCACTGAAATTAAGACTACATCTTAATTTCACTTATCCTACAGCAACAGTCCGCGACTCGTGCTTAGGCCTAAGGAGTGGCTTTGTTAATAGATTAGCAACGTTCTCATTCGTTGAAACTTGCTGATCTACTTAACATCTCTGTCATTTATCTTACGGAATAGGTTATACCTATCCTCAAGGTGTTTGGACCTCTGATGTGCAGCTAGTCTCATCTATGCTGGGAATCACATCAAGTTCAGTGACGAACTCTTCTTTCCAAACAACCTCTTTCGCCATTTCCCAAGCTGCGAAATGTTTAGCTTAAGTCATTGAGTCAGCAACAGTGCCTTGCACCGCCAGATAGACACAAGATATAACCGGACTGTGATCGGAAATCATCTTTGTCTATTGGAAACTTGCCTTTCAGACTCTACCGACTCGTAGCACCTCACTTTCTCCGTAACTCTAGAATTTATCCTTAGTATTCCTCAAATACTTTAGGATATTCTTTACGGCAATCCAGTGATTCTTTGCTGGATTTGACTGGTCTTTACTTGTCTTGCTTAACATTAAAGCAACATCAAACAAGTACGTTTCATGGCATACATGATAGATCCAATTGCCGACGCATATGGAATCTCATCCATGCATTTAAGCTCAGCAGTTATCGTAGGATACTGTATCTTGCTTAACTTAATGCCATGTGACATCGGCATAAAACCCTTCTTGGATTGCTCAAAACGTGTAGGACTTTGTCATTTTTAAGAATCCTGACTTTGTCCTACCAGCTCTTTTGGATCTCTATCTTTAGATTCAAAATCCAAGAACTACGTGGCTTTACCCATGTCAATCTTTAAACCAACTCCCAAGCTAGTCCTTTTCCGACTACAGCGTTGGGACGTTATATCCGAGAATCAGTATGTCATCGACATACACTATGAGAAATGCAATATCGCTCCCACTTATCTATTAGTAAACACACAGTTCCGCTTCGTTCCTGTTCAAGTCAAAACCTTGACTACTTCAACAGAACGAAGATTCCAACTCCGATATGTTTGCTTCCATCCATGAATGGATCGATGAAGCTAACTTACATAAAATGTAATTTTTCGGAGTCCGGGCTCACTTTCGCTTCTTTGAATTTCGCAGATTCATCGCTTTCAATGATCATCAGATCATGCGAACTTTCAATGATTATCAGGTTCAACTAATGACGAGAAATCACTCTCGGATTAGTAACTGATTCATTCATATCTGCGAACTTCAGGCTCCATAGGTGTAGATTCTACAGAAATCTGTAAATCCTTCCGCTGCTCTCCCTCAATAGGTTAAGCAGCCTCCTGTATTTCTCGAATTTCTTCGAGTTGTACTTTTACTCCCACTGTTCTTCTTGGAAACTAACTTTCCTTCTTAGAAAACAGAATGGTCGTAAAAATACTTTTTACTCCCACTGTTCTTCTTGGAAAGTAATTTCCCTTCTTAGAAAACAGAATGGTCGTAAAAGTACCGAGCCTTGGTTTCCCTAAGAAAACTTCGAGTTATACTTTTACTCCCACTGTTCTTCTTGGAAAATAACTTCCCTTCTTAGAAAAACAGATTGGACGTAAAAGTAACAAGCCTTAGTTTCTCTAGGACAACCAGCGAAGTAGCACAACTACAAATACTCAGTAAAGACAAATTTGGATCGATTCCAATCCACATTAACGTGGTGTCTTTCAACCGATATTTGTGGAACTATTTCAGCGTAAACTTATATATTTTAGAGCGTTATTCTTAAATAATATCATGGAAGATTCGTGTGACTCATCTTTAATCATTTCTAATAAGATCTGATTCTTTCTCACAGAAACACCTTCAGGTTTTCAGGAGAAATGAGCTGTGAAACGATTTCACACTCATTAAGATGATCACACAATCAATGACTTAAGTATTCTCACTCGTGATTTAATCCAGAGTCTTAATACTTTTGTCATTCAGATCCTATACTTCATTCTGGAACTCTTTCGACCATGTCAAAGAATTCCGACTTGTGTCTCATCAAATGAACACAGTCACACTCACTGAAGTAATCAGTAGAGACAATGAAGTACAGGAGATTTTTCTCTGGCATTACTGCTCATTGGGCCACATACATGAGCATGTTCCAGGTCCAATAAGCCTTTGGGCTTTTCTCTAGCTCGGCTAAGATAGGCCCTTTATCTTTTGGTCTAGTAAACAGAATTCAAGTCTCATAAGATATTTTATCAAATGAGCCCAACAGTCCATGACTATGGGATTTCTGAATCCGACTTACTCTATGTGACCAAGACTTTTATGCCAAGAAAAATCAGGTTTAATTCATCAGATTTAAACCAATTCGGTATTTATGTTACATTTAGGCACTCTTTGGTTTAAGATATAAAACCCATTCCATGAATAGGGTGCTACAATTAATATTTCATTAAGATCAAAAGAACAAAACTTGTCTTTTATCAAAACGAAAAACATTCAAATTCTTACAAGAAAATGAAAGACAACTCTGCTTTAAAGCAGGTACATTGTAGCAATTACTTAATACAAAACCAAGCCTCAAAGGGATCTATAAGTGAAAAACCCTACGGCTGAGGCAGCATCCCAAGCTCCTTCCAGACATGTAGTTTCACTTGCCCTTCCTTCAACGTTCTACTGTTGCTTAGGCTCTGCATATTATCACAAATATCAGTGCCACAACCAGTATCCAATACCTTTAAGGACGTTCTACTGTTGCTTAGGCTCTGCATATTATTACAAATATCAGTGCCACAACCAGTATTCAATACCTTTAAGGTAGAACTTGAAGTAATAACATGAATACCTGAGGAAGTAGTCTCATGCATCGACTTTAACTCCTCATCATCTTCCATGAATTTAATGCAATCTCTCTTCCAATGCCCTGTCTCCTTACAGTAGCAGCACTTACCAACGTAAGAGGTATCTGACTCGGGCTCAGAAGACACACGCTTGCCATGATTCAAAATCTGGACAACTTTGTCTTCACCCTTGTCAGCATTAGGTTTAGTAAACCTACCCTTCTCATTCATGAGATTGTACAGGGTACTCTTCACGTTTGGCTCAACTGTCTTGAGCATATCATGCAGTTCAGTCAGCGTCTTCGTTAAGCCTTTCTTGATATAGTTCTTTCTGAACTTATCATAGCTTGACGGCAGTGACTGCAGAATGATCTCAGTTGCCAATTCTTGGCTAGCTGGATAATCCAGTTTCCTCAGGTTATCAATGTAACCCATCATTTTACTGACATGAGGACTCACTGGATGATCATTTGGTAGCTTGCAACTAGTGAGAGATTTAACCAATTGGTATCTCTCCACCCTTATCTGCTCCTGAAATTTCAATTTCAGGCTGCTGATCATCTCTATTGGCGACTCCATGTTCTCATATTGCTTCCGCAAGTCTGAGTCCATGCTAGCCAATATCAGACCACGCACATCTACCGCATCATTATAATGCTTATTCCAAGCATCATATACTGCATGAGAAGCATTGGACCCGATCCTCACGGGGAGAGCTCTCTCAAGGACATAGTCCTTTCTCTCCTGTCTGAGGACTAGCCTCAGGTTCCGCGACCAAGTCAAGAAATTTGATCCGTTCAGCTTGTCCATCTTAAGGACAGACCGGATCGAGAAAGTGTTTTTATTGTTTGTGCTAGTCATAACTGAAAATTAAGATAAAAGGATTTTAGTTAATATGTTCAATATGATTAATCTCGTATTAAATTTAATATGATTAATCATGCATTATATTCAATAACATAAGTTACCCTCAATAGAATATAATGATTCCAAGATCCACATATAACTAAGATTAAAGTGGGCCACTGGCCGTCACCAAACCTTAGCTTATATCGGTAAGCCCTATATCGGCTAATTATATCCGTGATATAACTCTTGGTTGTGAATCTGGGCCCGAGGCCCAATCCACTCTGATGTCTCAAGGCCCGGGACTCCCGATGGCCTAGTCAAGAAAACCAGACTCTACAGTCATGTAATCATTAATGTCTGGGACTCCCAATGACATTTATGAATCACAAACCGTCTTATCCACGCAAAAGTAGACACCCTCACACTGTAAGGCCATGAATACAATTGAATGGGCTTCGACAGCTGACATAGAATGGACAAGACATCCAACGCTTGATATTATTTGAGGTTCGTAGGTTTATTTAAAAATTCATTCCCAAAATAGAAGATTACTATTTCGGGAAACTTTCCATTTTTGGAAACCTACTATTTTGGAAACTTTCTAAAATTGGAAACTTTCTAAAAACGGAAACTTTCTAACTTTAGAAATTTCTTAAAATCCGAATCATGCAAATCTAGAAACTTCTATAAAATAAGAAACTTTCTAATTTCAAAATATCGGAAACTTTAATTTAAAATCGATTTATATTATTTATAAAATAAATTTTAAATTAATCTGAAGAAAGACTCAAATAATTGGCCCAATTGTTTTAACTTCTTGGCCCGAGGCCCAAGAATTGGTCCATGTCCAAGACATGACCCAATTGTCCAATTAAATGACATAACCGGTCTGGTTCATTAAAATTGGTCTAACCAAATTTTAATTACTACGATGACCACAATTGTCAACCGGTTATTTACTAAACCGGATTTTCTCAATTTATTTGGTCCAACCAAATCAAATTAGAAAATCCTGGTTTAGGCACTAAATCCAATAATTCTTTCGACATTGGATTTCTTGTCCCGGTTTAACCAGACTTAATAAAATTATTAAATCTGTTTATTAAACCAGGACGAATTAATTTTAATCAAAATTAAACCGAGCCTTTAAACCAACCATGTCGATCGATGAACCGACCGTGTCGATCGATCCATCAACCACATCGGTCGATGCTCTCAGCATCGATCCTGCATCGATCGTGCATCGATCCTGTATCGATCGATGCTCTCACGCATGCACTGAACCGAGCCAAAACCCTAACCGTGTCGATCGATGTGCACCAACCGCATCGGTCGATGCACCAATATCGAACCTGCATCGATCCTGCATCGATCGATGCTTTCACGCGTTAACAGGGTTAGCCGATAGACTGTATCGACCGATCCATGCGATCGTATCGATCGATCCATGCGATCTTCGAATTGTATCGACCGATCCATGCGATCGTATCGATCGATACATGCAATCCCAGCCGATTCTCATTCTCTCGGATCAGATCGCATACCAAATCAATATAGTTTGATCATGCGATTTTTCATGTGTTTAGATTTCAATTCTTGTTACTTAAATGTTTTCTCTTATCAGTAGTTGATTCAAAACACTTTTAAACAAGAAAAACAATCCTAAACATGAATCTAAACAAGAAAAACCAGAACCAATAGCTCTGATACCACTGAAGGAATGTTTAGTTGAATCCTGATTCAATTCTCTGATTCAGATCATCCTAAACATGCGGATCTAGGTTCTCTTGAATAGAAACAATAGATAATCTCACCTTATACCTGATTTGCAGCGGAAAGGGACGGTATGTATGAGATCAGAGAGCCACCGAGAGATAACTCCTCCAGAGGTTCACACACGCACACCGAGCAGGAAGAAGGCTGCTAGGCCACTAGGAGAAGTCGCAGGAGAGAGAGAGAGGCGCGGCTAGTTAGGGCTGGAGAAGAAAAAGACTCAAGTTTTTCTTATAAAACTTGTCCAATTCCGTTTGGGCCATATGGCCCAAATACCAAATAACTCGAAAGCGTTCGCGCACTGTGTCGATCGACACTCCTTGTGTATCGATCGACACAGAGTCGCCAAACCCTTTTATTCTCTCTAAGTACAGTAAATGCCTAGCACTTTTACCGTACTTCTGCTAAACCGTTCCTACACATTTTCCTGTTGGCTTAGGCGTGTGACCCATATGGGATCATATAATAAAAGCAATAAGTCCAAGACTTATAGATCATGAGCGGACTCTAGCAAGCCATCATGATCCCCAGTATTATATGACTTATGTCTGATCATTGACATACTCTTACTTTCTAGAGACAGTACCGAGATTACTGGACACAATTCCAACAGGGTGATGAGTGAAAATGAGGGCAGGGTTCGTGGTATTTATAGGGATTGGATGACTTCGATCGAGGGTAAGCTCAACCAATGGGAAGAAGGCATGTTTCCATTCTAATTATGATGGGGCCTGTAACCAATCAGAACGAGGAACACATTTCACTGCCAGAAAATATTGATCTGGTCCATTGGGGGCGGAACACTTCTTCTCCAGCTTTGGGAATTTATGACAAATCGGACGATAGCACGAAACCGATCAGATTTTGGTCCAATGGGAGTGTGGCATATCTCCTCAATATGTGGTAAGCTAAGACAATAAAATTAGGTAACTCAGGTACATGTAAGGTCGGCATGGTTCTGGTCTAATGGGATCAGGCCATTTCTCCACCAGCTTGGTTTTTGTGGGAGAAAAATCGGTAAACAAAAATCATCCATTTTTGTTTTGGATAAGGATGAATGCTTGTCTCCAATGGGAGTGAGGGACACGGTGTGACAATGATCTTATCCTCTTCCCAATATGCTTAGGTTGACATGGCTAATCTTCTGGAGCATCGATCCGCAAATCGATCCATACCGATTTCTGTTGTTTTAGACGTACGGACTGTTTTAAGGCCGTTGTGGTATATCTTCGTTTCTTCTCAGGCCGACTGGATTTTCTTGTGACCAAATCACATTGTACATTCCATCTTGATTCTTGAATTAATTCAGGATCGTTCCAAGTCGTTTCAGTATTTTTAGCTTCCTCGGCCGTTTTTATCGCCGGTCTTCTCGGAGGTGCTTGTTAGGTGTCTTCTGATTCCCTCGTCCGTTACTGATTTTTATCTCGCCCCAAAATCTCATTACTTCTTCCAGAGAGGTTTTGAAATTATTTTTCCCGCGTTTCCTCGTTTTTGACTTTTTGATCGTACTTAGCTCTCGGCAGGGTCATTACATTCTTCCCCTTTAAAAGGTTCATATGTATTCCGGTTTCAGTGGACTAACCAACTTCCTATAGGTAAGGTTTCTAATATTTCAACATATTTCCCGCCTAAACTCATACTCATCAAAATTCCAAAAACAACCAAATATTCAATCACAAAATCAATTATTTAGAGAATCAGAACCCCTACTTACCTTTTCTGAGACCTTTAACAGGTCGTGAAGGTTTGGGTTTTATCTATCCAGGGAATAGACACGTCCCACAATTTCTTTTTGCTTTGGTGGTGGCACTTTGATCGCAAGATAAATTGGGGGTGGTGGAATTGGTAGTGGTGTTTTCAACGCTATCAACTCATTAAGTCGTGTACTGGGATGGATTCTTGGGAAGGTATTCGCATAATTCCCCTTCTCTCCACATGCAAAGAAAATGGTATGCCTTACATATAATGATCGTTCATTCTTTGGACATTTCCGACCAATGTGACCAGTTTGCCTGCACGAGTAGCATACTATAATTTCCTCTATCGGTGCACTCATAGAACTCTCCTTGTTTCCTCCTTTGTTTCCTCGATTACTATATTGTCCTTCGCCCCGTGGATTTGTTGATGAATCTCCTTGTGTAACTCCATCATACTTTATTTTACGGTGCTGGTACCAAGCTTCTTCTTCCGCAGATATTCCATCTTCAACATTCACGGCTCGTTCAACCAACTCGAGAAAAATTGTGAATTCTACCACCTGAAGTCGACTCCGAAGTTCAGGCTTGTGTCCTTTCAGGAATCTTCTTATTACCGCACCTTCATCTTCATATCCATAGTGGACATATCTTCTGAGCCTGGTGAATTCGGCTTTGAATTCTCGCACACTCCTCTCTCCTTGTTCAAGTCTTACGAACTGAGCTTCCAATCTGTCTTTTACTTCTTTTGGGAAGTATTTTCTTGTAAACTCCCGATGAAAATCATGCCATGATGGTATCACGTAGTTGTAGTGTCTTTATATACTTGACCACCAACTTATAGCGTCTTTTACTAAATAATAAACATCGTCATCCTTTTTGAACTTCTCGGGACATCGAGTGGCAGCAAAATTATTTTCCACGTTTTGCAACCATACATCAGGATCGAGCGGTTTTGGTTCTCCTCCAAAATGGGTGGTTCCAAGCTTCTTCATCATTGTCACGATCTTTAGGAAGTCTGGTGGCGCAAAAGATCTAGATGGAACGCTTGTACCTCTTTGTTGGTTTTGTATCAGGTATGAGAGCATGTCTTGCCTCATTTTTAACGTTGGTTCTATCGCTTGGTTCATCGGCTCCCTTGGATGTTCTGGATATGTACGCTCGGACTCCGCATGTTATGGTGAAGCATGACCTAGATGGTTCAACCTCATTGATGGCGACACTGAATGTAACCATCTATCATACTCCGATCAAGATGACCCATCTCGACTAGGTTCTTCTTGTCCTGAGTCTTCTTGCGATAGCGTAACACTCTCACTTACCACTTCCGCTTCTGTATCATCCGATAACCCCCAATCAGATTCCATTTCCGAACTATAATAATAAGGAGACCAATAACGGTTTACTCCTCTTCGTCCATCTGCGACCGACGCGGCTGTCCCCTCATCAAAACTCGTCTTGGTTCCATCTGCATCATTCATCAAGGGTCAGTCCTAACCTGTCGAGCTAATGCAAGGAACGTACAAGTTTTCCTAGTTGCCTTTGCGACTCATTTTGACTCGATAGAATTTTGAAAACCAAGTCCCATATAGTATGATCGGATAACCAAGCTCTGATACCACCATTTTGTAACACCCCTGATTCAATCTATAAGATTAAGAACAAGACGTTGCCACAATTGACAACCGAGAGTGATCTGATTCAAGCAATGGGCAAGACCATAATATGATCTAACCTTCCAAGGTGCCTCACCTCTCAACCTAAGCCTAAGGCTTTTCAACCGGTACGAAGTTTTGAGAGTTGTGTTAGCTCGGACGAAGCTAATATCAGAGGAAACGCAATCGAGATATAAAACACATCTTTATATAGTGGTTCTCAAAAGATACAATAGAGTACTTAAAGGTTTCTTGATTTCGGGCCAAGAGCCCCAAAACATCATACACGACCGAAAACATTATTTTACAAAGACAACAAAAATCTACACTGGATGGCCTAAAGTTCCTCGCTTCCCCGATAATTTTTCCCGACTACTGGTTTCCTGCAAAACAAAGTGAGGGATGAGAGCTACTCGCTCAATGAGTTATAGCTCCCCTAACATGCAATATATTCTCCTCCCCCTCAAAACCCAGAATAACAAAAAACATACAACAATCAATCAGAGCATAGAATATATAAACCTTGACCATAACAACATAATATTAACACCCCGTCCTAAATCTCCCACATTTAATCTTTCCTTTCAAACGTGAACACCTATGTCATAGCTGATAGGTGTCTAGTTTTTTCCCTATTCTACTGCAAGTGCACAGTTAATGCAATCGTAGTATATAAGGTATCGAATCCCACAAGGACTCTCAGTCACACAATAGATTATTAGTAGTTCAGATTAAATTAAGCGAAGCAGATGTGAAAACAGTAAACAAAATAACAAAGTAAATCAAGCGAGTTTGTAAGCAAGAAGGCGAAGCGTTAGGTTTCAGGAGTTCTCAGGAAATCAGGAACGCAAGCAATCAATCTATCTAGATCTAATCAATAACTGTTCTAGAACTCAAACACTAATATAGAATTAACCAAATTCCTTTGCGATAATCCTCTAAGTCTAAGTGCAGCAAACCAAACTTTCGTTTGCGAGAACTGACAGATTAAACTAGCATTATTCCCAAGTTTGATATGTTCACAATTATCCTAAACCAAACTTCCGTTTTGCGAATAGTTTAATTGCTTATCTAAGTTCTTTCCAGTTAAATTAACCAACTTCCGATGTATTAATCAACCTAACATCATAACTCTGATTAGCTACTTCAGAATTAGCATTAAGAACAACTTAGATAAAGAACTAGCAGATATGAATCTCTACAGATTAATTAAACTATAATTCTCTGAAATCCCTAATGAGAATCCTTCAACCTAACAGGTGATCTACTCAGACATATTCATCGAGACAGAAGATATCATAAGTAGAAAACCAAATATCATATAATCAAATAAGAACTGGGGTTCAAAATCAAGTCTCTTTCGAGATCAGGATCAGCCCCTCAACTCTCTCTGAGTAAAACTTAACGTAAGAAAAGCTTGTAAAAAGCGTAGCCTAAACATTGGCTTAAAAACTCTATTTATAACCTAAAACACGTTTTGGGGCTTCTTTGTAAATATCAGGAACTTCTGGGCAGAACTGCAATTTCATTATTCTTCATTAAACCGCCGTTTGGTCCATCTCGCTGGTGCATCGATCGACGCCATAAGTGTGACGATCGTTGCAGCTCGGAAATATCAACAGTGAACTCTATCTCTCGGCCAAATACTCCAATTAGCTCCAGAAAGTGCCAAAATCACCAAATATGCTCCAAATGTGCTTGTACCTAATAAACACCTGAAAAGACTCTAAAGCATAGTAAAAGACTCGATAAATAACGCATATACCATGGTTAAAATCCCTAAAATCCATGGTATATCAACTCCCCCACACTTAGCTCTTGCTTGTCCTCAAGCAAGACAAAGAACTAAATGTAGTCAAGAGGTTTGAAAACTCTTCAGAAACTCATTTCATCCTAGAAGCTACAATACTCAGATTCCCCTTAGTAAACCACTGAAAGAATCAATCACAGAATATTAAGACCAACATGTACTTCCCCCACACTTAGCAACTGTCCTAAGTAAACTCCACAATCACATTCAAGCATTCAAATTCTCCCTACTGACTTCTGCAAGTATTTAAGTGCGGTCTCACCTAAGGAGTATCGATCAAAGGGCACATGGATTCTTACCTTATCAGCTCTAGACCACCATACTATCTTTCTCTAGTCCCTTTCTTCTCTTTCCCTTCTTTAACAACTGATTTTTCCCCATTGGGTATCATTTTATTTTTTTTATCAGTGTTCTTCCCGTTATGGGGTGTACTTTGGACACATTCCATGGATCACATGAGAGAAAATAGTGTTTGCTACCATTCCCATGACCACTTCGGAGTTACTAACTCATCCTCAGTTTATTATTATTTTTTTTTTTTACTTTATAGAAGGGGAGAAGGGAACTAAATAGGATAGGTTGACAGGCTGTGTCAGAACTAACAAGGGAATCTGACACAAAGTATACCAAGCCCTTAGGTGAGAAATCTAAGTCAGTATTAAGGTTGAAGTCAGTAAAAGGATCCTCTGATACCTGAAGTGATGTGGGTGTTCCCAGTAGGTTGATCTGTGATGGGGTTTTCTAATAGTCAGAGATAGATCCTGCAACTTCATCCCAATGGTTACTTAAGTTCCTGCAAGTCTTGTAAATCTTCTCAGAAAATCATAGTTTCTTACTTAAACAATTTTGACTCAATAAAACAAATTTTTTTGAAAAACGGACTGACTCTTAAGAAAACAGAAAGATATAAGTCAGTAGCACCTCCCCCACACTTAAGACACATTGTCCCCAGTAGTGTCAAGCGAAGGATTGGTAAAAATAACTAAAAAGTGTTAATGGATGTTTGAGTTCTGTCGTATTTTACCTCAGTCGCTCAAGCATCGATCGTTGCACTAAGTGCATCGACCGTTACTTGGCGATTTTTCGTTGAGTGTCGATCGTTGCTCAAAGCAGCAACGATCGTTGCAATGCGCATATCGGATCAGACAGCCAGTTAGCAGGTTAGTCCGTCGGTTTATGTCAATTTTTAAAAACCTGCAGGCTGAAAACACTAGAAACATAGTAAAATCGAAGCAAAAGATGTACCAAATAAAGTACAAATTATCCAAACATAGTAGAGTCCTAAAAATCAAAAGGAGAAAAGTGCAAAGGAAAAGAAAAAGTCAGAATACAGAACCGAAAGTCTGAATATGGAGACTACGCTCACTCGCTAACATCATCTATCCCACCATACAGTGCATCGTCATCGGCTGCCTCAGCTGCGGGATCAGTGGCATCCTCTGGAGATCGCTGTCGACGACGTCGGTCAGGTACGGGCTGGTGGATCTGTGGTGGCCTCCTGCAGCTGCAAGTACGCACGAAGTTCCAAAGAACTCGAAACATACCATCTGATCTCTCTCTCCACTCTGCCTCAGAGTATGCACCGTAAGCCATTGCAGGCTCTGGAAAGGGACCCACAACGTCGACTGGGGCAGGCGCTGGCGCAGGAGTAGGGGCAGCAAAAGTCGAAGCTCGTGAGGAAGGCTCTCCCAGCGGATGAGCCATAGTCGGAATCCCACGCTGCGCAGACTCAGGAGGCTGAAATCTCAGTGCCTCTAATGTGTCAATCTGTGTCCATCTGGCAGCAGGAAGCTCTATACCAGTCCTCCCAGTGGTCGGATCAGTGTAAACCCAAATGCGCCCCTCCTTGAGCCAGGTAGCGCTCTGCAAATGGCTGAGATCCAGGAACTCCCGAGCTGTATCACGCTCTGTGCCATGAAGAGGAATCCCACAATACTCAAAAATGGGAGTAAGTAAACTCCCTACCGTCTCAGTACCAGCTCCATCAAACGGCTTCAGCTGCAGATCAACTAAATGTTGTGCGAAAATAGCTCCCAAGTTGAGACCCGTAGTAGGATCTCTCACGCCAGAACCTCTAAACTGATCTCTCAGCCCCATAAACAGCAGCTCCATCTCATATTTGTGCATCTTGTTGGCCTCAAACTTGCAAAGCAAGCTCCAGCACAAGATACGCGAGACATATCGCAGCACCGGATGTCTCATCTGCACTACAGGTGTGGTCCTGGAGTTGTATCGACCGCTGCCAATACTCTCCCAGAATGTGCGAGCCTCAACCGGATCCCACTCGAGTGGCATGGCGATGCGCCTCGGCTCAGTACTGAACCCGTAGATCCTGCAAAGATCAAGTAGAGGAATCCGATACCTGACTCCCCAACTCATGAAGGTGAATGCACCCACTGTAGCGCTCCTGTTGTCGGGATCCGAGTAAACCACTCTGCAAGTTGCCAATAACTGCCTGACCAGCTCAGGATAGAGATCATAATGTCGCATCGGCATTGTCCCTAGACCAATGCCTCTGCATACAGCGAGTATCTGCTCATCAATCCCCAGAATCCTGCAGGTGGAGTAGTCAGCGAACTTTGTCGGCTTGAAGGTCATCCCACACCAACCACTGTAGAGAAGCGAGTCATACTCGTCCCATGAACTGAGCAATGACCGCTCTGTGAACTCATCGGTCTTGAAGAAACGTATAAGGTCCTCCGGCCACTGTCTAGTTGTCTGAATCGGTGTGGCGTCCGCTCTGGGCCAAGGTAAAGCAATTGGGGCCCGTATCTGGCGTATGGTGCGGGTGGTTCTGACTCTCTGCTAAACCATTGAGGCGGTGGGGTGTAGTGTCGTGTCGCTGTGGAAGCAGTGGCTCGCTTCTTGCGAGGTTGCCTTTGAGACGCCATCTGCAAAAACAAAGTTCAAACATTTATAAGTCTCGGCAAAATTTCACTGTGAAATCTCTAAGCATCGACCGTTGCATCTAAGGCATCGATCGTTGCAAGGCGATTTCGTTGTATCGAGCATTTCCCAAAATCGCAAAGCAACGACCGTTGCTCGAGAGCAACGACCGTTGCAAGGCGATTTTGCCGCAAACAAATCATAAAAATCAGTTCAAATCCAAGCCACATTTCCTCAAATCAGTTCAAAATCATCATCCATCACCCTAAATCGTTCTAATTACGCATGCATCATCAATTTTCGGTTCAAAAATCTAACACCCTAGAACCCTAAAATCCAATCCGAAAATTCGAAAATAGAAGTACATTACCTTGATTTCGTGAGATATGGGTTGGAGAAATAGATTGGGAGTGTAAAAATAAGTAGATAGCACTTGTAAACAAGAAATTTGATGAAGAAATGATGATTTTTGGGCGGAGGTTCTCGGTGTGTCGACTAAAAGAAATGGAGAAGAAGGAGAGAAAAGAGGGTTTAAGGTAACTTACCTTGGTCGTGGGTGCAACGATCGTTGCATAGAAGCAACGATCGATGCTGGTTGAACCAGATTGATTCCGGTTTAGCTCGACGTACCTTAATTTTCGATGTGAGCAACGATCGTCACACATCTCCAGACTTGTGTTCTGTATCTAAAAACTAACAAAAACAAATAAAAACGTGAAATCCTAAGAAAAACACCAAAAATAAAAAGGAAAAATAATTAAACCTATCAGTGGGTTGCCTCCCACTCAGCGCTTGTTTTAAGTCATTAGCTTGACTTTTTGGAAGAGGTCAGACTCATGGAGGTTTCAACAGAGACTTTGAGTGTCTCTGTGAATGCCTTATCATCCACGGTGGTGTGTAAGCAGTAGCAGTATGATGTCGTCCAAGGAACGTCGGGAGGAATGTAAGGTGAGATTGACACTTGGGAGGCTTAAAACCTTTTTCCGCATTCCGGACAGTCGAGTCAGGAGGTTTAAGCTTAGAGGATTTATGCTTTACCTTTGGCAAAGATTTGATGTTCGGAGCCTTCTGTTTATGAGTAGTTTTAGGCCTTGAAGATGTTAGAGTAGGCTCTTGTGGAACCACCATCTTCTTGTCAACCGCCACTGTGCACTGAACCACATCTTTAGACTTAACGGGAGCTTTCGGGAATGGTAATGGAGGTTTGTAGGTTCTTTCCTTAGCAGGTCCTTGAGATAGGAGCGAAACTGGTTCCTTTCGGGGTGCAACGATTGGTGCATGTGATGCAACGATCGATGCTGTCGTCTCAGCTCGGGTTTCAACTACAGTCTCGGGTTTATCCGCTTCTCGGTCCATTCCAGCCATCTCAGACTCAAATTTCTCTCCTTGGCTTGGTCCCGCTTCAATCTGAACTATCCAAGTCAAGAGATCCATGTCAATCTCTGTTGAGTCAGGTGCATCGAAGCTTTCAAACTCAGGTAATTCAACATCAAACCCACCTCTGTCTTCCACAAATTCCACAGCCTTAACTGCTAGACATGATCCATGATCCATCTGTGTGTCATCCTGAATGGGAATGTTGCTGGCATGAGCTTCTTGAGAATCCTTCCTTGGGGTAGAACTTGAAACTTGATCCATCTGTGTGTCCAGCTGCTTCATACGAGTGTTCAAGGATTCAAATTTCTCATTCAAATTAGTGTACAGGTTCTCTAGCTTCGAGCTGAAGGAAGTTGTGTTCTGCTGTTGCTTTTCAATTGATTGTTCTATCATCATCTCTAGTTTGCTCCTTTGTGTAGGAGGTGCCAGATAGGAAGTATAATGATGGTCTCTTGATCCTTGAGCATGCTTAGAACCTTGTCTCTGCTGATGTCCCAATGTATGTCCATAAGAGTCGGCTCTAGCCATATAGTGTACCTCTGCAAATTTATCAGTTTTTGCCTCTGCTCGGAACTGTCTCTCCCTAAGTAAGATGTCGTGGATGTCATCTATCTTATTCTGCATCTCAGCTACTTGCCCAACCAATACATGGTAATCTGGTAAGATGTGGTTTCCTTCCCCCATCTATTTTCTGACCTTTTGCGTTGCATATGTGACCCTCTTGGTCTCGTAAAACGCCGTTTTCACCGCGAATCAAAATCACAGGCTCCATGGCGCGGAACCTATTGAACGTCTCAGATCTCAGCATCGCTGTTCTCGCCTTGTGTCGATCGATGCAGGGTGGCAACGATCGATGAAGTGTGAATCCCTGCGAATCCAAAAATCAAAAACGTGAGTAAACAAGAAAATTTAAAAAGAATGCTTAGTCTAAATCCTAATACTAAATCTATCGGTGAACTCAAAGAGTCCATGGCAACGGCGCCAAAAACTTGATAGGTGTCTAGTTTTTTCCCTATTCTACTGCAAGTGCACAGTTAATGCAATCGTAGTATATAAGGTATCGAATCCCACAAGGACTCTCAGTCACACAATAGATTATTAGTAGTTTAGATTAAATTAAGCGAAGCAGATGTGAAAACAGTAAACAAAATAACAAAGTAAATCAAGCGAGTTTGTAAGCAAGAAGGCGAAGCATTAGGTTTCAGGAGTTCTCAGGAAATCAGGAACGCAAGCAATCAATCTATCTAGATCTAATCAATAACTGTTCTAGAACTCAAACACTAATATAGAATTAACCAAATTCCTTTGCGATAATCCTCTAAGTCTAAGTGCAGCAAACCAAACTTTCGTTTGCGAGAACTGACAGATTAAACTAGCATTATTCCCAAGTTTGATATGTTCACAATTATCCTAAACCAAACTTCCGTTTGCGAATAGTTTAATTGCTTATCTAAGTTCTTTCCAGTTAAATTAACCAACTTCCGCTGTATTAATCAACCTAACATCATAACTCTGATTAGGTACTTCAGAATTAGCATTAAGAACAACTTAGATAAAGAACTAGCAGATATGAATCTCTACAGATTAATTAAACTATAATTCTCTGAAATCCCTAATGAGAATCCTTCAACCTAACAGGTGATCTACTCAGACATATTCATCGAGACAGAAGATATCATAAGTAGAAAACCAAATATCATATAATCAAATAAGAACTGGGGTTCAAAATCAAGTCTCTTTCGAGATCAGGATCAGCCCCTCAACTCTCTCTGAGTAAAACTTAACGTAAGAAAAGCTTGTAAAAATCGTAGCCTAAACATTGGCTTAAAAACTCTATTTATAACCTAAAACACGTTTTGGGGCTTCTTTGTAAATATCAGGAACTTCTGGGCAGAACTGCAATTTCATTATTCTTCATTAAACCGCCGTTTGGTCCATCTCGCTGGTGCATCGATCGACGCCATAAGTGTGACGATCGTTGCAGCTCGGAAATATCAACAGTGAACTCTATCTCTCGGCCAAATACTCCAATTAGCTCCAGAAAGTGCCAAAATCACCAAATATGCTCCAAATGTGCTTGTACCTAATAAACACCTGAAAAGACTCTAAAGCATAGTAAAAGACTCGATAAATAACACATATACCATGGTTAAAATCCCTAAAATCCATGGTATATCAATAGCCACACAAGCAAATGAGCATAGAACTTCACCATCCGAGACCTGTCCCAACGGTAACATCTCGGCGGGTTTCGCTTAACCACGGCTATCCCAACTATCCCGTCAGATAGAACTCAGCCCTGGGCTACGATGCCGTCTCTCTGAGTCTTCTCACCTAGACGGTTCTTCTCTAGAGTGAGGCAGGAAAAGGAAAGATCGAACCGACATCTTCCACCCTACCCATCCTAATCCTCTAACACGAAATACCATCTTAAGCATGAATTATATTTACTTGCCAAAATTCAGTGCAAGATAAGAAAAACCTCAAACGAAACAACATAAAACATAACAATAGACAAGCATGCAACACATCATGCAAATACTATAAAGATTCAACATAAATCACATATTTAAACATATATCAAGAAATCTAACATGTCATTCCTATCAGGAATCACACATCACCATGACTCACAGTGCTTTCGGCTGGCGGTTTTCTCGCTTATCGGGTACTTCCTCTCGCCCTACTTTCTTTCCCTTATTTCTCCTTCTTACTCTTTTCTTTTTCTATAGTTTACTATGATCTAATAGTGGTGGATGAGTAAAAATGAGAGCAGGGTTCGTGGTATTTATAGGGATTGGGTTACTTCGATCGAGGGTAAGCTCGACCAATGGGAAGAAGGCATGTTTCTATTCTGATATTGATGGGGCCTGCAACCAATCAGAAAGTGGAACACATTTCACTGTCTAACAATATTGATCTGGTCCAGTGGGGGCGGAACACTTCTTCTCCAGCTTTGAGAATTTCCGATCAATCGGACGATAACACGAAACCGATCAGATTTTGGTCCAATGGAAGTGTGGCATTTCTCCTCCATCTTTGGTAAGATAAGACAATCAAATTAGGGAACTCAGGTCCATGTAAGGTCGGCATGATTCTGGTCCAATGGGATCAGGCCATTTCTCCACCAGCTTGGTTTTTGTGGGAGAATAATCGGTAAACAAAAATCATCCATTTTTGTTTTGGATAAGGATGAATTCTTGTGGCCAATGGGAGTGAGGCACATGATCTGAAAATGATCTTATCCTCTTCCCAAGATGCATATGTTGACATGGCTAATCTGCTGGAGCATCGATCCGCAAATCGATCCATACCGATTTCCGTTGTTTTAGACGTACGGACTGTTTTAAGGTCGTTGTGGTATATCTTCGTTTCTTCTTAGGCCAACTGGATTTTATTGTGACCAAATCACATTGTATATTCTATCTTGATTCTTGAATTAATTCAGGATCGTTCAAAGTCGTTTCAGTATTTTTAGCTTCCTCGGCCGTTTTTATCGCCGGTCTTCTCGGAGGTGCTTTTGAGGTGTCTTCTGATTCCCTCGTCCGTTTCTGATTTTTATCTCGACCCAAAATCTCATTACTTCTTCCAGAGAGGTTTTGAAATTATTCTTCCCGCGTTTCCTCGTTTTTGACTCTCGGCAGGGTCATTACATTCTTCCCCTTTAAAAGAATTCGTCCTTAAATTCTAACGGTTAGGTCTAAAGGTTCATATGTATTCCGGTTTCAGTGGACTAACCAACTTCCTATAGGTAAGGTTTCTAATATTTCAACATATTTCCCGCCTAAACTCATACTCATCAAAATTTCAAAAACAACCAAATACTCAATCACAAAATCAATTATTTAGAGAGTCAGAACCCCTACTTACCTTTCTGAGACCTTAAACAGGTCGTGAAGGTTTGGGGTTTATCTACCTAGGGAATAGACACGTCCCACAATTTCTTTTTGCTTTGGTAGTGGCGCTTTGATCGCAAGATAAACTGGGTTGGTGGAATTGATAGTGGTGTTTTCAACGCTATCAACTCATTAAGTCGTCTACTGGGATGGATCCTTGGGAAGGTATTCGCATAATGCCCCTTCTCTCCACATGCAAATAAAATGGTATGCCTTATATCATATGATCGTTCATTCTTTGGAAATTTCCGAGCAATGTGTCCAGTTTTCCCGCACGAGTAGCATACTATAATTTTCTCTGTAGGTGCACTCGTATAACTCTCCTTGTTTCCTATTTTCGTTCCTCTATTACTATATTGACCTTTGCCCCGTGGATTTGTTGATGAATATCCTTGTGTAACTCCATCATAATTTATTTTACGGTGCTGGTACCAAGCTTCTTCTTCCGCAGATAGTCCATATTCAACATTCACGGCTCGTTCAACCAACTCGAGAAAAATTGTGAATTCTACCACCTGATGTCGTCTCCGAAGTTCAGGCTTGAGTCCTTGCAGGAATCTTCTTATTACTGCACCTTCATCTTCATATCCATAGTGGACATATCTTCTGAGCCTGGTGAATTCGGCTTTGAATTCTCACACACTCCTCTCTCCTTGTTCAAGTCTTACGAACTGAGCTTCCAATCTGTCTTTTACTTCTTCTGGGAAGTATTTTCTTGTAAACTCCCTATGAAAATCATGCCATGATGGTATCACGTAGTTGTAGTGTCTTTATATACTTGACCACCAACTTATAACGTCTTTTTCTAAATAATAAACATCGACATCCTTCTTGAACTCCTCGGGACATCGAGTGGCAGCAAAATTCTTTTCCACGTTTTGCAACCATACATCAGGATCGAGCGGTTTTGGGTGGTTCCGAGCTTCTTCATCATTGTCACGATCTTTAGGAAGTCTGCTGGCGCAAGGGATCTTGGTGGAACGCTTGTACCTCTTTGTTGGTGTTGTATCAAGTATGAGAGCATGTCTTCCATCATTTTTAACGTTGGTTCTGTCGCTTGGTTCACCGGCTCCCTTGGATGTCCTCGAGCGTAGGTTGATCTTGGGTGATCATCTCTTCTTATGTGTTGTCGCTCCACATGTTCATTTCTTAGTAATCTTTCTTCCGGGTATGTACGCTCGGACTCCGCATGTTATGGTGAAGCATGACCTAGATGGTTCAGCCTCACTGATGGTGACTCTGAATGTACCCATCTATCATATACCGATCAAGATGACCCATCTCGACTAGGTTCTTCTTGTCCTGAGTCTTCTTGCGATAGTGTACCACTCTCACTTACCACTTCCGTTTCCGTATCATCCGAACCAATAAGATTCCGTTTCCAAACTTGAATAAGAAGGAGACCGATAACGGTTTACTCCTCTTCGTCCCATCTGCGACCGACACGGCTGTCCCCTCATCAAAACTCGTCTTGGTTCCATCTGCATCATTCATCAAGGGTCAGTTCTAACTTGTCTACGTAATGCAAGGAACGTACCAGTTTTCCTAGTTGCCATTTGCGACTCATTTTGACTCGATAAATTTTTGAAAACCAAGTCCCATATAGTATGATCGGATAACCATGCTCTGATACCATCATTTTGTAACACCCCTGGTTCAATCTATAAGATTAAGAACCAGACGTTGCCAAAATTGACAACCAAGGGTGATCTGATTCAAGCAATGGGCAAGACCATACTATGATCTAACCTCCCAAGGTGCCTTACCTCTCAACCTAAGCCTAAGGCTTTTCAACCCGTACGAAGTTTTGAGAGTTGTGTTAGCTTGAACGAAGCTAATATAAGAGGAAACCCAATCGAGATACAAAACACATCTTTATATATATATATATATATACATATTGGTTCTCAAAACATACAATATAGTACTTAAAGGTTTCTTGATTTGGGCCAAGAGCCCCAAAACATCATACACGACCGAAAACATTATTTTACAAAGATAACAAAAAGCTACACTGGCTGGCCTAAAGTTCCTCGCTTCCCCGCTAATTTTTCCCGACTACTGGTTTCCTGTAAAACAGAGTGAGGGATGAGAGCTACTCGCTCAATGATTTATATCTCCCCTAACATGCAATATATTCTCCTCCCCCCCAAAACCCAAAATAACAAACAACATACAACAATTAATCAGAGCATAGAATATATAAACCTTAACCATAACAACATAATATTAACACCCAGTCTTAAATCTCCCGCATTTAATCTTCCTTCCAAACGTGTACACCTAAGTCATAGCCACACAAGAAAATGAGCTTAGAACTTCACCACCCGAGACCCGTCCCAACGGTAACATATCGGTAGGTTTTGTTTAACCACGGCTATCCCGACTATCCCGTCAGATAGTACTCGGCCCTGGGCTACAATGTCGTCTCTCCGAGTTTTCTCACCTAGATGGTCCTTCTCTAGAGTGGGGCATCAAAAGGAAAGATCGAAACCGACATCTTCCACCCTACCCATCCTAATCCTCTAAAACGAGGTACCGTCTCATGCATGAATTATATTTACTTGCCAAAATTCAGTGCAAGATAAGAAAAACCTCAAACGAAATAATATAAAACATAACAATAGACAAGCATGCAACAGATCATGCAAATACTATAAAGCTTCAACATAAATCACATATTTAAACATAGATCAAGAAATCTAACATGCCATTCCTATCAAGAATCACACATCACCATGACTCACAGTGCTTTCGGCTGACGGTTTTCTAGACTCGGGTTTTCTCGCTTATCGGGTACTTCCTCTCGCCCTACTTTCTTTCCCTTATTTCTCCTTCTTACTCTTTTCTTTTTCTAGAGTTTAGTATGATCTAATAGTGGTGGATGAGTGAAAATGAGAGCATGGGTTGTGGTATTTATAGGGATTGGGTTACTTCGATCGAGGGTAAGCTCAACCAATGGGAAGAAGGCATGTTTCCTTTCTGATAATGATGGGGCCTGCAACCAATCAGAACGTGGAACACATTTCACTGTCTATCAATATTGATCTGGTCCAGTGGGGGCAGAACACTTCTTTTCCAGCTTTGGGAATTTCCGACCAATCGGACGATAACACGAAACCGATCAGATTTTGGTCCAATGGGAGTGTGGCATTTCTCCTCCATCTTTGGTAAGCTAAGACAATCAAATTAGGGAACTCAGGTCCATGTAAGGTCGGCATGATTCTGGTCCAATGGGATCAGGCCATTTCTCCACCAGCTTGGTTTTTGTGGGAGAAAAATCGGTAAACAAAAATCATCTATTTTTGTTTTGGATAAGGATGAATTCTTGTGGACAATGGGAGTGAGGCACACGATCTGAAAATGATCTTATCCTCTTCCCAAGATGCATATGTTGACATGGCTAATCTGCTGGAGCATCGATCCGCAAATTGATCCATACCGATTTCCGTTGTTTTAGACGTACGGCCGTTTTAAGGCCGTTGGATTTTCTTGTGACCAAATCAAATTGTATATTCCATCTTGAGTATTGAATTAATTCAGGTTCTTTTCAAGTCATTTCGGCATTTTTAGCTTCCTCGGCCATTTTTATCGTCGGTCTTCTCGGAGGTGCTTGTGAGGTGTCTTGTGATTCACTCGTCCGTTTCTGATTTTTATATCGACCCAAACTCTCATTACTTCTTCCAGGGAGGTTTTTAAATTATTCTTCCTGCGTTTCCTCTTCGTTGACTTTTTGTTCGTACTTAGCTCTCGGGAGGGTCATTACACGCCGTCGTCGAAGATTCTGCCTAGGATGAGCTTTGTCGTGCCCGATCTACCCTCTCCCTGTTGAATATATCTCCTTCCTATAGAGATGGATCCCCTTCTCCATCTATGGCGTCGTCACGAGCTGCTATAGAAGCCGCTGTTTAACCTCCTCCGCCGCCGTCAAAGCCCTCTAACTCGAGATTCATCGCAGCTCCGCCACAAGATCCCCATGTTCTTCTACTTCCTCTGGACCCTTGATGTATTGTATTTTTAGGTGCGTTTCATCATTATTTACACTTCATTTTAGCTTTAGGATGTGCATTTAGACATCATTAGGTTGTATTTTCTTTCTTTTTATTTTGCTTTAGGTGGTGGAGGATCACGATGGATCATTAAGGTGATAATGGAGCAAGTAGGGACTGAAAAGCACCTAAAATCAAGTGTAAAAACAGCTAAGGATCGCGAGAAACCTCACAGAGGCTTCGCATAGCGGCCTACTGAAGTCGTTGTGGATCAAGAGGTCTCACAACGGCCTCTCAATCCCGCTGTGAGATTTAACCTTGAAATATCGAGTCATATGAAGAGCTTACGTTCATATTTAGCTTTGGATCTTCAAACCAAAGTTATAGTAGATTGAGTTAGATTTCTAATGTAGGTGGTGTGAAGTCATTGGGAGCTACACCCAAATAGTTAAGACCGATTTACTGGACACATATCAACCCTGCCTCGAAGAGGAGGCATCCAAGAAAAGCCATAAGCCCTAGGGACCTGTGCAGCGGCCTCAGCATCCCGTTGTGTGAAAAAACACCCACAGAAATCTCCACATCGCGGTCCTGATGCCGCTGTAAGCCTACTTTTTCCAAATGTTAAATTTTTTTCTTTTGGCTTGTAGGCCCTCCCATGTACTGAGGTCGACCAAGCCACTTTATTTTCCTTTATTTAAGGCATCTTGGTGTATGATGAGAGGCATGATCTACTCCCTGATAATCCATTTATGGATCTAGATCACAACTTTATTTTCGTTCATCTTGTTTTAAAGTTTGGTTTGATTTTCTTGTGTTGTTCTTGTTGATTCATCTATTTCTTTCATCTTATATCATCTAAACTATGTATTTTTGTTTTCTATGAATATCAGTGAGTAGTTCACCGTAAATTTCTGGGTTTGAGTGAGGTGAGGTTGATCTAGTAATTTTTTAGGTTGTTTAAAACTTGGAAATATTGATTTCTTACTTGTTAGAAACTCTTATTGCTAGGATTGAAGTAGCTAATCAATTCCTTGATCTTGAATGTTGCTAGCACTGAGAAGTGTAGTTAATGTTTGAAACTCTATCAGTGATATGTTGGATCGTTTAGTGTTAATCCTGATTCAGTTCATCAGATTAATTCATCCTAAACATGCCAGATCTAGGTTCTCTTGAATAGAAACAATATAGATCTCACCTTATACCTGTTTTATGCAGCGGAAAGAGAGAACAGGTCAGAGATCAGCAGAACCACCAAGAGATGGATCCTCCAAAGACTCACACACGCACACCGTCAGGAAAGAGGCTGCTAGACCACGAGGAGGGAGGCGCAGAGAGAGAGAGAGTCGCGGCTGGGGCTTAGGGTTGGGGAAAAGAATTAGACTTGGTTTTAATTATAAAACCCTTCTCTAATTCCTTTTGGGCTTTTGGGCCCAAATACCAATCTGATTAAATCCCTTAGATTTAATCAGACCCATTAATCTCTCTCTAAGTACGACAAATGCCTGGCACTTTTACCGTACTTCTGCTAAGCTGTTCCAACACATTTTCCTGTTAGCTTAGGCGTGTGACCCATATGGGATCATATAATAAAGGCAATAAGTCCAAGACTTATAGATCATGAGCGGACTCTAGCAAGCCATCATGACCCCCAGTATTATATGACTTATGTCTGATCATTGACATACTCTTACTTTCTAGAGACAGTACCGAGATTACTGGACACAATTCCAACAATCTCCCACTTGTACTGGAATCTCTGTATTCATAATCCTTTTGTCTCAATATCTCGATTAGTCATAAGGCAAGATTAGTGTCATCCTTATAAAGCCTAATCTTGTTCATCGGACTCTGATTTGATACTGACAATCCAAACGACTCGGGACAGTCCGTTTGAGCATGGCCATGCATTTTCCAGTATTCAAATCTCCGATTGGCCTAGAGATATTCACTCCATTTATATTGAAGGGACAAATCCCGTCTTGTTCCATCACTGTAAACTACTCATTTCGTAATACACCCAAACAAGGTCCTTATAGCTATCGCATAACGACAGCGTTAGACAATGATCAAAGCGCATCAGTTCATGTGCAGTCACATGCATGCGAACTCAGGTCTAAGGACTATACTCTATAGTCGTAGTAAGAATCTCTTATGACACAGATATAAATATCCTGAAGAGTTCTTATAAGCGGGTCTAGTCCGGTCGTATGTACCCCACATACACCTATGTACTGACTTTGATGCCGCGCATCTATGACACACTGAGACTTTGTCATAAGTCACATACCAATCTAGTCTCACACGGTTGTTGGTGTTCCAATTTCAACAACCTTCGACTAGGGACTGGATGATATAAGCCATCTTTCAAATATAGGGTCTCATGATCAAGCTAAATGACTTTGATGACTCAAGATCAAGTCACTTACTTCGATGACCTATAAAATGGTTTATATCACTTTGGAACGATTATTTCATCACAGTTAAAATAATCTTGAAATAATAATTTCATTAAACATAAAATGTTTTACAAGAACATATCAAAAACTAAATAAAACCCTTAAACTCCCACTCAAATTTAGATTACATTTCAATGTCTCTAATGCCTACAGCTTCAGTCAGGAACTCGAGCTTAGGCCTTGGGAGTGGCTTTGTCAACGGATCAGCGACGTTATCATCTGTCTGAACTCGGCTGATCTTGCTTAGCGTTGTGCCATGTACCATTGGCGTGAAGCCCTTCTTGGAATCTTTCATGCTGAATCTTTGTAGGACTTTGTCAATGTATGAATCTTGACACAAGCCTATCAGCCTTCTAGATCTATCCCGGTAGATCCTGATTCCAAGAACGTATGCGGCTTCACCCATGTCTTTCATGGAAAAACAACTTCCAAGCCAGTCCTTTACGGACTTCAGCATTGGAACGTCGTTTCCGAGAAGCAGTATGTCATCGACATACAGAATAAGAAATACTATCTTGCTCCCACTAGTTTTCTTATACACGCATTGTTCTTCTTCGTTTCTGATGAAGTCAAATTGCTTGATTGCTTCATCAAAACGAAGATTCCAGCTCCTCGATGCTTGCTTCAATCCATAAATGGATTTATGAAGTTTGCATACTTTCCCAGCATTCTTTGGATCTATGAAACCGTCAGGTTGTGTCATATACACATCCTCTTCCAGAATACCATTCAGGAAAGCGGTTTTCACGTCCATCTGCCAAATTTCATAATCATGAAAAGCTGCAGTTGCTAGTAGAATCCGAATGGATTTCATCATAGCCACTGGTGAATAGGTTTCATCGTAATCCACACCGTGAACTTGTCTGAAACCTTTTGCCACCAACCTGGCTTTATAAATCTGGACATTTCCATCCACGTCAATCTTCTTCTTGAAGATCCATTTGCACTCGATGGCTTTTACACCAGCGGGTAAGTCAACCAACGAAAACACTTGGTTGACCGACATGGAGTCCATTTCGGAATCAGTGGCCTTGCGCCACTTCGAGGAATCTGGGCCCATCATGGCTTGATTGAAGTTCGATGGTTCATCACCATCAATGATCAGAAGATCATGACAGTTAGTCACGAGGAATCCTTGATATCTCTCGGGTTCGTGACGGATCCTCCCGGATCTTCGAACTTCAGGTACTACAGGTTCAGGCTCTACAATTTCTTGTAGGTCCTCCTGCTGCTCTTCCTCATTAGGTTGAGCAGTATCCTGTTCATCTTGAATTTCTTCAAGCAGTACCTTACTCCCACTGTCTTTCTTAGAGAGAAACTCCCTCTCAAGAAAGTTACAATCCCGGGCAACAAAGATCTTGTTCTCGGAACGTAGATAGAAGTAATAAGCCTTGGTTTCCTTCGGATAACCAATGAAGTAGCATTTATCAGACTTTGGTGTAAGCTTGTCTGAGATTAATCTCTTGACATAGGCTTCACAACCCCAAATTCTAAGATAAGACAGCACTGGAGCCACTCCAGTCCATAATTCATATGGTGTCTTTGCTACTGCTTTCGATGGCGCTCTATTTAGAGTGAACACTGCTGTTAGCAGAGCATATCCCCAAAGGGATATTGGAAGGTCTGTGTGACTCATCATAGATCGAACCATATCCAATACGGTCCGATTTCTCCTCTCAGACACACCATTCCATTGAGGTGTTCCGGAAGGAGTGAGTTGGGATACAATCCCACACTCTCTTAGATGATCACTGAATTCTTGGCTTAAGTATTCTCCTCCTCGGTCGGACCGAAGAGCCTTAATGCTTTTGCCAAGTTGGTTCTGTACTTCATTTTGGAATTCTCTGAACTTCTCAAAAGATTCAGACTTATGTTTCATTAAATAAACATATCCATACCTACTGAAATCATCAGTGAAGGTAATGAAGTACTGATAGTTTCCTCTTGCATTTGTGGACATTGGGCCACACACGTCAGTGTGTATCAGGCCCAATAAGTCACTGGCCCTCTCGTTAGGTTTATTAAAGGGGGCCCGTGTCATTTTGCCCATCATGCAGGATTCGCATTTCTCACATGACTCAAAGTCAAATGAGCCAAGAAGTCCATTCGAATGGAGCCTCTTGATGCGTTTCTCGCTGATGTGCCCTAAACGACAATGCCATAGAAACGTTCGGTTCTCCTCATTAGGTTTGAACCGTTTGGTATTAATGTTATAAATTGGCGCGGATTGATCGAGTATGTAAAGCCCATTCGTAAGAGGGGCACAACCATAGAACAAATTGTTGCGATTGAAGGAACATAATTTATTCTTAACTGAAAAATCATAACCTTCCAAATCCAACAAAGAAATTGAAATAATATTTCTGCTTATAGCAGGTACAAAATAACAATTATTGAGTTCTAAAATCAATCCCGAAGGTAAAGACAACAAGTATGTGCCTACAGCTAGTGCAGGAACTTTCGCTCCATTCCCAACTCGTAGCTCCACTTGTCCTTGCTTCAGCCTTCTACTGTTGCTGAGTGCCTGCATATTAGTACAAATATAAGCCCCACAACCAGTATCCATAACCCATGAGGTATTATCAGAAGTAGTTGTATTAACTTCTATAACAAAAATACCTGATGAAGAAGTCTCGAGAGTCTTCTTCTTCAATTCCTTTAGACCTTCTTGGAATTTCTTACATTCTCTCCTCCAATGCCCTGGTTCTTTACAGAACCTGCATATGTCAGTTGGCCCAGCCTTGGACTTGGGCTTGGGCTTTGGCGTGTCCTTGTCCGCGACTTGGACAGCCTTAGCTTTTCCCTTATCCTTAGCAGAGGATTTCTTAAACCCCTTTCCCTTTTGCACCATAAGCACATTGGGGTCCTTGGCGGTTTTCCTCAAGTTGGGCTCTGCAGTCTTGAGCATTCCGTGAAGCTCAGGCAATGTCTTACTCAAGCCATGCATATTAAAGTTCAGAATGAACTGATCATAGCTTGCAGGTAAAGACTGCAGAACGATGTCGCAGGCAAGTTCCTGGCTGATAGGGCAGTCGAGTTTCTGAAGATGATCGAGATAACCCATCATCTTCAAGACATGAGGACTCACTGCCGCATTTGTAGCCAACTTACAGTCTAAGAGGTTCTTAACTGTCTGAAACCTCTCAGTCCTTGCTTGATCCTGAAAAAGCGATTTCAGGCTTGCCATTATCTCGATGGGTGACAATACACTCTCGAACTGCATTTGCAGCTCAGCAGTCATTGTCGCCAACATCAGGCAATAGACATCATTTTCATCTGACGAATGCTTTTCCCAAGCATTATGCAGAGTCCTGGCGGCATTGTTAGGAGGCCTCTCGGGGAGGAGATCACGAAGGACATAATCCTTCTTCTCCTGCTTGAGGACCAGCCTCAAGTTCCTAGACCACGTCAGGAAGTTCGTTCCAGTCAGCTTCTCCTTCTCGAGAACAGACCGGATTGAGAATGTGTTTTGTGTGCTTGTAGTAGTCATAGCTGAAATATATAAGATAAAAAGGTTATTAGTTAATATGTTCAATATGATTAATCTCGTATTAAATTTAATATGATCAATCACGCATTATATTCAATAACATAAGTTACCCTCAATAGAATATAATGATTCCAAGATCCACATATAACTAAGATCAAAGTGGGCCACTGGCCATCACCCAACCTTAGCTTATATCGGTAAGCCCTATGTCGGCTAAATATATCCGTGATATAACTCTTGGTTGTGAATCTGGGCCCGAGGCCCAATCCACTCTGATGTCTCAAGGCCCGGGACTCCCGATGGCCCAGTCAAGAAAACCAGACTATACAGTCATGTAATCATTAATGTCTGGGACTCCCAATGACATTTATGAATCACAAACCGTCTTATCCACGCAAAAGTAGACACCCTCACACTGTAAGGCCATGAATACAATTGAATGGGCTTCGACAGCTGACATAGACTGGACAAGACATCCAACGCTTGATATTATTTGAGGTTTGTAGGTTTATTAAAATTTCATCCCAAAATAGAAGATTACTATTTTGGGAAACTTTCCATTTTGGGAAACCTACTATTTTTGGAAACTTTCTAAAATTGGAAACTTTCTAAAACCGGAAACTTTCTAACTTTAGAAATTTCTTAAAATCCAAAACATGCAAATCTAGAAACTTCTATTTTAAGAAACTTTCTAATTTCAAAATTTCGGAAACTTTAATTTAAAATCGATTTATATAACTTTATAAAATAAATTTTAAATTAATCTGAAGAAAAGACTCAAATAATTGGCCCAATTGTTTTAACTTCTTGGCCCGAGGCCCAAGAATTGGTCCATGTCCAAGACATGACCCAATTGTCCAATTAAATGACATAACCGGTCTGGTTCATTAAAATTGGTCTTAACCAAAATTAATTACTACGATGACCACAATTGTCAACCGGTTATTTACTAAACCCGATTTTCTCAATTTATTTGGTCCAACCAAATCAAATTAGAAAATCCTGGTTTAGGCACAAAATCCAATTTTTCGACTTTGGATTTCTTATCCCGGTTTAACCAGAACTTAATAAAATTATTAAATCTGTTTATTAAACCGTGACGTTTTGATTTTAATCAGTTTTAAACCGAACCTTAAACCGAACCGAACCGATTGATCACGTGAACCGATCACGACCTAATCGTGAGCTTCACGCGATCACGTCAGCCGCAAGCCGCACGTAATCGATCCGAGATCGAGACGGCGCGAAGGACGGGACGGGACGGGACGGGACGGGACGGTCGTCGAGCGATCGGGACAGCCGGGTCGTGCGTCATGCGATCGCCGAGCGATCGAGACGCGGGACGACGCTGGCCGAGACGCACGGATAGCAGGCTGGACACGCCGGGACGATGCAGGAAGCGATCGCGATCGCGTTGATCCGATCCGCTCGGTCGTCCGGTCCAGCTGCCGCGATCGGATGATCACGCGACTCGATCCGCAAAGCGATCGGTCCGTGCATCATCAAACCGACGCATACCAAATCATATAGCTTGGTTTTTGCGATTTTAAATATGTTTGTTTAGGTTTCAATTCTTGTTTCTTAAGTGTTTTGCTCTTATCAGTAGATTGATTCAAAAACACCTCTTTAAACAATCCTAAACATGATTCTAAACAAGAAAAACCACAGAACCAATGGCTCTGATACCACTGTTGGATCGTTTAGTGTTAATCCTGATTCAGTTCATCAGATTAATTCATCCTAAACATGCCAGATCTAGGTTCTCTTGAATAGAAACAATATAGATCTCACCTTATACCTGTTTTATGCAGCGGAAAGAGAGAACAGGTCAGAGATCAGCAGAACCACCAAGAGATGGATCCTCCAAAGACTCACACACGCACACCGTCAGGAAAGAGGCTGCTAGACCACGAGGAGGGAGGCGCAGAGAGAGAGAGAGTCGCGGCTGGGGCTTAGGGTTGGGGAAAAGAATTAGACTTGGTTTTAATTATAAAACCCTTCTCTAATTCCTTTTGGGCTTTTGGGCCCAAATACCAATCTGATTAAATCCCTTAGATTTAATCAGACCCATTAATCTCTCTCTAAGTACGACAAATGCATGGCACTTTTACCGTACTTCTGCTAAGCTGTTCCAACACATTTTCCTGTTAGCTTAGGCGTGTGACCCATATGGGATCATATAATAAAGGCAATAAGTCCAAGACTTATAGATCATGAGCGGACTCTAGCAAGCCATCATGACCCCCAGTATTATATGACTTATGTCTGATCATTGACATACTCTTACTTTCTAGAGACAGTACCGAGATTACTGGACACAATTCCAACATGATATACATACTTAGCCAATGAGAATTTGTGTTTAAGGTGTTTAGGGGTAATAAGAACTTGTTCATAATGCATATCTATCTTGAAATTACCAATGAAAATTGAAGTTAATGCTTGATAGGTATATGGCTATTATCATGATAGTGGAGTAGCTTCATATGTTGTTCTTAGCCTAAGAAATCATTCTATTATTGTTAAACATTTCTAGATTATTTGTTGATCACTCAAACCGAAATCTCAACCCAAGAAACTTAGTCTTTTATCTTTTGCTCAAACTCATCACATATCTGTTTTTACTCTGTTTTTGTGAATCTTAGTATTTTGTTCAGTAAATGGTTTGTTCTATTTTATTTCCACTTGTGTAATCTATATCATTTTCATATTAGTTTCTTTGCTTTCATCTCACTTAGGTTGTTAGTATAAAACTCAATCTCTTGTATTAGCTTATATTAAGAAACTTTGTGCATTATTAGTGGTATATATCACTAGCACCATGTGGATTCGATCCTGAAGTGTTACATCGACATACCATTCGATTGTGGTAGCGTGCACATTAGGTTTTAATTGGTGTGTAAAACGCAAACATCAACACTCCACCATTTTCTCTTCTTATCTCGTCACTCGGTCTTGCTTTCCTTCCCCTTGCCGTTCAATTGCACCTCCGCCCACCTTCTGTCGGTGCTTATCACAGCTTATTTGGTCGCCCACCAGATCTGAAATATTCGAAAGATTGTAGATCTCTTCAATTGGTGATATTATCGCCTCACCACCTCTACCTCTCTATCTCTGTGTATCCTCTGCATGTGCTCTCCTCTGTCACCACCTCCGCCGTTCGCCTACCCTCTGCTCGTGCTATCCTCATCCACATCGTAGCCTTTACTCCCCTGCATAAGCCATTATGAACAGATCTGCCTCCGGTGTGTGTGATATCACCACTGTCTTCTCCGATCACTTCTTTGTATGATAGAAATGTGTCATTGCTTCCTGCTCTAAAATACACTTATGTGTTAGCTGATTTTTTCAGCATATGAAGATGGTATTGGTCATACATCCGTCAAAGTTTCAGTTCAAGCAACTTTGAGTCATCGAAGACAGCGTGTCTCAAGGGTCGTTTGCTGCTACTTTGGTAATGGTGTTTATGAATCCTGCCATCTCCGCCATTCCCGTCACGACGATGAAGATGGTTTATTGGGTATTAAAATCAGTTTCCGCAAAATACTCGTGACCACTCCACCGCTCGTGTCCCCAAAAGCTCCACCGCCACCTCTTTCGTATTGTTTGTCAATCTCCTCTGCCCCCCCCCCCAAATCCGCCAATATGGGCTTCTCCCTGCCTGGCTTTTCGGATATTCATCAACGGCCGTATTTTCCTGCCCCAGTTATGGCTTCCTTGTTCGATCTATCTCTGTTTGAAGTCCGCTCTAGCTTCACTGCTTCAGAGTTATGTTCCAACAGGTTTTTTCAAACTGCTTACTGATATCGAGGTTTTTCAGTTCTGAAGCTACTATCAATTCCTCAAACCACTACACATGTCGATGTAGCATTTGAGGTATCAATCCAGAGAGGCAAGAAGAATATCCAGTGAAGAATACAAGATACTACTTAATCTAAGCAAAATGGATAAAAGAAGTTTAAACTAACAATCCTAAAGAGAAATCAAAACAAGAAATCAAATAAAGTAAACAAGAACAAAGCAAAATACTAAACAAGAAGGATCCTATGATGAGGTTGTCGAGATTCAATAATCTAGAGAAAATCAAAGCAGATTCAATCAATCAAACAATGCTAAACAAGGACAATGTTCATAAGTAAGCTAATCTCATTCTCAAGTTCCTAACTCCTACGCTAATCATGAAATCATTCAGTTCTCATTTTCAAATTACAAGACAATCATGCAAGAATATCCATCAAATACCTCTTAGCAAAGATAATCCTTAGGCTAAGAACACTAGTCAATAGACTAATCCAATCTCTTGGCGTTAATCCCTTTGTCTAATTCCTAATCAAGAACAATCTCTCAATTGTGAATAAGAGTCAAACAAGCAATGCAAAAAAGTTCTAAATTCCTATAATCATCTTAGACAACTAATCTCTTCGGGTAAGAGTGAAAATCCTCTAATTTGATTCAATGCAACATTTCATAACACCTTTCGGGCATAAAATATCATAAGTTCAAGATTTGCAATTTCTTGAGAATCTAGCATTGTGCACATCAAATTAGAGAAGGATGATTCATAAGTAACTCATAGCACCATTAATCATCACATAAATCATCCAAATCAATCCTCATCACAAGACCCAAACCTAACTACTCCCTAATCACCATTGTTCCCATAAAACCCATAAGAGAGATATGATAGATCATGAATAAAGAGAGACTAAGCGAAAAGATTAAGAGAAGTACTTAACTAAACTTAAAATTAAAATTTTACAAGTTCCAAAATCATAAACAAAAGCTCAAGAGAAAGAAAAACTAAGGCCTTGGTAGCTTAGGATTTAAAAACCCCAAAATTAAGTATTTATAGTAAAAAAAAAGAGTCGAATTGGGTCAACCCGGGAAAAACCGGGTATTGACCCCGTTCAATTGGGAAAAAACAGATACGACGGGCTTGTACCGACCATTCCTGGTCGGTATTGAGCGGTAGGTATGGCGGTCCGGTACTCTCCCCTGTTCGAAATGTGATCAAAGTGTGTGTGTCGATGGACATGGTCTGGTCGGTACATCGGAGTCCGTATGGGTGGTATGAGCAGTACCGGACTGGTATGGTTGGTACTTTGAGCTTTTATTCTCCTATGTGGAAAATGTGTTGAAGTTGTGATGTCAAATATCGGGTCCAGTATGGGCTGATCGGTATGGGGAGTTTGAGCAGTACCGGATCGGTTCAGTCCATATTCATGCTCCGTACATCCCCCTGTGAAAATGTGGTTTTTTGTGAACTCTTTTATACCGACCAAGTGAGGTCGGTATTTCCCATCTTATTTCCTTCAAACTACAGTCTTCAATGTTCCATTATCCAAGCTCCCTAATACCTAGATTATCAAGACAATAACACTCCAAAACAAACAAAAACAATGCAAATCTTATGTCTAAACTTCCTAGTTTCTAAATGCATCAATATAAGAAAACATATATGATATAATGCAAAAAGGAACAAAATATGAATGGAGAACAAGCTAAAAAGTTCTAAAATATGGAGATATCACTTATTTGGAATCTCTTGGTTATGGTGGAATCTATTGATGGTTATGGATTATGTATCCTATGCATAAATATTCAACTGGTCTTAGTATCTCAGTTTGAGGCTTTTGAAATAGCATCAGCGTCATCTTCCTTATTACTTGTCTTGTTATATGTGATCTTATGCACCATTACCTCTGTGTGAGGACCCCTTACCTCTTTATGAGGACTCTTTACCTCCTTGTGAGGCTTAGTTAACTCTTTATGAGGACTTCTTACCTCCTTGTGAGGGTCATTTACCTCAATATGAGGATCCTATACCTCATCATGAGGCTGTTATCCAAAATCCCTATTCTATGTTTGTACAATCCTTTTCTCCTTTGGTGTTGTTACCACATGATTCATGATTAAATTCCCAAAATATGAGAGCTATCTTCACCATCGCCAATCTTTGATCATTACTATCAGATTCGGTGTCGGTGCGTCGCATGTGGAAGGTTTTTCTTTCTCAAATCTTCTCGGGATTGAAGATTTCCTCACAGTTTCCAATCTCATCAAGAAGATGTTTTGTCGTCTCAGTATCCAAATTTCTTATTTCTTCCTTTGCACCATTTGTTGAAGTATGCTCGAATAATGTATCCCCAAGTATGTTCTCATTTTCCCAAGACTTCATCTCATTAACCACCGTTGTTGTTACGGAAATTCGATCTAGTAAAAAAACCGGGCTACGATCTGAAATGTACGAACTACGAGGTGTGGGGTAAACTTAAATGAGGTCGAAACTGTTCGTTTATTAATCTTAAGGCCGAAGCCGAGCGATGAACAGGATGGTACGAGGTGAGAGTCCGGAAAATGATGTGCTCCCTAAGTATTGCTTGAGGTTGGATCTTTATAGAAGTAGTTCGGCACTCTCGCAAGTTACAATGTGTCTAAAATGAAGAGTGAAGGGTCCTATTTATAGCGCTTGGATGCTGACTTCCTTTTGGGCCATTGACTCCATTGACTCCTAAGCGGGCTTGTTTTTACTCTGTTTTTGTGAATCTTAGTATTTTGTTCAGTAAATGGTTTGTTCTATTTTATTTCCACTTGTGTAATCTATATCATTTTCATATTAGTTTCTTTGCTTTCATCTCACTTAGGTTGTTAGTATAAAACTCAGTCTCTTGTATTAGCTTATATTAAGAAACTTTGTGCATTATTAGTGGTATATATCACTAGCACCATGTGGATTCGATCCTCAAGTGTTACATCGACATACCATTCGATTGTGGTAGCGTGCACATTAGGTTTTAATTGGTGTGTAAAACGCAAACATCAACACTCCACCATTTTCTCTTCTTATCTCGTCACTCGGTCTTGCTTTCCTTCCCCTTGCCGTTCAACTGCACCTCCGCCCACCTTCTGTCGTTTCTTATCACAGCTTATTTGGTCGCCCACCAGATCTGAAATCTTCGAAAGATTGTAGATCTCTTCAATTGGTGATATTATCGCCTCACCACCTCTGCCTCTCTATCTCTGTGTATCCTCTGCATGTGCTCTCCTCTGTCACAACCTCCGCCGTTCGCCTACCCTCTGCTTGTGCTATCCTCATCCACATCGTAGCCTTTACTCCCCTGCATAAGCCATTATGAACAGATCTGCCTCCGGTGTGTGTGATATCACCACTGTCTTCTCCGATCACTTCTTTGTATGATAGAAATGTGTCATTGCTTCCTGCTCTAAAATACACTTATGTGTTAGCTGATTTTTTCAGCATATGAAGATGGTATTGGTCATACATCCGTCAAAGTTTCAGTTCAAGCAACTTTGAGTCATCGAAGACAGCGTGTCTCAAGGGTCGTTTGCTGCTACTTTGGTAATGGTGTTTATGAATCCTGCCCTCTCCGCCATTCCCGTCACGACGATGAAGATGGTTTATTGGGTATTAAAATCAGTTTCCGCAAAATACTCGTGACCACTCCACCGCTCGTGTCCCCAAAAGCTCCACCGCCACCTCTTTCGTATTGTTTGTCAATCTCCTCTGCCCCCCCCCCCCCGCAAATCCGCCATTATGGGCTTCTCCCTGCCTGTCTTTTCGGATATTCATCAACGGCCGTATTTTCCTGCCCCAGTTATGGCTTCCTTGTTCGATCTATCTCTGTTTGAAGTCCGCTCTAGCTTCACTGCTTCAGAGTTATGTTCCAACAGGTTTTGTCAAACTGCTTACTGATATCGAGGTTTTTCAGTTCTGAAGCTACTATCAATTCCTCAAACCACTACACATGTCGATGTAGCATTTGAGGTATCAATCCAGAGAGGCAAGAAGAATATCCAGTGAAGAATACAAGATACTACTTAATCTAAGCAAAATGGATAAAAGAAGTTTAAACTAACAATCCTAAAGAGAAATCAAAACAAGAAATCAAATAAAGTAAACAAGAACAAAGCAAAATACTAAACAAGAAGGATCCTATGATGAGGTTGTCGAGATTCAATAATCTAGAGAAAATCAAAGCAGATTCAATCAATCAAACAATGCTAAACGAGGACAATGTTCATAAGTAAGCTAATCTCATTCTCAAGTTCCTAACTCCTACGCTAATTATGAAATCATTCAGTTCTCATTTTCAAATTACAAGACAATCATGCAAGAATATCCATCAAATACCTCTTAGCAAAGATAATCCTTAGGCTAAGAACACTAATCATTAGACTAATCCAATCTCTTGGCACTAATCCCTTTGTCTAATTCCTAATCAAGAACAATCTCTCAATTGTGAATAAGAGTCAAACAAGCAATGCATAAAAGTTCTAAATTCCAATAATCATCTTAGACAACTAATCTCTTCGGGTAAGAGTGAAAATCCTCTAATTTGATTCAATGCAACATTTCATAACACCTTTCGGGCATAAAATATCATAAGTTCAAGATTTGCAATTTCTTGAGAATCTAGCATTGCGCACATCAAATTAGAGAAGGATGATTCATAAGTAACTCATAGCACCATTAATCATCACATAAATCATCCAAATCAATCCTCATCACAAGACCCAAACCTAACTACTCCCTAATCACCATTGATCCCATAAAACCCATAAGAGAGATATGATAGATCATGAATAAAGAGAGACTAAGCGAAAAGATTAAGAGAAGTACTTAACTAAACTTAAAATTAAAATTTTACAAGTTCCAAAATCATAAACAAAAGCTCAAGAGAAAGAAAAACTAAGGCCTTGGTAGCTTAGGGTTTAAAAACCCCAAAATTAAGTATTTATAGTAAAAAAAAGAGTCGAATTGGGTCAACCCGGGAAAAACCGGGTATTGACCCCGTTCAATTGGGAAAAAACAGATACGACGGGCTTGTACCGACCATTCCTGGTCGGTATTGAGCGGTAGGTATGGCGGTCCGGTACTCTCCCCTGTTCGAAATGTGATCAAAGTGTGTGTGTCGATGGACATGGTCTGGTCGGTACATCGGAGTCCGTATGGGTGGTATGAGCAGTACCGGACTGGTATGGTTGGTACTTTGAGCTTTTCTTCTCCTATGTGGAAAATGTGTTGAAGTTGTGATGTCAAATATCGGGTCCAGTATGGGCTGATCGGTATGGGGAGTTTGAGCAGTACCGGATCGGTTCAGTCCATATTCATGCTCCGTACATCCCCCTGTGAAAATGTGGTTTTTTGTGAACTCTTTTATACCGACCAAGTGAGGTCGGTATTTCCCATCTTATTTCCTTCAAACTACAATCTTCAATGTTCCATTATCCAAGCTCCCTAATACCTAGATTATCAAGACAAGAACACTCCAAAACAAACAAAAACAATGCAAATCTTATGTCTAAACTTCCTAGTTTCTAAATGCACCAATATAAGAAAACATATATGATATAATGCAAAAAGGAACAAAATATGAATGGAGAACAAGCTAAAAAGTTCTAAAATATGGAGATATCACTTACTTGGAATCTCTTGGTTATGGTGGAATCTATTGATGGTTATGGATTATGTATCCTATGCATAAATATTCACTGGTCTTAGTATCTCAGTTTGAGGCTTTTGAAATAGCATCAGCGTCATCTTCCTTGTTACTTGTCTTGTTATATGTGATCTTAGGCACCATTACCTCTGCGTGAGGACCCCTTACCTCTTTATGAGGACTCTTTACCTCCTTGTGAGGCTTAGTTAACTCTTTATGAGGACTTCTTACCTCCTTGTGAGGGTCATTTACCTCAATATGAGGATCCTATACCTCATCATGAGGCTGTTATCCAAAATCCCTATTCTATGTTTGTACAATCTTTTTCTCCTTTGGTGTTGTTACCACATGATGCATGATTAAATTCCCAAAATATGAGAGTTATCTTCACCATCGCCAATCTTTGATCATTACTATCAGATTCGGTGTCGGTGCATCGCATGTGGAAGGTTTTTCTTTCTCAAATCTTCTCGGGATTGAATATTTCCTCACAGTTTCCAATCTCATCAAGAAGATGTTTTGTCGTCTCAGTATCCAAATTTCTTATTTCTTCCTTTGCACCATTTGTTGAAGTATGCTCGAATAATGTATCACCAAGTATGTTCTCATTTTCCCAAGACTTCATCTCATTAACCACCGTTGTTGTTACGGAAATTCGATCTAGTAAAAAAACCGGGCTACGATCTGAAATGTACGAACTACGAGGTGTGGGGTAAACTTAAATGAGGTCGAAACTGTTCGTTTATTAATCTTAAGGCCGAAGCCGAGCGATGAACAGGATGGTACGAGGTGGGAGTCCGGAAAATGATGTGCTCCCTAAGTATTGCTTGAGGTTGGATCTTTATAGAAGTAGCTAGGCACTCTCGCAAGTTACAATGTGTCTAAAATGAAGAGTGAAGGTGGGAGTCCGGAAAATAATATTTCTAATGAGCTTATGAATGGGTGCTAAACCATATCTAACAATTAGTCCCCCCCCAATTCGTCGATCTGCGGTATTAGTCTGGGTCGGCGAATTTCTTTGAACTTTTAAATCAGGCGAAAATCTTGTTAGGTCCCTTTATTTATTTTTATATTTGTTGTTCAAAAAAAAAAGGTCCCTTTATTTTGGTAGATGTTATTCGTGCCATCAGACTCTATTGCGTTTTTATCTAAACGAGGCAATTTGCAGGGAGCGCGATTTCTTTATTAAAAATCTTTTTGCCTCTTCTATTCCCGTGCCTTTCTTTTTGGCGATTGAATCCTTTTTGAAATTTCTGCTATGTACCCCCTCCTTCTAGCGCCAGTATTTGTTGATTTTTCTTTAGATTTGCTGGTTTAGTATGTGAGCTGGGGTGACCTATTATCTTTCTTCTAGCAGTAGTGATTCGGGTTCTTCCGGTTCGTAGGGGGTGAGCCCTGTTCAGCCTAGGTTTTCTCGGGACGATGAGGAATTTTTTAATTCGCGCAGTGGGTAGATACCTTGCCCATCTTGGGGTGCTCCGATGGTGATGAAGCCTCTTGCCTGTTATCCATTTTCCGATTCTTCTCTTCCTCGGCTTTCAGAGGGAGAAAACTTGGGCTCGTTACTTGGTGAAGGACAAGGTGACGGGAATGAGCGTGATCTGAGTGTTGGTGTAGACACGCTGGGTCGCAGGGATGATGGTGATGATTGTGTTGAGCCCGGAGGCAGTGCTTTGGGGCCTAGTGCTACCGCTTCTGGCAGTCGCTCTCATTCGACGATTTTGAAATGGAAGATGAAGAAGAAGAAGGAAGAAGTTGCGGTGAGTGGAGGGGGAGAGTCTGGGAGGAAGGTGGATCAAAATTTGCGATCAAAATTCCCTGGATGCCCTTTTGCAAGATCGTATCCGTATTCATGCTCTCCAATATCGTTTGCCGGCCCCAGATGAGAGGCCCTAGAATTCTTCTCCTGGGTGGGTTTGCTTGTACGAAATTTTGTTCTCCGAGTGTCATCTATTGTTTCCTCTTCCGAGGCTCCTGATCGAGTACTGTGAAGCGAAGAAAGTGGCTATATCTCAGCTTTGCCCATGGGCCATTCGTAATATGGTGGGCGCTTTGATTATGGCGGCTGATGATGGCTTCAACATATCCACCAATTTCTTTTGTAAATTGACGTTGATAGCGGTTAATCGAGGGACCTCCGGGACTTTCTATGCGAAGCTTTTGCCCAAGCATTGTCTGAAGATTATTTCTGACCCTCCGATAAGATGGATCACTGGTAGGGCAACTATTTATTTGCACGGGTTAACAGTGCGTTGACGTTCGATGTGGACAGAGTATTCTTTTCGGCTTGGAATACTGACTCTGGTAGCCCTTTTTCTTTTACGCACTTTTTTGTTTTGGCGCTTGCTTTTGTTGATGTGATTCATCCCGCATCTGCCGTTTGTTCTGCAGTTTGCCCCTTTTCTGGTTTTTGGACTTGGGGTTTCTCTGAGAATTTGGCGAAAATGAGGGCTCAACGTCTGATATTCTGGCCTTCAAAGAAGGAAAAGGAGTAAAAGGATCTTTTTGATTCGAGGGTTCGGGCTTGTTTTGAGAAAGTTGATTAAGGAATGGATCCTTCTCCCACCCTCTTCTTTTTTTTACCGAGGGACGCACCTTCTTTTTAATCTTTTGGCTGTTTTTCAGAGTTTTTGGGGGTTGTCGTCTTCTTCCATCCCGGTGGTTGGGTTGTTGTCTCCTCGTCTGCGTAGGAAGAAATGTAAGGTTTCGAGTGATGACTGTGATCGTCCGGCTTTGAATTCGGTTATTTGTTCTGCTGGGGAGTCTGCTTCGTTTGCAGGGAGCCCGCGTGTTATCGATCTTGAGGTGAGTCATGTTGCTCCTGAGCGGATTGTGGAGATGGAGCTTGACTGCAACGTTGGACGGGGCTGGGAGGTCGTATCCGAACAGGTGCCTGCTCCTGAGGTCGGTGCTTTGGGTTCGGAAACTGTGCTTCCCGAGAGGGAACGTGATGGTTCCGAAGCATCTGGTATCTCGCGCTGCGAAGTTGTCGTCGAGGGATGTGGGAATGTTGTTTATCGTTCCCATCTTGTGGGTTTCAGTTCTGCATCTCCTTGTGATAGTGGTCTGGGAATTTGTCGGGAACCTGATTTGCTGGATTTTTCTTGGTCGTATCATCATACATGGAAGGATCCTTTGGTGGATGATACGCGGTCTTGTGCCGAGCTTGTCCAGTGAATCGCGGTGAAGCCTCCTCGGAAGCTAGTTCCCATCTCCGAAATGGATAGACCCGGCCTCTAGGAGGATCATAGTCATGGTCTTGTTAATGTATGTTTTGTTGATCTTGTTATTTTTTTGTGCGGATGTATATCTGGCTGACCACTTCCTTTGTTCCGTAGTGGGCAGTTGTTTTTAATAAGCTTAGGGGCTCGTATGAGCTTGACATGAATCAGGCCGAATCGGCGGGGGCGCTCTCAAGGAGCAGGTCGATGTTCTGCATGGTGCTGCTTGCGAATTGGAGGCTGCTCGTGAGCGGCTCGGGGAAGCTGAGGCGTGCACTGCTGCTCTGTTGTTGGAGAGGCAGCGCCTCGCGGATCTCGAGAAGAGGGTTTCAGATTTATAGGGTGCAAACTACGATTGGCACCTTGAGGTCGGTCTTTTGAGGTCGGAAGCTAGTCGTCTAACTTGGCAATGTGGCGAGCTACGGGCTTCTTTTGATGAGCGTATCTTGGTAAAGCAGAGAGCTCTTCATGAGATGATTTCTGATCATCTCGAGAAGTTGAAGTCAGAGAGGGATCGGGAAGAGCTCTATTTTAGGAAGCTTCTTGTGTTGAATCAAGTGGTTTCATTTCTATGTGCATATCGGCTGCTTGTTCGGGACGGTATTGTTAGGAAATAAACTCGAATTTCCTCGGAAACCAGAAATATGGGACCGAAGAAAATGCACACAAATTTGTTAACGGAGTTCGGCCAATCGTGCCTACGTCTCCGGACATGCTACAGATCTTTATATTAATCACCGGGAAATTACAACCCTCTCAACTCACACCCAAAACCCGAATACAATCAAGAAAATTATACTCAAATTTTCTTACAAAGAAAAGATTTTTTTTCTTCTCTCTTTCTCTCTTCTTTCTTTCTCTCTTATTTTTCTTTGTTTTGGGATGATTTTTGCTTCTCACCATATCTTGCTATTTGTAGAGAGTTATGAGGGTGGTAGGAGCAACAAATATTGACTAGAAAGATGAGAAGACTTCCCCTTTGATTTCTCCACCTCCCTCACCGTCCAAATCCAAGCCACCTCCTTTTAATTTATGTGGCCGTCACTTTTGACTAAAGAGTTACGTTTACGTCACTAACAATCTCCCACTTGAAGACCGATTTCAATCTGTCTTCACACCTCGATTCTTATAGCAGTTCTTCCGTGCTTGTTACTCTAACAAACCAACCGAGGTTACACATAACCTCAGCTTATCATACGGCACGACCTTTGTTAACATGTCTGTCGGGTTCTTGCTTCCTGGGATCTTCTCAAGCACTAACATTTCATCTTCTAAAGCCGATCTGATGAAATGATACCGAAGTTGTATGTGCTTCGTCTGAGCATGGTAAACTGGATTCTTTGCCGAGTCAATGGCACTCTTACTGTCACAGTACAATACATTTTTTCTCTTGGTCATGGCCTAGCTCTTGTAGAAATGACTGTAACCACATCATCTCCTTTGTTGCCTCTGTCACCGCAACATACTCCGCTTCACAGCTTGATAGAGCTACAATCTTTTGCAACTTTGAAACCCAACAAATTGCAGTACCACCAAAAGTGTAAACATACCCGGATGTACTCTTCGTACTACCAATGTCACCTCCATTGTCAGAATCAACATATCCCTGCAATCCAATCTCTGACTTCTTGAAACATAGCGATAAACTTGGATTTCCCTTCAGATACCTTAAAGTCCACTTAACAGCTTCTCAATGTTCCTTTCCAGGATTTCTCATAAACCTGCTAAAGACTCCCACTGCATGTGCAATTTCTGGCCTTGTATATACCATCGCGTATATCAGGCTGCAAATAGCAGAAGCATATGGAACTCTATCAATATATGTCATCTCGTCTTCAGTCACCGGAGACTGTTCTTTGGATAACCAAAAATGACTTTCCAGGGGAGTACTAACCGGCTTCACGTCATCCATATTAATCCTCTTGAGGAATTTCTTCAAATACTCCTCTTGTGATAACTTAAAACCCTCCTTGCTTCTACTAATTCTCATCCCAAGAATTTGTTTTGCTTCTCCTAGGTCTTTCATCGCAAAATCTTCCGAGAGTTTCGCCTTCAAGTTGTTGATCTCATCCAAATCTGCTCCCACTATCAGCATGTCATCAACATATAGGAGCAATATCAAGTAGGACTCTTCCAGCCTCTTGAAGTAACAACAGTGGTCAGCTTCACACCTCAAGAAACCATCCCCTTTTATAAAGTTGTCAAACTTCTTATACCACTGTCTTGGAGCTTGTTTTGAGCAATACAAACTCCTTTTAAGCTTGCACACCAGTCTTTCTTTCCCTTTGACTTCAAAGCCTTCTGGTTGCTTCATGTAAATTTCTTCATCCAAATCATCGTGAAGAAATGTTGTTTTCACATCCATCTGTTGAAGATGTAAATCTTCCTTTGCTACCAGCCCAAGAACAGTTCGGATTATCACCAACTTCACTAAAAGATAAAATATCTCTGTGTAGTCTATGCCTTCTTTTTGTTGGAATCCCTTCACAACAAGCCTCGCTTTATAACGTTTGCTCCCATCATGTTCTTCTTTTATCTGGTAGACCCACATGTTATGCAATGCCTTTTTCTCCCTAGGCAATTCTTCTAACTCCCACGTGTGATTAGACATCATCGAGTCCATCTCATCGTTCATTGCAAACTCCCACTTAATCGATTCATCAACTTGCATTGCCTCTTCATAACATTTAGGCTCGCCTCTATCCGTGAGCAGAATATAGTTGAGGGATGGAGAAAATCTTACAGGTTTCTTGATGGTTCTATTTGACTGTCACAACTATGTAACTGGCGTACTAGGGATCACTTCAGTATCTTCATTCTCATCTGCCTTAATATTCTCCTCTTTAGAATTTTTCTCTTCTGTTGTTGTTGTATCCTGCTGCAACTCTGGTGCCAGAATCTCTCCCAAATCAACAGCTCTAGGCTCCATCTTTCCCGAGCTTTCTTTTAGCTTATCCTTGTAAAACGCTTCTTCGTTGAACACAACATTCCTGCTGCGGATGATCTTCCGATTTTCATCATCCCAAAACCAATAACCGAACTCTGTGTCACCATAACCAATGAAGTAACCCTTCTTCGATTTTGCATCAAGTTTACTTCTTGCAGCATCATCAATGTGAACATAATCTAAGCAACCAAATACTTTAAGATGAGAAAGGTTTACTTTCTTTCCGCTCCACACTTCTTCGGGGATCTTGAATCCCAACGGAACAGACGGTCCTCTGTTTATTAAGTAGGCCGCGGTATTGATTGCATCCGCCCAAAATGTCTTAGGCAATCCGCAGTGCAATCTCATGCTCCTTGCACGCTCATTCAAGGTTCTGTTCATCCTTTCAGCTACTCCGTTTTGTTGAGGCGTTCCAGGAATAGTCTTCACCATCTTGATCCCACCATCAGCGCAATATCTTTTAAACTCCTCGCTGATGTACTCTCTGCCATTATCAGACCTTAGGTACTTCAACTTGAGATTCGTCTCGATCTCAACCATGGCTTTCCATCTTTTGAAAACCGAAAACACTTCATGCTTGTTCTTCATGAAGTAAACCCACACTTTCCTTGTGGAGTCATCAATAAAGGTCACATAATAATATGAACCTCCTAACGTTGCGACAGGAGCGGGTCCCCACACATCAGTGTACACCAACTCCAACTTTTCAGGTTTGGACTCTCTTCCATCGCTTGATAAACTAACCCGTTTCTGCTTTCCAAGGATACAACTTTCACAAATCTAATGATCCACCGTCTTCAGATCTGGAAGCACGCCATTTGCCGCCATAAGTTTCAATCCTTTCTCACTCATGTGCCCCAACCTACAATGCCACAACTTAGTCTGTTTGGCATTCTCCACAACCGCAATTGTATCTTCATGACTTATCGTCATATAAAGAGTGCCTCTTTTATGACCTCTAGCAACCACCATGGAACCTTTCTTTACACTACATGCTCCACCACCAAAATTGACATTGTGCCCCGCATCATCAAGTTGACCTACTGAGATAAGATTTCTCATCAACTTTGGCACATGTCTAACTTTTGCGATCTTCCATACACGCCCATCTGACATCTTCAAGTTGATATCTCCACTACCAACTATTTCCAAAGGTAAACCATCAGCTAGATATACCTTCCCATAATTTCCAGCAACATAGTTCTCCATTATGTTGTGGTGTGGTGTCATGTGGAATGATGCTCCAGAGTCTAGAACCCAAGACTCGATCGGGCTATCAACATAGGAGATCGACGCTTCAATCGTGTTTACAGCGGCAACATGAGCTTTACCTTTCTTCGAGAATCAGCAGATAATACCAATGCATCACCAATTTCATGTGTGACTGCATTGGCTCCGGCTCCCTTGTTGCCTTCCTTCTTTGAAATTGCCCAGAAATTCTTTCTTATGTGGCCCGTCTTTCCACAGTTCCAACATTCAGCAGGCTGCTTGAATTTGGACTGACTTCTTCCATTTCTTGACTTTGCTCTGCCATTGTTCCAGTTGTTTCTGTCTTGGTTTCTGCCTCTGTTTTCCAAGTTGAAAGCAGAGATCGTTGAAGCTTCACCAGAGTCGACTACGAACTTCTTCAGAAAGGATACGATCTCAAACATCATTAAACTTAAATTTATGATTTCCCAAAAAATTACTAGCCGCTGCCCTCATTGGCTCCCAACTATTTGGCAGAGATGCCAACAAAATCAATGCCCGCACTTCATCTTCAAACTCGATTTCAACGGACGATAATTGGTTGACAATCGTGTTGAATTCATTCATGTGTGCTGCAACATGGCCACCTTCTTCCGTCTTTAAATGAAAAAGTTTCTTCATGAGAAATACCTTGTTATTTGCTGAAGGTTTCTCATACATATCCGAGAGAACTTTCATGAGCCCTTCCGTGGTCTTCTCCTTCGCAACATTGTGAGCGACATTCTTCGATAGTGTTAACCTGATAACACCAAGAACTTGTCTGTCAAGGAGCTCCCACTCATCCTGATCCATCTTCTCAGGCTTCTTGCTCAGTGGTTGATGAAGCTTTCTTCCATACAGATAATCTTCAATTTGCATTCTCTAGAATGCATAATCTGTATCATCAAATTTCCCGATACCGTGCGCCGAACCATCTTCGCCTCCCATCATTTCTGATTATCTTTTGCGAACCACCGTGTATTAAAACACCTCCGTCGACAAACCGATGTCACCGACAAAATTTTACTATTCACGAATACACTATTCACGTGAATAGTAACCCTGCAAAAAACTTGACCGAGATTACCGCAACCCCGTGCTCTGATTCCAGTTGTTAGGAAATAAACTCGAATTTCCTCAAAAATCAGAAATATGGGTCCGAAGAAAATGCACACAAATTTGTTAACGGAGTTCGGCCAATCGTGCCTACGTCTCCGGACCTGCTACAGATCTTTATATTAATCACCGAGAAATTACAACCCTCTCAACTCACACCCAAAACCCGAATACACTCAAGAAAGTTATACTCAAATTTTCTTACAAAGAAAAGATTTTTTTCTCTCTTTCTCTCTTCTTTCTATCTCTCTTGTTTTTATTTGTTTTGGGATGATTTTTGCTTCTCATCATGTCTTGCTATTTATAGAGAGTTATGAGGGTGGTAGGGGCAACAAATATTGACTAGAAAGATGAGAAGACTTCTCCTTTGATTTCTCCACCTCCCTGACCGTCCAAATCCACGCCACCTCCTTTTGATTTATGTGGCCATCACTTTTGACTAAAGAGTTACGTTTACGTAACTAACAGGTATCCATGTTCCTCCCGCGCTGGTTGCCCAGTTGGAACGAGACGAGCCTTTGCTCCGCCAGGATGTTAGTGCATTGAGGCCTGTTATTCCTGGTCTTTGTGATTCATTTGGTTTGCCTTTCCCTGGACTATCTAGTTGTGAAGCTGTTGTTGACAGAGTGGCGGGGAGTAGTAGAGGGAGAATCGGGCCTACTGAGGTTGCAATTGTCCCCAATGCATCCGGTTCCTTGAACAAGCTTTAGTATTTTGTAAAATAGCTGTTTTTTGGTTTTGTTGTTGGAGGTGCCTCGTTGTGGGACTTCTTCCTTTCTCCCCCCCCCCCTTTTTGGTAGTGGTCGATCCGAACTTTGGCGGTCCTTGAACGTGTGCGTATATTTATTCTACTCTTCTTTGTGATTGTTTTTATCGTTCTGAGCTAGGTTGTTTTTTGTTGATGTGGCCTCGCTTTCCGTTTGTGTTTTTTTGAAAGCGTCTCGATGTATTTTGGCGGCATCCCTCTTTTGTTTTCGAGATTCGGTCTGTGTGTCTTTATTGCTTTCCCAATAGTTCTTTTGCATGTTTATGGAAAGGTGGACCGCCGTTTATTCGTTGAATGTTGTGTTGGTAACCGTTGCATTGCTTTAAATGTGTTTCTTTGGGAGACGCTACCTTTCCTGATTATAAATGTCGCCTCTTCTTCTTGTTGTTCCTGGGCGAGTTTAAGTTTTTGGTTGGCAGTAGGTCGAATCTCAGTGATTTGTTTTGGTGTTGGCCGTCATCGGCCTTCCGGGTTTCGGTGGTTGCCATTCTCAGATGGGCTTTTTCTGCGAAGTGAGGGCTTGTCGAAGCGTAACTATGTTCTGATAGCCGCCTTTGTTTGTCGTCTTTGCGAACTTAAAGGCGATGCGCAGTTCCTTCGTTCAGTTGTATTTGATGCGCCAATCATTTTAGTAATGGGCCGGAGGTTATCCTATCTTGAACTTGTCGCTTTTATGTAAGCATGTTGCCTGTTTTTTGGCTGATTTGTGCCCTTCCCCACCCCCCCCCCCCCCCCGTTTTGGCGTCGTGGTTTTGCTCTAACGTTTTACTCTTTTTGTTTGCAGAGCGACGAGCAGGGGGTTTGGTTGGGTCTCCCTTCTTTGTTTAAGGGGAGATATCTTTCTGGAAGGGGTCCTGGGGTCCGGCCCCCTGGGTCGACTTTACCCAAGCTTGGACTGCCTCGACTAATTGCTCCTGCTCGGACTTCTGTCTTTTGAGGACAGCCTTGCAGGGAACAAAGGTTTGACGCTGCGTTCGTGTGCGAGTTGTTGTTGTGATTTTTTTTGTTGGGGGTTTCCCTTGTAAGAGAGGATGCGAGCTTTGATCCGGATGAAATCATCTTTGAAGAAATTAGACTTTCTTTTTGTTAGTTTTCTTGCAATTTTGATAAGAATGGAATAAAAGAACGAAGAGACTTTACCTATCTCTTTCTCCTTTTCCCTCCTCGTTTTTTTGTGTGGATGCGAGTCGTTTCTCGGCTTTAGGCGCGATCGAATTTTAGGTGCGAGTACGTGCCCGGCTTATCTTGTTTTTTGATTTTCTCGGATCGAAAAAATGCTCGCCTATTCGTGTACACATGTTTGTGGGTGCGAGCTTTGGCTCGGCTTATCTCGTCATCTACTTGGTTATTTAGGCGCGAGTACGTGCTTGGCTTATCCTGTGGAATCCTTGAACATAGTTGTGCAAAGGAGGTTCGGCTTACGAAACTTGTTCTAAGGACTCATGCGGGGTCTGGGCCCGGCTTATAGTCGTTGAAAACGACAATGTGACGCAGCATGTCACTGTGAATGGGACATGTGTTTATTTGATCGATCATTTAGCCAGAATGTCGATGGTTAGATGTTAGGTAACGTAATCATGTTGGAAGAAACGCGAATGATGAAAAAGGACTTTTTGAATTAAAATATGAAAGTGGGTGCACCCTGTGTAGGTTGCCTACGTACCCTCCGAGGAGATATCAAGCTGACGTCGGTCTTACAATAACGAGGTCAGTCTTGTTTTACCTCTGGTAGATATGCTTATGTGACGCCGGTCTTAGAGAGTGTTGGAGTGTTCCGAACTAATCGGCGCGCTTTCTCTTTCTGTCGTGGGGCCCTGTCTACCCTTGTTGGTTATAATTATCTGCTCGATATACCCCGTCAGCTTGATTGTTTTGGCTGCGTCATTTGTGAGGTCGGCTGGAAGCATTTCCAGGTGCCTCTTCTCCTGTTTTTGCAACTCCGATCCTTGCGGGGTCCTCTTGAGGGTGAGGCTACCTCGGCGACTGCCTTATCCCATCGTTGTGTGCTGGCCTGTGTTGATCACTCCGAGTTGTTGTGAGTTAACAACCCCCCGGTGATTGTGTTAACGTGTTTGCCCGGAGTGTGGGTTCTTCGTCGTCTTTGTGGCGAATTCTCTTAAGATGTGCTACGTCGCTTGTTCCCTGTTCTTCCCACTGTTGGTCAGGCTGTTCGAACTGCTCCTTCTCGCATATGGGCTGTTTCTCCGTTTCATGGCTCCCAAGAGGAGTCGGTGGAGTGTTTTGATCGGCTAGTGTTGTTTCCTTACTTTGGTATTCGCTGAGCAAAAGGCTTCGCAGATGCTGACACTCAGTGGTGTCATGTCTGAATCGTTGGTGAAAGGTGCAGAAGAGCCAATATTGGTTGTCAATTCGTGCGGGCTTGCTCCATGCCCGGTTCTGCTGACTGATACCGTAGTATGTTACTGACTTCTTCCTTTTTTTGTTGAGGGGCCTTTTCGCGAGCTCCTTTACTTTCTTAGTCATGGAAAACTTCTTTATCATTGAGTTTTTGTTTTTTTCTGTTCTGGCGAAGGCTGACGCCTGGAGGAGGGCGTCTTCGAGGGTTTGCGGCCTATTTGTCATCAGCTCGTCACGGAAGGGTGAGTCATGCCAGAGCCCATATCGCAGTGTCGGGAGTCCTTCTTCGTCGGCCACCGGGAGTTTGGAAGCGGTGGCCTTGAACCTATTGATATATGACCTGAGAGACTCCTTTGGCCCCTGGTTTATGGCCCAGAGATCGGCATCAGAATTTTCCACTTGGTCAATCATGGAGTGGTGTTCGAGGAAAGCGTCGTTAGCTGGTGATAGCTGTCGATAGAGTGCGCCTTTAGGCATAAGAACCAATCGAGGGCGGCGCCGCAGAGTTTTTCCACGAATATGATAGGTCAAGAATTATCCCTATTCTAACTGCAAGTGCACAGTGATGCGAATGTAGTATCTAGGGTATCGAATCCACAAGGACTCACGGTCACGCGATAAATTATAAGTAGTTCGAATTAGCTAAGCAAATCAGATTTTAAAACAGTAAACAAGACAGCAAATAAACGAATGAAATGAGGTGAATGTAAACAATTAATGAAGGTGTCAGGTTTCGGGAAGTTCTCAGGATATCAGAAATTCAGATTAACAACAGTCAAGATTCAATTTATAGCGTTCTTGAACTAGAATCACAAAAGTATAACTAACCAACTTTCGCTGCGATAATTATCTATGTCTAACAACCTAGCAGACCAACTTTCGTTGCGAATCCTAGAGTTCTAAACATGCATTAATTCCAAGTTCGTTCGTTCACAATGTCTCTAAACCAAATTTCTTTGCGAATAGATAAATTGCTCACCTAAATCAGATCTAGTTAATTAACCAACTTTCGTTGCGTGAATTAACCTAATATCAATAATCTAAATGGTCAGTTCTGATTAAGTGTTAAGAACAGTTTAGATGAAGAACTAGATGATGAATCTTAATCATTTAGTTAATCTAACATTCCTTCAAATCCCTAATGAGAATCCCTAACCTAACAAGAGATCTACTCGGACATAGCAATCATAACAGAAAACATAGTCAAAATATATATCATAGAATAATCAAAGGAATAAGAACAAGGGTTCGAAATCTTCTCTATGTCAAGTATCTGATCAACCCCTAAAACTCTCTGAATGTAAAAATAAAGCTAGCCTAAACAATGGCTTAAGAACCCTAATATAATGATCTAATCACCGCTGGGGCTTCTTTGTAATTATGAGAAACTTCTGGGCTTTGTTGCAAATTCCAAACTCTTCATTAAACCGCCGAGAATAAGTCTGACTCGTGTATGCATTGATCGTTGCCACAAGTGTGTTGATAGGTCAAGAATTAATCCCTATACTAAACTGCAAGTGTACAGCAATGTCAAAGTAGTATATAGGGTTATCGAATCCACAGGGACACTTGGTCTCAAGAGAATCAAACCGTAGGGAATGAATACTAGAAATAAGCAATGTGATTGTATTGAAAGTAGTGCGAGAAAGTAAATCAGTAGCAGAGATTATTGGTTGTGAAAGCAAGTAATTAAAAGCGTCAAACCTAGGGTATTCTCAGGAAATCAGACTAGCAGACAGTTCATTCAGCAAGGATCTAATTAAGCACAGTTCTAGAACTCAAAACACAGATATAGAATTAACCAAATTCCTTTGCGATAATTCTCTAAGTCTAAGTGCAGCAAACCAAACTTCCGTTTGCGAGAACTAACAGATTAAACTAGCAATAGGCTCAAGTTTGATATGTTCACAATTATCCTAAACCAAACTTTCGTTTGCGCAAAGTTTAATTGCCCAATTTAATTAGTTCAGATTCCTAAACCCCACTTCCGTGACGTATTTAGCAACCTAAGATCTAGATTCTAATTGATCAGGTTAGAACTAGCTTTAAGCACAATTAAATTGAAGAACAGATATAGTTTGAATCCTTAACTGAAATTGAACAAGTCTAGCAAGTCATGAAATCCTATGTGAGAAACCCTAAGTCTAACTAGGAATCTACTCAGACATAGATAATGAAAACATGATCATATGATAAGTAAATTGCATAAAAGAATAAGAGTAAAAGGGGTTCGAAATCTTCTCCAAATACAGATGATGAATCAGGTTCAGATCAGCCCCAAAAGCTCTAAAAATCCTCTGCTCTTCATTATGAAGTTCTTTCTAATAAAAACTCTAAAAACTCTATTATATAGGCATAATCTCGGCCAGGGGCTTCTTTGTAAATATCAGGAACTTCTGGATCAAAGTGCAATATCTTGATTCTTCTAAACCGCCGAGTTTTTGGCCCATCTCGCTGGTGCAACGATCGTTGCTAGAGTGCAACGATCGACACCTTTCTCTGTCTCGGACAGTGAACTCTATCTCTCGGCCAATCACTCCAAAAATCTCCAAAATGCTCCATAATCTCCAATTTAGCTCCCAACCTGATTATACCTGTAAAAGACTCTAAACAAAGACAAAAGACACTAAAACACATCTATATCATGGCCTAAAACTAGTAAAAACCATGATATATCATGTGTCGATCGATGCAATCCTCTGTTTTGGACAGTGAACTCTATCTCTCGGGTTAATGCTCCAAAATGCTCCAGAAAGCGCCATAATCTCCAAATCCGCTCCAAACGTGCATATACCTAATAACACATGTAAAAGACTCTAAAGAAACACTAAAAGACTCTAAAACATACTTATATCATGGTCTAAAACCGGTGAAAACCATGATATATCAACTCCCCCACACTTAGCCTTTGCTTGCCCTCAAGCAAAACAGAAAGCTAGAACATGGTGAAGAGGTTTGTAAGCTTTCAGAAACTCTTTTCATTTTAGAAGCAACAACACTCAGATTCCCCTTAGTAAGCCACTGAAAGATTCACCTGCAAGACATCAATACCAACATATACTTCCACCACACTTAGCAACTGTCCTGAGTAAACTCCACAATCAATCCAAAGCAATTCAAATTCACCTTAATGACTTCTATTAGATATTAAGTGCGGTATCACCTAAGGATTATCGATCAAAGGGCACATGGATTCTTACTCTGTTAGCTCTAGACCACCATACTATCTTTTTATGGTTCCTTTCTTCTCTTTTCTCTTCCTTAGCATCTGATTTTTTTCCATTGGGTATCATTTTATTTTTTTTATTCAGTGCTCTTCCCGTTATGGGGTGTACTTTGGACACATTCCATGGATGCACAGGAGGTAATAGGGGCTCTACCACTCCCGTGACCACTTCGGAGCTACTAGCTCATCCTCAGTTTATTATTCTCTTTTTTTTACTTTAAGAGAAGGGGAGAAGGGAACCTTACTTGGACAGGTTTACAAGCTGTGTCAGAACTAACAGAGGAGTCCGACTCAAGGTATATGAAGCCCTTAGGTGAGAAAATTAAGTCAAAATTAGGGGTGAAGTCAGTAGAGTATCCTCTGAATACCTGAATTGATATGGGTGTCCTCAGTAGGCTGATCTGTGTTGGAGTTTTCTAATAGTCATAGATTGATCCTGCAACTTCATCCCAATGGTTACTTAAGTTCCTGCAAGTGTTGTTAACTTCTCAAAAATTCACTGTTTCTTACTTAAACTGTTTTGACTCAATAAAACAAAAATTTTGGACTGACTCTAAGAAAACAAAAGTGTGTGTCAGTAGCTACCTCCCCCACACATGAAACACACTGTCCCCAGTAGTGTCAAGCTTAGGATTGGCAAGAAAAGAAAATGTTTAAGGGATGTTTTAGGTTCTGTCTGATTTTTACCTGTCTCGCACCTGCATCGATCGTTACGCATAAATGCGACGATCGTTGCAAGGCGATTGCGATTTTGTGTCGATCGTTGCTCAGGTCCGCAACGATCGCTGCAATGCGATTTTCCTGTTGTGACGATCGACACACAGGACCGTGTCGATCGTTGCATTGCGATTTCGTCAGTTCAGTCAGCAGTCAGCAAGTTAGTCCGTGAGAAAATCTCAAATCTTAAACCTGGAAAGCTGGAAAACATCGCAAACAAGTAAAATCAAAGCAATAGATAGTCTAAAAGTAAACACATCATCCCAAACATAAGTATCGACTAGAAAAATCAAAAGAAAAGTGAAAAAGAAAAAGGAAAAACAGAACCGATAGTCTGAAAATGGAACTCTGATCTCACTCGCTTTCATCATCAATACCATCCATGGGATCAGTACTACTCGAAAGAACAGGAGTCGGAGAGCGCTGTCGACGACGACGAGCAGGAATGGGCTGGTGAACCTGAGGCTGTCTCCTGCAAGTGCAGCCACGCATGAAATCCCAAATACTTCGCAGTATACCATCCTGACGCTCTCTCCACTCGCCCTCAGTCACCTGACTCACTGGTACCGAAGGAGCTGGATAAGGACCAATGTCAAATGCAGCAGCAGCAGCCTTGGGCGCAGGAGTAGAAGCAAAACTCTGAGCAGATGGTCCCGGTGCAGAAGAAGAAGAAGCACCCAGAGGGTTAACCATCGTAGGAACGCCGCCTCTCAAGTTCCTAGGAGGCTCAAAGCGCAAGGCCTCCAAGGAATCAACTCTAGTAAGCTCAGCAGAAGCTGCACACACCAGTCATCTGCATCTGCATCATGATAAACCCAAAGCTTCTCTTCCTTCATCCAAGTAGGGTTCTTCAAATGACCATAATCCATCCACCGCCTCTTGGTGATGCACTCTCTCCTAGAAGTAGGGATCCTGAAATGCTGGAAAATGGGAGTAAGTAAACTCTCTACAGACTCACTCTTCTTCCCAGAAAATGGCTTCGTCTTCAGCTCGCACAAAAGGTCTGCAAAAACTGCTCCCAAGTTTAGCTGAGGAGCTGGGTCTTGCAATGGTGTCTCCTCGAACAAGTGACTCACTCCAGTGTATAGCAACTGCAACTCCAGATTCCTTTGCTTGTTCACCTCAGCCTTGCAGAGGAGAGTATAACCCAAAATGCGGCCAACATATCGCAGGACTGGATGGCGCAACTGTATCTGCTTTGTAGTACGTGAGTTATACACTTCACAGCCAATGTGGTCCCAGAAAAACTGACAACTCTCAGTGTCCCACTCCCTAACTAGATAGCAATGAGTGGCCTGATCATCAAAGCCATAGATCCTGCAGAGATCACGAATGCTAATCCGATACCTGTATCCGTCGCACATGAATGTGAATGTGCCTTCTCGAGCTTTCCTGAGAATAGGATCCATGTAATAGACTCTACAAGTGGACAACAGCTGTCGCACCAAGTCAGGATAGAGATCATAACTCCTCATCGGCATAGTCCCTAGCCCTATCTGTCTCGTAACCTCTAGCACCTGACTGTCAATCCCAAGCATCCGACAGGTCTGGTAGTCTGCAAATCGCGTAGGCTTGAGAGTCATGTCATGCCACGCATTGTAGAACAGCGTGTCATAATCGTCCCAAGTCTCAGAAACTGGTCTCTCTAAACACGCATCACTCTCAGTCACTGTCTTAGCATCCTCCATCCATGCTCTAGTCACAGGAATCTTGTCCTGCTCTGCCTTAGGCCAACGGAGACGCACTGTGCTAATCTCACCAGCGTAAGGGGCAAGCATAGGAGATGTGCGTACGAACCAGTCGGCAGGTGGTTCAGTATCAGCAGGCACATTCCGTCTCTTCCTCGGTACCATCTGAAATTAAAGACACAAGAAATAACTTACATTTAAGCCAAGGCTCTAAGATCATCAAACGCAAGCACATAAGTGCATATCATCTCAATCAACCATCAGTAGCAGTCAAACAAACATCTAGTGTACCCAAATTCGCCATACAATCTGTCCTAAATCAGACATCAGAGAGACTTGTCATTGAATCGTAAAATTCTCAAAAACCTTTCTAAATCTGTCAATGCATACACTAAGGTAGTATCAAATCGTCACTAATAAGATTAAGAAGCATCAATTCCGTTCTAGGAGGAACGGATCATGATAAAGTTCGGGTTTTTCTACCTTTGGCCGAAACAAAAATAGAGAGATTTGGGACACATACCTCAAAACCGGTTGAAATGGATGATAGAAATGGATAGAGGGGAGAAAATCGAGTGGATTAGGCACTTGAATCGTTAAAAACGAGTGAGAAATGAGGGAGATCGAGCAAAAGCGGATTTAGGGTTCTTAGGGAGGAATCGCGAAATAGAGAAGAAAAGAAAGAGAAAGGGTTCTGGGGTACTTACCTCGCTCGTGTTTGCAACGATCGTTGCAGTGTATGTGACGATCGCTGCTTAATCAGGATTGGTTAAACCAATCTGATTTTCGGTTAACTCACTTACCTTTGATTTTGATTTGAACCGGGTGTGTCGATCGTTGCACAAGGCAGTGACGATCGTCACACTGCGACTTTAGTCTCTCATACCATTTCTCATGCGACGATCGCTGCACAGGACCGCAACGACCGTCACAAGGCGATTTACCTCTTCGTCAAATCTCCTTGCATCGATCGTCACACTAAGTGCAACGATCGACGCAAATCTTCAGACTCGAATTCTGCAGAGAAAACACACCAAAAACAAAAACAAAACGTAAAATCCTAGGAAAAATACCGAAAAGAATATGTACAAACCTAACAGTGGGTTGCCTTCCACTCAGCGCTTGTTTTAAGTCGTTAGCTTGACTGTGGTACATGGTCAGATGTCAGGTGGTTTCGCCAAAGGCAGAGCATGCCTTTCCGAAATTCTCCTCATCCATGGTGGCGTATATGCATTTCTTGCATGAAACTGACCGAGGAACTTGGGAACAACAGCAAGGTCAGGTGGAACATTACGTTTCCTGACTCTATTCCTTGCAAAATCAGCATCAGAGTTAGCATGCTTAAAGTCAGAGAGATCATACCTTAGCCTGGTGAACTGCGGATTAGGTGTCATGTTCGGAGCTTTCTGCTGAAGAGCAGGTACAGCCTTTGAAGATGTTAGAGCAAGTTTAGTGTGAACTGCCATCTTCTTCTCTCCAATCTCAGTCTCTTGTTCTATCTCAACACTGAAACTTTGTCCATCAATGGTGGATCTCTGCAATCTGTCCATCTTAAACTCCAAAGGTTGATCCCCCAGGTGGAGAGCAATCAAAGTTTGTCTCACATCAATTACAGCTCCAGCAGTAGCTAAGAATGATCTTCCAAGCAGAATGGGATCAACTGGCTCAATCTCATACTTCAGCACCATAAAGTCTGTTGGAATAAAGTGATTCCCAACTCTGAGAGGGATGTTCTCAAGAACTCCTTCTGGATATCTCTTTGATCGATCGGCTAGGATAAGAGCGATCCTAGTGGGCTGGAAATCCATCAGTCCCAGTCTCACAGCCACAGAGTATGGCATGAGATTTATACTTGAGCCCAGATCACACAAATACCTCTTGAATCTGTCTTTGTAGATAGAACAGTCTAACATAAAACCCCCTGGATCCTTTAGTTTCTCAGGAATCCTACCATGAATAACAGCATCGCATACTTCAGAGACCATAAAGACACTTTCTTCTTCAGTCATGTTACTAGAAATTAGGTCTGTAAGACATCTCCTCGCCATAGGAATGTTCTTAACAGCATCAATCAATTGGGCTTCAGTTAGCTTTTCTCTCATCATCTCCATGCACTTTTCTAGCTGAATCTCTTGCTTGGACTTCCTAGGGAAAGGGATCTTCGGTTTGTAGACTCTTTCTTCAGATACAATCGGCTTCTCTAGAGAGACTGGCTACTCACGCCCATGGTGTCGATCAATACTGACACTCGAAAGTTGTGTCGATCGTTGCAGATCTGTGTCGATCGATGCAAGATCTTCATCTCGAGAATGTCTCGGATTTTTCAGCTCCAAAACCTTAGTATCTTGATTCTGCTCAGCTCCATCTTCTGCCAAAGCTGTCTTAACATGTTCTGTCTGTATACTGGCTTCCACTTGCGTTATCCTAGCATCCAGATTATCAACTCTGCTTGTCAAAGTTTCCAATTTTCCACTCAGATCCTGATACATGAAGTCCATCTTTCCATTCAGATCTTGTGTCATCTTATTTTGTCCAAAAAGTAGCTGCTCAAGCATAGACTCAATCTTTGTCTGCTCATTAGTGGGAGGAACTTGGTGAGATAAATAGCCATAATCGTTCGATCTCGGAGCTTGTCTCTGTTGACTTCTATATGTATGTCCATGATAATCAGATCCATCTATATAATTCACCTCTGCAAATTCTTCAGCCACTGCATCAGGTCGGATTTGCCTCTTCCTAACCAGGATGCTGTGGACATAATCCACTTTGTCCCTTATATCAGCTCTCTACAAGCTATCATCTCTGCCACTAGATCTCTGCCTCTCCTTGTCAGCATTCTTGACACTATTGCTAGTTCTCAAGTTCTCAATAAGCTCTTTAGCTTTCTCTGGAGTCTTGGTATAGAAGTTCCCATCACTTGCTGCGTCCATAGCTTTCTGATACCAAAAGTCTAAACCGCTGAAAAAGGCACATAAAAGCTGCACCTCAGAGACACCATGGTGTGGACAATCTCTTTGATACCTTTTGAATCTCATCCAAGCTGCCTTAAAAGACTCTGTAGGTTCCTGCTTGAATGTCAAGAGGTCATGTCTAAGCTGTTGGGATCTAGCATCGTCATAAAAGTGTCTAAGGAACTCCTTCTTGACTGCATCCCAAGTGGTCAAAGATCCTGGCGGTAGCTGTTTCAACCAGTAAGTTACTTTTCCATTGTGAGAGAATGGGAAGAGCTTACAGAAAAGATAATCAGAAGATACTCCCTCAGCCTTGATACTGCTAGCCAATTCCTCAAATGTGTTTATATGATCCATAGGATGCTCACTAGAAAGACCATGGAACTGATGTTGTCCAACCAATGCGTAGTACTCTGGTTTCACCCTAAACTCAGCTCTGGAAAACGGAGGTGGTCGAATCGCAGACCGATTAGCATAGAATAGATTCGGTTTGTTATAGTCAGCAAGTGTCTTCTCGCGACCACCTTCCTCTCGTGGATGTTCTGCGCCCATGGCAACATCTGGTATGATGGGGTTTCCTTCCCCATCTAGTTTCTGACCCTTCGCGTTGCGTATATGACCCTCTTGGTCTCGTAGAATGTCGTCCTTACCGTGAATCAGAAATATAGGTTCCATAGAGAGAAACCTGCTAAATGTTCAAGTGCTCGGTATCTCGGGTTTCACTTTGTGTCGATCGATGCCCAATGTGCGTCGATCGATCCAATGCGATTCCTGCAACACAAAAGAAACAAGAATGTGAGTAAACTAGAAGAATAAGAAAAATGCATAGTCTAAATCCTAATACTGAATCTATCGGCGAACTCAAACAGTCCCCGGCAACGGCGCCAAAAACTTGATAGGTCAAGAATTATCCCTATTCTAACTGCAAGTGCACAGTGATGCGAATGTAGTATCTAGGGTATCGAATCCACAAGGACTCACGGTCACGCGATAGATTATAAGTAGTTCGAATTAAGCTAAGCAAATCAGATTTTAAAACAGTAAACAAGACAGCAAGTAAACGAATGAAATGAGGTGAATGTAAACAATTAATGAAGGCGTCAGGTTTCGGGAAGTTCTCAGGATATCAGGAAATCTGATTAACAACAGTCAAGATTCAATCTATAGCGTTCTTGTGTTGGGAATGTCCTGAAATCTACCGTACTATCTCTAGAAAGTATGATAAGTGTCGAGATCTGACATAAGTCATAAATACTGGGTGATCATGATGACTTGCTAGAGCCCGCTCATGATCTATAAGTTTAGGACTTATTACCAGTATTGTATGATCCCGAAGGGTCACACACCATAGCTAACGGGAAAGTTAAGATGGAATTAATACGTAAGATGCTGAGGCATTTACTGTATTTGTACAGAGAGTTGGGCAGACAACAAATGGGCTTTTGTCTGATTTGTGTCTTGGGCCCAAAAGTCTAATGGACCATTAGTTTAATTAATTAAACTTGGGCCCATTAGTGAGTTAATAAATTGCAACATTTGGGTTATGAAACCCTAATGGCTTCTTGGCGATTTGGAAGAGCAGCCGCAGGCTCTCTCTCCTCTCTCTCTCTCTCTGGTTGAATTCCATCCGGTCTAGCAGCCATCCGTGCTTGTAAGCGTGTGGATACCAAGGAGGAACAGGTATTCATCTGTTCGTTGATCTCGTCATTACCACCAAATTCCGCTGCAAAGGTAATGTCCAGGTTTGTTTTATGATTCGATTACAAGAACCTAGATCCTTGTTTAAGATTATGCGTTAGGTTGCAATCTGAGAATTGAACCATGAAACACTCATAATCCTTCAGTGGTATCAGAGCCAGGTCGTTAGGTTTTTGCTTTTTGGATCATACTAGGTTGTTTATTAGTTTGATGAATCGATTTTTTTTTTATAATCGATTTTAATGAAACTCGTTTCTTTGTATGAGTTGTGATGATCGTTTGGTATTTAATTAAATAATTCAAATGCTTGAAAGCGATAGATTATGTTGACTTTGCTTTGTTTGATAATCAAAGGAATCGTCTTTGGTTTGTATAAGTGAATGTCGTGATGATTATTGAATTAAGTCATACGATTTGTGTCAAAATTGATTTTGTCTTTATGTTAATGAGTCACGATGGCATGATTGACTTTAGTTTTGTCTTTAGTGAATTGTTAATTTCACTTGTTGACATTGTTGTAATCAATAGAGAGAATCGATTTGTTTAATTCGGTTTTGTTAAATGACAAAAAAAAAATCGTGTTTGTTGTTTAGTGATTCTTATCAATCACATGATCGCTTCTATAAGGTTGAATTAATTATCAAACAAGTGCTTGGTATGAATCGCTTAGTTTGTATTAAAAAGTCAAGTTTAATTGAATCGTATGTTGACTTAAGGTCAAAAACGTGTTGATTTGTTTAATCGTGTTAATGACTTATTTGATAATGAATCGATTGCTTGTAAATCGCTTATTTGATAATAAGAAACGATGATATTGTTTGTTAATGTCACAATCTTAAGTGAATATTCCGATCGATTGTTAACAAGTTAAATCACGATTTGTAAAAGATCTTGATTTTGTCTTTAAGCTAAAAGACAAAATCGATTCAAATCATTGGATAATTATGGTTTAAGCGGTTAACCCAAATCGCGGTTTGCTGGAAATTATTTAATACATGGTATTATTTAATTTCTGGTTAAACCGGATTTAAATTCAAAAATTGAATTTAACCTAAACCGAAGGCTGGTCTAAGTTTGATTTGGTTGGACCAAATAATTTAGAGCTGGTCTGGTTTAGTAAATAACTAGTTGGATTTAGTAGTTAATTTGGTCTTGGACCAGAATTAATGAACCGACTCGGTTATGTCAAATTATTGGGCCAATTGGAATTCTGTGGTCTTGGGCCAAGAATTGGGCCTATAATTTGTGACCCAACCGAAAACTTTAATAAAATATTAAATTAGAAATTTCAATTTTTAGCATGTTTCTAAATTTAGAAAGTTTCTAAAATAAGTAAGTTTCCAAAAATAGTAATCTTCTATTTTTGGAAAGAAAACCTAAAATCCTCAAAACCAATATCAAGCTTGGATGTCTTGCCCAATCTTGTCAGCTACTTAAAGCTTATTCAATTACAGATATGGCTTACAGTGTGAGGTGTCTGTTTTTGCGTAAGTAAAGTAGTATATAGTCACTAATTTCATTGGGAGTCCCAGACTTTAGTGATTATTTGGCTGTAAGAGATTGGTTTCCTTGACTGGGCCATCGGGAGTCCCGGGCCTTGAGACATCTGGTGAATTGGGCCTTGGGCCCAATCCACAACCGAGAGTTATATGGTTATAACTAGCTGTGTGTATGCTTACCAAGTAAAGCTAATTCCGGGTGACGGCCAGTGGCCCACTTTGGTTTTAGTTGAACATGGGTCTCGGAATCATTGCATTCTTATGAGGTTAAACAAAGAAATTTTGAATGCAATGCGAGTTTTCTTATAAGTTATTAAGATTACTCTTTTATGAACTAAATAACTAAAACTCTATTTATCTCTAAATTTCAGTTATGACTAGCACAAACAATCAAAACACTTTCTCGATCCGGTCTGTCCTTGAGATGGACAAACTGAACGGATCAAATTTCTTGACTTGGTCGCGGAACCTGAGGCTAGTCCTCAGGCAGGAGAGAAAGGACTATGTCCTTGAGAGAGCTCTCCCCGAGAGGATCGGGTCCAATGCCTCTCATGCAGTATATGATGCTTGGAATAAGCATTATAATGATGCGGTAGATGTGCGTGGTCTGATATTGGCTACCATGGACTCAGATTTGCTGAAGCAATATGAGAACATGGAGTCGCCAATAGAGATGATCAGCAGCCTGAAATTGAAATTTCAGGAGCAGGTAAGAGTGGAGAGATACCAGTTGGTTAAGTCTCTCACTAGCTGCAAGCTACCAAATGATCATCCAGTAAGTCCTCATGTCAGTAAAATGATGGGTTACATTGATAACCTGAGGAAACTGGATTATCCAGTTAGCCAAGAATTGGCAACTGAGATCATTCTGCAGTCACTTCCGTCAAGCTATGATAAGTTCAAAAGGAACTATATCAAGAAAGGCTTAACGAAGACGTTGACTGAACTGCATGATATGCTCAAGACAGTTGAGCCAAACGTGAAGAGTACCCTGTATAATCTCGTAATGGATAAGGGTAGGTTTACTAAACCTAGTGCTGACAAGGGTGAAGACAAAGTTGTCCAGATTTTGAATCATGGCAAGCGTGTGTCTTCTGAGCCCGAGTCAGATACCTCTTACGTTGGTAAGTGCTGCTACTGTAAAGAGACTAGGCATTGGAAGAGAGATTGCATTAAATTCATGGAAGATTATGAGGAGTTGAAGTTGATGTATGAGACTACTTCCTCAGGTATTCATGTTATTACTTCAAGTTATACCTTATAGGTATTGGATACTGGTTGTGGCACTGATATTTGTTATAATATGCAGAGCCTAAGCAACAGTAGAATGTTGAAGGAAGGGCAAGTGGAACTGCGTGTCTGGAAGGAGCTATGGATGATGCCTCAGCCGTAGGGTTTTCACTTGTAGATGCCTTTGAGGCTTGGTTTTGTATTAAGTAATTGCTACAATGTACCTGCTTTAAGCAGAGTTGTTTTTCATTTTCTTGTAAGAATTTGAATGTTTTTCATTTTGATAAAAGACAAGTTTTGTTCTTTTGATCTTAATGAAATATTAATTGTAGCACCCTATTCAAGGAATGGGTTTTATATCTTAAACCAAAGAGTGCCTAAATGTAACATAAATACCGAATTGGTTTAAATCTGATGAATTAAACCTGATTTTTCTTGGCGTAAATGTTTTGGTCACATAGAGTAAGTCGGATTCAGAAACCCCATAGTTATGGACTTTTGGGCTCATTTGATTGGATATCTTATGAGACTTGAATTCTGCTTACTGGACCAAAAGACAAAGGGCCCATTTTAGCCGAGCTAGAGAAAGGCCCAAAGCCTTATTGGACCTTGAACATACTCATGTATGTGGTCCGATGAGCAGTAATGCCAGAGAAAATTTCATGTACTTCATTGTCTCTACTGATTACTTCAGTGAGTGTGACTGTGTTCATTTGATGAGACACAAGTCGGAATTCTTTGATATGATCGAAAGAATCCAGAATGAGGTATAGAATCTGAGTGACAAAAGTATTGAGACTCTGGATTAGATCACGAGTGAAAATACTTAAGTCATTGATGGTGTGATCATCTGAATGAGTGTGAAGTCGCTTCACAGCTCATTTCTCCTGAAAACCTTGAGGTGTTTCTGTGAGAAAGAATCAGATCTTATTAGAAATGATTAAAGATGAGTCACACGAATCTTCCATGATATTCTTTAAGAATAACGCTCTAGAAATATCTAAGTTTACGCTGAAATAGTTCCACCAATATCAGTTGAAAGACACCACGTAAATGTGGATTGGAAATGATCCAAATTCGTCTTCACTGAGTATTTGTAGTTGTGCTACTTCGCTGGTTGTCCTAGGGAAACCAAGGCTTGTTACTTTTACGTCCATTCTGTTTTCTAAGAAGGGAAGTTACTTTCCAAGAAGAACAGTGGGAGTAAAAGTATAACTCGAAGAAATTCGAGAAATACAGGAGGCTGCTCAACCTGTTGAGGGAGAGCAGCGGATGGATTTACAGATTTCTGTAGAATCTACACCTGTAGAGCCTGAAGTTCGCAGATCTGAATGAATCAGTCACTAATCCGAGAGTGATTTCTCGTCATTAGTTGAACCTGATGATCATTGAAAGTGACGAACCTGCGAAATTCACAAAAGCGAAAGTGAGCCCGGACTCCGAAAAATTACACTATTTTGTAAGTTAGCTTCATTGATCCATTCATGGATGGAAGCAAACATATCGGAGTTAGAATCTTCATTCTGTTGAAGTAGTCAAGGTTTTGACTTGAACAGGAACGAAGTGGAACTGTGCGTTTACTAAAAGATAAGTGGGAGCAATGTTGCATTTCTCATAGTGTATGTCGATGACATACTGATTCTCGGAAATAACGTCCCAATGTTGCAGTCGGTAAAGGACTGTCTTGGGAGTTGGTTTTGTGGTTGACATGGGTAAAGCCACGTATGTTCTTGGATTTTGGATCTAAAGATAGAGATCCAAAAGAGCTGGTAGGACAAAGTCAGGATTATTAAATTGACAATGTCCTACACGTTTTCAGCACTCCAAGAAGGGTTTTATGCCAATGTCACATGGCAATACGTTAAGCAAGAAGCAGTGTCCTACGATATCTGCTGAGCTTAAATGCATGGATAGGATTCCATATGCGTCGGCAATTGGATCTATCATGTATGCCATGACACGTACTTGTTTTGATGTTGCTTTAATGTCAAGCAAGACAAGTAAAGACCAGTCAAATCCAGTAAAGAATCACTGGATTGCCGTAAAGAAAATCCTAAAGTATTTGAGAAATACTAAGGATAAATTCTTGATTTACGGAGAAAGTGAGGTGCTACAAGTCGATAGAGTCTGAAAGGCAAGTTTCCAATAGACAAAGATAATTCCCGGTCACATTCCGGCTATATCTCGTGTCTGTCTGGCGGTGCAAGGCACTGTTGCTGACTCCATGACTTAAGCTGAACATTTCGCAGCTTGAGAAGCGGCGAAAGAGGTTGTTTGGAAAGAAGAGTTCATCACTGAACTTGATGTGATTCCCAGCGTAGATGAGACTAGCTACACATCAGAGGTCCAAACACCTTAAGGGTAGGCATGACCTATTCCGTGAGATAAATGACAGAGATGTTAAGTAGATAAGCAAGTTTCATCGAATGAGAACGTTGCTAATCTGTTAACAAAGCCACTCCTTAGGCCTAAGCACGAGTCGCGGACTATAGCTGTAGGATGAGTGAAATTAAGATGTAGTCTTAATTTCAGTGGGAGTTTGTAAAGGGCTTTACTTAGTTGTTTTGAAAAGTTCATGTAAACATAATATTTTATGTTTACGAAATCTATGATTTCTGGATTATTTTAACTGTGATATAAATAATCGTTCCAAAATGATTCATGTCATTATATATGGGCCATCGAAGTACATGAGTAGACTTGATCCTGAAACCCCATATTTAACGAAATGACATAAATCATAGTGTCCATAGTCGAAGGTTGTTGAAATTGGAACACCAACAACCACTTGAGACTAGATTGTGTTGAGACTTATGACCAAGTTTCGAGGGGTCATAGATGCGCGGCATCAAAGTCGACACATAGGTATATGTAGGGGAGCATATGACCGGACATGGCCCGCTGATGAGAACTCTACAAGATATTAATATATGTGTCATAAGAGGTTCTCATATACGACTATAGAGTATAGTCCTTAGACCTGAGTTCGCATGCATGTGGCTGCACATGGAGTGATGCGCTTTGATCATTGTCTAACGCTGTTTCGTAACTGGGAGCTATAAGGACCTTGGTTGGGTGTATTATAAAGTGTGTAGTTCATAGTGATGGAACAAGATGGGATTTGTCCCTGCCGTTTAACGGAGGTAATATCTCTAGGCCAATCGGAGACTTGATAGCTGGTAAGAGAGTGGCCACTCCCAAACGGACTTGCCCAAGTCGTTTGCATTGTCAGTATCAAATCTGTTCCGATAAACATGGTCTGGCTATATAAGGATGACACGCATCTTGCCTTATGCCAGATCGAGATATTGAGACAAAAGGATTAGGGAATGTAGGATTCCAGTACAAGTGGGAGATTGTTGGGAATGTCCTGAAATCTACCGTACTATCTCTAGAAAGTATGATAAGTGTCGAGATCTGACATAAGTCATAAATACTGGGTGATCATGATGACTTGCTAGAGCCCGCTCATGATCTATAAGTTTATGACTTATTACCAGTATTGTATGATCCCGAAGGGTCACACACCATAGCTAACGGGAAAGTTAAGATGGAATTAATGCGTAAGATGCTGAGGCATTTACTGTATTTGTACAGAGAGTTGGGCAGACAACAAATGGGCTTTTGTCTGATTTGTGTCTTGGGCCCAAAAGTCTAATGGACCATTAGTTTAATTAATTAAACTTGGGCCCATTAGTGAGTTAATAAATTGCAACATTTGGGTTATGAAACCCTAATGGCTTCTTGGCGATTTGGAAGAGCAGCCGCAGGCTCTCTCTCCTCTCTCTCTCTCTCTCTGGTTGAATTCCATCCGGTCTAGCAGCCATCCGTGCTTGTAAGCGTGTGGATACCAAGGAGGAACAGGTATTCATATGTTCGTTGATCTCGTCATTACCACCAAATTCCGCTGCAAAGGTAATGTCCAGGTTTGTTTTATGATTCGATTACAAGAACCTAGATCCTTGTTTAAGATTATGCGTTAGGTTGCAATCTGAGAATTGAACCATGAAAAACTCATAATCCTACATCTTGAACTAGAATCACAAAAGTATAACTAACCAACTTTCGCTGCGATAATTATCTATGTCTAACAACCTAGCAGACCAACTTTCGTTTCGAATCCTAGAGTTCTAAACATGCATTAATTCCAAGTTCGTTCGTTCACAATGTCTCTAAACCAAATTTCTTTGCGAATAGATAAATTGCTCACCTAAATCAGATCTAGTTAATTAACCAAATTTCGCTGCGTGAATTAACCTAATATCAATAATCTAAATGGCCAGTTCAGATTAAGCGTTAAGAACAGTTTAGATGAAGAACTAGATGATGAATATTAATCAATTAGTTAATCTAACATTCCTTCAAATCCCTAATGAGAATCCCTAACCTAACAAGAGATCTACTCAGACATAGCAATCATAACAGAAAACATAGTAAAAATAGATATCATAGAATAATCAAAGGAATAAGAACAGGGGTTCGAAATCTTCTCTCTGTCGAGTATCTGATCAGCCCCTAAAACTCTTTGAATGTAAAAATAAAGCGTAGCCTAAACAATGGCTTAAAACCCCTAATATAATGATCTAATCACGGCTGGGGCTTCTTTGTAATTATGAGAAACTTCTGGGCTTTGTTGCAAATTCCAAACTCTTCATTAAACCGCCGAGAATAAGTCTGACTCGTGTGTGCATCGATCGTTGCCACAAGTGTGTCGATCGATGCAATCCTCTGTTTTGGACAGTGAACTCTATCTCTCGGGTTAATGCTCCAAAATGCTCCAGAAAGCGCCATAATCTCCAAATCCGCTTCAAACGTGCATATACCTAATAACACCTGTAAAAGACTCTAAAGAAACACTAAAAGACTCTAAAACATACTTATATCATGGTCTAAAACCGGTGAAAACCATGATATATCAGAAGAGTCGGCAAAAACCGGCGTCGCGTTCTCCTGAAAGGAGTTGGGTTTGTGCTAATGCGGTATTGAAAGTCGTCAGGTATTGGCGAGGGTCTGAGATTTCTTCATAGACTGGTAGCTTGATTTCCTCGTGATGCATGACCATCGTGCTCATTATTCTTACTGTGAACGGTTTGCCTTGTTCCTCTTCGAGGGATTGGTCATCCTGGGATAAGTGGGGTATTCCATATGCATATGGTGCTTCGTGTATCGGTTGTGTCCCCGGGGGTTTGAGATAGTCGACTAGTTCAATGCCTTGAGGGATGAAGGCTGCCTTGGCGTGGTTGCCTTGGAAACCGACCGGTAAGGTCGAGGGCTACGCCTCGTCCAACGGGCTTGGCGGGGTCCGGCTCAAAGCAAGAGGGCTCAGAGTTCGTTCAATTGATTTCGGGTTATTATTCGTTGGGAGAGGTCATGTCATCTCGGTTTCATCTTAGAGTGTTGAAAAGTTTTTCGGGTCCCCACAGACGGTCAATTGTTGTTACGGAAATTCGATCTAGTATAAAGTCAGGCTACGATCTAAAATGTTCGAACTACGAGGTGCAGGGTATACTTCAATGAGGTTGAAACTATTCTTTTATTAATCTTAAGGCCGAATCAGAGCGATGAACATGATAGTACGAGGTGGGAGTCCGTCAAATGACGTGCACCCTAAGTGTTTCTTGAGGTCGGAGCTTTATAGAAGTAGCTCGGCGCTCTCGCAAGTTACAATGTGTCTAAAATGAAGAGTGAAAGGTCCTATTTATAGCGCTTGGATGATGACTTCCTTTAGAGCCATTGACTCCTTAGTGGGCTTGTCTTCTTAAGTCGAGATGTCTTTTCTGATTTAATAAGATTTCTAATGGGCTTATGAATGAGTGCTAAACCCATATCTAACAACTGTGATGTGATCATTTCAAGTTGTCCTAATATTTGTATGTGTTTATCGTTTATGTTTATGCTTCCCGCTTTGCGTTTGTTTCAGCGGTTGATTATGCCAGTTTGGCAATTGTATTATATTTCTCGAATTTTTATTAGGTGTTGGAGATTAATAGCTAACTAGATTTTGATCCGCGCTTAGCGCAGACAGTAATTAGTTTTTTTTATCTCCGTTTTATTTGATTCGTAATCTCGAAAATGAATGAGACACGCTTTCGGTAAATATTTTAACTTGTACTGACTATAACGTATTAGTTAGATGATTTTCGATGGTTTGTATCATATTCTATTGTAATGTTTATTTTATTATTTTGATCATATAGTAGTTCATATTATATATTGTATGTTCTGGAAGTACTTCTTAATTATATATTTTCTGAAATTTTTAGCACTTTCAAAGCGCAAATAAAAAAATATACCCTCATTTTTAATTTATTGTTCAAAAATATGGCATAAACGATAATATATTTAAAAGCTGTAAAGAATAGCAATGTTGAAAAAGAAAATAAATTGTAAAGAACAAATGTTTTTCCAATCATTTTATATGATTTATGACAAAAAATCATCATCTGCATCAGCGCTTTTTAAAATTAAAGTATTGTAATATATTCCAGCTTGTGGATATCAATATCTCTATATTGAACAATGGATGTTCAAATTTATTAGAATATGTGTGTTACCCGGATAGAAAACGGATCAGTGTCAAAATACCTTTTATAAAAAATCTTCGAGTTTTTTTAATTCTGAATACGAAAATACTCTTAATAATGTAAATAGTTGATTATAAATCTTTATTAAAATTTATTTCAAACATAATTATAAATTAATAGTATTTAGATGCTTTAATGTGTATTAGATCAATAATACAAGATTTGTATACGTGGCTAAGTTTTTTAAAAATAATTTAGGAAATATTCTGATATGAAAATCCAAACGGTAAACATAGGAAGTTGTAATCTATATTAATTATTACTGAGATTTATTATCTCTAAATATACTCTCCAGAATTTACTTTTAGTTATGTTAATATTTTATTGATTTTTGTTGCAAGTCTACATTTTTTACATTTAGAAGTAGAGAAAAAAAAATATTTATTCCATAATTATTCAAAAGGATGACACGTATATGGTATATATTTTCTTATGTTTTTGGATTAAAGCTAAATAAATTTAAGATGTTATTGTTTATATTTTGAAATTTCTAAATAAATCAACTTGTGATTGTAGGGTATGAATCTACAACTATTCTAAATTGATGGAGGTTATAATAAATAAATAAATATATTTTAATCAGAATCTAAGCCCAGTTTAAATTAGGAAATAAATATGTTGAATTTTGAATAATATCACTACAAGAAAACACGCGATTACTGACGGCCATAATCGTCGGTAATCCGTCGGAAACATCGTTTACCGACGGAATTTCGACGGAACAAGTCCGTCGGTTCTATTTCGTCGGAAATTTTATCCGTCGGAAAACCGTCGGTTATTTCCGACGGATTTTCGACAAACAGTTTTCCGACGGTTTATCGACGGACAATAAACCGACGGTTTACCGACGGCGGTCCGACGGTAAACCGACGGTGAATTATCGACGGTAAACCGACAGTAACTTACCGACGGTAAACCAACGGCTAGTTCTTAAAATTATTTATTAAAAAAATATATATTATATATATATATATTAAAAGTATTTAAAATTTATTATTATATATATATATATTAAATTTTAATATTTTATATACGAAATATTTATAAAATTTTTATTAAATTTATTAAAAGTATTTATTTCAACTACATAACATTGGGATTCCCATTGAGTCCCAATCCCATTCCCGTCCCCGTCCCTGTCCCCGTTCCCGAAGCTCCTGTTCCCACTCTCGGTTCCATCACTTGAGTCCCGCCCGATCCTCCTCCTGGAGCCGGTCCGCCAAACCGGATGAAGTACATGATTCGATCTTGCATCTCCGCCCTTTCCTCTTGCAACTGAGTTTCCTAACTCCTCTTGAGAGCTGCAATTTCGATGTCTTCCTCGCGCAAGGCTTCGGTGAAGACGTCGTTTTCGGGTCGAAAGCGGGAATGCGGAGTCGAGTCTCCTTCCCCCAAGTTGCCTAACCCGAAAACACGGCTCTTCCTGCGCTGCGTTTCTTGCAAAGTAAATAACAAATATTGGTTACACAACCAAGTAATGAAGACGTTATATAAATAACAAATTTATAAAATCGTTTTTATAAATCCAAAAATATTCAATTTTTTAAAAAACTACTAAAAACATTTTAAAATCTTTTTAGATTTTAAAACGTTTTTATTAATCGAAAAATATTTTACTTTTTAAAATAATAAAAAAACGTTTTTAAACTTAAATTTTTTATAAAATCGTTTTTATAAATCTAAAAAATATCTAAATTTTTGTAAATATACAAAAAACGTTTTTAATCTAATAAGATTATAAAATCGTTTTTATAAATAAAAAATATCTAATTTTTTAAAAATATACTAAAAACATTTTTTTTTCTAAAAGTTTATAAAATCGTTTTATAAATCCCAAAAAAAAATTTAAAACGTTTTTATAAACACTAAAAACGTTTTCATAATCCATAAAAATTTTAAAAACCTTATAAAACATTATAAAAATAAAGAAATACAACTAATACAAACCAAAAAATCTAAGACAAATAAAAATTACATTCCTAAACAAACTAACAACAATCTAACAACCTAATTAGGATCTTAAGCTCCTAGAACAACATAAATAGGATCTTAAGCTCTTAGAATCAACATGCTTCCTAGATCCTAAATTCAAAACACCTAACATCTCATTTTTCTCCAAAATTAATCGGCCCAAATGAAAGCTTACATGATTTTGATGGTGTTGGTGGTTGGTTTCGGAGAAATCTCACCGGAATCGTGCGTGTGACGAAGAGAGAAGTCGGAGAAGAAGAAGTAGAGAGAGAGAGCTTTCACAGAAATGAGGAAGAAGTTGAGTCGGCGAAAAGATATATTTATTTTCCGACGGATAACTAAATTCCGTCGGAAAATAAATGGTCCAATTATTTGGCGGTATGATCGAAAAATTAGGCGGTTTTACGAATTTTTCGTTAAAAAATTTTGGCGGTTCAATTTCCGACGGATTTCCGACAGATATTTTAAATCCGTCGGAAATTTCCGACAGACTAGGTTTAGGGTATGATTAGGGTTTAGGGTTTAGGGAGAACGAAACCTTTAAAGTTAATCTAGAAATTGTTGAGACAACATTTAAGATTGTATGACTGTTATAATAACAAATTAAAATTCCGTATATCGAACAAGAGACCCGTTCAACAGTTCGATAAACGACATTGTATACTAAGAGTGAATTCGACGGTAATACTACGTATTTTCGAAAATGATCAAAACGACTATTAAGTGATTCGGAATGTTGATCTTCACTCATTTAAACCCTACCACCAATCACTGGGAGTGATGCGAATAATCAGGTTTAGGGTTTGTAACCCTAAATCCTTAATATCTGTCGGTAATCTGTCTGAAATTTCCGACGGATTTCCGATAGATATTTCATTTCCGTCGGAAATCCGTCAGAAATTAAAATTAAAATTTATGGATTTACGACACCGTCGGATTACCGTCAGAAATTTTCCGACGGAATTGTTTGCCGTCGGAAATTACCGACGCAAAACCGACGACTTCTAATCCGTCGATACGTCGTCGGAAACCCCTCGGTATTTCCGACGGTAAATTTTCTGTCGGAAATTCCGTCAGTTTAAGGCTTGTTTTCTTGTAGTGTATTATTAGGGAAATATCGAAGGGCACACAACATTTTAAGAAATCTAATAATGTTTCAATGTGAATACTTTCAAACCTATGAAAGATGTATACAATTGTGAATCTTATTGACGACCAGCTTCCAATTTTTCTAAAGGGGTAATGCTACTAAAGAACCAAGAGACAAGTCTAATCCTCCAGAGAGGAGAACTCCAAAAGGAAAGTCTCTTTATAACAGTCTGAAAAGGTTAGATAAATCGAATTCATGTTTCCAAATCCTTTATAGAAACTGCAGTAAACATTGTAATAAGAGTGAAAAATTGAAGAGGATAAATCTTCATAAACACCTTATCAAAAGCATTGCACAATACTAAAGGAACATATGGCATTGAAGGAACCTGCGGGCCTCAGAGTACCACAGAGGATTATACCTCCTCCGAAACCCTCATACAAGAAAGTGATAGGGAAAGATAAATATTCAATGAAAATAAATGGCAAAAATGCCTTGAATTAATAACAAATTAATTTAACTCAAATTTAATGGTATACAAACCTTTTTACTAGAATAGATGTGACTTGAACGGAAAGGCATACTGTTCACAATCATCACTAATTGTCTTCATCTCGGAGGCATACCAGGCATAACCTATTAAAAGTTATTAAACATTAGAAAACAACCGGGGAGACAAGACAAACATAAGTTTTTTTTACCATTGACATAAATTTATACTTAAGGAAACTTTAGAGTATGTACCATCAATATCCCATCCAATATATAACGGGTGATACCGATAACATCCCTTGCAGCAATAAAACTTTTGTCATGTGTATCAAGAAGGACAAACACAAACATTCCATCCCACATGTCCATAAATTCCTCTCCATGTTCTTCATACTACAACAATAGAGACGATCAAATTACGTTTTCACTTACTGTCAAAAATGAGATTTATAAAATAATGTCTAAAAGGATGGTAAGCCATAGCAACTAACAATTCCGTCTCTTCCACTTTTGAATACTTACCATATGGGCAATCACTTCATAGTCAATACCAGTACGTTTTCCATCCGGAAGATTTCCAAAATCCTCAGTATATTAAAATATCCATATGATATGAAGTTGCATCATATTTAGTTCCCGATGAATTTCATTTCAAAAAAAAAGAAGGAAATGATGAAAAATTGAAAAGAAAACTTTGATTTTTTTAAGAGGTAAAATGACGTTTTGTTGTGTGTTGATTGGCCAAAATGGTTCCATTAGTAGCTCTACATATATAGGAGATTAAGTATGTTAGGGTTATAAATTGTTAAATTAAATTGTCCGGAAGAATTTTTTAAAATAATTCGAAAATAAATTAGAAGCAAGTAAAAAAAACACGGTTGAACATAACTAAATGTAGATTTAATATCTTTTTTAAAACAATTATTAATTATAAAAATGAGTTAGGAAATCCCTAACTAATAGCCACATTTCGAATTGGAATGAAATTAAAAAAATATTTGATGATTTTATTATTTAGTGATTATCATTTATTTTAATGAGTTAATATAAACTAAAAATTGTAAAATCTCCAAAAATGTGGTTTTGAGAGACGACCAAAAACAATTCAATTTAATATATAATTATAATTACAATCAATGATTTTTATTTGATATATATTAAATATATTTTTCTTCTCAATGAATTTGAAATTTAACAAAGAAACTTCATGGCATACTTTGTAATTATTAAAAATCAGTGGCATAATTTATTTTGTACTTATGTTTTATAATAGTATATAGACATAAAAGCTAGTTGACAAAAAAAAGGAAAGGTAATATTGTGATCCATGACTACGAATAAGTAGATGAGAAAAGGAAATAATTATACATAGCTTATAAAAATAGATATTGTTTCTCTAATTTTGTAAAATAATCATTTTTTATTATTGTGTCATTATTCCCTTATTTAAAAATGAGCCGAAAAGGAGATTTAGGTTTACGAAATTCAGTTTTGTTTGCAACTGTCAGGGCTGGAAAATCAAAGTCAAGGCTGAGTCAAGGTTTTAGATTACCCATCTTCAGAACCCTGAGATCGTTCAAGGCTTTTGTTTTTCTATTTCAGAACCCCTTGAGACCAAATCCACGTTCCTGGTATGATCACTGCCTCTTCTTTCTTTTCTTTGATAATTATTTTTTTTCTAAAAATCGGAAAGAAAGAAAGACGAACTGGTTGATGCTCAGTGAATACGAACAGTAATATAATCGGAAAATCATCTAGCCATGACGATCTTGTTTTAATATTTCCGAAATCCACTCTTCATTGCTTCTCTAGATACAGATTTTTGGATAAAATTAAAAGAAATGAATCAGAAAGTAGCTAAACAAAATAGCAGAAACAGCGACGAAGAAGAAGACCTATAAAACCGTAGAGGAACTATCTTCTTCACCATATAATAGTATTTGTTGTTGATTGCCATAAGTCACATTTCTAATTTATGATTTTTGAATTTTCACCTAATTCTTATGTTTTGTTGTTTGGCAGTCTTCTTCTTCGTTCTTATATTCAACCGAGAAGACAACATTAATTTGGGTGATTCTCATCATTTGCTTGGTTCGTTTCTTCAGTCCTGTCAACGATATTTACTCCACTATGAATGGCCTGCTTCTATATTATTATTATTTCAAGTAACATGTTTACTTTTCTTTTCGTAGGTTAATGGAGAAGAGTGATGGGAAAAATGCATTTTCACCAAATGGAAGCATAAAACAAGAGAAATCTTGGCAGCGTAGTCATCATAAACAAGATTTCGCTTGGAAATATGTTAATGAAACATTTGATTCAAGAGGGAAAAAAGCTATAGCCTGTACTTTCTGTGGTAAGCAATATGTTGGAAGTGAAATCAATAGAATGAAACATCACCTGGCTGGATTGAAAGAATCTAGAAGTGAATGCCGGAAAGTTTCTTTGGAGGTTCGACATTTGATGAGAAAGTCACTCAAAGAAAACGAGGAAAAATCTGTGATAGATCTTGAGATGCAAGATTACCAAGTAGACGATGCTCATCAAACTTCCACTTCTCTAAATCGAAAAAGAAAGGTTAGTATCGATCTAACGCTTGTACTTAAAAAGAGTTTAGAAGATATTTTAAACAACACAATCTACTATATATAAAAATATACCTATATGCAAATTGCTTTATTATTGTGTTTTAAACATCAGTCGCTTAGGCCAAAACTAATTTGTTGTACCCGGCCGTCTAGCCTAGACTATAGTCTATAGATGAACCCCAAACAGTTTTTATAACATATTAATGATGCATGTATCGCATGAAATCAATAAACCGCATATATTATAATGTTTTGAAATTTGATGCTTTTATCACATTTTCTGAATCTACATTTAAATGATTTTTGTTGAGACGATGTCATCCATTTGTATATCGTAGCCATAAATGGTTTCTTTCCTCGAGATATATCATCCCATGTTTATGTTGAAAATAAATTGTCAAAAATATATTTTACTTTGCTTTCTCGTTAATTTATTGGAATGCTTTTGGTTAACGGATTAAGTTTGTAGTCTTTCTCATTTCCCACGCGCAGAGAGAAACCAAACCAGGAAGAGAAACAGCGGGAGAAGCGGCAAAGCGACACATTGATCGAATTCGGAGGACTAAGTTTTCAATCGGCGGAGCCGAGAATCCGTTGACGGAGGATCTTCATCATGCCGTCAAGAATCTTTCGGCTGAGCTCTACACCAAGGATGTCCACTTCCTCATGGAGCTTATCCAAGTAAGTTTGCAATTTCTTTTTCTTTTCCCAATGTCTCTACATAGTCTCTTGATTATGGAAAATATTTAATCTAAACAAAAAGTATAATTCGTAAATTCACCAGTCTGAATCATGCTTACAAACAGTAATGGTTCTCAAGTGTAAATATCAAACTGCAACTGAGTGTGGAATCTATGAAAATAATCGAACTTGTCCTTGCAGAATTCACAAATAATTTTTGCTATGAAATACGATCTTGCTTGCTCTAATTAATTCCTTTTCCTTCTGCGGTTTACAGAACGCAGAGGATAACGAGTACCCGGAAGGAGTGGATCCATCTCTTCAATTTGTTATTACATCTGAGGACATCACAGCCACTGGAGCTCCAGCCACTCTTCTTATCTTCAACAACGAGAAAGGCTTCTCTGAGAAAAACATTGAATCCATTTGCAGTGTTGGAAGGTCTACAAAGAAAGGAAATCGAAAACGTGGTTACATTGGAGAGAAAGGTATGCCTTTTTTTTTTTATCTTCATGACGAAATTTTCAAATTCTCACATGTTTCAATCTTTTGGCAGGAATTGGATTCAAGAGTGTGTTCTTGATAACTTCTCAGCCGTATATTTTCAGCAACGGGTATCAGATTAGATTCAACGAGGCACCTTGCAGCCATTGCAGCCTTGGCTACATTGTTCCTGAGTGGGTTGAGCAAAAGCCTTCTCTTGTCGACATTCAAAGGGTTTACGGTTTGGGTTCTCATCTTCCAACGACAACCATTATATTACCCTTGAAAGGTGACAAAGTAAAGCCGGTGAAAGAACAGCTCTCTAATGTTCATCCTGAGGTTTTGTTGTTTCTGTCAAAGATCAAGCGCCTCTCTATCAGAGAACACTGCCAAGACACAGTTAACTCAATCGGGATTGTTAGCGAGACGAATTTTGTGACGAGGAAGAGCATTGACGCTGAGTCTTATACAATCCATCTCTCTGCTCGTGAAAATGGAGATGATTCTGAAAAGGAATGCAGGTACTACATGTGGAGACAAAAGTTTCCTGTGAAACATGAGAACCGTGTGGAAAGAAGAAGTGAAGTTGAGGATTGGGTGATTACGTTGGCGTTTCCATATGGAGAGCGTCTTAGCCGAGGGAATAATAGCTCTCCTGGAATCTATGCGTTTCTTCCCACTGAGATGGTAACGAATTTTCCATTCATCATTCAAGCCGATTTCATCCTTGCTTCCTCGAGAGAAACTATACTTCTTGATGATAAATGGAACCAAGGTATTCTCAACTCTGTTCCGTCGGCATTTGTGAATGCATTCACCTCCTTGGTGAAAAAGACTGATGCTCCGGTCTCTACCTTGCTCTCTGCGTTTTGGTTCTTGCCTGTAAAACTATCTAGTTACGCAAAGTTGAATGTTGTTCGACAAACAGTGAGGGCAATGGTCTCTGCAGAGGAAATTGTGCCAAGCGTCTCACATTTGGGACAGAAGTTCTTCCACAGGCCCTCTGAGGTGGGTCGTCTCGATCCTGCTTTCTGGAACATCTTGGAGAAATCGATAAGAGAAGGTGCGAGCTTACAGAACATATCATCACACGGCATTTACATTTTGGATTCGTCTTTTGATAGATATGAAAACGACCACGTTCTCAACTTCTTGGGTTTGCAGCCAGTAAGCAACGAATGGTATGCGAAATGCATTCAGGGCTGCGATCTCATTAAAAGAGTATCAGAAAATACCTACGTGGAGGTTCTTGTTTTCATCGCTGAGAATTGGCAGCCCAGGTTTAAGAGTACCAACATGGTTAAAGTTCCGCTTATCAAGTATGTGGTGCAAAAGGGAGTGACTTCTCTTACCAGTTTGGCAGATTTCGGTCCTTGGACATTATGCTTCTCCACAGAGCAGAACCAGGAATGGCTACTTGATTGGAATGATGAGTTCAGATGCATGTCTAAGTTTGTTTTCATGCCACAAAAAACCCGGAGTGCGTTGAAAGATAAGAAGGAAGCAATACGTAATTGGCTCAAAGAGGAGGTTAGAGTCATTGATCTTAGTATCTCAGCCTATGCAAAATGCCTCCGAGAGAATCTTAATGGAGATAAGAGGCTTGTGGTTGCGTATGCACACTTTCTCCATCACTCAATCTCCAGGGGTGTTTTAACACAAGTTGAGGCTCAAAAGTGCTGCAAAGACATGCCGCTTGTAGACAACTATGGTAATGTCAACACAAGTAGGAGTGGGGTTCTTGTACCTGCTAGCGCAGGTAAGTGGGTGAGCTTAATTGGGTCGAATCCTTGGAGGCAGAACGATTATATTGAACTTTTTGAAGACTACTTGTCCTCTGGAAGGTTCGCTGGCCTGCGATCTAATCAGAGAGAGCTTCTCGAGTTTTTGAAATCTTATGTTAATGCTGGAGATATACCTGACATTAAACCTCCAAATTCTGCTATACCTGCGTTGTCCGGGGCTCTTAGAAAAGAGAATGCTTTGTTGCTCTTGGAGTGGATTAAGAGTCATAGAAATTCTCTTCCTCCAAAGTTTTTGGAATCTGTTAGAAGAGGAAGCTGGTTGAGAACAACGATGAATGGTTCCTCTGATTATCGTCCGCCTTGTCAGTCGTTTTACCATACTTCATCATGGGGAAGTGTTCTGCAGAGCGGATCGATTCTTGTCGATATTCCACTGGTTGATATAAGCTTCTATGGGAAGGAGATTGAGAAGTACCAAGAAGAGCTGAAAACTGCTGGAGTTATGTTTGATTTTAGTCAAGCATGTAAATTTGTTGGCGATCACCTTATGCGTTTAGCTAAGACCTCGTCATTGTCAAGAGCGAATGTGTTGTCGATTCTGAAATTCATCAGGCACTTGAGAGAGAAGCTTCTCCCACCAGATGATTTCATCACAGCCGTCAAATATGGCACATGGCTAAGGACAAGTTGTGGTAATAAAACTCCATATGGTGTTGTTTTGTTCAGCCAAGAATGGAAAGCTGCGTCGCTCATCAGTGATATCCCCTTCATTGACAGAGATTTCTACGGTGAAGATGACCTCAATGACTTCAAGGAAGAGCTTAAATTGCTAGGCGTTGTAGTTGAGTTTGCTGGTAATCACAGCCTTATCGTTTCTCATTTAACTCCTTCAAAGATCGGTTATCTCACACCTGATGCAATGCTCTTAGTACTTGATTGCATGCGTGTGCTGCCTTCCAAAAATCTGATCAATGCCCTGAGAGATTCGCAGTGCTTCAAGACAAAAAGCGGCTACAAATCTCCTTCTGATTGTTTCATACCTGATCCAGAATGGAGTTGCCTTCTTAGTGTTTTTGATTGCTTCCCTTTGATCGACGTGGATTTCTATGGAACCAAAATCTTAGACTACAAAAAGGAGCTGAAGCAGATTGGTGTTGTGGTTGAGCTTGAAGAAGCCGTGGAAGGGTTTGTGCGCACGTTTAAGCAGAAAGCTATGTCCTCTGGCTTTACCCGAAACAACGCCTCGTCTCTTCTATCCTGTTACAGGAAACTGACGGGAAGTAATCGTAAGTTTCCTGAACAACTTATGAAAAGCTTGAAAGAGTTACAATGGCTGCATACAAAACTTGGCGATTTCCGTGCACCAAAAGACTGTATTCTATTTCAAAAAGACTGGGAACCTCTCCGCTTCATAGCCAATCTCCCCTTTATCGATGACAGCTCAAAATGGTACGGCAAGGGCATACACGGTTATAAGAAAGAGCTAAAAGATTTGGGAGTTACAGTTGAGTTGAGACAAGGCATGAGCCATGTGGTTAGCTCCCTAAGTCTCCCTGATCCATCTCGCATCGTGCCCTCAAGCGCGCTGTCCCTGTTTAAATGCATCACGTTTTTGCTTGAGGATAGATTTGAGGTACTCCCTAAAGAGTTTTTGGATAAGGTTTCTGTGAAATGGTTGAAGACACATGCTGGCTATCGCAGTCCCGACGAGTCTCTCTTGTTTGATAACAGCTGGAAGTTAGAGCGGCGTGATGGTCCGTTCATCGACGAAGGGTATTATGGTTCAAAGATTGAGTCGTACAAGAAAGAGCTCCTTGCGATCAAAGTTGGTAACGATTCAAAGAAAGCTTGCCAGTTACTTGCTAGTCACGTCTATACGCTTTCTGATTCTGATGCTATCTCCCGGATATATAGATTTCTCAGTAACTGTGAATGGAAACCAGAGAACGGTTCGTCTTCAGGCCGGATCTGGATCCCGAGCGACGGGAAATGGGCAGATGTTTCTAGCTGTGTGCGCCATGACGAAGACAAACTCTTTGGGTCTCGTCTAAACGTTCTGGAAAACCATTACGAGAGTGATTCGGATGGTGGCAGCCTCCTTGGCTTCTTCTCATCTGCATTTAACGTGAAAACCAACCCGTGGATTGAAGATTACTGTGCTTTGTGGAAATATTGGGAGGGAAGCAAGGACAGATTATCAAATGATGAGTGTTGTGCGTTCTGGGGTTTCGTCGTGCGGAACAGTAATGCGTTTAAAGCCGACAAGTTCCTCTTAGAAACCTTTTCGCGTTTGCCCGTAAACGCACCAGAAAATGGTGGAATCTTGTTATGTAAGATAAGTGACGTGTTCATTGCTGATGATTTGCTCTTGAAAGATCTCTTCATTGATTCCCCTGTTTTCGTTTGGTGCCCAACTCCAAGAATCAAGGGATTGTCCCAAACGAAGCTCATGGAGATTTACAGAAGAATCGGCGTCAAAGAGATATCCAAATGCGTCCAGATCGCCGAACCCGAGTTAACTGGTGGAGTCAAAATCCAGAACTCAGGGAATAATCTGATTGGACAGGGGCTAGTGAGGCTCATTATTGGGTTCCTCTGTGATCCATCTCTCAAGATAGAAGCTGAGGAACGTTGTAGAATCATAGAGAGCCTTGTTGGCCTCGACGTTCTAGAAACTCCGGAGACGATCTCGACCGAGTATACGCTTGATCTACCGTCCAAGGGAGAGAAGCTGATCGCAAAGGCTAAGCGGATGATAAGATGGGCGAGAGAGAAAGGAGTGGTTTATGTAGAGAAGATGGAGAAAGCTTGTGGGAAAAGAAACGTTTTGGTGTACGCCACGTGTTTCGCTGAGGTGATTGCTAAGGGGGTGATGGGAGAGAGAGAGGATCTGATCGGACGGTTATCAGAGCTTGTGAAGATGGCTTACTTGTTGGAGTTCGATGAAGAAGCTTTAGAGTTTCTTATGAAGTCCAACAATCTTCAGGTCTACGATGAAGACGAGAAACGCATCTCTGATGCTTTCTCTCTCTTGTAACCTAAGGTACGTCCATCTGTAGTCTCGTTTTATATAAATCTCTGATGCTTTCTCTCTCTTGTAACCTAAGATACGGCCTCTGTAAAAGTCAAGTTTCTTTTTTTTTTTTTTTGCAGCTGCCTTTTATCCCAAGCAACTCCAGTGACCTTAATGTCTCAAGCTCGTCTGTATGCGTTTATTTTTGATGTTTACAGGTTTTGTAACCTCGTGACTCTTTTGAAGTTGACATAAAACTGAAATATTTAAGTTTTACTCTTTACCAGCAATTAAAAAAGCTTTCATTCTTTGAACAACTTTACACAAACGCGTTACAATGAAGTAAATAAGCAAACAAACATGAATTCTTCTTCCTTTTTCTTTTCATAGTGCAATCGCGCAGACTATAACCGCCCTATACCGGTGCTGGTTCTACCTCTACCTGTAACTGCATCAGATATCTCAACGCGTAATTCTCTGGAAGCTGAAAGCGCAAGGACTACTTGACACAGGAACTAGAACACAAAGTAACACAAGGGTTTTTTTTTTTTTACAAGACTTTTTATTGCAAAGCAAACTTACACGTTTCACCTTAACAATCTTGTCTCTCTTGCTTTTCGATCTAACAATGATCTCAAAGCCTTCTAGATTCACCCTTAACACCAAGTATGATTCTCTCTTGAGAACTCATCACTTTTGCTAAAAGCAATCTCTCTCTCTCTAAAGGCGCACCAAGCACAGATGCCCTAGATGATCTATTTATACACCATAGATCATCGTACAATTTCTATTTCCTGTTTGGCATATTTCCTAAACTCACTTAGGCATATTTCCATTTTTCTTTTTAGGAAAAAGCTTATTTTCCTAAACTTCTTTTAACGCATATTCCTTGAGTATTTCCATTCTCCAACACGTCCAGCTCATCTACTCTTCCTTTAATTCATCCTTGTTAAGCTCCTTGTATCCATACTTTCCTAATTTTCAGTTCCAGCTCACGCTCTCTATCGTTGACTTAGTCGTTGATGCACACGTTGCTTGATTCAGCATCTGTCGTAACTCATGCTCCAGCTCATTGCATCTTCAATCTCCCCCTTTTTAGCTTAGTTTGAACTCAAGCATTATTGGTTCTTGATAAACTTCAACCCCTTACGAACATATACCAAATAGAGCAATTCTTCATATCACATCTTCAAACACAGAAAACTCCCCCATGAGTTAAGCTCCGCCTGAATCAGCATCTAAGTCATATCACATCTTTAAAATCAGAAAACTCCCCCATGAGTTAAGCTCCGCCCTGTGCTGACATCTCCCCCTGCTTGAGTGCACAACTAAGTTAAAAACATACCACAACTGACGTTCTCCTCAAAATAACTCGGGTTTCCATGTTGTTGCAGAATCTACTACAGCCTTTAGCACAAGACCTGCAACAGTCGTCAAAACAGACAAGTTTCTTTCTTTTCTCCCATATTTGTATTCTTGTCTGTTGACGACTTCACCCAGATCAGTATCCATGTACTGATCGATTCCTCCATTGACCTGAATCATCATACTTCACATTGATACCTCTTATGTGGTTCTCCTTCTTGATCATTCCTTGATTTTGTCCCACATGCCTTGAATATTCACCATAAACTTTAGGCTTCTTTATCCACGCCTTTCTGAACATCACACAATTGGAACCATATCTATTTCTCCTCCAAATTTGATATGTATGATGTAGAAATCTGTAGCAATGTGCTTTGATATGACCAATTTTACCACAGTAGTAACATTGAGTAGATCGATGCCAATCTGATCTTGTACTTCTTCTGTTTGTCTCAACTCTTGTTGTATCACCACATGTATCAACAAGATTTGCTCTGCACTTTGTATGTGAATGATGCTTGATCATCTTCTTGACACTTCCTCCTGATCCAGATCGTGTTCTACCCCCTGTAGCAGTGTTTGTTACAGTTTCTGTGTTTGCCTTTGTTAGCAAGCGTTCCTCAGATTCGGTTGCTGTTATCACTTCTTTTGCAGTAGATTTCTGAGTTGCTTCAGGTCCTGATATGTCTCTTCTGCAATCCATGTGAGCATTCTCCTTTCTTCTCATACTCTTCTTGTTATTGTTTAATGCATTCTCTAAAGCCTTTGAACGCTTCTTCTCATAGTCAAGCTCTTCTTCAAGCTTTTCAACCTTGATTTGCCATCTCTTCCTTTCTTCTACTAGAGCTTTGCAGGTTTCCAGAAGATCCGCATATTGAAGATCAGAATCTTCACGTCTTGAGCTACTCGTTGAGCTAGCGTCTGTTTTATTCGAATGTGCGACAACAGAGTCAGGTGTAACTTTAGTTGATCCAAATAACGCCACAATGTTTGAAATCCCCTCTTTATGTGTCTCTCTTTCTGACTCTTCATTGTTGGAATGGTTAAGAATATCCTTATTCCTCCTTTTTAACTTAACACCCTTAGATTTGGTGTTGTCATCTCTTTTGAAAGTATCACACTTGATTCTTCTTTTTCTCTTTAGAACTTCTTCGACTTTCTTCTCCACAATATCCAAAAGATCTTCTATTTTATAAGACCCAACGTTCTCTTCATTGTCACTAACTGAGTTGACATCGATCCCACTGTCGTCTGATACAATAGATGGTATCCCTAATTCATGAACTTGTAACCTTCCAACTAACTCATCAAAAGTCATATTATTTGTGTCAAGGAAAACTTCCATCACAGTCTTTATTACATGAAATCTCTGAGGTAAACCTCTCAACAGCTTCTTGACTAACTTCTTATCCTTGTATTTCTTTCCAAGAGTCAAAGCCTCCTGAGCCAGGGAGCAGATTTTTGAGCTATACTCAGAGATTGACTCATATTCATCCATCTTAAGATTTTCGAATCTAGAAGCCAATAGATCTTTTCTTGAATTTTGTACCTTCTCAGTTCCTTCAAAGTGTATTTGCAGAATGTCCCATGCTTCCTTTGCACTATCACATCCTTGAATCAACTCAAATTGTATCTTTGATACACTTTCATGAATAGCCGTGAGTGCCCTAGCGTTGAACTTTGACTGTCTTCTTTCATCCTCGGTCCATTCCTCTTCTGGCTTATTAATTTCATCTCCTGATTGAGTTTTGGTTGTTGGCTCCTTCCATCCGGATATAACAGCTCCCCAAGCACGAGCGTCTATGCCTTTAATGATCGACTTCAACCTTGACTTCCAACATCCATAGTTCCATTCATTCAGAATCTCTAATGAGTAGTCCCCCATCTTTTACACAGGATCTCACCTGTTTGCAATACTTACAAGTGCCCGCTCTGATACCAATTGAAAGCGCAAGGACTACTTGACACAGGAACTAGAACACAAAGTAACACAAGGGTTTTTTTTTTTTTACAAGACTTTTTATTGCAAAGCAAACTTACACGTTTCACCTTAACAATCTTGTCTCTCTTGCTTTTCGATCTAACAATGATCTCAAAGCCTTCTAGATTCACCCTTAACACCAAGTATGATTCTCTCTTGAGAACTCATCACTTTTGCTAAAAGCAATCTCTCTCTCTCTAAAGGCGCACCAAGCACAGATGCCCTAGATGATCTATTTATACACCATAGATCATCGTACAATTTCTATTTCCTGTTTGGCATATTTCCTAAACTCACTTAGGCATATTTCCATTTTTCTTTTTAGGAAAAAGCTTATTTTCCTAAACTTCTTTTAACGCATATTCCTTGAGTATTTCCATTCTCCAACACGTCCAGCTCATCTACTCTTCCTTTAATTCATCCTTGTTAAGCTCCTTGTATCCATACTTTCCTAATTTTCAGTTCCAGCTCACGCTCTCTATCGTTGACTTAGTCGTTGATGCACACGTTGCTTGATTCAGCATCTGTCGTAACTCATGCTCCAGCTCATTGCATCTTCAGAAGCATCATTGTCTGAAGACTCTGTCCTATCCTTGCCGACTCTATTCGTCATCTCTGCTTCTTAAATCTTCATTTACACGGCTTGAAAACTCCCAGCTCCCTCCTCTCCTCCACTCTCTCGAATGCATTATCCCGCGTCCTTCAGTTTCTTCCGGTGGAATCATTCTGCTCAAATCCCATGATGCGACAGCTGTCTCCATGTCCATGTCACCTAGCTCCTCTTCTACTGTCTCGTGCCACACGGGTTTTCTCCCCATCTCGATGTCGTTGGAAAATTTCTGTAAGCTCGGGCTTGACATCCCCTATTTATTGTCCTTGGTGGGATTACCGGCTCCTTTGAAACCTTTGCTCTCAAACTGTTGTGAGATGAGGAAACGGTTGAGCAGAATACTTCAATGAAATTCCCCATTATACCTTTTTTGAAAGGGTTCTCGTGTCTATCATACCTGTGATTACCGAACTCGTATGTTTGCCCGTCGTTGTCACGTGAGAATGAACGTGCTCGGTGAAAATCTATGGGTCAAAGTTTATCTTTATGCAGACTAAAGTCGGCGAATGAACATGAAGTGTGAGATTGTCAATACACGAGCTCGCTTACAATTCGAGACGTACTAGTTTCTAGAGAGAAAGTAATGAAATGCACAAATCCCAAAAGGTGAACAGTTGAGAGTCTATTTATAGTAAACACGGTCGTACTTTTGTACGGGCCGTTGACTCCTTGTCGAGCTCGTGACGAATGGGTGATATATCATGGTTTTTACCTGTTTTAAGCCATGATATAAGTGTGTTTTAGAGTCTTTTGTAGTGTCTTTCGAGTAATTACATGTGTTTATTAGGTACATTCACGTTTGGAGGATTATTGGAGATATTGGAGTATTTTGGGCAAAATTAAGAGCTAAAGCCGTGAGAGCTAATTTCACCAAGTCTGATCGACCTTTGCAACGATCGTTGCACCCTTGGCATCGATCGTTGCAGACCCGCGCCAGCACATTAATGAAGACTTTGGAGATTTGCAGTTTTTCCCCAGAAGTTCCAGTATTTACGAAAAGAGCCCAAGACGTGATTAAGACTTTATAATTAAGTTTTTGGTGTTTTGTTTTAGATTACACATTCATACTATTAGCTATTGAGAGAGAGAGAGAGAGAGAGAGAGAGAGAGAGAGAGAGAGAGAGAGAGAGAGAGAGAGAGAGAGAGAGAGAGAGAGAGAGAGAGAGAGAGAGAGAGCTTGAGGCTTATCATTCTTGTACTGCTTTTGGAGAAGATCTCGAACCTTTTTGTTTCTCTACTCTTTATTTTATGCAATCTATTTATTCATTGATTTCTGTTTCATTAATCATGTCTGAGTAGATTCATAGCTAGTTAGAGACTCTCATTATGGATTTCATGACTTGCTAGATTAATTCATTAGTTAAGGATTCACAACTTGATTAGTTCTCCAACATGAATTGTGCTTATTACTAGTATCTAATCTGATCACTTAGAATCTAGACTTTAGGTTTATAAATTGGCACGAAAGTGTGATTTAGAATCTGATCTATTTAGTTGAGCAATTTAATTATCTCCAAAGAAATTTGGTTTAATTGAATTGTAAACAAATCGAACCTGCACTTAAGGCTAGTTTAATCTGTTAGGAATTGCAAAGAAATTTGGGTTTCTGCTAATTAGACTTAGAGAATTCTCGCAACGAAAGTTGGTTAATTCTAATTCTGTGTTTGAGTTCTAGAACCGAGCTTAATTTGATCTTGACTGATAATTGATCTGCTTATCTTGATTTCCCGAGAACTCCCTTGACTTAGCGCTTTTAGTTCTTGATAAACAAAACCGACCTTGCTACTGATTTACTTTCTGCTTTAGTTCTTATTATTTCTGATTTGCATCGCCTAGCTTAACTTGAAATTCTATAATATATCGTAAGATTTCTTGAGTCTCTGTGTTCGACCCCTAGATACTACAATTGTCATGTGCACTTGCAGTGTTAACTTAGGGAATTAAACTCTGAGCATATCAATGGGCCTTACTCATCAGGTGAAAAGTGGGCCGAGCTGGCCACATCATGTCAATTAGTTGAGCGGAGCTGAGCAGAAGTGTTGAGCTGAGCCGAAATGAAAGGTCTGATCGCGAGCTGAGCCAAGCGTTCTTTAAGTGAAGGTCTTTGTTTTTGATTATTGGTCCGACTGTATTTGGGCCGATCATAGTGTAGAGAACAATTTGGGTCGGACTAATTGATGGGTTCTAAACCCATATATAACAGTAAGCCCCCTAGTTCGTCGATATTGAGCTTTCTGAAGTTGGCGGATTGCCTTTGTTTGTTTGGGTCGAAACCTGTTCGGTGGACTTTGATCGGCGTTTTTGGCTCCTACTCGTTTTCTGACCATTGCTTTGGTTCTTGGGAAGACGAAAAGTTACTTGAAAGACGCCAGAAGTTGAAGAGTCGCCTAGGTTTAATGATGACACCTATAACTGCCAAAAGCTGAAGAGTCACCTATGTTTAATGATGGTGCCCTTCTCGAGAAACTTCCAAGTCGCTTTATATATCCATTCTTCTCTTCTTACTTCTCATTTCTCTCATTACACATGTATTTTGCGCTCCCTTCTCTCTAGAATTTCTACTTTCTCTCTCTAGTCAATCTCAGGTGTTTGATATATACTCATGTGATGAGAATCGATTCGAATTCTCGTTCGTCGTCTGAACATGATGACCGATATTCGGTGAGGCTGTCGGATGGAAACTCAGTTCAATCCAGTTCGTCTGTTGGGCAAGCTAGTTCTCCAACGAGTTCGGTTTAACGGATATAAGTTGTTAGCCGATCTCCGAGTAATCAACCACCATCTTCGACTCCCATCCATGTGTCGATATAGAGCTCTTGCTCTGCACAAAGGCGATTTCCCCGTCATTGGCACTACCGCTTGCAGCTGCAATCTCGAGGGCCAATGAGTCATACTTGACGTCATAGTCATTTTTGTTCTCCACTTCCTCATCGTCCATGTCTACTCGTCCGGACTGAAAACACACAGAACACCTTATACGAAGACCTTTTTAATGCTTTATTAGAAATCACTTGAACAGTTACAAGAACCTAGTTCAATACATTTGACACGGCTTCACAACAATGAATCGAGACTAACCAATTCCTAATCTACCCAATTCCTTACCGTACAACAACAGTTATACACACTCGTATGATCACTCACCAAGAACCCTTGTTCGTATCACCTCATGTGTCACACACCTTTTTCAAGTCTAGAAACGGCTAACCTAATAATTATTAGGTCTTCTAACTTATATACTATTAAGACTCGAGTATCTTGCGCCACACAATCTGAAGTTTCCATATTTGAGAATCTTTTCCATAACTTGCTTCAAGTTCACGCCATAAGTTGCTAACTTGTGTTCCACGTCATGACCTTGTGTCATCCTTGTCATCACTTGAATCACTCGTGTACCAACTCCAAACCTTTGAGCTTTCAATCTCCCCCTTTTTGTCTAAATGTGTGCACCATCTCAACCTGTCAATGAACCAACAAGTATCAACCACACATACCCATATCTAAAGTGTAATCACACATGCAACTATGATCAACAAGTAGAAATAGATACCAAATAAAGCTTAAAGATAATAAAAACATTGTTCTAGATCACAAGAGACTATCACACACAGATAGTCGACAAGTTCAGTGTTGGTACAGAACAAAGAAACAGAACCGAAACAGAGAACATGAAAGAACAGGAAAATAAGACACATGTTATTCAGAGTTATCAGTCATCATGCTCAAAATGAGCATCATCATCATCACTGCTCGTTCCACCACTCATGTCCCTAGCATTTCACGGATATTGTGGATACTCTCCCCCTGAGTTGGTCACACATTTGACAAAAAAAGAAATCAATAAACACAAACAAGTACAATTGATCAGAGGATAAGAGAAACATACTAGCAATACGACGCTGAATGTAGCAAAGACCACTGATAGCCTTGTCAATGTCACGCTGCAGATCCGGAGCATGTGCATCATCTTCATTGTCTGATCCACGGCCTGCTTTGGGATCCAGAGTAATGTTCAATGGATAACCAATCGGAGCACCATCCACGGATGTCACATTGACATCTCGCTGGAAGTAGATCATCTGAAATATCAGATTTGGGAAGATGATCTTCCTTTCCTTCTGTGGAGAATGAGCCATGTCCATGATTTGGTCATACACTAAGCGACCATAGTTAAATGGCTTTCCTTTATGCAGCATGTACAGGAACCGAAGTCTTTCCCTGACCAATGTTGTCGTGTTCGAGCTAGGAATCCAGTTGGAGCAACACAGCTTGTAGAGGACTTGAATCTTCAGGAGCAGATGTTTGGATTGGACTCCTTCCCATCTCTTGCGTCTCCCACCGGTGAGAACAGCCACAGCTTGATCAATGTCCTCCTCATCCCAGTCCGTTGGATGAGACGTATCAGAGGTGAAGAACATCCGGTTTATGAGAAGAGTAGTGAAGTCATACATCTCACCTCGAATATAGACAACTCGTGATCCATCTCTCGCCTCCGAGTCACACAAATTTGCTAGAAAATCCTTAACCATACGCGGATAATACAAAGATACATGTATAACAGTATAGATTAATCCAGATTTCTCAATGAAATGCCTTACCTCACTGAGCTTGGAGTCTCCCTGTTGAAGAAGTTTATGATCTAGAAAGGCTCGAGGCTTTAGCTGCTCGTACCGATCCTTTGTTCGACTTGAAGAATCACGAAAAGTGAGAGGCTGCATGTTCAGACGGACCATCTCGTGGTACTTGAAAAACAAATCTGAAAAGACTTACCGATTCGCAGTGTAGTGCTTTTCGAATTCCCAGTACAGAGGCTTGTGCTTAAATGCTAATTCTTTGTCGTCAGATTCCAAATCACCAGTCTCCGGTGAGGGTGGTGCCTGTTCTTTCACGGGGCGATGAGAACGATGAGAGTTGCCTTCTGGCTCTTTCTCGGAGCGGTGAGACTGATGAGACTCACTCGGAGATGTTGCATGTCGAATCGATTAAGGCGAGTGTTCCCTTGACAGCGTGAGTCGTTGGTTACCTGAGGGAGATCCGCCCAATCGCTGAACAACACGACGAGATGACCGTGAGACATCGGTTTGAGTCAAATCCATGGTTGGTGTAGCGGTTTCCTTTTGGTTTCCTTGATTTCGGCGGCGGTCAGCTTCAAAGGATGCTGCCATGAGCTTTGTGGTTTGAGATCGAGTGGAGCGGCGTCGACATTCTTGAATTTCCGTGCTGTGAAGATCGGTTAGGGTTTGTGAGCTCTGAAGGACAGATGAGCGGCTGCGTGACCCAAACTGATCTCCCCCTTCTTTTTGAAAAACCTGAAATCGTGAGACAACCTTAAAAGGCCTTTGTGGGCCTAGATCAAGTTATTAGAAAGAAGGCAATCCAATAGAGCCCAAAAAATAACTCACGTAATACTTAGATAGGCATGGCCCAAATATATGAATATAGTCCAAATTAATCTGTTCATTCTGTGTATGCTTAGATCATTTCAAGAAAAACAACACTAGTGCATAGAAACAACGAGTGACCCTTCTCTATCATTGAAACATCTAGCCCTGGGAGAGCAACCAATTGAAAGAACCAAGGAAAAATAACTGACAGTGTTTGTTAAGAACCAAAATATATATATATATATATATATATATATATATATATATATTATACACCTACCAGCTTACTTGATAAGAGTATGCCAACATCTAGAATGCAGGGTACTGACACAAAGTCATTTCTCATAGAAGTTAAAGCATCAACATACAACTTTTCTTAGCCAAGATGATTCCATCATGTCTAACCAATCATGTGAGCATTTCTCTGAAATAGGTATCTTAGAGATGACTATAGCCAAGTCTTTTTGTTTATCATATTGACATTGGAAGAGTGAATCTAAATATCCTTGAGTGGAGTATGCTTAGCTACTAAAAGTTTGTTAGATAACTTTCCTCAGCCGAGGTGCTTTCATCCAGGAAGGAACACACATTTTTATCACTACAAGGTTATTTGGATAGCTTTCCTCATCTGAGGCGCTTTCATCCGTGAGAGAACACATATTTCAGGTTATTTAGACAGTTTTCCTCAGCCAAGGTACTTCCATCTATTTGGTATCATCTGTAAACTCTGACTGGATATTACTTCTAAACATATACTCTTTCACTCAGGATATCTAGTATCCTACTTCTTATCTAGTAAACGATCAAGACTCAACACTCATTCAAAACAGTGATCTCGTTTAAGTGTAAATTGTTTTAGCAGCCTATCCCAAAGAGAGTGTTTATCATATTGAGTAGTCATTAAGAGTACCTACTTCATGGGACATGCTAGTTGATGTGTTCTTCCTGCTTACTTCTATGATGAGTATGACCTTTTCTAGGTGGTTAGATGTTTAGATTTAGGTTGCATGTAGTCTAGGATTGAATCTAAACAATTTTAGATCCTATTTAGGGTGTTTTATGTGATATGTTTGGTAAATTTAGTTAGAAATGTTTTCGTTTTTTTAAAACATTTTTATGATTATATAAAGTGTTTTATATATATTAAAAATCGTTTTTAATATTTTTTGTGTTTTATAAAAAGGTTTGGAAAATTTTCTAGATTATTAAAAACGTTTTTCATAATTTTTTAAAACGTTTTCCTATTTTAAATGTTTAATAAAAATGTTTTTAGGATGTTTAAATTAATTATAAACGTTATACATAATTTATAAAAATGTTTTTCAATTTTTATATATTTAAGAACATTTTCGTTTTTTATTATTTTTGAAAACTTTAAAAAAAAAAGTATATTTAAAAACGTTTTCGTAATTATTATGGTTATAAAAACGTTTCTTTTTGAAACAAACTTTTTTAAAAAACTTTCATAAAAATTTTAAAAACCTTTTTTAATATGTTTGAAAACATTATTAAAAATATTTATATTTAAAAACGTTTTTATAATTTTAAGACTATAAAACCGATTTTTGTGATGGATTGTTGACTTTTTTATTTTTTTGAACTAAATGTAAGGATTACAGAGATTTTGAGACATTCTTATCCCAGTGAGATGGATTGCTTCCTGGTGAGCTTTCTCAGCAGGCTCCGACCCGATCGGCACCTCCACGCCGAGTTCGATCGACTCAGATTAGACCGACATTGCCAGTACCGTCGATTCCGCGGCAGGATGCTCCTAGCGGTAGCCATTCAGTGTCCAAGGTGCCGGATACACAGGATGATGCCCCGGCGACGATCGCACCGGAGAGAACTATTGGTCGGGCAGCCGGGTCGGGAGACGCTTAAACGACTTCATCCGGATCCTTTCAACAACCCGGGTACTTATTGGTAAGTTATTTACAAGTGGCTATTTTATTCTATTTGCTTTTTAAACGTCCGTGTAATTAATAATGTTTTGAATTGACTTGAAACAGGTCTAATATGACGTCTTCGAAGATCACGAAGAGCATTTTAGGAATGATGTGTAGCATGTTCCGTCACCCGTACCCACTATACTCGAAGATGCTCAGGTCCGACCAGCATAACTGGTTCCGCCAATTCGCAGTATGTATATCTCCGTCCGACGGTTTACAAATTCGTAATTTTTATAAATTTTTGCTAACATCAATCGTTTTTTTTTAGCAAGAGTACACTTGGCATAGGAACCATATATCGATCGTGGAGAAGAGATTCCACCGGAAGGCGAAGAGTCACTACTCTCACGTCCTGAACCAGTGGAAGTAGAAGTGGGTTTTAGGAGAAGAGGCGAAGGGAGTGAATCTCACACTGTTTGCGGGGTTCATCCGTCATTGTTCCTTGCCTACTACAGCAGCGGACTCCTCGACGCATTCCCAGAACCGCAAGAGTGAGAGAAACGGTATGGGGATGGCGACGCATAACGCGGGAGAAAAATCACCGCACAGCGTAGGATTGACTTTGTAAGTATCATTTTTAGAATGTTCAAAACTGTAATTAATTTAATAGTATTGACCGTTAAAAAAATGTGCAGAAACAAAAGACAGGACGCAACCCGACGTTTGTTGAGCTCACTGTGGAGGGCCGTACGACAAGACTACGGGCGAGATCCAGGATCCAGTCGCTCGGAGAATCGTAGAATCGGCAAAGAGGCGGGTAGAGGAGGTCCAGACCCAACAAGCCGAGGAAGTGGGCTCAACGGATGAGGTACCGTCGCAAAGGATCAACGAGATCTTTCTTGAGGTAAGTTTGTGTGTTTACTAAATATTTACATTTAATAACTCATATTTACTTGATCTATGTAACTAATTTGTTAGTTACTTTGCAGGAAACCCAGCGTAGGAAGGGTCGAGTTTTTGGTTTAGAAAATTTGGGGGAGGAAGGGTCGACACCGCATTCCCGCTTCGGACCAGAGAACGACGTCTTCACCGAAGCTTTGCGCGAGAAAGACGCAGAAAATGCAGCTCTCAAGATGAATTTTGAAACTCGGATGCAAGAGGAAAGGATGGAAAATGAAAGAAAGTTGGCGGAGATGCGAGATCAAATCATGAACTACATTCGGTTTGGCGGACCTCCTCCAGGAGAATCGGACGGGATAGCTACTGTAGGGGGACCGAAAGTGGGAACAGGAGCGTCGGAAACGGGGATGGGTACGGGTATGGCCTCTGTAGAGGGAATGGGAATGGGAACGGGAATGGGGACGGGATTGGGATCCAATGTGGATCCCAATTTTATGTAATTTTAAAACTTTTAATTTATTTAATAAATTATTTATTATAAAATATTAAAATATTTTTAATAAAATTACGAGCCGTCGGTAAACCGTCGGTTATCTACCGTCGGCAATATGTCGGTTATTAACCGACGGTAATTAACCAACGGTTGTATTCGTCAGTTTACCGCCGGTTTCCAACCGTTGGTAACCCATCGGTTTTGTCGTCGGATTGTTTAATCGGTTAACTGTCGGTAAACCGTCGGTTTAATGACAGTCGATAAGCCGTCAGAAAATATTGGGTCGAAAAACCGTCGGAAATTACTAACGGTTTTTCGACGATGGGTATTTTCCGACGACCTTGAACCGACGGATCTATCCTGCCGAAATTCCGTCGGTAACGGCTGTTTCCGACGGTTTGGCCCGTCGGTTAACGGTTGTTTTCTTGTAGTGATTGAACATGAAAGTCTAGTTAAAATCGGCGTTATAAGTAAACCAGCCAAGTGGTTTAAATCTTAGTTTAAACTCTTTTATCCAACAATATAGTCCAAACAATTTATGAAGAATCATGTTTGATAATAAAAATTAATTATCAACACACCAATAATAATAGAGAAATTGCAATTGATACACACAAAAAGTTTAAAAAATTAACTGAATAAGTACTTTTAAAGCTAAATTACCTTTTAACCCTTTTATTTATTTTTTCTTTGTCTTCATTTACAACTGGGTAATTGTAAAAACATAATATAATAATTAGATTAGCATACTAATTATTAGATGGTAACTACTTTAAGTTAATTGTTAAATGTTTTTTTCGGATTAGCATACAAATTTGGATCTGAACTACCCAAAATAACAAAATGCTAATCTAAACCAATCCAAAACATAACTTATTAACCATAATAATAATACCATTGTTCTTTTTCAGGAATTTAATTTTAATAAAGCTAAGTTAAGAAAGGAAAAACATTAATTTTAATAAAGCTAAGTTAAGAAAGGAAAGATATAGCTATCAAGCTGAAACTTGAACTGGAATTGCCTACTCTAAACATGTTCGTAAAAGCTCCAACTATAGCTATAGCCTATTGGAGCCCAATCCTAGCGATTCACATGTTATTGAACAAAATTTTTTTTTTTTTTTCGTCAACTATTGAACAAAATTTTAATCAATGAAAGTATGAAACGTCAACTTGATTATCGGTCGTTAGAGCACCCACAATGAAGTATCTTGGCACAGTTTCTTAAACCAAAAATAATAAAATATGATGTGGATTCCACATCTACAGTTAACATCCGATCCTTAAAATCTTTAGCTAAGGACTCGGCTCGTCACTGTTCACGTGACTTGGCGAGCCGGAATTGGTCATTTTTTTTTAAAAAATTTCAAAAAAAAAAAAAAAAAAATTTAAAGAACTTTGGTGAGTTTCACCATTGGACAAGCTCTTAATGCCTTCCTTTATTCCTAAAGCTGTTGATGTCAAATGAGTGACAGCCAAACGAATATTACTTAAAACTACATAACGTTTCTGCTTCAAAATATGATCAAATTTAGAGCATGTGCATTGAGGTTTCTTAAGGGTTTTTTAGCGCGGATTCATAGGCGAAATTAAGAAATCCTCCTTCCAAAGTTTCTTAGAGCATCTCCATCAGTGTTACCCTAATGGGTTTCTTAAATTTGTTTTTTAATATTTTTTTTTTTCGGATAGACTAAAAAAAAAAAAAATTGACCAATGGGCAGACGCCACGTGTAAGAGACGGTTTCTTAAACAAGGAACTTAAGAGCATCCACATTAGTGAACCTCCTTATGGGTTCTTAAAAAAAAATTTTTTTTTTTTTTTTTTGGGAAACGTAAAAAAAAAAAAAAAAAAAAATCAAAAAAAAAAACGGACCAATCGTTGTGTGACACGTGTCATGAACAGTGTAAGAACCGGTTCTTAAATAAGGATTTTAAGAACCTGGTTCTTAACTATTCACGTGGGACCCACGTGAATAGTTAAGAACCCCAAGCCCTTAAAACCTCTGATGGAGGTGCTCTAAGAGCCTGTCTCTTAAGTGGGTCCCACAGAAATTGTTATTTTATTCCAACTTTTCTTAGAAACCGTGTCTAAAAACCCCCCAAAAACCCTGATGGAGATACTCTTAGCTAAGAGATTTTAAGAACCCGGCTCTTCACTGTTCACGTGACGTGGCGAACCAGGATTGGTTTTTTTTTTTTTTTTTTAAGTTTCAAAAAAAAAATTTAATATAAAATTCTTAAGAACCCGTCTCATACAAGTTCACCAATGTACATGCTCTTTTAGGTTCAACTTTTAGTAGTACCCAAATTGACACCTCTCCTAACTTTTGATCCATGATATAACACAAGTAGATCGTTAAATATTAAAAGTTTTGTTCATGAATTGCGTAAACTCATTAAAAAATGAATTGCCTAAAACGTTTTCGTAAACTCTATGACACTCCATGATATCGACTTGTCATTTTCTTCTGGCATAAAATATTCATACCAAATTTAATATCCTTTAAAACCCAGTGATGACTTGTGGGGAAGATCAAGCTGACCCGGATTATGTGGCGTTGTATCTGGACATTCAAATATAATGAAATCACCTAATATGTATATATGTAATTAATTTGTCATTTTTTGTACGTAGGCCTGCTAGTTCAGTTAGTTTGATTAATTCAGGTGAGTTAATTCGGTTAGTTTAATTTTCACAAAATTCTGCATGAACCGAACAAAATTTGGTGTTTGGTTCGGTTTTCAGTTAATAAAAATTCTACCAAATTAAATCGATAGTTTTTGTTTTTGGTTAAAAATTCGGATAATTTTGGGTAAATTTGGTTAATTTCTATTATTTTGGGTAGTTCAAATCAAAAAAATTGTTATGTTTTGGTTTGGTTTAGTATAAATCGGTATAATTTGATTTAATAACTTAAAAAAAAAAAGACTAAACCGATAACTGAATATTTTTAAAATACTGAATTGAACCGAACTCATAACCGAACCTAAACAAACAAACCAATTTTTTTTATTCAATTCAGTTAATATATTCTCAGGCCTACTTGTTTGTATATGTCATAAATTAAATGTTTTCTTTGGACACGCCTTTATCTTCTGGCTTATTTCTATATAAGTTAGGAGGATATGAGTGCATGTAATATTGCTTCAACAAATCCCCATACTTAGGTCAAATCCACTTTATGCAAAAAGAAGAAGGTATTTTTCTTGTCTACATGATTAATTCTTCATTGATTCATTCTATAACTGGTTTTTTCAAGAATTTCAGTAAATAACTTTTGAATAGGAAAAGAAAAGAATAAAATGAGAGTGGCGGTGATCGGAGGTGGGATAAGTGGGTTGGGAAGTGCCTACGGTCTTGCGAGAGAAGATGCAATTGAGGAGTTGGTGTTGTTCGAAAAGGAGGAGTCCTTAGGAGGTCATGCTAAAACGATGCGTTTTGATGGCGTTCACTTGGACCTTGGATTCATAGTCTTCAATAGTGTACGTACGCTCTCCTTTCTCACGAATTGTTAACTAAGACGAAATCGTTTAAGCCAATTCTTTTTTTGAGGTAATATAATATATACAGTATTTTACTTCTATGCTCTAAACATCTTAAGAGCACGTCCAACCGTGGAACGCTAGGTGAGGTTCTTATTGTATATTTTTAATTAATTTTTTTTTTTTTTTGTTAAAGGTGAAAAAAAAAGTAAAAAAAAAAAAAAGTGACCAATCGGATGGAACCACAGCGCACACTACAGTGAAGATGCACTCCTTAGATAAGAGCTTTTGTATCCTGTTTTTAAACTGTACAATGGGACCCACATTTTTTTAATAATTTTTTTTTAAGAAACTTTGCTAAAAAACTAGCGTTGGACGTGCTCTAAGACGCGTATTATTTTTTCTATATCTCTATGGACATACTTTTTTGCATGAAATAAAATTTCAGTTTCCATCATATAAACATGCTATCTATCATGTTAAGATTTTAGTTTGTCATTTTACGGTTGAATAATGTTTCTATTTAACCATTTACATTTCTTTTGGAAAATTAATGATTTACTTGAAATATAGATTAAGTGTTCTTAACGATATATACAATCAATCAAATCATGAGATAAGTTTTAAAAAAAAAAATTTGGAAGTTCCATCCATAATTTCCCCAAATCCGAAAACACTCTTTGAAAATTTATATTTAAAGAAATAACTCTTTGTATTAAGAGTGGTTTGAATCCGAAACACAAAAAAACCAATTTATCACTAGGCTACCAACACGTACCGTATCACGAGATAAAGAGTAAATGTTTGTTGGAAAATGTTTGTTATTTGCTAATAGCAACTGAACAAATTGCTATTTACGTAATTAAATTATTATATATAGACCAATCGCATAGACCTCGCCTATTTATGTTTATCTTTTGGCCAAATACATAAAATCTCTTGTAGCTCGAGTGTGGTGTATAGACTCTGCCAGAGCCCGCTCGACGTTTAGATATGTGATTTTTGTTTCTGGATAACGATGATGAATATATGTGATTAGGTTACGTATCCGAACATGATCGAATTATTCAAGAACCTAGGAGTAGACATGGAGGTTTCAGACATGTCTTTCTCAGTGAGCCTTGACAATGGCCGAGGCTGCGAGTGGGGATGCCGCCACGGCCTTTCCAGCTTGTTTGCCCAGAAGAGAAACATTTTGAATCCGTATTTCTGGCAAATGATCACAGAAATAAAAAAATTTAAGGAAGACGTACTAAAATATATCGACGAGCTGGAGCGTAACCCTGATACTGATCGAAACGAAACCTTAGGAGAGTTTCTCAAGTCTCATGGATACTCTGGCTTGTTTCAAAAGGCTTACTTGGTGAGATATATTATGTTCTTGATAGTTTCTTGGACATCAAATAAAATCTTAAACTGTGTTTTTAAAGCTTAAATTATGTTATTGGACAGGTACCAGTATGTAGTTTGATATGGTCATGTCCATACGACAGCGTCCTTAACTTTTCGGCTTACTCTGTTCTTTCGTTTTGTCGCAACCACCATTTGCTTCAGGTTCATACATAAATATGTTAAGAGTGTTTTCTAAGTCTTTAACCTAAAAAGATGTTTTCATTTCTTTCTCAGCTCTCTGGGAGGCCACAATGGCTGACTGTTGCAGGACGTTCTCAGACTTATGTGGCAAAGGTTCCAATTACCAAATTTGTGTGTATACATTACATATGGTTGGTTTTGTTACTTTTGTTACTTACGGACCAGGTTAGGGCAGAATTGGAACAACGAGGATGCAAGATTAGAACAGGTTGCAAAGTACAATCTGTTGCGACATCTGAGGATGGTTGCGTCATAGTAACAACTGAAGATGGATCTCAAGAAGTATACGATAGGTGCATATTAGCTGTGCACGCACCAGATGCTCTAACATTGCTTGGAGAACAGGTTACATATGATGAGACTAGGGTTCTTGGTGCTTTCCAATACACTTACAGGTAAGCTCATACATACATGTAATACTGTGTTTAAGCTAGATTCTGGAGATCCATTAACATGTTTCAATGTCATCCGTATGTAGCGATCTTTATCTCCACCGTGACACTGATCTGATGCCACAGAACACTGCTGCTTGGAGCTCTTGGAATTTCCTAGGAAGTTCTGAAAATAAAGCGAGCCTCACATATTGGCTCAATATAATTCAGGTATATTGACCCATTTTATTTTAACATAAAATAAAATGAGAATGAAAGTGTGTTTTCCGTTGCAGAATCTTGGAGAGGAACATGATCCATTCTTTCTCACCTTTAATCCTGAATATACCCCGAAGAAAACATTGTTCAAATGGACCACTGGTCATCCTATGCCCTCTGTTTCCACTTGGAAAGCTTCACAAGAGCTATACCAGATTCAAGGGAAACGCGGTATATGGTTCTGTGGTGCATATCAAGGTAATGCCTGGGTTTTGTATTGCTACTGACATTTGTTTAAGAAAAATTTAATCCCTGTCAATATTCATTTGATTCATTTACCTTTTTGCAGGCTTTGGTTTCCATGAGGACGGACTAAAGGCATTGATCAGTTCTATAATTAATACAAATCATCTTGATTAGTTTTTTTTTTTTTTTCCTTTTTTGGTAACTTGGGAAGTTTGTTAATAATATATCAGGCTGGTATGGCGGCTGGACAAGGTCTGCTAGGGAAAGATATGGTTCCTCCTCTGAGCAACCCAAAACACATGGTTCCATCTCTAACCGAAAAAGGGGCTCGGTTTTTCTTTACTAGATTCTTGAGACATTACATATCAACTGGTTGTGTGACGTGAGCAGTCTCCTCTCTCTATAATGCCTAGCTTCATATTGATAACAATTCTTCAATGTTACATATACTTATTAAATAGATCCTAACAGAGTATATGAAGAAGGAGGAACAGTGTTCACTTGTGAAGGAAAGGATTCGAGATGTCACTTGAAATCTATTCTGGAAATTCACAGTCCTCAGTTTTACTGGAAGGTTATGACACAGGCAGATTTAGGTCTTGCTGATGCTTATATCAATGGAGATTTTTCGTTTGTTGATAAGGAAAGAGGGCTTTTGGATCTGATCATGGTATGGTAAATATATACACTTACTCAAGTATAAAGATTGAGTTTAGAAACTTATATATGACAGCTATCTGCTCTATCATGAACTTGCAGATTCTCATTGCTAACAAAGAATTGAGCTCAAGAAACCCTAATATTGCAAAGAAAAGGTAAAGAAAGATTCAACTTCTGGCTAAGTTGCACCCAAAAAAAAAAACTTCTGGCTAAGTTATTAATCTTGTTAAGAAAAGGTAAAGAAAGATGATAATACTTGTGTTTGATCTCGCAGGGGATGGTGGACACCGATGTTTCTTACTGCCGGTTTGGCATCTGCAAAGCATTTTCTAAAGCATGTCTCTAGGCAGAACACACTAACTCAAGCTCGGAAAAACATTTCTCGTCACTATGACCTTGTAATTGTTTTTTTATGCCCATTCCTTCAATCTCAAACAAATATTTCCACTTTGAGTTTGTGATTTGCTTCATGGTTGGGTAATTTTGCAGAGTAATGAGCTTTTTGCTTTGTTCTTGGATGATACCATGACTTATTCCACTGCAATATTCAAGGTGACATTTTGTTTTTTCTGCTACTATTTCGTGGTTCTAACTACAAACTTGTTTCATTATAATGTAATAGTCGGACGATGAGGATCTGATAACCGCACAAATGAGAAAAATATCTCTTCTCATTGATAAGGTAACATAGATAGAAGAGCGTTTCTTGATTAGAACAAGATCCGGGGTTTTTTTCTCTGTTCTTTAACAACCACAGTGTGACATTTTCAGGCGAGAATAGAGAAGAACCATGAAGTTTTAGAGATTGGATGTGGGTGGGGAACCTTGGCCATAGAAGTTGTGAGAAGAACTGGATGCAGATACACTGGCATTACACTATCTATTGAACAGCTTAAATATGCAGAGGCAAAAGTGAAAGAAGCTGGACTTGAGGTTTGCATAATCCATCTTTGCATCTTGTTTCTTGTTTGCAAGGCTATGACTAATGATATAATATCTGAATTGCCAGGATCGGATTAAGTTTGAGCTATGCGATTACCGCCAACTTTCTGAGGCTCACAAATATGATCGGATTATATCTTGGTAATACAACATTTGTTAAATAACTATGTATTCTGTCTAATGTCTATATAATATTTTGGATGCCTCAGCGAGATGTTAGAAGCTGTTGGCCACGAATACATGGAGACATTTTTCAATCATTGTGAAGCTGCACTTGCAGAAGACGGCATTTTTGTCTTGCAGGTTACACTTTTTTTTTTTCTCTTTCGCGCACCGTTTAATCTCATGTTTTTAACATATTTTGGCCACAACAGTTCACATCGATACCCGAAGAGCGGTACAATGAGTATAGACTTAGTTCAGATTTCATAAAAGAATACATATTCCCCGGAGGATGCCTTCCTTCTTTAGCCAGAGTTACTTCAGCCATGGCTTCTGCTTCGAGGCTATGGTAAAGTCTTTTTTCTTTATCAGAGTTTACCTTTCAATTTGCAATCTATCTTCCTTCAACCCCTCTAACAAGGAAAAATTACAGCATCGAAAACGTTGAGAACAACGGAATCCATTACTATCGGACGTTGAGATGCTGGAGGAAGAACTTCTTGGAGAGACAGAAGTAAGCTACCATGCCGTCAGCTTTCTGTTCTAGTACCATTTATGCTTGCTCATATGTCCAATTATTATCTACACAGACAAATCATGGGTCTAGGATTTGATGAGAAATTCATAAGGACATGGGAATATTATTTCGATTATTGCGCAGCTGGTTTCAAGACTCTGACCCTTGGAAACTACCAGGTCCATCTTCTTACCTCAGTGTCACTCAACAAAGACTTTGAAAAGCTTGATCATGTAGTGTTCCCACGTCCAGGGAATGTGGCTATTAACTCAGCATAACCATCTTCTTACCATTACAGGTAGTGTTCTCACGTCCAGGGAATGTTGCTGCATTTGGGGATCCATTCCCTTCTTCTCAATCTCAGACATAAACAAAGCAGTACATGAATCTTTTCCTCACTTCCAAGTACGACTCTCAAAATATTATGCAGATTAATAGTTTGCTGTGAAAGTAATTAAATGTAAACTTTAATAATAAGTATATGTATTCATGGTTGATTGCCCATCTGTACCGACAATCTTGTACTGTCCACACCATATTTCAATTCAAAGATCATCTGATCCTTTACTTCTGCTACGACAACATTAGAATTCGAGGCTAATGGATTGAGACATTTTGGGCACAACCGAACAAAGCATATAAATTCAAATACAAAGCATATAGTTGCAACACATAGCACCTCATGAAGAGTGGCCCCCTTTATTTCATAAACAAGGCAAAAGCCAAAAGTTGTAGAACCTGTGAAATAGTCTTCAATCTGTCATTGCATTATCCAAAAGCTTACATTTTTGAGGTTATGCGGCTTATGGTCGCTTCTATAGATCCGTGAGGTTCATCGGTTGGCAGGTACACATCGTCCTTAAACTGCAAAAGAAATTTTTTTTAGAAACCATTCACATCTTAAAAGGAAACACACGTGAAGATTCTTACCTTAACCATTGAAGGGTTTGCCTTGGTTGAAAGATTTACAGGTAAAAAGTGAATATTTGGCATTTTAAGGTGAATCGATGCTACATCAGCAAGCCTGATCATGTTAAAAGAACCTGAAGAATCACGTAATCACACAAACATGAAGAGAATGTAGACAGATGTGATGGTACCTTCTCAGTACAGCGCTTCCCATAAGATAGAGAGTGCGCTGAACAGAAGGGCTATACACACCGGTTTCTGGAGGACCAAAGAAAGTCTCCATCAGAACTTTCTTCACATCAACAAACTTCTCGTTGAAGTAGAGTTCTTCTTTCGGGATGCTTGCAACAGACTCATAGGAGAACCTGTCACCATGAATGTCTAATTTCGGTTTCAAGAATCAATCACAAATAAGCATAATTAATTAACTCATACCTCCAAGATGCATTCACCTCTGTGGCAAGCATTCTCTCTCGAGTATCAGGTAGAATGGTGTACTTGTCTCTCACAAACCTCTCAAAACCTGACTGTGTTCATTTGCAGAAAAGCGTCTTTCGTGAATAATCAGTTATCATTGACAAATAATAACATCATTCTCCTAGAGTTCCTAAGTTAGAGGAGTAGACTTGTATCTCTAAAAGCTACAGACAAACCATGAAGGTATTATGTTCTACATTGTGTTCCTTTTCTCATAGAAACAATCATTCTATAGCTTAGAAAAGGTTACGGCTAAGAGGTTAAAAGACAAGCACAAAAAGAGTTCTTTTGCAAAATACCAAAACTCTGAAACACATGTGAATCCTAGCGACGGTCAAAAGAAATTTAACTCGCCATTATAACGCCTTTTGTAACAGAATGTTGTGTACCTGGGTTGTCTTCAGCAGAGCTAGTCCTGCAACACCAGAAGTTAAGCTTAGTGCACCAGACTTTTGTACTGTTGCCTCCGCACTATGGTTCTCTGACCCAAGCTTAAAACCTTTAAACAAAAAGAAAAACATTTTTGAGAAACTTACTAAACCATAGCAAAACTGGTTCCAGAAAGAAAGAAAAACCAACCATGTAAATGTGGTTTTCCATCGATGGATACGCGCTCCCAAGGCTTCTCAATGATGTTAACAATAGCAGTGAAAACCTTGAACAATAAACAAGAAAGAGATGGGTACACACTTTTTAAGAGTAATGTATTTATTATATAGTGCATATATATACCTGTGGATAAAATGAGCAAAAATGATTCCCAATAAGAATTGCAAATTCCTCTGCCGAGAGTCGATCTCCACATTCTTTCGCCTTCACATAAACCTTTTCATTCCAACCATAACAGACCAAAGTAGGTTTGATATGTTCCAATTAAGCAAGTTAAAAAAGCTGATACTATAGAAACAGGACAAGAATAAGAAGGACTAAGTTGGTGAGACTGAGACCAGAATAGATATCCAGCCTCAAGTTCCAACAAGTTGTTCATAAACCATGATCGGAAGTAACTGAAGATCGAGAACAAACATCAAAGCTTGTTAAAGCTCAGAGAGATTAAGATGTAATCAGTCAAGATTATGAGACAAAATTAGTCAACAGGTTTTCATTTTCTTTGACTGAAAATTGGACTAAATCTAGTAAAAAAATGCTTGATTTGGACTTACGGTGTTTTTCATGGTATCGGTGGCGACGATGTCGGAGTTATCGTCACGGTGGTAAGAGGAGAGGCAGTGAGAGAGAAGACTGATGCTAACGTTCCATTCGACAAAGTGATGAGATCCGTCGTCGAGACGCCAAACTCTTGCCACTCTCACTCTCGCCTTCCCATGCCTTTGCTCCAGTTTCAACCCATCTGCCATTTCCAGATCGATCCCAGAGAATCAAAGGTCAGATTCTAAGTATCTGAAAAGAAAGTGATGACGATGAGATGGGATCCGATGGTGGGGACTCGAATCAAATGAGAGGATATTATAGAAGAAAGCGTCTTGGGATTTGATTGACAATGGTGTGTCACTAAACAAGGAAAGTTGACGTGGCCAATTTTTGGTTTGCCTTTTAAATCGACGGTTCGATTTAATCATCTAGAGGCATCGTGTCAGTATTCAACAGCAAAAAAAAGTGTTGCTTTCCCTGACTTTCCGCTGAAAATATCTCCTTTTCCAACTATTATTTTTTGTCGACTATTTTCTTTTTTACTTTAAAATTTTTTTTTTGTCAACCAAATTCATTCATGGACCAAAACCTTAAACTTTGAATGGGCCTCAAACAAACAAGTATAATGGAATTAAGACATAAACAAAGCTAACAACAGGTCCAATGGCCAAAGATAAGGACGATGCCACATGGCAACGCCAGCGGCCAACCGGACATGCAAGCACCACACGTGCTTCCGTCGTGAAGCACCGCCGGAGACGACATCGAATCGTAGAGGATAACAAAGCTGAGCTCACCGGACCAAACACTGCAGCTGCCGTGAACCATCCGCCGATCAAAACTTCCCAGAACCACCATCAAATCACCTGCAAAGAACTCTGTTACTATGAAACGGCCGGAAATCACCCAGGCCAAGAAGCGCCATCGCTGAATAGGCACAGAGGCCCATCGGATGCCACTATACGCTTATCCTCGAAGCAGTAGCACGACGACGATATTAATCCTGACGATTGAGGGATCTACAACAAGATCGTAGAACAAAACATAGATTGACGGGGAGAGAGAAGAGAGGAAGCAAGATCAAATTGCTGAAGCAAGAGAAAACGGGAAACTCCGGTAAGATCCGATAAATCGAAAAGGAAATAGCTAGTCATAGAACGATTTGGGACTTATTCGATCGAAAACCGAAGATAGAAACCGATCAAGAACAAAAGAACAAAAGCGATGAACACCGGACTCGATCGGGAGCAAAACAGGAGGGGAAAAAAAGATTTTCCTCACGAAAAGATAGAAAGTGAAGGATAGAAGAGAAATCAGAAAAAACCCCAACTCCGAAAGCGATCCATCCTTCTAAAAAATCAGAATCAGAGAAGAAGGAAGTGGAGGCTTAGCAGAGAGAAGCTTTCTCTCTCTAACGTAGAGAGAAGCACCCAATGCTTTAATCTGTAAATATGACTATGATACAGATTATTATACAAACTAAAATACAAAAACCGAAACAAACCTGAATTATATATGAAAAATAAAATATCAACACAATAACGGATACAAAATATAAACATTTAGGAGTGTGTTTGGCGATTGGATGTGGGTGGGGGACACTGGCCATAGAAGTTGTAAGAAGAACTGGATGCAAATACACTGGCATTACACTATCTACTGAACAACTTAAATATGCAGAAACAAAAGTGAAAGAAGCTGGACTTGAGGTTTTGTCTAATCCATATATATATATATATATATATAAGCTTTCTAATATCAATAACATTGTATTAGGAGATAATGTCTCACAACGGAAGTTGGAAAAATTATAAATAATATATAAATTGCCTATGAGTTTTGAGTTGGAAGCTCATATAACTTAATATATTGTACCTTATGGTTAGCATTTTTTACATCTGAATCTCCAGGATCATATTACGTTTGAGCTATGCGATTATCGCCAATTATAGCTCACAAATATGATCGGATCATATCTTGGTAAAACCATTTTTCTCTCCTTTATTAAAATACATTTGTAATGTGTCATATGATAAAACATTTTTTTGGGATTTTTAGCGAGATGATAGAAGCAGTTGGCCACGAGTTTCATGAGATGTTTTCAGTTGCTGTGAAGCTGCTTGCTAAAGACGGCATTTTTGTCCTACATGTAACACTTGGTTAATTCTTCACTCATCGCTGCATACACAACCATTTGACTGTTTTAATGTGGAACCATATATAACAGTTCACAGCGATATCTGAAAAGCTTTATGATGAGAGCAGACTAACTTTAGGTTTCATAACGGAATACATATTCTTTGGTGGGTGTCTTCCTTCTTTAGCCAGAATTACTTCAGCCATGTCCTCTTCCTCTAAGCTATGGTAAATTCTTTTCTTTATGATCAGAGTTTAGCTTTAATTTTGCTGCGTTCATCTAACACCAACAAAAGTACAGCATTGAAAACGTTGAGAATATTGGGATTCATTTCTACCAAACAGTGAGATGCTGGAGAAAGAACTTCTTGGAGAGACAAGAGTAAGATAAATATTATAAAACATTTCTTTCATCAGTATGTTTGTTCATATGTCCAATAAAAACTAGCTATTATTTGTACAGACAAATCATGGATCTTGGATTCGACGATAAATTTATAAGGACATGGGAATACTATTTCGACTATTGTGCAGCTGGTTTCAAGACTCTTACCCTTAGAAACTATCATGTAACACAAACAACTCGAGCATTAACCCGAAACAAAACCATGCTTCTTCCCTCAGTGTCACTTAACAGAGACTTGATTCATATGATGTTATGCGTTTCTGAAAACCGCAGATAGTTTTTCAACGTCCCGGGAACATTGCTGCGTTATCCATTCCATAGTTTCCCTTCTGCTTCGACAAAACCAGAGTCCTATGTTACAGCTTGCAATAAGCCCATCACGGATATGTGAAGGCTTCTTTATATCATTCACTTGTACTTCATCTCGCCAAAATTTGCTTGTCATCTTAGGAGACAAAGAAATATAAGTACTTAATTGTCCATATTATCAAGGGGCTGTTCGTTGAATCATTTGATATATCCATCCAGATGGTTCATTTAAATGATTCATCCAAATGATCCATCTGAATGTTGTTCGTTGTTTTTTTAATGTTTTTTCGATGTTCATTTGAATGGATCATTTAGATGAACATGTGTTTGTTTGCTTATTTTTTTGTAAACTTCAATTTCATCTAGATGAGTTTAATAGGAAAATGACTAAACTACTTTACTTTAAATTAATTATATTTTTAGTTTTAATCTTTACTATATTATTTTAAATACTAATCTAAAATATATTTACAACTAATTAATTTTTAAACTATTATTATATTGACATGAAAACACAATATTATAGATTTGGTGGGAAAATGTGATTTTGCGTTTTTTTTTTAAATATAATTTTTACGGTTTTAGCAGGAAAACACTATTTTATGATTTTGGCGGAAAAACGAGATTTTACGGTTTTGGCGAGAAAACACGATTTTTTGGTTGTGACGAAAAACACGATTTTCGGTTTTGGCGGGAAAATGTGATTTTACGGTTTTGGTAGGAAAACGCGATTTTGGGGTTTTGGCGGAAAAAACGATTTTGCGGTTTTGGCGGGAAAACGCGATTTTTCGGTTTTGGCGGGAAAACGCAATTTTGCGGTTTTGGCGGGAAAACGCAATTTTGCGGTTTTGACGGAAAAACGCGATTTTGCAGTTTGGAGAGAAAACACAATTTTGCGGTTTTGGAGAGAAAAAGCGATTTTGCGGTGTTGGCGGAAAAACGCGATTTTGCGGTTTTAGCGGAAAAACGTGATTTCAGGTTTTTGGCGGGAAAACACGATTTCAGGTTTTTGGCGGGACAACACGATTTTACGGTTTTGGAGAGAAAAAACGATTTTACGGTTTTGGAGAGAAAAAGCGATTTTGCGGTTTTGGCTGGAAAAACGCGATTTTGCGGTTTTGGCGGGAAAACGCGATTTTGCGGTTTTGACGGAAAATACGATTTTGCGGTTTTGGAGAGAAAATGCAATTTTGCGGTTTTGGAGAGAAAACTTTATTTTGCGTTTTTGGCGGGAAAACGCGATTTTGCGGTTTTAGCGGAAAAACGCGATTTGCGATTTTGGCGGGAAAACACGATTTCAGTTTTTGGCGGGAAAACGCGATTTTACGGTTTTGGCGGGAAAACACGATTTTACGGTTTTGACGGAAAACACGATTTTATTTAGTTTATGTTCATTTACTCATTTAGAATTTGCATTCAAATGATCCATTTAAATAATTAGGATATATTAGTAATTTGTTATTTTTGGATGAATCATCTCCATCCAAATGATTCAATTTGGTTCATCTAGATGAGTTTAAAAATTTTGCCTAAATTTTTAAAACTCATTCAAATGATCCATCTGGATGGAGATGAGATTCATCTGGATGGATGTCGTTGTTGTTACTAAACGAACATCAATTTTCATCTCCATCCAGATGGATCATCTGAATGGACAAACGAACAGCACCCAACTTGATCACGAGTGTCTGAAGTGATTAAATATTATTAATAAAAACAAAGCATTGTTTTCACGTACTCAGAAAGCATTTTTTTTTATATAATTAACAAATCATAGTTTATCTTAGTCATGCATTATATTTTATAGACTCTTGATAAAGTTTTATCTGCCACTTCACTTTGAGAGCAACAATGTCATAGTTTATCTTAGTCATGCATTTTTTTTATATAATTAACAAATCTATTTCATTTTTATTCTCCTATGGATCTTTTCACTCCTCTGTTATTCACTTTTCTTCTTGAAACCAATGAACTCACGAAGCGGTGATCTTCCTTCACTTCCGATCATTGGTCATCTTCACCTTCTCTTCTCTTCTCTAACCCACAAGTCCCTTTAGAAAACCCCCTCTTAAGTATGGATTTTTCCTCTATCTCGGCATCTTCAGTGTCCCCATTATTCTCTTCTCCTCTGGCCTATGAGATCTTCAGGGCACAAGACGTAATGTCTCCTCTCGCAGTGTTTCTATGGTTGATGAGTCCTCCCTTGTGTTTGGATCTTTTGGCTTCATCACCGCTCCTTATATATGGACAGTAAGAAGTTAGATGTAACGAGCAGTCCTGAGGCATTTGTGGATTCTAGAGAGTTCTTATGGAACATGAAGAGAAACTTGAGGAATCAAGAGAGGGACATGTATGCTTATCTAGATGAAAAGTCAGAGTATGTTCAGTCTTTGTTTGTGGTAGTTAAAATGTTCTTTCACATCACATTAGGTTTGGATTCGTTAAGAATCCATAAATGAAGGCTTTTTTTGTGTGGTAAATGTTATTTCTAACAAGGAACTGCAGGAAATTGTCTTTGGAGGCACTGACACCTCGGTGCAAGCAACACAATGGACAATGGCAGATCGTTAACAACCCTAACGTTCTTGACAAATTGAGAGATGATATTGATTTTGTTGTTTGGGGGAGCAAGATTGATTCAAGAACCGATTTATGAAACCTCCCTTGCTTGCCAGTTGTGGTTAAGGAAGGGCTAAGAATGCACATGGTAAGGAGGTTCCAAAATAGTTGAGATCAAACGTACTGGAGAAGGGAAAAAAACTTGTTGGAAATGCTTAATTATACTGTGATGAGAGTTCTTGATCAGTTTACCCAAATAGGTTTTTAGCTTCTTCAAGTTCAGGACTAGAAGACGAGCTAAAAGAGCATGAACTGAAGTACCTTCCCTTTGAAGTACGAAGATAAAAAAAAGGTCTCACAATTTTTATTTTATTCACTGTTATTCAACCTGAAACAGCTTTAACCTGAGAGGCTGGAGTTGAATAAACAAACACCACAAATATTACAATGTTACAGCTTTAGAGATAATGAATATATGTAAAGGCTTGCTCCTTACATTCATATCATTCGCTTGTACTTCCCTTGAGGTTAAGCCTTGAGACCATATTCTCCGTCCTCTGCAACAGAAATGATCCCCAGATTATTCAAAAACATTTGTGAATATATGGATTACAAATGAAACACTAACCTGTTCGGAATGCGAAAGATACTTCCCATCAAGTGTCACGACGACACGATTATTACCATCTACTCCTTTAACTTTGTCCACGGAGCAATAGAAGTCTATCGCAGACATGCTAAATACACACACAAAAGGCTCAGCTATAAAGATACCATTAACAGACTCAAAGGTTTCTTGGTGGATCATTCTGCACGCACCAGCTCTTTTGCTATATAGCAATCTTCTTCGTTAAGAGGGAACTACTAAACATATATTACCTTGTAACTTCTTTACTAACTCAAGAAACTAAACTATGCGCATAATATGAGCCAGCAGTGGCCTACAGGACAAAATTTTGGCTAATGGAGAAGCAACCCAGGAAACAATGGACCAAAACTGAGTGCAGAGAAACAAAAAAAGAGACTGTGGAAGATGATTGATTTCTTATAGCTATTACCAAACAGTTTGTATGCAGCATCTAGATACTAGATACTGAATCTGAATGAAGAAACGGACGTGTAGTTCTAGTTCCAAGATCTCCTATAATTCACAACGTGTATATGATCATAACACCAGAGAAGGAACAGACATGTCGATAAATCAAGGAACTTTTTCCCTTCAATCCTTAGCATATGAACAAAATAGAGTATTAAATCATAGTTTAAACTTACATGCCGTCTCCGAAATCTTCGTTGATAATCTCCTTTATACTCTCACCGAAATGCATCACTGCTTCATTCAACCTGGAAAAAAAGCAAACAAATTAAAAAAAAAAACCCCAAAATTAATAAATTCGGGGCGAAGGAAAAATAATAGAAAACCTGTAGATGGTGGGCTCTTGGATAAGGTTGGGATCATATGATCTCCACGGAGGAGACATCATCGCGCCGATGAGTTCGTCGGTCAGAGCCGGTAAAGCTTCCCGGAGCTTCGGGACTGTGTCGGGTTTGAGCTGGGCCTGACGACGGAGCAGCTGAGCCACGTAGACGTTGGTGAGACCTGTCTCCGCCGCTAACTGGCTGTAAGTCTTGCCAGAGGCTGACTTCACGGCGAGAAGCCGATTTGTAACACTCTGCTTCGTCGCCGCTTCCATTTTTGACCAATCACTTTTTTTTGGGGTGGGGGTAAATGGAGTAATTCTATTTTTCTCACTCCTTCGCTCTCTTTTTAAGGCCTTATCCATAACTAGGTTTTTGGCCCGTGCGTTTGCACGGACTATTTTTTAAGTGTTTAAAATTTTGTGTTAAAATGATGTAATATTAATTAAACAATTATTTAAAACGAAAGTATTTTCATTAAATAGATTTCAGATAAGATATTTATTTAAATTTTAAAAAGCCTGCATAAATATTAAATTTGTAAACGTAACAGAATCAGCTCATATCACGTTTCCTAGAAATCATCGATGATTTTTGGAGTTCAGGAGTATGTAGCAATTTCGAATATAACAACCCGAGAAAGCTTTTGTCTTATCCCATCTTATTGATTCAAAATCATTGTAGGATCAAAGGTCTGTGTTTCTAAATTAAATATTAGGTTTATCAGCTTCAATTGGATTTTTTAAACTATTCAAGTATTAACTACATATTAATTAGAAATGGATAATTCCCATATATTGGTTTTGAAAAGAATACAATAATACCGATAGTCGAATGGATATATTACAATTTTGGTATGCTTTTGTCTTAACTATGAATTCCTTTCAAATTGTTTAAATTTAACATAAAAATGGTTACATGTAAACGTAATTTGATAACATCAAACTTTAACGGTGAAGATAATGCACAACAATGGATTGATGATGAAATGAAGCAACCTTGGATTAAGACATGGGTATACGAATCGCAATTATGACTTGGGATTACTTAGTTAAGGATCATTTTGGGAAGAACTGTAAACTGCTTGTGAAGTGAAATTTGAGTTGTGACGTTGGAGTGAAGTAAAAAATTTGAAATTTATAATATAATAATTGTTGCCTCCAAAAACGACTTTTTGGTTGTTTGGATTTCTGGGCTGCTTATTCGATCTGAATCATTCGTATATTCTAAAAAAACTTACCCAAATAATAAATAATTTATATAATTGTTAAGTTATGGCATACTCTACATTGTGTTAAAATGTTTGATAGTCTAAAAATCTTACATGATTCGATGAATTTTAAAAAATATGTTATGAAAGTATTTCAACAATTTAAAGTTCAGAAAGGTTTGGTTTTACTTACCTAGATATACATAAACGAACATTTTATTTACTCTGTTTGAAGCAAAAATGATAAGATTTTCATATGGATATAAACATAAGAAACAACTCACAACACTGTTAAATAATAATACAACAATGAAATTAAAATATGTTTTGAAACATAGAATCCAAAGTTAGAAACATGATAAGGACTGAATCACCTACTAAATGTTTGCAAGTCTTAGAGATATTAGAACCGTAAAAAAGAAAAGATCTAAAACACAATAAAGATTAAAAACACTGATTTCATAGATTCCACTGCAATCATTTTTTCTCCTTCTTAACTTTAACCGTGTACATTAGCTTAGGTTTTGTAGATGACTCCCGGAGAACTTCATCTCTTGGATGTCTCAGTGTCCTTTTGGATGTAGGAGTGAGAAGATTAACATCACTGCATGTGTTATCTACCTCTGATGACTTGATGCTAGACTGAAAAATGCAAAGATACATTTCAGTTTAGTTCATGATGTGAAGTAGGTTCATGATGTGAAGAACATAGTATAAGATAAACATTAGTGCTTCTGTTATCTACCTATGCTGTAGTTAAGTTACTGATGTGAAGTATAAGTTTTTGGATACCTGAGGTTCGGTTCCTAATGATGCTCCGGAGACTGTGCTAGCTTGAGGATGCTCAACATTCTGGAAAAAAATGTGTTCCAATTGGTAAAAAGAGAGAAGGATCTTTAGAGATGATTTGAAATCCTAAGATTAAAGTAACCTTCGTTGTTACTTCAAGAGAAGGGGCAGAAGATGTAGTCATTTCCAGGTTGCAACCAGTCTGTAACAAAAAAAAATTAAGAAAATTAACAACCTATGGGAATGATAAGACACGATTTTGTAGTTGATCATGCAAGTTTAATAAAAAAATAGTTAAATGATCAAAAAGAGAATGAAACCAAATATGATATTACTCCACTTTTAGGACTCTGTGTAATTCATGTGAAACAAAAGTGAAATAACTTAACACAGACTTTGATCAATCCGAGAACCTGTTTTGTTGTTGTACATGAAGATCCAGAGACAGAGATGCTCTCCGGTTGTGCAGATTTCTATAAGACGATTAGTATACAAAACATAAATAGGACCAGAGTCAGTAACTAAACTCACATTTCGCATGTTTAAAACATAAAACACGGAGCAGGATTTATAGATGTTTTTGGAGTTACCTGAAATGATGTTCCAACGGATGCGCATCCGGATGCGGTTATCGTTTGAAGTTGACCACCACTCTGGAAAAAAGGAGTCGGACAGATAGATTTAAATCACAACCTTTTCATCCATAAGGAGAAGATCAATTGCAGATAGTTCTCCAGGTTTATTTTTTTCGCAAAACCCCAAAGACGAACGATCCGTACTTTGATTTTGCACACACCACTCGCCGGAGATAGCTGGGAAATTGGTATGCAATCGAGGGGCATGTTGATTCAATCTACAAATAAGATCAATCAGATGAATCATTTAGTTGCAACTCAAGAAATCGAAAATTGACTGTGATTTTTAAAGGAAATTACCTCGGCACAATCACAGAAGAAGATTTCCGGTGAAGACAGGATTTTAGGATAATTATAAAGAAGGAATGAATCGTAAAAAGTGGTGAGAGATTAGGAATATGGGTTAGGGATTTCATAGATATTAGATGAGGGGATTGAGGATGAGTGGAGGCCGTGGAGATTACTGTTTACACAAAAAAAAAATTAAAGATAAATGAAAAAGAATGAGCTCTAAGATCCCGTGTAATCGAAGCAGTAAAAAACAAATTTGCTCATTTACAAAGCCAAAAAAGGAGAGGATGACACCTAGGATTTGTACAGGTGTCAACTTATTAGATAGGCAGTTTTAGGGAAAAATGCTAGTGACTTATAGGATAAAAGATAAACTCTTTACTTATAAACAATACAATACACCATGTGTCCGAAGCAGCAGAATAACTAAGAAAATTGAAATTTTGGCAAAATATTAATCATACAGAATTAAATTTTTTTTTAAATGTCTACACACAAAGACCAATAACATATACGAATCATTTACACATAAATGAACATTTTAATTTTTATTTGGGATTTATATATACACTCATGTGGGAGTTTCATGATGTGCAACGACTCAGAAAAATTAAATCAAAGATATATTGATATATTGTACACATTGAATTCGTAACAAATTTGTAACATCTAATTTGTAGTATATGTGAAGATGTTTAAAAAAATTGATTTGATTACATATGTCAACCAAATATATTTATTTTTTTCGGTCATTTATACAAAGAAAACTTTAAACTTTAAAATTAATTGTGTTTGAACTGAAGTAATTGAAAGATGGATAATCTATTAAAAAATTATTGGCAGTATCGTTTGAGCGAGGACAAAACACGAAGAAAAATTATGTGATGATTGCAGGGTCAGTAAACAAATCTTCTGAACTTCCAGGACTAACGCATAGATCGTCGGACAAAAGTAAATCCATAGACCTAAAACGAATGTGGAACCCAAAAATAATAGCGGTCGGAATGTTACAAAATTAATCAATTTTTTTGAAGTAACTACTTGAATAAAAGCAACGACAATGAATAGGTGGTGGCATCTATGAGTCTCTAGGAATTCAATGATGAAAACATGAATCAATATAATGTATTCCTTCTGTTTCACTATATTTGATTTTTTTAGCATTTTATTCTTGTTTCACAATATTTAATTTTCTATGGTATAATTGACGATTTTTTTTTTGTTTTTAAGAAGATTAATTGGTAAATGCATTTTTATTTGACTAATTAATTATAAACACTTAAAAAGTATATGAAAAATGAAGTTTCACGTAAAGCAAAAAAAAATTAGTCTATTAGTAAAACCAATGTTTCTTTACTCTTTTTAGTTTGCAAAAGGTATATATTAATTGCTTATTAATCTATGTGCAAAAGTTAGAAAATCAAATATAGTGAACAGAGGGAGTAGTATGTAAAAGACGTTGATGATTTATTTATCGTCTATTAATTTAACTATTTTGAAATGGAAACCTACAAATTTTGGTATGGTTTCAGAGTCCATATGAAACCACATAGGAAATATTGTCTATTAAAAAATCTTATATATAATAGCCCTCTTAGAAAGAGTCCACGTGTCCTCAACAATCCTTTTTATTTTTTTAAATCTATTGAGCAAAGGAGAAGACGAGTCGCCATTTTCTCATTTTGTCTTTTTCTTTCTCTAAGAAATAAACCGAAAGAGAAAAATGAGAGAGATCCTCCATATCCAAGGTGGTTGTGATAACCGAGTTTGTCACAAAGGTTAGATGTTCGTCTTGCTTGGTCTGAGTTAACGTGCTCGGTGAAATATGTGGGTCAAGGTTCGTCTTTATGAGAGAATAGACTAAGGTCGGAAAACGAGCAAGAAGGTGTAAGGTCGTCGAGAGACGAGCATGTTTATAACTGATGAAAGAAAGGTCCGAGCAGGTCGATAGACGAGATCATGTTACAATTCGGGACGTGTTAGTTCTAGAGAAAGAAAGTAGTAAGTGCACAAATCCCAAAAAGTTACATTAATGTACAGTGCTTAGTCCTATTTATAGTAAAATACGGTCGTACTTCGTACGGGATGTTGACTCCTTCTCGAGCTCGTGCAAATGGGCTGTATTTTCGGTGACGAGATGGGCCAAGCCGAACTCATCTTTGTCTGTTAGTAGAGCCGAGCCGAGCGGAAGCTGCGAGTTGAGCCGAGGTGGGATTGGTCTGTGCGAGCCGAGCCGAGCCGACCATGGCGAGCTCCGGTTGGACGAGTGTGAGATGATCAAGCCGTTTTTGTTTATGGGCCGACCCTTAGTACAGAGAACAGGTATGGGCCGAGCTAATTGGATGAGTGCTAAACCATGTATAACAGTAAGCCCACCCCCAGTTCGTCGATCTTAGAGTTTGTCGAAGTCGGCGGATTGCCAAGTTTTTAGTTGGGTCAATACTTGTTCGGTGGATCCTTGGTCGGTTTTCTCGCGTCTGTTTGCTTTTGGATTCGTCGATCATTGATCCTCAGTGTAGCGTCCCCTTCCCATTTTCCGCTGACCGACGAGCTGATCGGCCAACAATCAAACAAGAACATGACCGATCGAACCCGAACATGCATACGAGAAGAGTTTGTCACAATACGAAGCCATAGATGATCCGGTTTGAGTCAATGGCTTGAACTAAACCGTCCTTCAATCTGTTTACCTCGTTTCCACAATACAAAGTTTTTCAACCTGTACCGCTTCCACGAGTTGTGTTCAGTTCGGATAAATCGTATATCAGAGAATTATTCCGTTTTTATTACTTTAAAATTATAAACTTTATTTATAACAATATACGGTATAATACAAATCTTTTAGCGGGATATCGCAACAAAATGCGAAACCGAAAATAAAGTCAAAAATGCGTAAACAAACCGATGCCAAATGCCAATCCGAACCTACTTCGAGTGTCCTACGCGTCCGCCGAGCTATTTCAAACTTGAAAAACACAAAAGAGTCTAATGATTAATCTAAGATTACCCAATGAGACGGCTCCCAACTAAAGGCTGCTAACAATCTAATAATCCCGCCCAAACCCAAAATAACAATCAAGTACAATAGCTGATCACGTGCTACTAAGGCGTAATGAGCTCCACAACACACAAGCATTCAGTTAACACACAACAACAGAAAGGTAACCAAGGGAATCGAGAACGCTGCGGCACATGCTCTCGATTAAACTCGATCTATCTAACGCAGCACTATCACTAACTCCACACCATATGGGCCCACTATGCAAACTCGGTAACTTCCACGGGAACACATAGCTACCCCCACGGTAACTAAAACCTCCCACGACTCAGAGACAAAAACACAAAGTCCTACGACTAGGACACCGTTCTCTGTCCATCGATACATGGTGACTCGGGCTACCCCTAGATAACCAAAGCTTCCATGCAGTCCGGCCCTAGGACGCGACCCCGTATTCTCCGGACCACACACCTACTGGCGTCAATCAGTAGGTTAACACCATAACCAGAATCACCACCCGAAGGCACGTGAACCGATCATGTAACTACCCGAGGATCCAATCGGGTCGAAAGTACCGGAACGCCATCTCTAGACTTACGGGATCTAACGCACCCTACATAGTCCTAGTAATAGTAATGTAAACAAGCAGACTCACTGGGACTCTATCACGCAAGACCGACAAGGTCAATTAGAAATACTATTTTACTCCCCGTACCTAGTCTATCTCGCAAGTCCTACCACCATTCATCAACATAACCTGACCTATCCGGTCCCTCACTAGAATAGGTATCCATACCCGGACTTACTCGGTCCCGCACCAGAGTAAGTATCTACTAGTACTGTCTACTCGGCCCAACATCGAAGTAGATAAACAATCAAACAATCAACAGTCTACTCGGCCCAACACCGAAGTAGATACACAATCACACAAACAATAATCACAACACCACACAACTAATTATTTTGGTTTATTAGTCTTTTAATATTTTCTTACCCTGAACTCATTCAATCTGCTATCTTGGGATTGGTGGATTACTAATCCCGTAGATGGCTTAATTCATATTTAATTAATCTTATCCCTTAAATTCTTATTCTTAACCTCTTCGATCCGTTAGCTTGAGATTAGTAAACTTACTAACCTCCAAACTTCACATTATTATTTAATTAATTCATTTAACCCAATAACCCTGACCATTGACTAATTAATCCGCCTGTTATTATATTCTAAGTGGGTTATGTATTTTAGCCGTATTCTAATCATCTCATATTTTCCCATATATAGATTAATTTAGATATGTTCTTACTAACATATATATGCATATAGGTCCTAGAATGCCATTATATATGAATGCAACACCCAATCAAGCAATCAAGGGAACTATCACTCAATTACCAATATAAGCTAACTAGCATGCATCTCTTTAACCTAACCATTTAATTAGTTAACCGAGTTATTAATCAACCTAGCCGTTCTAACCAATTCAATCATCGAGGTATGCAACTTAAATCTACGGTTAATAAATCCAAGGTTTATATGTCCTAATCAATATGCAACAAACAATTTAGCCGACTCACAGTGTTATCATGACGACGGATGGATGGATTGACGGAACCCACGAGACCCGACACGAACCCGATGCTAACCTGAAACTTACCCGAACCATTAACTTGCTGTGACCCGAACTTGACCCGAGCGTTAACCTTAGTGATCCTGATCGTACCTTCACACGAGCCTTCTGACCAACCTCATTTTCTCTCACCATTTAATTAGTTAAACGAGTTATTAATCAACCTAGCCGTTCTAGCCAAATCAATCATCGAGGTATGCAACTTAAATCTACGGTTAATAAATCCAAAGTTTATATGTCCTAATCAATATGCAACAAACAATTTAGCCGACTCACAATGTTATCATGACGACGGATGGATGGATTGACGGAACCCACGAGACCCGACACGAACCCGATGCTAACCCGAACCCGATGCTAACCCGAACCCTTAACTTGCTGTGACCCGACCTTGACCCGAGCGTTAACCTTAGTGATCCTGATCGTACCTTCACACGAGCCTTCTGACCAACCTCATTTTCTCTCTCCTCTTTCTCTCATTCTCTCTCTCCTCCGGTTCTTTCTCACGCTTCCTCTTCTCTCTCTCTCTCTCTCTCTAATTTTCTCTCTCCTCTTCTTCTTCTTCTTCTTCTTCTTCTTCTTCTTCTTCTTCTTCTTCTTCTTCTTCTTCTTCTTCTTCTTCTTCTTCTTCTTCTTCTTCTTCTTCTTCTTCTTCTTCTTCTTCTTCTTCTTCTTCTTCTTCTTCTTCTTCTTCTTCTTCTTCTTCTTCTTCTTCTTCTTCTTCTTCTTCTTCTTCTTCTTCTTCTTCTTCTTCTTCTTCTTCTTCTTCTTCTTCTTCTTCTTCTTCTTCTTCTTCTTCTTCTTCTTCTTCTTCTTCTTCTTCTTCTTCTTCTTCTTCGTGTGAGTAAAATGATCAGCCCTTAAGACCTTTATATAGCTAAAGCTTCATTGCTGGATTGAAGACACATGTACTCCCCTCCATCTGATGTAGCCACGCCACCACTCCAAGAATCAGCCAAGTTCAATGTTTTGCTTGAATCACAAGTCGTCTTCCACATTCAATGAACCTTCATTCATTCTTTGAACCCAAACAAAAAGGTGGCGCCATGGGGAGGTTTACACTTGTCATTTCAGGGTTGATTTTTACCAAAACCAGTGAACCAATCCGCTCAAATTATCCCGTAACTCCGTTCCGTTCTGATGCTTCGGTTTAGCCGGTTTTGTGTTTAATACTTTAAAAACTCCTTGGATGCTTTCATAAATACACCAAGCCTCATTTTTATTCTAGAGGATCTTAGATGAATTTATAAATTTGAATCACTCCGTTTGGACACATGTAGCTCCGGTTATGGATTTTACAAGATTTCTCGGTTCTATCAATTTCCTTTCTCGATAGTCCGAAAAAATCATCTACGGTCCGTTTCCACCATTCTTGGTCTTCTAAATATTTTCTTTATTTAAAAAGAAGAACATTTGGCCTGCCTTAGCTTCCGGCTTGCATTTTGGCAAAATTACCAAAATGCCCCTCAACTCTTGGAAATTACATAAATGCCCATGTTGACTTTCCGATTGCCCGTTGACCAATTTTTAGAGATAGGGTATTACACTCGAGAAGGCCAAAGTTTTCTTGGAAAAGATGCTGGAAGTCGAAAGGCCGCCTAGATGCAATGATGACGCCTATAATTGTTGGATATTGAAGAGTCACCTAGGCGTAATGATGGCATCCTCCTCGAAGAACTCCCGCTTCGGTTATAAATACTTCTCTCGCTACTCTTCATTCTTCATTTCTCTCCTTATGCAGGTATTTTGCTCCCCTTCTCTCTAAAATTCTCTTTCTCTCTCTAGATTTTGTTTGTTGTAAACCTTAGCGATGAGAATTGACTCTCACTCTGAATCGTCTTCTGAGCATGATCTTCATTCGGTAAGGTTGTCCAAAGGAAATTCTGCTCAATCCAGCTCGTCCGTTGGTCGGTCCGAGTCTTCGGTAGGGTCGTAGTGGACAGAAATAATTGTTCTGAGCTCGCGAAGTGGTCGGGCTCATTCATCCCTGGTTTTGGATCGTCCTCCGAGTATCCATGTTCCTTATCTCATAGATTTGGGCGATGATGACGAGACGGTTTTTCGGGCATCTATTCCCGTGAAAGAGGAGGAAATCTACCTTCACGATCAGGCTATGCTCGATTCTCTTCCGGTTGTCCCGAGTAAGCCGAAAAAGGTTCGGAAGATAAAGGGCAACATGCCTCGGTGATCTTGAGAAGACGAGGAAGATGTTGTAATTGTGTCCAGTAATCTCGGTACTGTCTCTAGAAAGTAAGAGTATGTCAATGATCAGACATAAGTCATATAATACTGGGGGTCATGATGGCTTGCTAGAGTCCGCTCATGATCTATAAGTCTTGGACTTATTGCCTTTATTATATGATCCCATATGGGTCACACGCCTAAGCTAACAGGAAAATGTGTTGGAACGGCTTAGCAGAAGTACGACAAAAGTGCCAGGCATTTGTCGTACTAAGAGAGAAAGATTAATGGGTCTGATTAAATGGGATTTAATCAGATTGGTGTTTTGGGCCCATAAGCCCAAAAGGGAAAGAGAAGGCTTTTAATAAACTAAAAGCCAAATCTCTTTCTCCCAACCCTAGCCCCAGCGCCGATTCTCCTCTCTCCCTGCGCCTCCCATCAGCTCGGTCTAGCAGCCGTTTTCTGTGATCGCGTGTGTGAACCTTTGGAGGATTCATCCCTCAGTGTATCTCTCTGATCTCTGACCTGTTCTATTCCTTCCGCTGCAACAAACAGGTAAAAGGTGAGATCATCTAATGTTTCTATTCAAGAGAACCTAGATCTGTATGTTTAGGTTGATATGAATCTGTGAATTGAATCAGGATCAACTAAACAATTCCTACAGTGGTATCAGAGCCATTGGTTCTTAGGATTTCTTGTTTTAGATTCATGTTTAGGTTGTTTATTCTGTTTAGAAGTGTTTTTGAATCAATTACTGATAAGAGAAGACACTTAAGAAACTGAATTGAATCCTGAACAAACATTCGAAATCGCAAAACCGAGCTATATGACTCGTTTGTTTTGCGATCGTCCGAGAGAAGGCCGGTTGGGTCGGGATCGTTGGCCGGTCGAGAGTTGGCCGGTTGGACGGATAGCGCATGAGCGCCTTCGGCGGACGGTCGATCGATCGATCGGATCGGACACGACGCACGGACGGATCAAGGATCGCGTCGCGTGGTCGGTCCGATCAGGCGAGTATCGCACGATCGATTGCGATCGTACCGTCCCGCGTCCCGACTGTCCCATCCACGTCCCGAGCTCGTCCGATCATCGTCCCGTCCAGCTGCATCCCGATCGCGTGAGGCTCGGCCGTCCGTGGATCGTGGATCGAACGCGGCTGGTCGGCTGTGATCGTGTGGATTAGGTCACGGCCGTGGATGGTCCGTGACCGATTCGTTACGGTTCGGTTTAAAACTTGATTAAAATTGATTCGTCTCGGTTTAATAAACAGATTTAATAATTTTATTAAGTCTGGTTAAACCGGGATAAGAAATCCAATGTCGAAAGAAATATTGGATTTAGTGCCTAAACCAGGAATTTCTAATTTGATTTGGTTGGACCAAATAAATTGAGAAATTCCGGTTTAGTAAATAACCGGTTGACAATTGTGGTCATCGTAGTAATTAAAATTTGGTTAGACCAATTTTAATGAACCAGACCGGTTATGTCAAATAATTGGACAATTGGGTCATGTCTTGGACATGGACCAATTCTTGGGCCTCGGGCCAAGAAGTTAAAACAATTGGGCCAATTATTTGAGTCTTTCTTCAGATCAATTTAAAATTTATTTTATAAAATATAAAGTCGATTTTAAATTAAAGTTTCCGAAATTTCGAAATTAGAAAGTTTCTAGATTTGCGGGTTTTGGATTTTAAGAAATTTCTAAAGTTAGAAAGTTTCCGGTTTTAGAAAGTTTCCAATTTTAGAAAGTTTCCAAAAATAGTAGGTTTTCAAAAATAGAAAGTTTCCCGAAATAGTAATCTTCTATTTTGGGAATGAAATTTTAATAAACCTACGAACCTCAAATAATATCAAGCGTTGGATGTCTTGTCCAGGCTATGTCAGCTGTCGAAGCCCATTCAATTGTATTCATGGCCTTACAGTGTGAGGGTGTCTACTTTTGCGTGGATAAGACGGTTTGTGATTCATAAATGTCATTGGGAGTCCCAGACATTAATGATTACATGACTGTATAGTCTGGTTTTCTTGACTAGGCCATCGGGAGTCCCGGGCCTTGAGACATCAGAGTGGATTGGGCCTCGGGCCCAGATTCACAACCAAGAGTTATATCACGGATATAATTAGCCGATATAGGGCTTACCGATATAAGCTAAGGTTGGGTGACGGCCAGTGGCCCACTTTAATCTTAGTTATATGTGGATCTTGGAATCATTATATTCTATTGAGGGTAACTGATGTTATTGAATATAATGCGTGATTAATCATATTAAATTTTTAATACGAGATTAGTCATTTTGAACATAATAACTAATAACCTTTTTATTTATATATTTCAGATATGACTACTACAAGCACACAAAACACATTCTCGATCCGGTCTGTTCTCGAGAAGGAGAAGCTGACTGGAACGAACTTCCTGACATGGTCAAGGAACTTGAGGCTGGTCCTCAAGCAGGAGAAGAAGGATTATGTCCTTCGTGATCCCCTCCCCGAGAGGCCTCTTGCCAATGCTGCCAGGACTCTGCACAATGCTTGGGAAAAGCATTCGTCAGATGAAAATGATGTCTATTGCCTGATGTTGGTGACAATGACTCCTGAGCTGCAAAAACAGTTCGAAAGTGTATTGTCTCCCATCGAGATAATGGCAAGCCTGAAATCGCTTTTTCAGGAGCAGGCTAGGACTGAGAGGTTCCAGACAGTTAAGAACCTCTTGGACTGTAAGTTGGCTGCGAATGCGGCAGTGAGTCCTCATGTCTTGAAGATGATGGGTTATCTCGATCATCTTCAGAAACTCGACTGCCCAATCAGCCAGGAACTTGCCTGCGACATCATTCTGCAGTCTTTACCTGCAAGCTATGATCAGTTCATTCTGAACTTTAACATGCATGGCTTGAGTAAGACACTACCTGAGCTTCACGGAATGCTCAAGACTGCAAAGCCCAACTTGAGGAAAACCGCCAAGGACCCCAATGTGCTTATGGTGCAAAAGGGCAAGGGGTTTAAGAAATCCTCTGCTAAGGATAAGGGAGCGGCCAAGGCTGTCCAAGTCGCGGACAAGGACACGCCAAAGCCCAAGCCCAAGTCCAAGGCTGGGCCTACTGACATGTGCAGGTTCTGCAAAGAACTGGGGCATTGGAGAAGAGATTGTAAGAAATTCCAGGAAGGTCTAAAGGAATTGAAGAAGAAGACTTTCGAGACTTCTTCATCAGGTATTTTTGTTATAGAAGTTAATACAACTACTTCTGATAATACCTCATGGGTCATGGGTACTGGTTGTGGGGCTCATATTTGTACTAATATGCAGGCACTCAGCAACAGTAGAAGGCTGAAGCAAGGACAAGTGGAGCTACGAGTTGGGAATGGAGCGAAAGTTTCAGCACTAGCTGTAGGCACATACTTGTTGTCTTTACCTTCGGGATTGATTTTAGAACTGAATAATTGTTATTTTGTACCTGCTATAAGCAGAAATATTATTTCAATTTCTTTGTTGGATTTAGAAGGTTATGATTTTTCAGTTAAGAATAAATTATGTTCCTTCAATCGCAACAATTTGTTCTATGGTTCTGCCCCTCTTTCGAATGGGCTTTACATACTCGATCAATCCGCGCCAATATATAACATTAATACAAAACGGTTTAAACCTAATGAGGAAAACCGAACGTTTCTATGGCATTGTCGTTTAGGGCACATCAGCGAGAAACGCATCAAGAGGCTCCATTCGAATGGACTTCTTGGCTCATTTGACTTTGAGTCATGTGAGAAATGCGAATCATGCATGATGGGCAAAATGACACGGGCCCCCTTTAATAAACCTAACGAGAGGGCCAGTGACTTATTGGGCCTGATACACACTGATGTGTGTGGCCCAATGTCCACAAATGCAAGAGGAAACTATCAGTACTTCATTACCTTCACTGATGATTTCAGTAGGTATGGATATGTTTATTTAATGAAACATAAGTCTGAATCTTTTGAGAAGTTCAGAGAATTCCAAAATGAAGTACAGAACCAACTTGGCAAAAGCATTAAGGCTCTTCGGTCCGACCGAGGAGGAGAATACTTAAGCCAAGAATTCAGTGATCATCTGAGAGAGTGTGGGATTGTATCCCAACTCACTCCTCCTGGAACACCTCAATGGAATGGTGTGTCTGAGAGGAGAAATCGGACCTTATTGGATATGGTTCGATCTATGATGAGTCACACAGACCTTCCAATATCCCTTTGGGTATATGCTCTGCTAACAGCAGTGTTCACTCTAAATAGAGCGCCATCAAAAGCAGTAGCAAAGACACCATATGAATTATGGACTGGAGATGCTCCAGTGCTATCTTATCTCAGAATTTGGGGTTGTGAAGCCTACGTCAAGAGATTGATCTCAGACAAGCTTACACCAAAATCTGATAAATGCTACTTCATTGGTTATCCGAAGGAAACCAAGGCTTATTACTTCTATCTACGTTCCGAGAACAAGATCTTTGTTGCCCGGGATTGTAACTTTCTTGAGAGGGAGTTTCTCTCTAAGAAAGACAGTGGGAGTAAGGTACTGCTTGAAGAAATTCAAGATGAACAGGATACTGCTCAACCTAATGAGGAAGAGCAGCAGGAGGACCTACAAGAAATTGTAGAGCCTGAACCTGTAGTACCTGAAGTTCGAAGATCCGGGAGGATCCGTCACGAACCCGAGAGATATCAAGGATTCCTCGTGACTGACTGTCATGATCTTTTGATCATTGATGGTGATGAACCATCGAACTTCAATCAAGCCATGATGGGCCCAGATTCCTCTAAGTGGCGCAAGGCCACTGATTCCGAAATGGACTCCATGTCGGTCAACCAAGTGTTTTCGTTGGTTGACTTACCCGTTGGTGTAAAAGCCATCGAGTGCAAATGGATCTTCAAGAAGAAGATTGACGTGGATGGAAATGTCCAGATTTACAAAGCCAGGTTGGTGGCAAAAGGTTTCAGACAAGTTCACGGTGTGGATTACGATGAAACCTATTCACCAGTGGCTATGATGAAATCTATTCGGATTCTACTAGCAACTGCAGCTTTTCATGATTATGAAATTTGGCAGATGGACGTGAAAACCGCCTTCCTGAATGGTATTCTGGAAGAGGATGTGTATATGACACAACCTGACGGTTACATAGATCCGAAGAATGCTGGAAAAGTATGCAAGCTTCATAAATCCATTTATGGATTGAAGAAAGCATCGAGGAGCTGGAATCTTCGTTTTGATGAAGCAATCAAGCAATTTGACTTCATCAGAAACGAAGAAGAACAATGCGTGTATAAGAAATCTAGTGGGAGCAAGATAGTGTTTCTTATTCTGTATGTCGATGACATACTGCTTCTCGGAAACGACGTTCCAATGCTGAAGTCTGTAAAGGACTGGCTTGGAAGTTGTTTTTCCATGAAAGACATGGGTGAAGCCGCATACGTTCTTGGAATTAGGATCTATCGGGATAGACCTAAGAGGCTGATAGGCTTGTGTCAAGATTCATACATTGACAAAGTCCTACAAAGATTCAGCATGAAAGATTCCAAGAAGGGCTTCACGCCAATGGTACATGGCACAACGCTAAGCAAGAAGCAGAGCCCTACGACGGCTGCTGAGCTTGAGCGCATGAAGAATATTCCTTATGCATCTGCAATAGGATCTGTCATGTATGCCATGATCTGTACTCGTCCTGATGTTGCTTATGCATTAAGCATGACGAGTAGATACCAGTCAAATCCAGGTGAAAACCATTGGATTGCCGTAAAGAATATCTTGAAGTATCTAAGACATACTAAGGATAAGTTCTTAGTGTACGGTGGAAGTGATGTGCTTAAAGTCAGTGGATTCACGGACGCAAGTTTCCAGACAGACACAGATGATTTCTGGTCACAGTCCGGTTATATCTTTTGTCTGAATGGCGGTGCAGTAAGTTGGAGAAGCTCCAAGCAGGACACCGTTGCTGATTCCACTACAGAAGCTGAATATATCGCCGCCTCAGAAGCAGCGAAGGAAGCTGTTTGGATACGAAAGTTCATTATTGAACTAGGTGTGATACCAGATGCGGCTGAGCCTCTGGCACTGTTTTGTGATAACAATGGTGCTATAGCTCAGGCAAAGGAACCAAGATCACACCAGAAATCCAAGCATGTTCTAAGAAGATTTCACTTGATACGTGACATCATTAATAGAAAGGAAGTCAAGATCAGCCGAGTCCCGACAGATGATAATGTCGCTGATCCGTTGACAAAGCCACTCCCAAGGCCTAAGCTCGAGTTCCTGACTGAAGCTGTAGGCATTAGAAACATTGAAATGTAATCTAAATTTGAGTGGGAGTTTTGTGAGCTTTATTTTAGTTAATTGATATGTTCTTGTAAAACATTAATTTTATGTTTAATGAAATTATTATTTCAAGATTATTTTAACTGTGATGAAATAATCGTTCCAAAGTGATATAAACCATTTTATAGGTCATCGAAGTAAATGACTTGATCTTGAGTTATCAAAGTCATTTAGCTTGGTCATGAGACCCTATATTTGATAGATGTTTTATATCATCCTGTCCCTAGTCGAAGGTTGTTGAAATTGGAACACCAACAACCGTGTGAGATTGGATTGGTACGTGACTTATGACAAAGTCTCAATGTGTCATAGATGCGCGGCATCAAAGTCAGTACATAGGTGTATGTTGGGAACATACGACCGGACAAGACCCGCTTATAAGAACTCTTCAGGATATTTATACCTGTGTCATAAGAGATTCTTACTACGACTATAGAGTATAGTCCTTAGACCTGAGTTCACATGCATGTGACTGCACATGGACTGGTGTACTTTGATCATTGTCTAACGCTATCGTTCTGCGATAGCTATAAGGACCTTGTTTGGGTACATCATGAAATGAGTAGTTTACAGTGATGGAACAAGATGGGATTTGTCCCTCCAATATAAATGGAGTGAATATCTCTAGGCCAATCGGAGATTTGAATACTGGAAAACGCATGGCCATGCTCAAACGGACTTTCCCGAGTCGTTTGGATTGTCAGTATCAAATCAGAGTCCGATAAACAAGATTAGGCTTTATAAGGATGACACTAACCTTGCCTTATGACTAATCGAGATATTGAGACAAAAGGATTATGAATACAGAGAGATTCCAGTACAAGTGGGAGATTGTTGGAATTGTGTCCAGTAATCTCGGTACTGTCTCTAGAAAGTAAGAGTATGTCAATGATCAGACATAAGTCATATAATACTGGGGGTCATGATGGCTTGCTAGAGTCCGCTCATGATCTATAAGTCTTGGACTTATTGCCTTTATTATATGATCCCATATGGGTCACACGCCTAAGCTAACAGGAAAATGTGTTGGAACGGCTTAGCAGAAGTACGACAAAAGTGCCAGGCATTTGTCGTACTAAGAGAGAAAGATTAATGGGTCTGATTAAATGGGATTTAATCAGATTGGTGTTTTGGGCCCATAAGCCCAAAAGGGAAAGAGAAGGCTTTTAATAAACTAAAAGCCAAATCTCTTTCTCCCAACCCTAGCCCCAGCGCCGATTCTCCTCTCTCCCTGCGCCTCCCATCAGCTCGGTCTAGCAGCCGTTTTCTGTGATCGCGTGTGTGAACCTTTGGAGGATTCATCCCTCGGTGTATCTCTCTGATCTCTGACCTGTTCTATTCCTTCCGCTGCAACAAACAGGTAAAAGGTGAGATCATCTAATGTTTCTATTCAAGAGAACCTAGATCTGTATGTTTAGGTTGATATGAATCTGTGAATTGAATCAGGATCAACTAAACAATTCCTACAGAAGACTCATCCTTTGCGTCCTGTTCTACAAAAGAAGTGTACTGATGACGATCTGAGATGAATTGCGAGCAACTGTGCCTCCGCTGGTGCTGGTCGGTTCGAGCTTCGTCTTCCCGAACAGAACGAAAGGCCTTGGCACTGCCCGAAGGGGTGGATATGCTTGTATGAATTTTGGTTTAGGGATACTCACTTGAGGTTTCTCTTGCCAAAGCTGCTTATCGCCTACTGCGAGGAGAGAAGGATTGCGATCTCCCAACTTAGTCCCACGGCGATTGGTAATCTGGTCGGCTCCATGGTCTTGGCTGCCGAGTGTGGTGTCAACATGAGTCTCTGATTCTTTGAAGAGATTTCGTCGATATCGACAAACAGTTTGACCATAGGGACTCGTTATGTATGTATGAGAGCCCGAAATGGTCTTAAGCTCGTCATTGAGAAACCGTCTAAGACCGACAACTGGCAGGACCGTTATTACTATGTTTGAGTTAATGCGGCCTCGGTTCCTGATCCGGAGAGGCCATATAGGATGAAGTGGAATCACCTTCATGGTAAATCGTATTTGTTTATATCGTTCCTTTTTATTGACTAACTCATGCTCGTTTTTCTTTTTATGCACATCGTCATCCTTTCACTCTTACGCCATCCTTTCACGTAGAGCGTGTAAAAATATCTCTTCAACGTCTTGACAAGGTATTCCCCACTTCTTCAATTGTTTTTTTGGGTTTTGATCGTTTCCTGATCGGGGTTGTGTTCTTCAGGTTGTCATCTTCGTTCGGTCGAGTCCTCATTGAGTTGAACAACGAACCCGTTCGTCATTACTCAAAGAGAGGCAGAGCTAAGAGAAGGATACAGGTCGGGTGGAGCTTGAGATCGTTGATTACGTGGGGAGAACCTTGGCGAAGAACTAAAGCCGCCAGCCGAGATCTATAGCGCGAGGACTCGCTCGCTCCTCTTCCTCCAGGGATGGTTCTTCATGATGAACGCCAACGTCAGCTGTATCGTGAAGTGAGTGAAGCGGTGGACATGGTTGATTCGCAAAAGAAGAAGAAGAAGAAGAGGAAGAAGGCCGAGGTCTCCCGAGGTGCCGCCTCTTAAGAGAAGGAGGAAGAAGAAAAATACAGTGCTTGATGATGTCGTGGAGATTGAAGGCCATGGAGATTTAGGTGACGCTTCGGTTGGTCGGGTGGGGGTCGAGACTACCGAGCATGCTGATGCTGGGGAAGTCGGAGATTCAGTTTATCGGATTGAAGGCGTGGATGCCTTGGTCGATCGAACCAATGCTGAAAACGAGGTTTCTGGACCTCAAACCGAGGCGGACGAGCCCGAATATGCTTTCTCCATTGATTATGATGGGGGGAAAGCCAATGTCCACAATAGAAAGGCCTGCACGGATCTGTTCCCCAAGCTCAGGGAAAGTCATCCGAGGGAGCTTCCTTCGGTCAATGACTCTTTTATGCCTGCATTTCACAAGCAGATTGCTTCTGATTTTGCTCGGGTATGAATTCTTCTAGCGCCCATGCTCGTTTGTAGTAATTTTGTTTACTTTTCTAATCTGTTGTATTTTGCAGGGGTTCTGCAACTATAATACGCTTTTCAAGCACTACGAGCGCGAGTTTTTTGAGCGCGGGAAGCTGGTCAGGCAGCTGTAGTGGGACCTCGTTAAGGCCCAGAGGACTGCTACCGAGCTTGAAGGCTTCATGGAGTAGGTGTAGGTTGTGGATGAGCATCGATCGTCCCTTAAGGACGAAGAGGAGAAGCTGTCAGCCTTAGAGAAGAAGGTTGAGGAGCTCGTCGCTGACAATGCTCGGCTTGACACCGAGAATAAACAATGCTTGACGGACTGCTCGAACGCTCAAGCCAAAGCTGATGAGTCGGCTAAACGTGTACCCGAGTTGGAGGACAAGCTTAAGTCCGAGTGCGATCGACTGAAGGCCTCTCATAAGCACGAGGTTCTTAAAGAAAGGAAGCAAATGTCCGACAAGGCTCAAGTTAGGCTTTCGATGTTGAAGATGCTGGTCTAGGACGGATTTGACATCTCGGTGTCCAAGATAGAGAAGGCGGAACACGACGTGGTCACCCTCAACCACGAGCTTCTTCAAATTCAGTTCACGGACTTGACCGAGAAGGATTTCGTCATGACTCCGCTGGGAGATTATGGTCATGGGGAAGCCCGGCTGCGCTCGTCTCAGATCCTTATGGCTCTAACCGGGACGTCATGAATTACAAAGTGGCGGGTGGTCTCCGAGCAGCAGGGTTGGTTGAAGACGCTGAGGATCGGACTAGGGATCGTGACGGCGACCGAGTTGAAGGGGAGCCCAAAGGTCATGTTTGCGATCAGCCAGAGGATCCAGTTGACAGTCAAGCTGGAAACCGTTCTTCCGAAGCTCCTTAGCCTTTATCCTTGTAGCATTCTCATTTTTTTGTAATCCTCCTTGTATGTTCGGACTCGTGCTTTATGCACGTTTTTAAAAAAAAATACAATTTCGAATTTTCTTCATTATTTGTTCGTTTTATGGAATTTGTTCAGGATTTTCCACGTACTTAGCTTATGCCTATTTGCGTACTCAGTTTTACAATATTCGTGTGTTTGGTTACGAGTGGTATGCTCAGATTAAGTTAGGTGCTAAAAAGGGAGGGGCGAGTGGATTGCTCGGCTTATCGTGTGGGCTCAATCGGGACAGTTATGCGAAACTAGTTTCGGCTTAAATCGGCCTTGTGCGGGGACTGGGCCCGGTTTATTTACTTGCATGTGATTGAGGTTATGCTCGTTATGCCATAGGTCAAGCGCGAGTAAGTGCTCGGCTTATCCTTAAGGTCTGACTGGGACAATTATGTGAAAACTAGGTTCGACTTATTTCTTGTCTATCAGCCTTGTGCGGGAACAGGACCCGGCTTGCGTGTTTTAGGAACGCTGTATCGAGCATTTGGCCAGAATGTCGATTGTTCGGGTAACTGGCATTAAGTAGAAAATATAGTACTTAATTAGTAAAGTACACAATAAGTACTTAATATAATTTATTTATTGAAGTAGCTGAGCCTCGTGAGAGGTTGCGTACATACCCCGAAGAGGGGATCAAGCCGATCGTAGTTCACATTACATATTGGGGTAGTTCGAGCTCGTGTGTAGCGAGCTCGGTTTATTTTATTTTTTATGCTCGGATTTTTTTTTGTTTTTGTTTTTTTGAGCGCATGCTCGGTATCTTCAGTCTTCTGCATTGTCTGTTCGTGTTAGTAGTAGTACCGCTTGAGTTTGTTTGCGTTCCACGAGCGCGGAATGGCTTCTTCCTTCATCGTGACGAGCTCGTATATGCCTGGTTTGACCACCTTTGAGATTATCTAGGGCCCTTCCCAGTTGGCGCCGAGCTTGCCTCCTCGGTATTCGTGCGTGTTTTCGAATACCTTGCGAAGTACGAGGTCGCCTTCGATGAAACGTCGCCTTATGACCTTCTTGTTGTAATGTCGAGTGATCTGCTGCTGGTAGTTTTGAAGTCGTAGCAGTGCTCGGTCACAAAGTTCTTCCACATGGTCGAGGCGATCGACAATCATGTTGTTGTTTAGCTCCTCGTGCTCGGGTGAGACACTTAATCGGATTGTCGGCACGCTTACTTATGCGGGGGACATTGCCTCCATCCCGTGAGAAAGGGAGAAAGGTGTCTGATCGGTTGAGTTTCTTGGCGTTGTTCGATGGGACCATAGGACACCATCAAGCTCGTAGACCCAGAGACCTTTCTTGCTCTCCATTCGTTTTTTTAGTCCATCGATTATGGTCTTGTTCGTTGCTTCAGCTTGCCCATTCCCTTGCGGGTACCTCGGGGTTGATTTGCTCAGCCTGATCTTCCATCCCACACAGAATCCTTCGAACAAGTTGGATGTGAACTAAGATCCGTTGTCGGTAACGATCTCGTACGGGAGGATGTGGCGGAAAATGATGTACTTCCACACAAATTGATGGACATCGAGGTCGTGGATTTCAGCATAAGATTCTTCTTCGACCCATTTCGTGAAGTAGTCGGTCATGATTAAGATGAACTTCTTCTCATGCGAGGCCAGGAGGGGTCAAACAATATCCATCACCCATCACATGAATGGGTAGGATGTGGCCGCGGTTGTGAGAAGTTCAGCTGGCTGATGAATGCTCGGTGCATGCCTTTGGCATTTCTCGCACCTTAATACGTACTTTTCACAGTCATCGATCATGGTCGGCCAAAAGTGCCCTTGCCACTTGATTTTGGCAGCGAGAGCTCGGCCGCTTGTGTGATTTCCGCCTGCTTCTTCATGGGTCTCTTCGGTAATCCACTTGATTTCCTGTCCTTGTACGCATCGCAGAAGGGCTTTGGATGCAATCTGCCGAAACTGCTAGTCCTTCATTATCACATACTGCGCACATCAGGCTTTTGGTCGATGAGCTGCCCATCGATCTTCGGGGACCTTTCCGTCAAGAATGTATTGCTTTATCTCGCCCCTCCAATCGATTGCTTTGTCTGGCTCGAGTGTGGCGGCCTTGGTTATTTCTTTGTTGCTTTTGTAAGCATCGTACATTCCTTCCTCGATTTCGGTCATGACGAGCACTTCTTCGCCTTGGGAGATGCTTGGTCGGGCTATGCATTCGACTGGTATGATTCTTCGGAGATTATGGTATGATGTCGATGCTAATGCGGCCTAGGCATCTGCAGACGAATTGTCACTTTGAGGGATCATGGTCAGCTTTACTGAGCCGATCCTCGCGATGATTTGCTGGACGAGCTTTATATATGCGTCCATGCGTTCGTTCTTTGCCTCATACTCTCCGTTGTATTGGTTAAAGACGAGCTGGGAATCTGCGAATACATCCACTTGTTTTGCACCAACCACTTTGGCTAGTCGTAGGCCTGCTATTAGCGCTTCGTACTCAATTTTTTTTGTTGGAAGCTGGGAAGGTGAGGCGGAATGATTGCTCGATTATTTCTCCTCTTGGGGATGTCAGCTTGACTCCTACCCCCGAACCATTTTTTGATGAAGAGCTATCAACGAAGAGGATCCACTTCTCCCTCGGAACCTGTTCATCGCTGATTGTGAGCTCGGGAGGTAACTCAATCAAGAAGTCAGCCTGGACTTGAGACTTGGCACTAGTTCTTGGCTTATACTCGATATCATACTCGCTTTATTCGACCGCCCATTTGGCAATCCTGCCGGATTGACTTATGCTGTGCAGGATTGTCCTGATTGATTGGTTTGTCAGTACCACCACCTAATGTGACTGAAAGTAAGGTCGGAGCTTCCTTGCCGAAACGATATGGCTAGTGCGAGCTTCTCGAGCGTGTTGTATCGTGTCTCGGCATCGTCAAAAATTTTGCTTGTGAAGATGGGTTTCTGGTCGCCTCGGTCGTCCCGAACGAGTACGCTTCTTATTGCGAAGTGGATACCGAGATGTACAAGTAGAGCGTCTATCCCTCCTCGGGTTTGGCCGGGATTGGCAGGGTGGACATGTAGGTTGTCAGTTTCTGGAATGTATCCTCGCATTTTGCGTCCCATTTAAACTTTTTATTTGCTCGAAGGAGGTTGTAGAAAGGAAGGCAATTGTCGGTTGATCGAGAGATGAATATATTCAGATCCGCGACATGTCCGGTCAATCTTTTAACCTCCCGAGTGTTCTTTAGCAAAGGGAGCCCGGTGATCGCTGTTATCTTTTTGGAGTTTGCCTCGTTTCCTCTTCTTGTGACGATGTAGCCGAGGAATTCTCCTGACGTGACTGCGAATGTGCATTTGGTCGGGTTTAACTTCATCCCGTACTTGTTTAAGCTTTCGAAGCAAGTGGCTAAATGATTGACATGATCGTCGGCAGAGGTGGATTTGACGAGCACGTCATCGATATAGACTTCCATGGTTTTGTCGAGCTGATCGGCGAACATGCGATTGACCAGTCGTTGATATGTTGCTCCTAAGTTTTTGAGCCCGAACGGCATCACTTTGTAGCAGTAGGTGCCGCGGTCGGTGATGAATGAAGTCTTCTCGCGATCGTCAGGATGCATCACGATTTGATTGTATCCAGCGAAGGCGTCCATGAGCGATAATTGGTCATGCCCGACGGTTGCTTCAACAAGCCGGTCGATGTGCGGCAAAGGGAAACAGTCTTTGGGACATGCCTTGTTGAGATCGGTGAAATCAACGCATACTCGCCATTTGCCGTTCTTCTTCTTCACGACTACATGATTTGCCAACTAGTCTGGGTACTTGACTTCGGTGATCGACCCTGCTTAGCAAAGTCTTTCCACCTCGTCATTTACGGCTTTTGCGCGCTCGGGACCGTGCTTCCTTCTCTTTTTCTTTATTGGTTTGAACACTGGATCGACGTGAAGCTCGTGGCACGCGATTGATGGATCAACTCCGGTCATATCGCTGGTGATCCAGGCGAAAGTTATGGCGTTCTCTTTGAGGAATTCGATGAGCTTGTCTCGAAGGTCTTCACGAAGATCGGCGCCTATTCCTACGCAACGCTCGGGGTCGCTGATGTCGATGTTGACTTGAACGACATCGTCTTTTTTTGCGGTCTATCGGGTGGTGGCAGCTCGATCCGTGGTTCGCCGACCAGGTAAGCTTGTGACTTATGTCGGAGCTTGTGCTCGATTCGAATGCAACTTCGTGAAATTTGCTGGTCTCCTCGGAGAGTGAAAATACCGAACGGTGTAGGGAATTTAGCGCACTGATGATAGGTGGAAGGGACCGTTTTCATCTCGTATATCCATGGTGTGACCAAAATAACGTTGTAAATGGTTGGTCGGTCGACGACCACAAACTTGATGAGCTTTGATATCCTGCCGACGTAGAGAGAGAGCTTGAATGTTCCGATCGTAGTGATTGAATCTCCCGAGAAGCCTGTTAAGGGTTTCACGGATGGCTTTATCCGATAGTTGCTGAGTTCCATGCGTTGCAACGTTTCCTTGAAAATTAGGTCGACCGAGCTTTTAGTGTCAACCAAAATACTGGAGACCTCGCAATCGTCTATTCGTAGTGCGATGCCGAGCGGATCATTATGTGGTCGGTCCAGCCCTTCTCTGTCTTGCTCGGTGAAGGTGATGTCGCTGCCAATCTTGAGATCTTCGTTGCTGTTTTTGTTCCACTGTTGTTGAACGGACGCTCGGTGTTCATACTCCTTGATCGATCGTACTGAGTCGTTGGTTAGCGGTAAGCCTCCCATTATCAAGTTGATGCGCCTTCTAGGTGGAGGCGGTCATTCCTTATCTTGATCTTCGCGAGCTCATTTATGTGCTTTTGTGTTCGCGTCTATCTGCTCGATTTCTTCTACGAATGCCACATGTTTCTTCTTCTCTTCCCGAATGAGTTTGAAACGCTCGGCTTTGTTCTTTGTCTGGGTTGCCTGGTTAACTTGCTTCACGGGAGGTTGCTTGCGGGTTGCCACCAACTTTTTCCCATCCTTTTGGTAATCAGCATAAAGGAGAGCTTGTAAATTTCTGCAGTCGGTTGTGCTGTGACCTACTCGCTGATGATAGTCGCAGAAGAGTTTGATTTTGCCCTGGTTTTGATCTTGTTGATAGCCTTGGGGCGGGCGATCTTGGCGATAGTTTTGGGTGGATCGTTCTTCTTCCTGCTGATAATCCTGCGATTGATCGCTGACGTAGTATACTGATTTGCCCTTTCTTGCGATATCTTCCTCCTTTGTCCTTTTGTAATCTTGGTCGTAGTGTTGGCATGGTTCGTGTGGCTCGGCGGTTTTCTCCGTCTCTTCTCTTGAGTTGGAGCTTTTTAGTCCGAACTTCTTCTCCAGGGTTTTCTTTTTTTCTTCGAGGTCGATGAAGATGGTTGCTCGGTGAAGAGCGTCTTCGAGCGAACTCGGTTTTTTTTTTTCTTTAGCTCTTCGCGGAAACTGGACTCGTACCACAGACTGTTTCGTAGTGCGGGAAGGCCTTCACAATCAGTAATTGATATCCTCACGAGGATGCTCTTGAAAAAGGTGATGTATAATCAGAAGCTCTCCATTTTTCCTTGCGCGATGGCCCAGAGGTCGGCGTTAGACACTTCTTCCTGGATATACATCGAGTAGTGTTTGAGAAATGCTAAGGTTAGATCCTGGTATCCGTCGATCGAGTTTGGTTCTGAATGAGAGAACCAATCCAAGGCGGATCCGGTCAGTAGCTTGCATCGCGTTCCCCGAGGTTGACTTTATTCGGCCTATTGCTATGCGGAAGGCAGTCAGAAATTGCCTTGGATCGGAGTTCCCGTCATATGTTATCATCTTGATCTTCCCGGGATGTTGGACTTGGATGTCCGTGAGACGGCTTGTAAAAGGAGTGTTTTGGATTTCTTCGAGTATGCGATCAATCTCGGGTGCCGAGCTGATCGATTGATGGACTTTCGATGTCATACTTCACAGCTTCAACTTCAAGTCCTCGATTTCACTATCCCTATGAGCGTATGCTGCTGAGCCACTCGGAGTACCACTGATGAGAGGTCGATCGTTGGTTTCCTCGGTTTGCTGCGTTAAGGAATGTAAGAGCGTTCGTTTGCCTTGTCCGATTTTTGGGGTCGGCGATCCTTCGAATAAGACTCGTTGAAGTCGCGGTGTGAAGTTGGTTAACCAAGGCGGGATGCCTGTTGGCCCGATGCTTGTAGATCGTTGATATGTCCTTGGCATAGTGCTTGTACCGTGACGAGCTGGTCAAAACGAGCGTTGCTTCCTCGAAATAGCTCGTCCACTTGGGTCATGAGAGCCTTCAGTAGGAAAAACATGTCTTGCTCGTTAGATTGGTTGCATGTAATCTGCCGAGCTTGCTCGGTACCTGAGGGTACTTCTGTGTTCGCTTGTTGTATGATCGAATCGATGACCTGAGAGACGTGGTGAGCCTTGTCGGGTTGACCCCTTGCTTGCGAGGTTGTTCCCGAACTTGATTTGTCTGAGAGCGTGATGACATCCTTACTGGGTGGAGGTCCCGTCATCGCTGAACTTGCCTATTAGTGAAGAAAAAGTCTTACTCCCATAGACAACGCCAATTGTGATAACCGAGTTCGTCAGAAATTTTAGATGCTCGTCTTGCTTTGTATGAGTTAACGTGGTCGGTGAAATCTATGGGTCAAGGTTCGTCTTTATGAGAGAATAAACTAAGGTCGGAAAACGAGCAGGAAGGTGTAAGGTCACGAGAGATGAGCATGTCTATAACTGATGAAAGAAAGGTCCGAACAGGTCGATAGACGAGCTCGGGTTACAATTCAGGACGTGTTAGTTCTAGAGAGAGAAAGTAGTAAGTGCACAAATCCCAAAATGTTACATTAATGTACAGTGCTCAGTCCTATTTATAGTAAAATACCGTCGTACTTCGTACGAGCCGTTGACTCCTTGTCGAGCTCGTGCGGATGGACCGTAGTTTCGGTTACGAGATGGGCCAAGCCGAACTAATCTTTGTCTGTTAGTAGAGCTGAGCCGACCGGAAGCTGCGGGTTGAGCCGAGGTGGGATTGGTATGTGCGAGCCGAGCCGAGCATGGCGAGCTTGGGTTGGACTAGCGTGAGATGATCGAGCCGTTTTTGTTTATGGGCCGAATTTGTATCTGTTGGGCCGACCCTTTGTCCAGAGAACATGTATGGGCAAAGCAAATTGGATGGGTACTAAACTTATTTATAACAATGGTAATGTGGAAACCAGGTCGGTGCAAAGTTATGGGAAGTGATCTGCGACGAGCACGTCATTGATCACATCGGCCAATACGTCGGCGACTCTCCTCTACAACTCGAACGGATCGATGTCTATTTCAACGAATTGAGCGGTGGAAAGTACGTTCCTCGCAACGTTCTCATGGATCTGGAACCTGTGACCATGGATTCACTCAGATCTGGACCGTTCGATCAGATTTTTTGTCTGGATAATTCTGTGTTTGGGCAGTCCGGCGCTGGGAATAAATGGGCGAAAGGTCATTTCATGGAGGGCACAAAATTGATTGATTATGTTCTTGATGTTGTGAGGAAGGAAGCTGAGAATAGCGATTGTTTACGAGGTGAAGGAGATCACATTCTTTTGTTTCTGAACCTTGATTTTTTTTTTTTTGAATTTCATTAAGTTTCATTATCGTGCAATATTTGATATATCTAACGGTTTGATTTTGGTTTCGCTTTCGTTCTCCAAAGTAAGAAGAGTAATTATGTTTTTAGTTTCTAATAATGGTGGAATCATATTAGGAGGTTCGTTAGTAGGATACTCTTCTTCTTTTTTTTTTTTTTTTTTTTTTTATGAACATGCGACTCTCTTTATCTCAGTGTTTTTCCCCCATGATTCTAGATAACTGAGCGAGATGAATCATATTTTATATCCCCTCTTAAATCTATCTTCAAACTTCTTCATGATAAAATCTTTCCCGGTTTGATTCATTCCTATGTTCGTTCTATTTCCTTTTCTTCTCTCATCCTTGTACAATTGAAAAAAGTACCTAGTTTCCTCATCGGTCCAATTCTAAAGGATGAATAAAAAACTCTAAGATCAAAACCAAAAGACCAAAGATCATAACCAAAACACAGATTAGAACCAGCACACTTACATCTTTAGCCATCTTCTTTCTCAAAACCTGAAAACACAAAGAGAAGAATTCAGACCAAAGCTTCAATCACTGCACACATCACTGATTATTCTAACTCTAAGGACACAAATACTTCAGACCGGGACTGAGATATCAGTTTAATGTTGTGAACTAAAGACGTATCTAGCTGTATCTCTAACATATATGTCTCATATATAGACTAAAGGGCTGCCTTATGTATAAAACAAATGAGACTTTACAGATGGAAACAAAGATCATATGTATATCACAAAGAGTCTGCAGTTAATGGACTGATTGTAAAGCTACAAAAATAACTGAGACTGACCTTTATTAACGAGAAACTGGTTCCTGGTGCACTCAATCTATGTAGTGGTCAAAGAGAAGAATTCAGACCAAAGCTTCAATCACTGCACACATCATAATACACATTCATGCTATAGTTTTAAGAAGAGAAAAGACCGAAAAAATGATATTTTCTGTCTGAGGGTACTATCAGTGAGCAATAGAAAGTAGAGCACTGATACTGATTATTCTAACTCTAAGGACAATGATACTTAAAACAAATTTTTAAGAGCAGTGATATAAGCCCCAACAACTCTACCAACAAAGTTTAACAAGTCAACATCATAAACGAGAAAACATAATTAAGTATTTCCAGCACAATTTATAAGGACTGCTCTATAACTTCACCACCGGTCTAGTTAACATACCTTCTTTCACCTTCTCCAGGGAGTAAAAAGTGTCTTTCTTCTTGTCTTCTTTAACCATTGAAACATAAAATAGTACATAAAGTTAGCATCACATCTTCATCTAACATGAAACACTTCGAAACATGGGCTCATATGCCCTTAAATCTCCAATGATAATCTCTTATACCCCCCTTTATTCCACATGCCCCTCTCCCCTTTAATGAAATACTGTGATGACAATTCTACCCTTTTCATTTTAATTATCTGATTTAATTAAAAAAAAAATTAATTGGGAAAAAAAACGAACGCCCTCATCTCTCCTCTCTCTCCTCCTCGACTTCACCTTCGCCGGCGAGCTCATCTCCCCGTCGATATCCACTCCACTCGCCGGCGTCCAGAAACCTTCCAATTTGAGCTGCATTTCACTCCTAAATCATTGTAAGTTACTAATTAAGCAAATACAAGTTGTTGTTGATTGATTGTAGCTCAAATTTGTGAATAAATTGGGAATAGAAAATTTAGGGATTTGGAGATTCGATTTGGATGCACATTACGGTTATATGTACTTTGGTAGAGCACTAGGTTCGTGATTGAATCATATTGTATCGTAAGTGGTAGATTAGAAGCCAATTTCTCCTATTTTGAGGTGGAATCATCAATAAATCGCCTAATTATTGCGATATGGAACTTTGTAGAAATAGTAATATTGGATATAATGGGTAGTACTATGTATTGGATAGTACTAGGTAATACTGGTAATACAAGTAACTAACACTGTGAATAATACTGGGTAAAACTGGTAATACTGGGGATAATATTGGGTAAAACTAGTAATACTACTAGCACTGATTCTGTTTTTTTTTTTTAATTGTTTTGCAGTGCACAATGAGCAACAACTCCATCATACATTTTAAATGTGAAAGTCGGATGTATAGTTTGTTTTTGAAGATATCAGTGGAGGAGATGACATTGTTGATGATGGAAGAGAGGATATATAAGAAGCTTAGGCTAGATGTAAGTAAGGTTAAGCTGCGTTTGAGTTACTTTCCATTGCTGGTGGGTTGTGAGGAAGAGTTTACTATTTCTGATGATGAAGATCTTTGTGTTTACCTAACGTCTATGGATAAAGATAACCGTAGATGTGTTTTGTATGTGGAGGTCATCAATGTATCGGAACTGCCCGAGCAAGTGTCGAGAGTGGACAAAAGTTCTATTGGTATGAATTATGAGGAGTTGCAGTCAAAAGAGGTTGAAATCAAAGCTCAAGCCATAACTCTGTACGTGGAAAAGGAAAACGCAGTACAAGAACCACAACAGGAGGCAGTAGAGGATGAGGATGAGGTTGAGGTTGAGGATGATTTACCACGTGATGTGGGTGTGGATATATCAGATAGCTATGATAGATATGTCGAGCCGCCACCTGTTGTAAAACCCAGTCAGTTTATAGAGGCATGGGAAGACGGTTTGGGTTTTTACGTGCGTCAAGAATTTCCAAGTAAAGCGTTTTTGCAAGATTTGGTGGATAGAGGCGTATTTAATGAGTGTTTTGGTTATGTAGTAGAGAAGTCGGACAGGGTGCGGTTAGTGTTAAAATGTCGTGTACCAAGCTGCAAATGGAGAATACGAGCTGCAAAGGTTAGAGAGACTCATATTTTCTCAATTAGAACGTACACTAATATGCATTCATGCAGTCGAAGTAGTCAGAGTGAAAGCAACGCGAAGAGGAAAGGCACACCTCAGTTGGTTGCATCTATTTTGCATGATGATTACCCGAGACAAATGGAAACTCCCGCTCCAAAAATTATCATGGATCTTGTTAAGACAAAAATTGGTGTTGACGTATCGTACTCCACAGCGTTGAGGGGGAAAAACGAGGTTGTTCGTGATTTGCGTGGTAGTTCTGAAGGAAGCTATGAGATGATGTACTGTTATTTGTACATGTTAGAGAAGGTGAATCCAGGTACAGTAACATGTGTGAAGTTGGATGAGCAGAATAAATTCAAGCACCTATTCATAGCTCTCGGAGCTAGCATTGAAGGGTTTCAAGTGATGAGGAAAGTTCTAGTCGTGGATGCAACATTTCTTAAAAATGGTTATGGTGGTTGCCTAGTTTTCGCTTCAGCTCAGGATCCTAATCGCCATAATTATCCCATAGCCTTTGCCATAATTGATGGTGAGAAAACTAAAAGTTGGACTTGGTTTTTTGAGGTGCTGAAAACCGTGATTGCAGACTCTTCTGAATTGGTGTTCGTGAGTGACAGGAATGCTAGCCTCATTGATGCCATAGCTAATGTGTATCCTCAAGCTCATCATGGGTACTGTGTTTGGCATTTGTCACAAAATGTGAAAGCCCATGCTTCTAATGTGAACAAAGACACAGTTTATGATAGATTCATGGAATTGAGCGCTCTTTACACGGTGGTTGAGTTCGAAGCCGCTTATAGTTCTTTTAAGTCGAGATTCCCTAGTGCTACCGAGTATCTGGAAAAGACTACCGTGAAAGAAAAATGGGCAAAGTGTTATTTTCCAGGAGAAAGGTACAACTTAGAGACAAGTAACACTGTTGAGTCTTTGAACAAAACTTTTAAAGAGGCCAGTAGGTACGCATTAATACCCTTGCTAGATGCGATTTTAAAGAGACTTTCGAAATGGTTTAACGAACATCGGAAGGAGACAGTGGCCGGAACAGATGATAACAAGGTAGTGCCTTTAGTGGAGAACCATGTTCATGATCTTTGGATACAAGCTGAAGCATTAATTGTCACGGTGTTAAACAGTTTCGAGCTTCTGTATGATGTCACCGGTAGCGATGGGAAGCCTTATATGGTGAACTTGATGTCGAAGTCGTGCAGTTGCAGGTTCTTTGATATTGAAAGGTACCCTTGTGTCCATGCACTTGCCGCTTTCATTAAACTCAAAAAGGATCCCAATAGACCCAAGGATAGAGATATGAAACTACATGAGTTGTCTTCGAAATATTATTGGACGGAGTTATGGGCATTGGCATATTACAGGACAATTTATTTAGTGCCAGATATATCAGAGTGAGATGTTCCGGAGGACATGAGAAATTTACAGATACTACCACCCGACAAACCAAAAACGAGGGGAAGGAAGATAACTAACATGTACCCATCGACAGGAGAAAGAATGAAGAAGAAGAGGACTCAGAACAAGAGTCGGCCGAGACAATCACTTCAGTGGTTGATGTTTGGAAGATTGTAATTTTAGCATTTCGATTGTCACTTGCATGACAGGCCTTTCTATTGAAACTATTGACTATATTTCAGGTTTTTGTTCTGGTGGTAATACTGGTAATACTCTGTTATACTAAGCGATTATCGTATCATTTTTGTTTCTAATTCCGGATATAGTGTTAATGAATTCCAAACTAGCCATGGTGTTAATGAATAAAAGTACTAGAATCGTATTTTAATGTAATTGTAAAATAACCATTGCCAATGACTACTACTAGAAGAAATCATAACAATATTCCATCAATGTAGTCCTTATACATTTAGGATCACTTAGTAAATTACAACCCACCTTAGAAGGTAAAGTTACATAAATTCTTAAATTTGTAAATTTATTGCATCAACCCACCCAAAATACATATTTATCTTCTTATATTACGTGTTAAACTACAAAAACACAAATTAAACACTGGTAATACTAGTAAAATCGAAAAATAGCAAAAGTAAAACTATGTGGAACATGTGTAATACTACTATCTTGGGTAATACTATGTGTACTTTTGACCACTAAAATTTTGGCGCCAAAATCTTATAATTTCCCTCCATTTTTTAGCTTTCTGCATTTTGGCTCCATTTTTATTATAGAAATCTTTTATTACATCCACTTTATGTCTCCTTTATGTCTCATCTCTCTCCATCTCCCTTCTCACCTCTCTCCATTTCTCTCGAAATTCTCTCCCTTTACTCTCCAAACCGTCACCAAATCCTCCGAAAATTCTCCTCCCTCTCTCAAGTCGTACACAACTATGGACCCAAGTTACAGCGATGAAAAGAGACACAAGAAGATATCCGATAGGATATGGCTTATCGCTGATGGTGACTATGGAGTCCCGAAACATTGTCCTTGTGGAGGAGGAATAACCGAGAAAAGATTCGTAGAGCACGTTTCCATAACTGAACCGGTTATAGGAAAAAAATACTACATATGCAAGGATTTCGAGGTTTATATCTAAAATTATGTGTATTGTTTTGTGATCTTGTTATATGGTTCAAACAGTGTTACTGTGCTAGTAATACTTTGTGATAGTAGTAAAACTGTGGAAGTCATACTAGGTTATATTGGCAATACTAGTTTAGTAATACAATGTCATACTGTTAGTTATACTGGTAATACTTTGTGATAGTAGTAAAACTGTGGAAGTCATACTAGGTTATATTGGTAATACTAGTTTAGTAATACAATGTCATACTGTTAGTTATACTGGTAATACTTTGTGATACTAGTAAAACTGTTGAAGTCATACTAGGTTATACTCGTAATACTGTAAATGTTATACCTCGGAATACAAATGATACTGGAAGTGTAAAACGCTGTCATACTGGTGATACTAGTAAGCATACAATGTTATATTGGTAATACTGGTTGTACTGAGTAATAATATTTGTTTGTAGGATGATTATTCTCACATCAAAAAACCATGTGATTTGGCTGTACAAGAAGAGGTGACATTGTTGAGGAAGGAGGTCGATGAGCTTAGCCAGAAAATCCGGGACATGGCACACCATGAGTTTCTGATCAGCCAAATGCGTGAGGAGATTGCAAAACTGAAAAATGTTTAAAATCTTACTTTATATCTATCTACTTTCTAAGTTTTAAGTTATTGGATCTTGTTCCAGATGCTGTCTGAATTGTTGTTTGTTGTTGACTTTATGTTTGCTTATTTATCATCGTTTTCTTTGTTTAAGGCATTATCTAATTAAAACCTTCTATTTTTCTATGTTTTCTTATTCTTTCTTAAGCTTGATGTGATCTTAAAACCTTAAACCATATAAAAGAGACAAGACCTTAAACAAGAAAAGGACACAAATTTAGAGTATTGAAGACAAAAGGATAAATAGAGACATGAGCTGGTTTTTTTAAACGAACCAAAACGAACTAAAAGAGTGACTTGTTATTTTTTAAACCAAAAACAAAACAACTGAAAACACAAAAGACGATCTACACGGTTTTCTCCTTCAATTCCTTCACGGAGGCTTCCACTGTGGTAAGTCTTCCATCAAATCCTTCAACCGTGGTCACAACTGCCTTTATCTGCTCCTCCATTTCTTTCTGGAACTTGTTTAGGATCACCTCGATTGCGCTGTGTCCCGGTCCGGAAGGGAGAATGGAAGGGAGAATGGCGGCAACTGGCTCCGTTTCTGGCTCACCAACTGGCTCGAGATCTGGTCTTCGGGCAGCGACATCCGCCTGGTACATATCTTCAAAGCAAACGGTCAATCCTTGTCCCAAACGCTTCATCAAGCTTTCCACAACGATATCATGCATATCAACGTCATCGTTTTCCTCCGTGAGTCGAAGCAGAAGAGCTTTTTCCTCATCATTCCTAGCAAACATGATACTGTCTATGTCCTGTTTCACGGAAAACAAAAACACTATAATTTTAATTATTTTAACCAAACAAACTAATTTGAAAATAATGAAAACAAACCTTAGTTGTTCCAAGTTTCTCGTTAATCTTCGACAGAGGGAAACCTTTCATTTCACAACTCTTGAATCTTGTCTGGCACATCCTAGGACAATCTTCATCTGCGTCTGCTACATCTTCTCTGAATTTTTTCCTCAAATCAGGTATCGCCTCGAATGGTAAAAACTAAATAAGACAAAAAATGAAGAGTGTAACTTAGTATTTCCAGTATTACACCATACTAAGAACATAGTATTACTTAGTATTTCCAGTATTACGCCATGCTAAGAACATAATATTACCTAGTATTTCCAGTTACACACAAATCAAATAAAAGTGTTTCACTAACCTCTAATGGAAGACAGAATCCGGGAATCGGCCATTGCCCTCCCTCTTTCACAACCCCTCCAAAATGCTCTACTGTGTGCTTGATCTGACTAAGCATATAATCAAAAGACAGTCTCCCCCAAGGGAATGTCTTACATAGCTTGAGATCATCCACTGCTCTTAGAAGGAATGGACTCACAGGGGTTGCTTTTTTACCACTACACTTGGTCTGCGTTATGAGAACGCTGCATAAGAACAACAGGACCAACATCTTCAGCCTATCCCGACCTGCTTCCTCCATCTCATCTAGCTTCGCTTTGACGTCTTCGAATCTAACAACACCTTTACCAAAATACTTAGTCACAAACTTCGTACCACCAAGCTTCTTATAATACGGTGGGTAGTTCCTGCAGTCTAGACCGGAGATGAGGGCGTGTTCTGTCAGACCGTATCGGATGGGGACACCATTAACAGCAAACCATGCTTCCCATTTCCTCTCAATTTTTGTCTTATGTAGAATAAGCATCCACATGCCCTGAACTTTGTGATTTTTGTCCAAAGGCATGTGGAAAAGGTGTTTAAACTGAGGATGCTGCTCAAACCATTTCCTCTCCTTGTCACTGGCCGGAGGATCCAAATTCTTAAGCGTAGTCAAAAACTCATCCATAAAGCATCTAGTCCCGACCTTGAATCTCTTCCTATACTCGCTTGGAGGGAAGTACATACCCATCGGTCGTAGCGCTTCTGTTTCCCCTAGATTCTGAGATAAACCCTGAAAAAAAGAACCGAATATTACTTAGTATAACCCAGTATTCTGAAAGTATTACTTAGTATCACCAGTATTTCAAAAGTATTACATAGTATTACCATTATTTCTAGTAGTTTTACTTAGTAATACGAGTATTACTAATAGTGTTACCCAGTACTACCAATATTACATACAAAACTACATACGAACCTCATCTTCTCGAGCTTCTTCAGGATGTTGAGATGATATCTCATGATGTTGATATGTCGTTTTCTCTGAATCCTGCAACAAAAAAACAGTTGATGTCATGATACCCAACTTAATAGTTATAGTTTTACATAAATATTTCTGTCAATATTACATATTTAATCATCCTAATTTTACCTCGGAGGTTTCCAAAGTGTGGTTATGTGCTTCTTCCGATTCCTCCTCATCTCCTTGATCTTCATCTTCTTGATCTTCATCTTCTAGTTCTTCATCTTCTTGTTCTTCATCTTCTTGTTCTTTTTCTTTTTCTTCTTCTTTGTCTTCTTCTTTGTCTTCTTCTACCTCATCCGCAACTACCAGAGATGTTTCATCTCCTATGACTCCTTCTTCTTCACTTTGATCTCCCCGATCTTCGCTTCTGTCAAGATCATCAACTGTCTTCTGTGTTGGATCTTCTTCACGAGGAGATGCATTTTTTATCGTTATCTTCTTCCCTCGAGCTATAGTAGTCTTCGTCCTCTTCTTTGAAGACTCTCCCTTATTACCATTCTCTCTCTTCCTCTTCTTCTTTGAACTCTTTAAAGAGACGGAATAATTCTTGTTCTTCTTTGTTCCTCGCCTTGTTGTAACCACCATCTCGGATCGTCAGTAACTGAGAGAGACAACAAAGAGAGAGGGTTACAATCCAAACTACAAAGACCGAGACTCCTACAAAGAAACGGTACAAACATCTCATCATCTCATCTCTCATCTCATCATGCATAAAGATTTCTTAACCTAATCCAAGCAAAATCGTTTCTTTCCTCGGGAAATCTAAAATGGAAACACTATCTACGAGAATTCCACTATCTACAAACATCATCTCATCATCTCGGCTTAAAGCTTTCAATTCATGATCGCATACCTTTCACGGTGTTTCACGATGGAGAGACGATGGAGGTGCTCGGAAATCGAGATCGAACGGTGTCGCGATGCAAGATTTCGTCGGAGTTAGGTGCGAATTCGGACCAATTTTGGTCGGAGTCTCGTCGGAGGAGGAGTTAGGGTTTTTAAATTTTAGATTCTGTCGTTCTTGTCGCGATTTGATAATAGAAAGGAGAGGATCCGATAGAGTTGGATATCGGGTTGGGATTCTCTGGGTCGGGTTGGTTTTCAGTGTAATTTGGATAAAAATGAGTGGGTAAAATCGTAACTTGCTCATATTCCGAATTAAAAAAAAATGAAGAAATGTTCTAATAAATCAAGGGGGCATTTGAGATTTTAAGTTGAGATATAGGGGCACACGAGCTCTTGTCTCAAACACTTCTTCATCTAACTCTCAAGACCTAGAGCAAGGTCTTCGTATCCAAACATTTACCAAGCATAACACATAGCTAACACAAAATCAATCACTGGGCATCAATGAAACCCAAAAACGAAATTTAAAAACACCATCAGTAGAAGAACACATACAGGAAAATCGAAGACAAACCCACAATCAGACAAAGAAAATCAAATTTCTAGGAGTTGAAAACGAAACCCTAAATCTGTCAATCTGCGAAACCAAATCGAAATCAGCTCTAAGAAAACTAAAAAGCAAAACCCATAAGAGTAAATTCGAAGAACAAATCAACATAACGGTATATTGGAAGCTGAAACAATGGATATCAAGGAAACTCAAAACAAAGGCTTGTTGATATAAGAAGAAAAGAGAGAAGAGAAGCTTGTCTGTGTTATTCGTCGGATGGGAAGCCAAGCTAAACTCGGAGAGTGAAGCAGACGTCGGAGCTAGAAGAAGCAACGCGTCGGAGCTAGAAGAAGCAAAGCAGGCGTCGCAGAGAGAAGAAGCAAAGCAACGACAAATGATATTTTTCATAAATTTAGGCATTTTGTAATTTACAAATAGAACTAGGGGTATTTTTGTCTTTTTCAGGGTTAGCCGCAGCATTTTCGGTCGCACCGCTGAAAAAAATCAGCGTCTAAAAATTTCAGATGCAGATGCAGCGTTTAACCGCAGCGTCTAACCGCAGGTACCTGCGTCAATCAAACGAACATAACTTGTTGACGCACTGCTCTAGCCATTGCCTCTAGTGTTATACGGATTGATCAATTAAAGCCATCTGCTCTAGCCATTGCCTCTAGTGTTATACGGATTAATAAGTTTCAATCTTACATCGCACGCTCGGGCCCGAGATGGCTGCACCCCCAGATCGCAGCTGAAGCCTTGGATGATGTCGCTGGGCATTGATTCCTTCTCTCCTTTGGCTCGGTTTTGTTCTTGAAGTTCCTTTCCCTCTCATCTTTTATTAGAGGGGCTTTCTGTTCAAGGAACATGTGTTTTTTCCTCTTTTAGCGTGGCCTATTGGTCCACTTCTTGTTGTCTTTTTGGTTTGAATTATTTTTGTACTCATCCCACTTGGGGTGCAGATTAAGATCAATCGAATATCCAGTGTTAAAAAAAAAATTCCATAATACAGCTGAACGTGGACAATGTATTGATGGTTGAACGTGAACATTTCTTACTAGCTTATCCGTCTTTGTGTTTTATCACGTGGAATCCAAGAAGTCTCGAAAGTCTTGAAGAACTAATTTTGTCTCTCGAACTCCACCATATGAATTGCGAACGCATGCCACTCCTTTAGTTCAGACATCATCTTCACCAATTCGGAACAATTTGTAGCGAAAGCGACTTTTTTTTTGAAAAAACTTTATGCATTCCATATCCTATATTAATGTCTCGAATTCAGCGTGTAATAGTGAAAGACTACTCCTTTGTGTAATAGTGAAAGACTACTCCTGATATTTGTTGCCCCATCATTACATTCACACTTCCTTCATAACAGCTATACCAACCTTGACATGAGTACACGTCATTTTTTCCATGAGCCATCTATAGCAATTATAACCAAAAATTTAAAGTCAATTTAAAAAAACAACATTAATACAAAAATTATAAAATATAATTATTTATGAGATTCATTTCGCAGAGTAAACTATATGATCTTTCAGATTATATCGAACTAAATATTTAGAGTCGAAGATGAAAGAAATTGAAAAAATGTAAATACAATAACTAGGTCAAATGAATGACAAACAAATTATACTAGGATAACGTGTAAGGAAAAAACAATTATACAAGTCAATATATAAAAACCAGTAAGGGAAGATCTATGAAAAAAAGAGAGAGAGAGATGAAGTTTAGCTGTGGAATCGAAAAACATTGCACGCCACAAGTGAAGGATAATGAACCTATTAATTGTGTCATTAAATAAAGATATATAAAAATGGTTCAAACAAAAAAAAAATCTGAAAAATAAAACTAAGCCCATATAATAAAACTCATTATCTACTTAATATATATTAAATAGGAATCTCAAGTAAGAATGTACCACAAACAAAAAGTTTTATTTTTCAATAAAGAAAAAACAAAAATAGATACATATAAAATAATTAAGAGTTGCTCGACAAAAAAAAAATGAATTAAACAAACAAACTCATTCGTGTGCATGGGGCGTAGGATCCGTAGTAATTATAATTGTATTCTGAAATTCGAAATGCCATACTGTGCAGTACTTACAACATTAAGGAAAGTGATTTGTTTCGACTTTACAAATCTCACTCTTAATTCTTATATCGGTATCACGAGTAGCCACAAAGAAGATGAAATGAAAGTATTATATGATCTATTGAGTAACAAACTTTACAATGTAGTTTATATACATGGTGATTACAAATAACAAACTAATGACATCTCATATAAATATATGTACTCATAATACGCCCCCTCAAGCCTTTAGTCCTTTGAGTCGTGAGGAGAGTTAAGCCTTGACACATACATCCTGGTAAGTAGAGAATGGAATACTGCAAGTTGAAGCGCCTTTGTAAGAATGCCGGACAAGTTATTTGTAGAAGCCACATGAAGATTATTCAGAAAACCAGCCTTTAATTGATCACGAACCGTATGACAATCGATTTCTACATGTTTAGCACGTTCGTGAAAGACAAGATTTGATGTAATGTGAAGAGCCGATTTGATGTCACAAACAGAGTCGTTGGAAGCTTGACATTGATCTTGAATGATAAAAGTAATTGTTGAACCCAAAGAAGCTCTTTGGTTGCATTCGCCATACTTCTATATTCAGCCTCAGTGCTGCTACAACTGACTACTTGTTGTTTCTTTGATTTTCAGGATATCAAAGAATCACTAATGAAGATACAGTAGCCACAAACAGAACGTCTAGAATCCAAAAAAGCACCCCAGTCCGCATCAGCAAAGGCTCGTAGAGTTAATGCATAATTTACAAAGTATAGCAGAACTTGACCAGGATTCCCTTTCAGATATCACAAGATTTTATGGGCTGTCTGCATATGTATATATGTAGGTTTGGATAAGTATTGACTCAACTTGTTCACCGCAAAGCAGGGATGCCCATTGTTCCCCGTGATAACTCCTCCGATTCCGTCGGTCTAGTGGGTGTAAGGTACAACAGTCGACCAATCAATTCTCGAGATGGTGTTGAATTTTCCAGAGGAATACCATCTATCATGCTCAGTTGTTGTGTCAGATCCATTGGTACAGAACTTGGTTTACATCCGAGCAGACCACCATCTTCAGTGAGAGATAAAGCATACTTGCGTTGACACACTGATATACCTTTAGAAGATCGTGCTATCTCAAGACCAAGAAAGAATCGTGGTTGACCCATGTCTTTGATTTTGAATGACTGATGAAGAACTTCCTTGATCTGAGAAACTGCTGAATCATCATTGCTTGCTATCAAGATGTCATCGACGTAAACTAACACATCAATGAAAGCTGAATCATTGAGCTTGACAAACAAAGTGTTATCAGCATGAGATTGATCAAAACCATCTGCAAGAAGAATAGTAGAAAAAGCTTTGTAACAGTGACGACTTGCTTGTTTTAACCCATATATAAACTTCTTAAGCTTGCACACAGGATTAGGAGGCAATGTAACACCTGATAGAAGAGTATAACCAAGTGGAAGACTCATATATATATTTCTTCATCCAAAGTTCCATGAAAGATGCAATTGTAACATCCATCTGAGTCAAACTCCAGTTGTGGACAGCTGCTAAGTTGAGTAGAAGACAGTAACAAGTTTGGCGACAGGGAAAAAAGTGTCAATGTAATCCACACCTGGTTGTTGTGTGAACCCCTTTGCAACGAGCCTTGCCTTATAACGTTCCATAGAACCATATGCATTGTGTTTAATTTTATAAACCCATTTGCAGCCAACCACATTTTTACCCGGAGGAAGTGAAACAATATCCCAAATATTTATTACTTCAAAAGCTAGAAGTTCCACATCTATAGCCCCATTCCATTGTCATGATTTCATGGCTTGTTGAAAGGTTTGGGTTCTGTTTCTGAGGTAAATGTAAGGATTATATCTTTGTAATGGGAGGAGATATGGTCATTTGTGAGAACAGAGGATAACATATATGGAGTAGTATGTTTTGATGGTGATGTAAAGTCAGGTGTTTGGGTAAGATAACAGTGATACTCAGTCAGATAGCTAAGTGCTTTAGTCGATCGCCGAGGCCTATCCTTATTCAAAGAAACTAGTCTTGAATCATCACCAGTTTCTGATGTTAAAGATGCAGTACTAGGGAATGCTGATGGTTGAGATGCAAGTGGTATTAATGATGCATGAGTATGTACAAATGAATGAGATGAAGATGAGGTAAGTGTAGCAGATGGTGATCAAGATGTGTGTGTGTGTGTGTGTGTGTGAGTAACAAGAATGGATGGAGCAGTGATAGTAGATGTATGAGTTGTTGATAGATGTATAGGCAATGGAAAAATAAATGTATGAAAGAAATCAGAATCATGTGCAGGCAAGTTACGAAATGGAAATATCTTTTAATGAAACACAACATCTCGAGAAATAACAACCTGATTTGTGTCTAAATCCAATACCTTGTAACCTTTGTATCCATAAGGATAACCATGAAACACACAAGCACGAGCACGTGGAGAAAACTTTGTTCTAAACCTTGGTAAGGTATAAACATAACATAAACATCCAAAATTTCTCAAAAAGAGTAATCAGGTGGTTTCAAAGTTAACTTCAGGAGCATTGAACTGAAACAATAAAGAACGAGCAACATTCAAGAGATGTTGATGCTTTCGTTCAACGACTGATTTTGTTGTGGTCGATCAACACAAGAAAAGAAGTGAAAATGCCCTTTTTAGTTGAGAATTAGTGAATGATAGTTCAAGAGCATTGTCAGTACGAATGGACTTGATTTTAACATGATATTGTGTTTCAATGAGAGCAACAAAAGAAGGAAATATAGTAAGAACATCACTTTTGCATTTCATCATGTAAATCCATGTCACACGAGTACAATCGTCAACAAATGTGAGAAAGAAACAAAAACCTTCTATAGACTCTTGCTTAAAAGGTCCCCAAACATCTAAATGAATTAACTCAAAGGGTACATTTCACATGTTATTAAAATGTAATCGTTTTTGCCTTGATAATTGACATATAGAACAAGGGACATGATTATGAATACCAAACTTAGACAAAGATAACAGTGAAGATAGTTGACTAAGCTTGTCGACAAGAAGGATGGCCAAGATGATGATGCCAGAGATCTCCATCAACATTCAAGGAAGCACAAAAAGCAGAAGAAACAAAATCAAATTCATAATGATCAAGAATGTAAAGCTTGTGTCGCAAAGTTCCTTTACCAATCATCAAGGTCTGATTAAGGTCCTGAATCATGCAAAAATCAGGATAACAATGAGCAGATGCCATGCTATGATGAAGCAATGTGCAAACACTAATGAGATTAAAGTTAAAACATGGAACAAACAAAACATCACATAAGATCAATAATGCAGATATATGCATTGTTCCTAGTAAGTCTATATTCACCCTATCACTGTTTGGTAATGAAACTATGGTGTGAGAAACATGTCTAGTTTCTGAAAATAAAGACAAGTCAAAGCAAACATGACTAGTAGCTCCACTGTCTATTATCCAAGCACCAGTCGGTAATTTGGTAGTAAGAGATGAAAGACATTGATGCTGAAAAGTAAGGCGGTGGTTCTGAAAATGAGAGCTAGAGGATAAAGGAAGGATTGTATCAGCTGTAGAGTCACAAGCCATGACCCCATTGTTAGCGATAAAGGCTGATAGGGAAGGAGCTGCATCCTTTTGTAGATGGAACTGAGAACTTATTTGATGAATGTGATGATCGTTGGATAAATGTGATTGATCTATTGACTGATGATTTTCCTGATTTTGGATGTTGTGCACTTGACTGTAATCCTTTTTCATAACATTTGCGATCAGCGGAGGTCTTTGAGATGTCTGGATAGACTGAGGATAGCCTGAGTAAGATTTTGGTGCAGACTGAAAAGGTCGTGTCTTGAAGAGAGTTGTTGTCCTCTGTAGTTTGATTGAATAGAAGAAGGACGTTGATGTCCAGCTGAACCTGGATCAGGGCCATATACAGAACCAGGAGCAGGAGGAATACGATATCCAGGCGGATATCCATATATTTGATAGCATTTGTTCATTGCGTGACCAAGAAGACCAAAGTGTGTACACACAAGACGTTGCTTCCCTTTGTGAGTAGGCAGCTATGAAAGCTGGATCACCTTTCTGATATGTTGAATAACCTTGTATGGGGTAATTCCCTTGAGAATATAAGACAACTGAATCATTCTTCACATGTGGTTTAATGATTTTCTGACGTTCATCATGTGCTACTATATGAAAAGTTTCTTACATTGTAGGAAGTGGCTTAAGCATCAGAATGTGTCGTTGAGTCTTTTCAAAACCTTCATTAAGTCCCATTAAGAATTTGGTGAACTTGCTTCGTTCTTGTAACTTTTCCCATAAGACAACAATTCCACACTCACATCGTCCGCCTGTGCATAAAGGCAGCTCAACATAACTCTTGTATTCTTCCCAAAGAGTGACTAATTCAATGTGATATTGACAAATATCCATGGATCCTTGTTGAATCGAACCTAAACATTGCTCAATATCATAAGCACGAGGTGCATCACTTTGTTGATATCGACTCAATATGTTCTTCTAAATACCTTCAACAGTAGCAATAAACAACAGACTCTGGCCTATATTTTTGCTAACCGAGTTCATCAACCAAGTGGATACTGTTGGTACTGGATTTCCCTCTGGGAAATCCGGCCCATTAACAAATAAGATAAAGGCCCATATTTATGAGCCCGTTCCAAAATCAAAGACAAAGAGACAAGCTGATTCCTTTGTTGGGCCCAAATGAATAACGTCTTGACAAAGCCCAAGCAATGCCAAAGTGAGAGGCGATCGAGCTCGAGCTCGACAGGAGACGACGTGGAGATAGAGCAACTCGGTCTTCGTCAGTTCAACTGATCCACGAGAATCTCGGAGATCGTTATGAAGGCGAGGCCGAAATATCGGAACAAGAAGATCAAAGTCGAGACTATTTAAAGAAGAAGTGGCGATTCATTCAAGATATTCCAACCCTAGCTTAGAACACTTCGACTAGATAACTCGATCATCATACTTTGTACTCTCTTTTCGATTGTGTTTGTTCTATCTCGACGATCAATCTCAATAAAGTCTTTTATTCATATGAAACTATACTATTTCAATACCTAAAAGTCCAAATCCACGATTACAAATTCTTGGTGTGAATCTCAGATCTCACATTTGGCGCCGACTGTGGGGACTATCTATAGTTTTCCCTGTCTTAAGAATCAGATCTTAGATCCGATAGATCGAAATGCATCCCGACCAATCTGGCTCTCCCAGCGCCACACCACCCGTCGACCACCCTCAAACGGTCGACAACGTTCCTCAGAACACCACCGGGGTAAGAATCATGGGTCAGACCGATGGCGTGTTGACGAGCTCTGCCTCAGTCTCCACGACTTCGGCACCAGCCGGCTCAGTCGCTCAAACGGTCGCGACGAGCCAGACTCCGACAAATGTTTTGTCAGGAACTAACGATCCGAGCAGAAACTGGGTGTGGATGAGAAATGATTCAATTCCCACCCCTGGTGGTGGATCTGGAATAACTAGACCTAATTCACCACTGCCTTCTGTTCCACAGAGACAAGGCCCAAACTACCTCGCTGAAATCCGTTCAATGTTAAGCCTATTGGTGGACCGTGTAGGATCCTCCTAGGATCTAGGGTCTAGGTGATTGAATCTATTACCTCGTTCTTACCTCAGATCTGGCAGCGGAATAGAATGGTAACGAGATCGGTAGCGAATCAAGTGCTTCGCCTCTACCAAGCACATACTCACACAACCTGGAACGCCGGGATGCTAGTGCCGGATTCAGGGAATGAGTTTTAGATGTCTCTGCTTTTTCTCTCTGAGAATGACAGTGACGGCTAGGGTTCAGGTCGACCATATAAGCCTTTATATATCGACCTGGAAATGACATCACATACCGTCGGACAAGCCCGACTCGTTTACATCATTTATCCGAAACATCAGTTTCGAAACCCGATATGCATCGATCGACACACTCACTGTGTCGATCGACACACCTCCTCGAAAAGCCTGCATCGATCGACACACTCATGTATCGATCGACACACACATCATAAAACTCTATGTCAATGTGTATCCAATACACATCAACGTGATCATTATCAAAATGATCATTCCCATATGTTAGCTTCCAGATTGCTTAGGTGTGTGACCCTATAGGATCATATAATACTGGCAGTAAGTTTACAACTTACAGATTACAAGAGGCTTCTAGCAAAGCATTACAATCACCAGTATTATACAAACGATTGATCTCGATACACAACTATTATCAGGAGTGAGTACAAGTGTGATTTCATGACACAATCCCAACAATCTCCCACTTGTACTGGAATCATCAATTCCTACAATCCTTTTGTCTCTAGATCTCGATTTGGCATAATACAAGATTAGTGTCATTCTTATTAAGCCAATATCATGTTCATCGAACTCCTGATCCATACTGAACAAAACAAACAACTGAACTACAGTTCGTTTGAGTGCGGCCACACATTTTCTCAGCATAAAATCTTCGATAGGCCCTGAGATATTTATCTCCCGTTATTCAGGAGGGAAAAATCCCATCTTGTTCCATCCCTGTTCCTTTACACACTTCATGATACACCTGAGCAGTGCCTTTATAGCCGCCAATTACGGGTCGACGTTTGACAAGGTCAAGGTGCACCAATTCATATGCAAGAAAGCATGATGAACTCAGGTCTAAGGACTATACTCAATAGTCGTAATGAGAACCTCTCATGACACAGATATAACTATCCTGGAGACTTCTCATTAGCGGGTCACGTCCGATCATATGTTCACCAACATATATCTATGTGACTGACTGTGATACTCATATCATTGACTCCATGAAACTTAGTCAACAGTCACCTCACAAGCTAGTCTCTCGCGGTTGTTATTGTCCCACTTTAACAACCTCGACTAGGGACACATCATAATTTATGTCATTTGTTACTTATAGGGTTTCATGACCAAGTCCTCAACTTGATGACCTATAATATGACATAAACTTATTTTGGGACCATTATTTAATTATCCAATAGTCAAATAATGTTGATGTCAGTTTTTCATAAACATGACCATATTATATCTATCTGAACATCATAACTAAACTAACTCCCACTAGAATCAAGACCAAGTCTTCAGATATCTAGTACCTACAGCAACAGTAGACAACTCGTGCTTAGGTTGTGAGAGATGCTGCGGTGTTCTTGCTTGGAACCATTCCAACAAACCACACCGCTATTCTTTAATAAGCACTATTCTACGGTCCTCTGCTTGGAAACCTTTCCAACAGACAGCACCGCTACACAGGCAAAAGACATAACCAGGTGGGAACCGGGATTCATCTTTGTCCGTCTAACTACTCATAACTGATTCGTCTTTTTCTCAGTTGTACAAGAACGTATCCTTAGTGTTTCTCAAACACTTGGGGATATTCCTTACAACTCTCCAGTGACTCTTACCGGAACAAATTAGTATCTTCTCGTCATGCTTTATGCGTCAGCTGCATTTAGACGAGCGCAAAATATGGCATTCATGATGGATTCTATTGCATAAGCAAAAGGAATCACACTCATAGACACTATCTCAGCCAGTGTCCAAGACACTTCATCTTGCTAAAATCGATGCCATAAGACCTTTGGTGTGAAGCCATTCTTGGAATCATGCATATTGGAACTGTCCAGTACCTTATTATCATAAGGATTCTGACACGATCCAATTAGCTCTTCTGATCCATCTCAATGGATCTATATTCCAAGAACTTACGCGACTTCTCCCATATCCATCGTTAAATCTGACTTCCGACCCAAATCTTGACAAGACTTTAGCGTCGGAACGTCGTTTATGAGATTAAGTACGTTCTAAACATACAGTTTGAGAATTGCAACTACGCTCCCACTAGTTTACTTGTAAACGCACGGTTTCTATTCGTTCCCGATCGAGTCAAAACCTTTGGCCGTTTTAACAGAACGTAGATTCCAATTCCAAGATGTTTGCTTCAATCTATGAATAGATCGGTGAAGCTAACATGCATACCTAGCCTATTTTTTTTTCAGAGTTGGGGCTCACCTTCGCTTCATTGAATTTCGCAAGCTCATCACTTTTAATGATCAACAGATCACGACAATCAGTCACGAGGAATCACCCTCGATTTAGTGACGGATCCATTAGGATCAGCGAACTTCAGGCTCCACAGGTGTAGGTCCTATATCACTTTATAGATCTAACCGCTGTTCCCCTTTACCAGGTTGAGCAGCCTCCTGTGTTTCTCGAATTTCTTCGAGCTGTACTTTTACTCCCACTGTTCTTCTTGGAAAAACAGAGTTCCGAACAACAAAACTTTGTTCTCGGATTGGTTGCAAAAGTACTAAGCCTCGGTTTCCCTAGGACAACCAGTGAAGAAGCACTTATCAGATTTGGGTTCAAGTTTGTTTGTTGACAACTGCCTTACACAAACCTTGCAATCCCAATTAATCAGAAACACATATTTGGAAATCACCCAGTCCACATCCAATGTGGTGTTTTTCACTGATTCTGATAGAAAACTTATTTAGCGTAAACATGTTCATTTTAGAGCGTATTTTAAAAGGATAATGGAAGATTCATGTGACTCATCATTAATCGGAGCATATCTAGTAAGGTCCAATTCGTTCTCTCAGAAACACCATTTAGATTTTCAGGAGAAAATAGTTGTGATATGACTTCACACTCACTTAGATGATCACTCAATTCTTGACTCAAGTATTTTCCTCCGCGATCTAATCGAGGATCTCAATACTTTTGTCAAATTGGTTCTATACTTCATTTTGGAACTCCTCAAAGGATTCCTACTCGTGTCTCATCAAAGGAACACTGCCATACTTACTGATGCCATCAATAAGTTAATGAAGTACTGAAGTTTTCCTTTGGAATTAATGCTCATTGGGCCACATACATCAGTACGTGTAAGGCCCAATAAGCCTCGGGCCCTTTTCTTTAGCTCTGCTGAAGAAGTCTCAGTCATTCAGCCCATGAAGCAGAATTCATATCTCAAATGATTTATAATCAAATGAGCCTAAAGCCCACAACAATGGAACTTCTGAATCCGCATCACTCTATGTGGTCAAAATGACTATGCTAAGGAAAAATTGAGTTCAAGTCATCAGACTTAAACCGTTTGGTATTTATGTTATATCCAAGCGTTTATTGGTTAAAATATAAAACCCATTTATCAAAAGGGGTGCTACCATATAATATTTCATTAAGATCAAAAGAGCAAAACTTGTCTTTTATCAGAATGAAAAACATCCAAATTCTTACAAGAAATTGAAAGACATCTCTGCATAAAGCAGGTACATAGTAGCAATTACTTAATTCAAAAACCAAGCTTGAAAGGCTCCTACAAGTGGAGAATCTCTACGGCTTATGTAGCAACCATTGCTCCATACCAGACTCGCAGTTCCACTTGTCCTTTCTTCAACGTTCCACTGTTGCTTAGGCCCTGCATATTTCCAAAATATCTAGTATCCAATACATATGTAGAACTTGAATTCATAACACAATACCTGAAGAAGAAGTACCATACATCTCCTCCATCTCTTGTGAATCTTCCAAGAATTTAATGCAATCTCTCTTCCAATGCCCATACTCATCACAGTAGAAGCACTTTCTAACACCAGATGGGCCGGACTTGGGCTTATAAGATGACACAGGCTTATTCTGATTCCAAATCTGAACGGCCCTGCCTCTACCCTTGTCAACACAAGATTTCTCAAATCTTTTACCCTTTATGATGTTTTGCTCAGCTGTTTTGAGCATGCCATGCAGCTCAGTCAACGTCTTCGTCAAGTTATTCTTGATATAGCTTTTGACAAACTTATCATAACTAGACGGCAATGACTGCAGAATGATGTCAGTGGCCAACTCTAAGCTGACAGGACATTCCAGTTTCCCCAGGTTATCAATGTAACCCATCATTTTAATGACATGAGGACTCACTGGAGCATCCTTTGGTAGCTTGCACCCAGTGAGAGACTTCACCATCTAGAATCTCTCAACTCGTGCCAGATCCTGAAACTTCAGTTTCAGGCTGGTGATCATCTCTATTGGCGACTCCATGTTCTCGTATCGACTCTTTAAGTCCGATACCATGGTAGCCAACATCAGACCACATACATCTACCACATCAATATAATGCTTATTCCAAGCATCATATACTGCATTCGAGGCATTGGTCCCAAGCCTTTATTGGAGAGCTTTCTCAAGGACATAGTCCTTACTCTCCTGCCTGAGTATTAATCTCAAATTGCGATACCAATCCAGGAAATTTGATCGATTTAACTTGTCCTTCTCAAGGACGGATCGCAACGAGAAGGTAGTTTTAGACATAGGCTGAAAATTTTAATCAAAGAAAATTTTAGTTATGATTTCAAGAAATGAGGAATCTTATCCAATAAGAAAACTCGCATTATATTCAAACAATGTTTCCTCTATGTATATAATGATCCAAGATCCATACATCACTAAAATCTGAGTGGACGACTCGTCATCACCCATAATTTAGTAATCGAGGTAAGCAAACCATTGCTAATTGTACCCAGTACAACTCTTGGTCGCAGATAAGACAATCCCAGTACAACTCATAGCGTTTATAGAATGCTATGATAGAATATCAAAATTTCCAAATTCATATACGATAGCAGTTCAGTAAACTGTGCTATAATAATTTGCTATTAATGTGGAATTTTTTTGTAGTGCTCATCCACTCTGACGTCTCTGGGCCCAGAACTTCTGATAGCCCAGTCAAGTAAACCAACCTCTTCAGTCTTGTGATCATTGACAGTCGCACTGCAAGTCTATCAATGATCACCTGCCTTACTCATGTAGTTGTGGATACCAAGGACTCCAAGACTATCCAACAACGAAACAAGTCTTGACAGTAGACAAGATTGGGCAAGACATCAAGGTCACTTGATATTTAGTTGAGGAAACGGGACTTTAAAAGATTAGTAATTCAATCTCTTAGGTCACGTAATTGTAGATGTCAAGCACTGCAAGACCATCAATACTATTACATGCCTTACTCATGTAATTGTGGATACCAAGAACTCCAAGACTATCCAACAACGAAACGAGTCTTAACAGTTGACCACATTGAATAACTAAGCTTCGATCTAACAAACATCCAATGGGTATTAGATAGGTTTAGAACATTTTTAAATTTTAATTTCAATTTAGTTTTAATCGTTCTAATTTTAGTGGGTTAGGTCATTCGGTTCGGTTTCTTAATTATATGGTTCAAAACCAAACGATTACGGTTCGCATTGTCACCATATGCGTCTACTGACACACTTGGTCGACTCTTGATATGCAACCTTAAGATCATTCAAGATAACCGGTTAAATCCAATTTAACCGGTCCATCTAATTGAACCGATTCAACCAGTTTTAATTAATCGCGATAACCGGTCCAATCCAATTGAACTTAACCAATTAAATCGGTTTATTCTAATTGAGATAACCAGTTCAATTCAATTGAACCAATTCATCCAATTTAAACCGATCTAATCTACCTTAACCAAGCATGATAACCAGTTCAATCCAATTGAACCGATTCAACCAATCGCAAGGCTTGTGTCGACCGACATTAAACCTGTGTCGATCGACACGGTAGGGTATTAGGGATTTTTAATCGAATTAAACCGACATAACCATGCGAGATAACCAGTTAAATCCAATTGAACCGATTTATCCTGTCGCACAGCCTGTGTCGATCGATGCACCCAGTGTGTCGATCAACACAGTGCGATTTCAAATCGAAACCCAAATTTTAATAGGCGAATTCGCAGTGCATCGACCGACACAAACTTGTGTCGATCGACATTATGCGAAAACACGAGCTCTTTCGTATTTTCACGGTGCATCGACCGACACACCCAGTGTATCGATCGATGCTGTGCGAAAGCCCTAAAATCTTGTACGAGTTTTTCGCGATGCATCGACCGACACAAGACTAATGTCGATCGACGCCATGCGAAAAACCCTAAAATTTTATTCGTGTTTCGCGGTGTGTCGACCGACACAAACTTGTGTCGATCGACACAGTGCAAAAACACACGATCGACACACCTCCTCGAAAGGCCTGCATCGATCGACACACTCATGTATCGATCAACACACACATCATAAAACTCTATGTCAATGTGTATCCAATACACATCAACGTGATCATTATCAAAATGATCATTCCCATATGTTAGCTTCCAGATTGCTTAGGTGTGTGACCCTATAGGATCATATAATACTGGCAGTAAGTTTACAACTTACATATTACAAGAGGCTTCTAGCAAAGCATTACAATCACCAGTATTATACAAACGATTGATCTCGATACACAACTATTATCAGGAGTGAGTACAAGTGTGATTTCAGGACACAATCCCAACAGACCGAACGAGAAACAACGAGGCAAGCGCAAGGGCCCAAGAGATCGCAAACCGTTCCCTAGCCGCGCAACTCGATGAACAAGAACGGCGCCTTAACGCCCGTCTTGAAGAGCTCGCCAGCCAAAACCAAAGGGGTGGATCAACACGAACCCCCATAAGTCCTCCACCGCATACACGCATGGACTTCTCCCAGGTGTTAACTCCTCCGGGAGCGTCGGGAAGTTTCGCTAATACGTCAAGTAGCGGCCTTCGCCCTATAATGACCCCTATCGCGATACCGACTCCATTCAGTTCGAGTTCAATAGTCACAAATCCAACCGGATCAGGAAACCGACCATTACCCGGGCCACCACTTTTCCCGAACAACTCCAATATCCAGCCGAGGCAACTAGGAGGTTCCGCCTTCGCCTCGAGCTCGGGACACCTTAACGGGTCAAATACTGTACATTTCCAAATACCGCAAGTCGACCAGACAAGATCGATCCCAGTAATCGATCCTCTCAATCCCGTTTTCCCGGAACAAACCTCAAATCAGGCACAAGCCCAGTTCACGCCCGCAGCAGGCGATGAACACGATATGCTTAGACAGTACATCGAGTAGGCTAAGGCCCAGTTCGACACTCTAAGCTCGAAAGTTCATATGGCAACGAGCGCGGCACCCGACATCGATCGAGTGATCAAAGAAATGCGACAAACGCTGTTCACAGACCGGATCGCCTTCGCGAGGATTCGAGAAATCAAGAAAACTAAGTTTCCGGAATTCTCTGGGAAATCGGACCTGAAAGCCCACATCAGGGCATTCCGACTAGCAATGGCGAGGGTATACCTTACCAACGAGGAGAGAGAGCCGGCTTTCTGCAGGCTCTTCGCCGAAAACCTATCGGGCTCCGCCCAAGAATGGTTTGCCGGAATAGAAGAAAAGTCCATCAACAACTTCACCCAGTTCATGACGGCTTTCCTAAAACAATACTCCGTCTTTATCGAGGAAAAGACTACTGAGGCAGCTCTATTTGGCGTCTCTCAGAAACCCGACGAGCCGCTTCGCTCGTACATCGACCGATTTAAGGAAATAAAATCCAAAATCGCAAACCCACGAGACGAAGTAGCTATAGAAGCACTGCGACGTGGACTATGGTATTCAACCAGATTCCGCGAGGAAATAACAGTCCGCGAACCTCAAACACTCGATGACGCCCTTCATCGCGCATCGGCCTTCGCTCGCCTCGAGGACGAAACCACGGCCCTCAGAGAAAAGCATCGAAAAGAAAAGAACCCGTCGGTCTCGCAGAACTCGAACTCAAAAAAGGATTCCCGTTAATCAGGAAACGTCAATGCGGTCGAGAGCCCGAAGAGCTCGAAGAAATTCGAGTTCGACAAGGAAAAATTCTGTGAATTTCACAACCAAAGAGGACACTCGACTGAAGATTGCTATACTCGAGCTAAAGCCGAGGCTCAAAAGAGAGAATCCGAAAGCAAACAAGACTCCGAAGTCGAGGAGGAAACTCCGTCCGACAAAAAAGAAAGTAAACAGACCAAAGAGTCGAACACCAAAAAGCCTTCTCAGAACAAACGAGAACGGTCAAAGGAGCCGAAATCTCCCGAAAAACTCCCTCTGGGGTCGCGAGAGCAAGTCGAGTTTATTCTCGGCGAGCTCAGCCTGAGCGGCTCCCCGGAAGGTTCGGCGTTATCTCCACCTCCGGCTCCCGTTAAGAGTTTCCGCTCACGAATCAATCTCCCTCGTCTCTGCGGGGGGGGGGGGGGGGGGGGGTGTACGGGCTATACCCCCTAAACGAATCGACTTCATCTTCGGTGGCTCCAAGCTTTGCCGATACTCTGTCAATTCAGTCAAAGCTCTTCAAAGAAGAGTCGACACCGATAAAGGGGGGAAAATCCCAATGTTAGGTCCAGACCACGAGATCACTTTCCACGAGAGCGAGACAAGCAATCTCGACAAACCACACGACGACGCTCTCCTCGTTTGTCTAGTAGTGGGAGATGTCGAACTCTCAAGGATAATGATCGACACCGGAAGTTCGGTGGATGTCCTCTTTTACGATGCGTTCAAAAAGATGGACTTCAACGACTCCGAGATCGTGGAAGAAAAGACACCACTAGTAGGGTTCGCTGGCGAAACAACATACTCGATGGGCTCTGTCTTCGCCCCAGTGATAGCTGGAGGAGTTCGAAGAATGACAGAGTTCGTCATAGTGGATCGGCCAGGTCCCTGTAAAGCAATTCTAGGTCGACCATGGATATACGACATGAAAGCGGTACCATCGTCCTACCATCAATGCGTAAAATTCCCAACTCCCAAAGGAGTAAAAACCGTGTACGGAAGTCAAAAGATTTCCCGCCATTGCTACATGAATGGATACAAGCAGGTTGAGAAATCTCCCGCGTAGCAATAACAGAAAGAGGACGAGCTCGCCACCATGCAGACCAAAAGGTCGAATGACCCAAGTCAAATAGGACCTCCAAAGGACCTCACGACCCAAGTTTGCATAAACGATGCTCATCCCGAAAGACTCGTTGGCATTGGAATCGACCTATCAGAGCCAGTTAAAAACGAACTGGTCTCTTTCCTTAAACAGAACGTCGACTCCTTTGCCTGGTCTTCAGCAGACATGAAAGGGATCAACATCGACGTGACCAGCCACGAGCTGAATGTCGACCCAACCTACAAACCGGTAAGACAAAAACGTCGAAAACTATGTCCGGAATGAGCTCAAGCCGTCAATGACGAGGTCGATCGATTATTAAAAATCGGATCGATCAGAGAGGTCAAGTACCCCGACTGGCTTGCGAACCCCGTAGTGGTTAAGAAAAAGAACGAGAAGTGGAGAGTCTGTGTAGATTTCACGGATCTCAACAAAGCATGTCCGAAGGACAGCTTCCCACTCCCACACATCGACCGGCTGGTCAAAGCCACCGCCGGACACCAGCTACTATCCTTCATGGACGCTTTCTCGGGGTACAATCAAATATTAATGAACCCCGAGGACCAAGAAAAGACTTCGTTCATAACTGATCGAGGCACGTACTGCTACAAAGTCATGCCCTTCGGACTAAAAACCGCAGGTGCAACTTACCAACGCCTCTTCAACAAGATGTTTTCAGGACTCCTAGGCAAAACTATGGAAGTCTACAACGACGATATGCTGGTCAAATCTTCCAGGTATGAGGATCACATCCCCCAACTAAAAGAATGTTTTATCATTCTCAATAAATACGGGATGAAACTCAACCCAGCAAAGTGTACCTTCGGGGTCCCCTCAGGAGAATTCCTTGGTTACCTAGTGACCGAAAGAGGGATCGAAGCGAACCCCAATCAGATCGCAACGTTTATAGAGATGAAATCTCCCAGAACAACGCGAGAAGTCCAGCGCCTGACTGGCAAAATAGCTGCTTTGAACCATTTCATCTCGAGGTCGACTGATAAATGTCTACCCTTCTATCACTTGCTCAAAGCGAACAAGAAGTTCCTCTGGGACGAAAAGTGAGAAGAAGCGTTCACCCAGCTAAAAGCCTACCTAAGCGAACCATCTATACTGGCGAAACCAGTAGAAGGGGAACCCCTCTACCTCTACTTAGCTGTTTCCACGGCAGCAGTAAGTGGAGTCCTGGTTCGCGAAGAACAGAACGAACAACGGCCGGTGTATTACATCAGTAAGACCTTAATCGACGCTGAAACCAGGTATCCCGCCATGGAAAAACTCGCCTTGGCGCTGGTGACATCAGCTCGGAAACTCCGACCATACTTTCAATCGCACTCGATCATAGTAATGACCTCTCAGCCACTGAGGATCATCCTTCACAGTCCAAGCCAGTCAGGATGACTGGTCAAATGGGCTATCGAACTTAGCGAGTATGACATAGAATATAAAGCTAGGACGTGCCTAAAAGCGCAAGTGCTGGCAGATTTCATAATCGAGCTCCCTCCTACCATCGAACTTGACCCGACCTCCGCCAAGAAATTGAAACTCTACGTTGATGGAGCTTCCTCGAGACAAGGATCCGGAGCCGGGGTGAAATTGGTCTCCCCAACGGGCGAAGTACTAGAACAGTCGTTCAGACTGGGCTTCGCCGCATCAAACAACGAAGCAGAATACGAAGCGTTAATAGCCGGGCTCAAACTAGCGATAGCAACAGGAGCCCGGGAAGTAGACGCCTTCAGCGATTCCCAATTGGTCACGAGCCAATATCACGGCGACTACGAGGCCAAAGACAAACGGATGGAAGCATACCTACGGGTAGTCCACACGCTCGCCGAACAAATCGAATTCTTTGATCTGACGCGGATCCCGCGAGGGGAAAACAGCGCAGCCGATGCCCTAGCCGCATTAGCATCGACATCAGATCCTAACCTCAAAAGGATCATACCAGTCGAGGGGATCGAAAAACCAAGCATCGACATAGCCCTGAAAGCTCTGTCCTTAAAAGAGGACGAGCCTATCATAAAGGACGACGTCGAACACAAGGAATGTCCCAGGGACACCAGTCGCGACGTCATCGAGATTGATTATGATCTCGATCCAAGAAACGCCGTGTACGTCGCGAACGTCCCCGATGGACCAATCCAAGCCGCATCCACTAGTCAAGGACCCGAGCCTAACAATGACGAAGATTGGAGAACTCCGATCATTCGATACATTACAAACGGCGAAGTACCCGACGACAAATGGGAAGCACGGAAACTCAAAACGTAAAGTGCAAGGTACTGCATCACGCAAGGGGAGCTCTTCAAAAGGAGTCTCTCCGGACCTTACCTTAAATGCCTCAATGGGTCCACGATGGGTCCTGCGGAAGCCATTCCGAAGGACGAGCCATGGCCGTACGAATCAAAAGGCAAGGCTACTTTTGGCCAACAATGGCCACCGAATGCGAGTCCTTCTCCAACAAATGCGACAAGTGCCAAAAGCATGCCCCTATTATCCACCAGGCATCGGAGAAACTCTCCTCTATCTCATCGCCATACCCATTCATGCGATGGGGAATGGACATCGTGGGACCCTTAGCCGCGTCCGGCATAAAGAAAGCCACGCACCTATTGGTAATGACGGACTACTTCACCAAATGGATCGAAGCAGAGTCGTACCAAAAAGTCAAAGACGTTCACGTTAAAGAGTTCGTCTGGCGAAACATCGTTTGCCGACATGGACTACCCCACGAGATCGTCACCGATAACGGACCTCAGTTCATATCAAACGCGTTCAAAGAGTTCTGTAGAACTTGGAACATAAAGCTGACTTACTCAACACCACGCTATCCTCAAGGGAACGGGCTGGCAGAAGCAGCCAACAAGGCAGTCATGAACAGCCTCAAGAAAAGACTCAATGAGTGCAAAACGACCTGGAGCGACGAGCTCCCAGCCGTGCTCTGGGCTTACCGGACTACCCCTCGCAAATCCACCGGTGAGACCCCCTTCTCGTTGGCTTACGGAATCGAGGCGGTAGTACCAGCCGAAATCCTCGTGTCAAGCATACGTAAAGAAGAATGCCCACGACAAGAGGAACTTAACAACAAGATGATAACTGACGAGCTCGATCTCGCCGATGAAAGGAGGAATCTCGCACTAGCTCGAATCCAGAACTACCAACAAGCCGCAGCTCTCTACTACGATTCCAAGATCAAAACTCGAAGGTTTCAAGTAGGAGAGCAAAGTGGGAAGGTCCTTACGAGGTCACCGACATACGAAAAGTGTTCGACCATAAAAGGAAGAACACGCTGGAAAGTTAGGAGCAAAGTGGGAAGGTCCTTACCAGGTCACCGACGTTGTGAAGGACGGGGTCTACCAACTCAAGTCGGTGGAAACCCAAAAACCTGAACTACGACCTTGGAACATCATCAACCTCAAAAAGTACTTACACTAAGAGTACGTCAACAAAATCGAACTACGAAATAGCTTGATCCCCTTAAAAGGGTACGTAGGCAGCTTGACTTCGAGCGCAGCCCCCCCCCCCCCAAACACAAATATCTTACCGAGCTCAACAACTTCAAACGAAGTCGTACTAGCTTATCTTTGTGAAATCAAAATAAGCCTCTCAATCAAGGTCTCTTTCTGTCGTAAAAGTTAAGAGTCGTTACGGATTACTTCACCATTACAAAGTGATATGAAATTATCTCTTCAAAAGCTAGAGTGATATGAAATTATCTCTTCGGAAACAAATGATATTGAGTTATCCTTTCCAAGCGACCTGAAATGGTCTCTCTTAAAATCAAGTGATATGAAATTATCTCTTCAAAATTAAGCGGTCCGAAACGACCTCTCGCAAACCTAAAATTCTTCAAACTTTATACAGCTTAGAAGAATTAGGGGGCTACCCTCTCCCTTTAAGCAAAAATGGCGACGTCAAGGCAACCGATCATACAGAAAAGTCTCCGCGCACATTCAAAATAAATCTATGTAAGTCTACGTCGATTTATCATATACTTAAAAAATTCCCATTAAACATCAAGCTCGTGCTGCACATTACGAAAGAGCTCGAACTCAAGTACGAACGACTTCGTGCTAAGGTGCTAAATCAGTAAAGTATATGCTAAGGCATGAAAGACTCAAAAAGAAATTCATTGAAAAGAGGACACGATGTCCTCAAACTCGAATAAAAAGCCCACTAAGGGCAACACTAAAATAAAACGAAGCCCCCTTGGGCGAGCAAAGGTTCAAAAAAGAAATCAAAAGCCCCTTCGAGCAACGATAGAACAATCAAAATTGTCGCGATCGCGAGGAAGCTTCGTCTCCATCCTCCGCCTGATCACCGGTAGACGCAACCCCGGTCGGGAGATTGGATCCGTACTGATCAAGACGGGAAGCAGCTGGCGGCGGAGCATGCGCCAAAATAACCGAGTCGCTCGACACAGTTGGCAAGTTTAACTTGCCAACACTGAAATCAGAGACCGCTGCGGCATTCATCTCTTCCATGGCCGCCCTCTTTTTGTCAGCCAACCTCAGCACTTCCCGAGTCAGGTCAAGCTCGCCGGAAACAAACTCCGCGATGAGTTCGATATTGTCTAGGGTTTCTTGGAGGCGAATCTCAGCGTTGGTCTCAAGCTTTCGCTTTTCTCCTTGATCTCTTTAAGGATTTCCAAGTACTCCCCGCTCATCTTCTTCCTCACCTCGTGAGCCGCGACCTTCACGTCGAAGTCCCTCCCCACGAGGACCCTCTCCAGGTCGGCTCGATCTTGAGCAGCTCGTGCAGTTGCAACCCGACTCGCTTCTTCAGCGGCCAGTGTCCGACCCTCAGCCGCCCAAAGCTTCTGAGAAAGATCCTCCTCACGATTCTCGAGAACTAATAACCGAGCCTCTATCCCCTCGTACCTAGCCAGTTTCCTTTCAAGCTCCCCCTCTCGAGCCAAGGAATCTTGCAGCTGCGCGATCAAAACGCCCACCGATCTCCTGGTGGCCTCAAGCTCGCCTACTTGCAACCTCTCGCGAAGCTCGCACTCAGACTGGGCCACGAGCCCGTTCGTAGCCTCCAAGAACTACATAAGCACACGAATGTTAAGTCTCTCATACAAAAAAAAACGGCGAAAACAAACGCCATCTCGGTGTACATATCACCAAGGACCATGTCCCCGACGGCCGGAAGCCGAACACCCGTAGGCCTAAAGCGCCTTAATAAACGGGCCGCGTCCCCCGGCGCCCCAACATCCTCGCTCGATCTACTCGAGCTCACCTCCGTGTCGATCCTCTGACCCTTCGGTGCGGGGGAAAGGTTTCCACCCCCACTCTGGCCGTTCGGCCTTCTCGAATAATTCGGGCAAAGGCCGCGCAAAGCCGGCTCCCTGAACGAGACCGGGTCCGCTTCCCCAACAATCGGAGAGGAAGGAACTTCCCTTGTCTCTACGGCCGCGTCGAGAGCCTCGGAGCTCGGAAGAATAACTGGGGGAGGGAGAGGAGAATCACACATGGCAAAAAAGATTGCGTTGCTCAGACTCCCGTCCCTCACCCTCTTCGCCAATTCCATAGGGTCCTTCCCGTTTCGGCGACTCCTCGATCTCCGAGATAACTTCTCATGAGACGGAGTGCTAGCGTCCGAACCCTCACCCAAAGGAGGACAACCTGAAGAATTATAAAAAAAAAAGAGAAGGGTTTAGGCCTTTCCAAATAATGACGAACAAAACATCACGAACAGACAACTCACTTTTTTCTGCCCGCTCGATGATACGAAGCGGAGGTCGGACAGCTCGAACCGGGGAAGCCCGGGGAGGCGCAGGAGGAAGCGGTAAGTCTCGGGAAATCCAAAATCGATCCCGCGGAACCCCCCTCCCCCAGATCGATCCTCAGAGCAGCCTGCATGCGCTCCATTGTAAATCTGTCCCTGTTGACGGTACCCCTCCTCAGTCGGGTTATTAAGGCCTCCGTAATAGGGTTGAAGTCAAGCGATTCGGGAAACTCTGTGATACAGACTAAAACCGATCAGGAATCGGACTGACAACAACAAAAAAAGGGAGAGGATCGAGTAGTAAACCGAGAGTCTTACCAACGTTGGAAGCCCACCGTGAAGGGACAACCGAGAAATCGAACTCTCCGACTGAATGATGGGTCATCCTAAAGAAAAAATATCGGTCCTTCCATCCATCCCTCGACGGGAGACCATCAAGGATCCTCCCGAACCGAGGAGAGAGACGATACGTCCCTGGAAAGCGAGAATCTTGCTTCACCGAGCAAACCCGCATGAGCTCCTCGGGACCAAACTCGATCCCCTCCTCCGCGGCCCTGACTCCAAGTCCGATAACGTATCGAACAAAATTTGGCTTCATTTGATGAAACGCCAACTGGAGCTGGGCCAGCACTAAGAAAACAAGGTGGGAATGGGGAAGAAGAGCCCACATTTTTCGAAATAAGTGTAGGAGGCGCAGCAGTAGCCTTCTACGACTGTTTTGGGGGACACCGCCGGAGAAGGGATGATGATCTCGACTTCCGGCGGAATCCGGCAAAGCGCCCTCAACTGCTGAATGTGGTTTACGGTTAACGAAGACGGCAGTCCCGCCGCCGCACTCGTACTTGCTCCCGTCGGGTCTCTCAAAGCCATGAGGAAAGATGTATCGGAGTAAAGAAAACGGAAAATCTCCGGAAAGAACTTTTCTGACGACAGAGGAAATATGAAGGAAAACCTCAAGCAAGAAAGGAACAGAATAAAAGTGAGAAGGCAAAATGCTACCTTCGACGATATGTATAATTATCTATAGCGGGAATCGTGCAGGATATCGTCCGTACAACTTCCAAACCCGTATTAATTATTGAGAAAATCGAGACGGTTTGGACTCCTCGCTTTCCCCTTAATATCACCATTGATTTAAGATCGACGGCTACGAATTCGCGTTAATTAGGTCACATCAGCAAAAGAACGAGCCTGAAAAGACTCTTCGCGACCCTCGAATCTTAGCCGTCAATGATCGACCAGATCCGCGGTAGGAGATGAAATTCTCAAAACGAATACACGCCACGACTGCTGACGCGCTAAAAAATAGTTCAGCTCGTCCCACGCACCCACCCTTGACCGTTGGATCAGAGCAAGATTTACGGATGGGGCGAAAGAAATCATTAGGTTTTCGACACCCGAGACACGCGCGCGTCTTCCCGAGAACGTCCACCGCCCATTAACCTTGACTTGTCAAAATTAATGGGCTGGGGGGCTATTGTTGGTACTGGATTTCCCTCTAGGAAATCCGGCCCATTAACAAATAAGATAAAGGCCCATATTTATGAGCCCGTTCCAAAATCAAAGACAAAGAGACAAGCCGATTCCTTTGTTGGGCCCAAACGAATAACGTCTTGACAAAGCCCAAGCAATGCCAAAGTGAGAGGTGATCGAGCTCGAGCTCGAGCTCGACAGGAGACGACGTGGAGATAGAGCAACTCGGTCTTCGTCAGTTCAACTGATCCACGAGAATCTCGGAGATCGTTATGAAGGCGAGGCCGAAATATCGAAACAAGAAGATCAAAGTCGAGACTATTTAAAGAAGAAGTGGCGATTCATTCAAGATATTCCAACCCTAGCTTAGAACACTTCGACTAGATAGCTCGATCATCATACTTTGTACTCTCCTTTCGATTGTGTTTGTTCTATCTCGACGATTAATCTCAATAAAGTCTTTGATTCATAGGAAACTATACCATTTCAATACCTAAAAGTCAAAATCCACGATTACAAATTCTTGGTGTGAATCTCAGATCTCACAGATACCATGTCACTACACCAATACCAAGAACCTGAATCATGATGATCATCCGAGGGTTTCGAGATAGTACCGTTTTATAAATCCGAGTTTATTGCGGACATTCAGCGCCATCTGCACATATTTTTTCCAGGAGTGGAAATGAGCTCCGGTTTTAAGTCGATCAGTCATTAATTGAAGTCCCGCATGATCGTTGTTGTGCAAGAAGTACGGATTGTTGTATTGGTCCGTAGACGAGCTTCGATTCACATCAATGGAAGCTAGATTCATCGGAAAAGCGGAATGCGCTGTAGAAAAAGGTGCCATTAAGATGAAATGACAAAGATAAAAGAATCAAATTGAATCGAGATCAAATCAACCAAGAAATCGAAATGAAAAAGAAAAGAAAATCGTTCAAATGGAGATGAGAACGATGAAAAAGAAGATAAAAAACGAAATCGATTTGATTCAAGAATGTGAAGAATGAATCGAAGAACAATGGAAGCAAAATCAGAAATCGAAGCACTCATGAACGTTTTTCTTTCGCGAGCTCTGAAACCATATCACGAGTAGCAACAAAGAAGATGAAATGAAAGTATTATCTGATCTATTGAGTAACAAACTTTACAATGTGGCTTATATACATGGTGATTACAAATAAAAACTAATACCAGCTCATATAAATATATGTACTCATAATAATCGGTATCATATACATACTGTGTTTATATATATTTTTTATCATTTCCTTACAAAATACCAATTTGCTTTACGTTCATACAGTAAATGCATGAATTGCCTAAATACATATAATTAAGTACTCATGTGTAACAAAAAAGGTTTTTTTTTCCTCTCTACATCCTCTCAACTCTCACTAGAACTCTTTGATCGTGTTTCGTGTTTTGACCGTCGGTTTCGGCTCTCGCCGGGCCGGCGGTCTACTTTCCTTTCATTTTTTTTTTGTTTTTCTTCAACTCTCCTATTCCTTTATGCTTTTTGTTGTAAGATAAGGATGAGGTTTCGTGGGTAATAAATTTGGACTTTATGTCCGTTATTTTCCCGACCTTTCTCGGTGGCTTTCCCGGACAAGTTCCGTATTTTGTCTTCGTTTCTGGGATCGCCTTGCTCTGCGATTGCAATCACGTTTTTCTTCCTTTTCCAGTTTTAATCGTCCAATCCGGTGACTGATGACGGATTCTTCTGCCTTCACTGTCAGCTTGGTCTTCTTCTGATGAGGAATAAAATCTCCACCGTCTTACCGTTTATCCAGCGAACCAATAGATTGGGTTCAAGGCGTAGCTTCTTCTTGGGAGTTTGAATCAAGTTCTTGGAGCTTTCATCTATTGATGATCGAAGTTCCCTTCAACAGATCTGATTGACGGCAGCAGATAGCATCTCTCGTTTAGCACTGCAGATCAGTGGAAAAGGATTTCGGTGATAACTCAGTCCAGGTGGTGGTGTTACACGGGATTGTAGATTCTCGCGGTGGCGTGTCGCTTACACTCGTTTCTCACATGTTGACACGTGTTGTCGACGTGTTCCACATACGGCATCATCTTTTTTAATATCAGTACATTGGATAAAATTAGGTTGGGCTTCATTATCATTACGATTATATATGAAAAACGGGTAGGACCGTACTTTTCACCTTATAACCTTTTGAGCTTTTAATCAAAAAGTTGCCGATAAAAATAAAATAAGAAATAAGTACTCATGTGAAACCATTTTCTTAAAGTTGTGCTTATCACTTTACACAATGAAAATTCCCTACAAATGAAAGTCATGAACAGTAAAAGAAATTACTTGAAAACTGTAGTTTGTATTTTATTTGGTGAAGGTTTTCTCCCTTAGATTTGGGATATTCATTATAATCAGCCAATTTTGATTCAAATTCATCAACTTCAAGCTATTATGTTATTTTCTTCGACCGAGACTTTGGTTTTCTTGTTTTATTAATTGCAGACTTTGACTTCATTTATCATATAAGTATAATACCATTGTCAAAATATAAATCTTTGTGGGAATTGAGTATATTAAATGATATATATGCTCAACGAGTGGATCCAATATATACTAACCTACTATTAATTTTAACGGAAAAATTTGGGTAAATTTTAAATCAATAATAAATTTAATGTTGTGAGAAAAACATTGATCATATGTTGAATAATTTTGAAATATGAAATTTTATAGAGAATTGGGTAGATATTGTGTATTTGTGGCAATTTTTCACCAATTTCAGTTTTCTTTTAAGAAACGCATTTTTATCTGAAGAGAATTGTTTTTAGTCAAATATCTATTCTTTCATAATCTTCGATATTAGTTTTATTAATAAATTACAACATGCAAAACCGGCAGTGATTGCACATAGATGCAACTCATCTAGCTTTAAAATCAGAACAACTAGTATCTGACCCGCGTTTAACGCAGATTTATTCTTTTTTATTTAAATTTTTAGATTTAGTGGAACAATAATGTAAGAATATTTATCATTTTTTATTATATTACAATTTTTGTTGGCTGGGTTTAATTTTATTTTTTTATTGTCATGTTATAAATTAGTTTTTGTTTTGGTTTTTATGGTTTTTAACACTTTATATCGTTTTGTCAGTTTTTAGTGTTGTATTTTAGTTATTGAATTTATACCCGCACGCTAGTACAATATTATATACTACTTTCTTATTTTAATAATAATTTATTAATTTTAATGATTATATAATTTATAAAATAATTATGTATTAAATTGTATAATTATGCGTATCAATTGATTTAGTAACTTAATTATGCTTGATTTTATTTTTTTAAGTTAAATTTTTGTTAATAATAATTTATAATATTTATTTTAATATTAATTTCGAAATTAATTATTATTTTATTAAATTTTTGAAAAAGATTTTTGTTAGATATGATTAGAATAGAAAAAGGAAAATAAAAGATATTATAAGATATTATGAATAAATCAAATATAAATTGATTTACAGTTTTACCCTTAATGAAGGTTACAATTCCTAATAAAATCAAGGGCAAATTTCGGAAACAACATTTATGTACCATGGTCAATATCCTGTTTTAATAGGTAAGATATACTAAAATTGTCCAAAGTCTTGTGATCAAGTGGTCAAGTGGTAAGGAGATATTTCAAGTTTGATTCACATACTATGCGAAACTAAAACATATTTTTTTGGACACCCACATGGATATGGATTTTTTTCTTTCGGACTATTTGAATACCCAGAGAAGAGGTCTACCAATGGACTACACTTCTCTTTTGAGAAAAGTCTAGATCCCTCCATAGGCCCGAAATACTCTTAGGTTAATTAAAAAAAAAACAATATAGTAAAATTGACCTCTATCAGTACGAAACCACTGATATAAAACTGTCACATCCCAATTTGGGCACAAGGAGAAAAAGAAGGTGAAGTAGAACCTAGGCCCATGACCAACTACGGAAAACTAGGTCTCCACCCCTCTCTCTCTATAGAAAGAGGTGCACTGTAATACCCCGTCTAAAGAAGTAAAATACGGACGAGGAAAGACTAGGCAATGCGGGATTTAACCGAGACGAAAGATGGATAAGAAGGTAGGCGATATCCGACAATGCCCGAGAAATGTCGGTATGGCCGAAACGGAGGAAAATGGATGAACGAAGCTCCAAACCTAAAACCGTCAACCAACGTGCAGAGATTTGTCTACGGAATTTTATTCCGTCAGGTTACGTTAGTGGCTGGAATGCGATTAGTTGTTGGCCCGACGTTTTACGAGCATTGGACGAAAACGGGCAGTTTGGACGACGCACGACCAATCGAAAAAACTGATGCAAAAACGCCCGAAGAGCCAAGCACGAGGTGTCGTAAGCAAGCAAGCAGGCAGGTTAAGCAGGCAAGCAGGCAGGGAGGATGTGTGGCCATGCATGCAAGTCGACGACAAGGTGCGACCGGACGCCGCCACAAGTCGCGATGCATGTAACCAACGCAATGTCATCGCCGGAGGCCACCACTTGTAGCCACGCATGGAGACTGACTCAGTGGCGCCACAGCACCTCCAGAGGTGTCTCCTTGCATGCTGAACACGATGTGTCACCGCCGGGATGAAGCTCGGTGTCGCCGATGTGTTGAACTGCCACCACCAGCTTCTTTCACCTATAAATAGAGCCTCACCCTCAGTTCTAAACTCATACAATTCAGACCAAAACCAAAATCCTAGAGAGAGAGAGGAGATAAAATGTTTTAGAGAGAGAAAGTCGCCGGGAAGGAGAAATCGAGCCCCGATCGCGAGAGAGACGAAGGACGGGCGTTCCGGAAGTTCGGGAAGCGGATTAGGAGTCCTTGGAGAGTAGGAAAGGCGTGCCGGGAAGTGAAGAACGAGCTGCTTTGGGAACCGAAACTCTGCCGAACCGAAAAACCGAGAGTGAGTCCCGATAGCTAGGATTAACGTTCTTGTTTTGCAGGGACGGGTTAGGAGTTGAATCTCGTGATTGATTTAGTTCTGTGATATGTTTATATTATGGATGTTTTGATGGTTAAGCATGGCGTTTATTGATGTTTACGCATGCTTGATGATGATTGCGATATTGCGAGCATGTCGGGATTTGTGTGCAAGCAGGTCGGGAACTGTTCCGCAAGCAGGCCGGGAACCGTTCCGCAAGCAGGTCGGGATCCGTTCCGCAAGCAGGACGGGAACTATTACGCAAGTAGGACGGGAAACCGTTAAGCGGAATGGGTAACCGTTAGCGGGCCGGACGGGTGACCACTTGCTAGCATTACGGAATCTGTTTGCGTGCATTACGGAATCCGTTTGCGTGCATAACGGGTAACCGCTTGAGGGCATGTCGGGTTACCGCCTTGCATTATTGTGTTATTATGACATGCTTGCTATGATATCATGCTTGAGTGCTGTTGGATGATTGATTGATCGTAAACCCGGTCGCATGCCACGATTAACGGTTGTGATGCAGGATCGGTTAGGACAAGCACGGAGGTGCCATCCTATTCCGATAAGGTATGGGTGCATGGACCGAGGTTGACGATGTTTGTTTAAGGATGATGAGATAAGTACGGGATGGTTAAGGTACCTCCCGGAAATGGAATGAGATAAGTACGAGTCGGAAGTGAGTTCCGCTCGAAAATGATGTTGTGTGATGCATCCTAAGACATGTGTAATATTGTCTTAGGATGGTGTATACGGTACCACCCAACTCCGTGGATTCAGAGGTCCTCCGTGGATTCGGAGAAGGCTCGGACGTACTTGGGTCGCTCCCTTGGCCGAGCGTCGTGTGACGACACGATCCCCGTGGATTCGGGTTACCCGTGGATTCGGGTGTGGTGCCGGCCATGAACCTTTGTTGGCGAATGGTCGGGTGTAGCCACGCGTGGTGCCGGACATGAACCATTGTTGGTGATTGGACGGGAGGAGCCACAGAGAGATATTGGTGTGGTGGTGCCGGATACACCGAGGCCTCAGCATTGTGACGAGTCTAGTGCATCTAGACGGGTTATGTTATGCATTTTGGTTTATGCGGTTTCGCATGCGTTTATTTATAATGCTTGCTTGCGAGATGTTTATTGATGTATGCTTCGGATATGGGGATGGGTCGGGCACTAACGTTTGTTAGAGGGCTCTGGACTCACTGGGTAACCCATAAGGTTGCTCATTATACAACTTTTGTCTCGCAGGTAACCTTAGGTTGGGTAGCAGGCGGATTCGGACGTAGGTTGTGACCGGGATAGATTTGTAAAGTTGGTTGATCTACAAATCTAAGTACGTTTTGATATTATTACGTTTCCGCGTTTTCAATAAGGTTGTCTGGACGGATTACTAATATACGTACAATTATTTTCGAGGTACACGTATTTTGCGAGACATAAAACCTCTGATGCCTAATGATACTCGACTTTGTCTAAGTCGACACAACTCTTGGCTCGGGTACGGGTTTGCAAGCCTTAGGCCTTCGTCTAGAGGGTCGGATATCGACAGTGGATCGGCCAGACTATGGGCAGTGCCGGGACATTGGCGATATTTGACATCTTGTGGCACCACCGGCTCGGCTATTGTCCGTAGTCCGCGTCGGGGGTGTTACATGCACCCTCTTGGAAATCAGAGTTGGAGCAAGCAGCGAAGCCTTGTCGAGATCCCCAAGCCGTCAATCCTCGCTGGAGGTCAGCCCCAGCCGCTGGAGCCGATCGCCAGAGCCGTCCTCCGTCACCAGAGCTCTGTCGCCGTCTGCCTCTAGCGGAAAACTGTCGACCGCTGATTTCGTTCGCCATGAGCCATCGTCAATCATGAACCCCGAGTCGTCATCTTCTTGACTCGTCTGAGTGTCGTTTTCTATGTTCTTCCAAAAACTAAGGCTAGATCTCGAGATCCGGATCTATCTCGATCTTTGATTCTAGATATGATCTAACCTGATCTCGGTTTGTAGACCCGATTCCGTGAAACCAATCCCCGTCTCTCTCTCTCTCTCTCTCTCTCTCTCTCTCTCTCTCTCTCTCTCT